>OZ004710.1:56355379-57100488 GCA_963924515.1 Vespertilio murinus | reverse complement strand
TCACTAACATCCTCTAAAGCCACCAACTAGTTTATGTATATTTGTATTTACATATCTTCCAGAGCCTTGAACAAACCCCTTGATCAAAACACAAACTATAACAGTAAAGCTCCTCTACCCAAGGCCTCTAATGTCCTCTCAGGCTAAGTGTACTCCCTGGCACAGAGAAGAAAACTGATGTCTCCTTTCAGAATCACCATAACATACTGTTTGTTTTTAGTCGGGTAGGTTCACTGTTACGGCTGCCTGCTTGATTTATAGCTTTGACAATGAAGATGTAGCGTGTCCCACTCTGGAGTCCATGCACTGTGTAATGGTTCTGCTTAATGTTGGGAACAATCATCCAGCTATCCACCGAATTATACAGGCCTGTAACATGGGGAAAAGACAAGGACATTAACCAAAAGGTAATAGAAATAGAACGAAGAAGTACTCTAAAACTTCATCATAAGCCCCCCCTCCCCCCCACCGCTCCAAATTAATTTTTTTCTGAGTCCTGAAATACATAGTAAGTAAGATGAATCTTTGCTTCTTTCCTCCCATGGAGCTAGGCTCATGCCTAGTTCCTTGTTTCTGATAATTAAATGTAACCACTAGGGAGAGTTAGGTTACTTTAATTTTCTTCAAAATAATATAGGAAAAACTATTCTACAAAAACACAGAATCATCTCTTTTATGTAGTCTCCAGATCTTTACCCCAAAGGTCCAGTCCTCTGAGAGCAGAGTCTGGCCTTGTATGGATGAACAATCCTGTGCAAAGCATAGGAACGTTGAATCTCAAAACCAAAAGGACACCTAGACACCATATTTCCCTCATTTCACAAATGGGAAACTCAGATGGAGAGAAGTAAAGTGATTTGCCCAAGGCCACAGACAGATGGTGATGGTGCTGAGAGTAGAAGAAACCTAGTCTCCTTAACACTAGTTCGGTGTTCTCTCCATTGCATCACAGTCACGGGGTGAACAACTATGTCTTATTGTCTCTGTAAGGTAGCAGCTCTCTCAGGGCTTATGGACTCAACTCTCTCATCCCATCCTCATTCTTATTTCCAAGACTAGATGGGCTCCAGGTATCATAGGGAAGCCAAGGAGGTGACATGATAACCAAAGAAAAATATTATCTCCTCACTTGACACTAAAATTTTATCCCTTCCTAGTTCTGATTCCAATATTCTTTTGAGGTTGGGTGGCTCAGAAACACACCATATCTCGAACCTTCTTTCCTCCCAAGTCGGAATAAGGTTCAGAGATCTATGTTTCTGATTTTGAAACTCTTTAAAGCATAAATATGGATTTAAACAGAGAAAAATATATTTGGCTAACTTTTAATAAAATAGGGATCAACATTCTTGTCTGTGGATTACTTATGTTTCTCTCTTCTGTTATCTTCTTTTTCAGTCAGTTTACTGCTTTTTAAACACAATTCTACCAAAGGGTGGATATGAAAATGAGTGGTGAATTTAATCACTTCTATATAGCTGTAGTATAAAGTTCAAGTGAGATTGAAAAGAAAAACAATGAATTTCTAAAAAGCAATTTGTTCAGCAGGGTTTTATAATTAACTTGCAGCTGGGGGTAAAAAAGTCTAAATTAAAACTAGAAAAAGAAGCACAATGGAGGGCAAAAAGATAAGCTATATAAAGAAGAATAATTAGTGAAAATCACCAGTGATTTTAGAAAAAGATAATAAGGGATAAGAGCCAGAGACAATGCTTGAGTGTCATACCAATGCATAGTATGAATCATAAACTACACATAAATTTTAATACAAAGAGGTAAATATATGATCTTCCAGATATACTTCTAACAATGCAAAACAGAAAAACAAAGCAGGCTTAAGTATTATGCAACTGTAAAAATGTGTGAGGGAGATCTCCATGAACTGATATGGAATAATTTCCAAGATATATTGTAAATTGAATAAAGCAAGTTGTGTAAGAGCATGCATAATATGCTATCTTTTTGCAAGAAAGAAAGGCAAATAAGAAAACATACATACATTTGCCTGGAGTTATAAAACAACAATAACAGCAGGAAGGAAAAAAAAACCCAATGGAAAATAATGAAGTTGGTTACTTACAAAGGATGGGGATGGGTGAACAGGATTAAAAGTATATGATAGTGACCGTGCTTTATCAGAGCTGTTTTTAATTACGTTATTCTACAATGTTTTCTTTTCAGATGATGATGGAGCTTTTAAAAAAATAGTGCCAGGTACCACAACAGTAACAGAACTTTTCTGTTTTTTGGAGACTTGTTTTTCTTTTTTTATTGGAGTGTGCTGGATGTCTCTAAAATTTTGTTCAGATAACTTCAGAACCTGGAAAAGCTGTTACTGCTATTGATGCATAACATACTGCTATTGGTTTTATATATATATATATATATATATATATATATATATATATATATATAATTTTTGAAAAAATTATTTGTGCTGTTAGCTTTGGGAAAATGATCCCAGTTGTACTGTGTTGGGTTGGCATTGTACAGAATTTAACAGCCATATTGATTTAGAAACAGTCAACATAATTTTTTCCATTTCTACAGGGGTAATGCACTGTATTAAATATATAAGGTCTTAGTCTACATGGGTTTTATTACAGAAACTAATAAAGTATTATCTAAATAAAAAAGTATATAGCAGAGAATATAACTTTTTTGTACAGTTTTTCCTTTTGGAATCATGATGCTGTTTTATAAATTCAAAAGTTAAAATTAAATCAATATGATTGGGAAGAGTGAATACTAAAACTGAAGACAAACTGAAACAAATGAGCCCAACTGCGTTGCAAATGAAAAATAACCACACCAAAGGGATGAGGGTAGGAGGAGAATCGCAAACAAGTCCTGAACTATTGTTTGTTTTATAGTGGTGTGGGCAAAGCAAATTCTATACTATTGTAAATATATTATGGAAGTGAGTACATGTATTAATGTTGTTAGGAGCCATGGTTCTCATTGTGGAAGTAGGAACATACAAATATGGAATGAGGCAAGGCAAGAAAGAACCTGGGGAATGGACTGGAATTGGAATATTGATGGAAACTCATGATATCTAAAAAATAAATACATATGTGTATGTGTATATATATGTGCACATATGTAAAATATATGTGCACATATACTATATATATACACATATATACATATATGTGTATATACATACACACACATACATGGGTAGATGTGTGTATTTCTAATCTCCAGCTCTTGGTCTCTAATACCATTTTCCCCCTAAATAAAATGGTTTAAAAAGAGAGAAAATGTGGAAAAATCTTAAGGAAAATGGCTCTCAAAAGCAAGGTTCAGTCAACAGTGGAAGGAAGACTGGCAGGTAGGACTGGAACCATGTATCTTCATGAATAATTATTACTAGTAAAATAGTTTCAGTTTATCTGACCACTGCCATCAAGCATTTTGCTTCAGGGTCTGCCCTTGTCCCAGTCCTATTCTACTTTTCTATCAATGATCAGAGGAAGATATGGAAGGCAGCCTGGAAGGGGAAGTAAATGTATTGGAAGGCAGAAACTAGTCAAAAGGATATTGGCAGGCTAGAATGAGGAATCAAAGTTAACCAGATAAAATGTAATAGGGATGAATTCAAGGTGTTGTATTTCCATGAGGATAATCAATTAATTGAATAGGAATAGTATTTAAAGTTCCTAGTGGTGTCAGCTGACTAAATCTCAGCCAACACTGAATAATCAATTCGTTATTCATTAAAAAAAATCTATACTAATAAAAGAGTAATATGCTGATTAGACCAGGAGACCTTCCAGGAGACCTGCCAGACGTTTTTCCAGACAAAGACATGGTGGCCAGGCCGAGGCAAAGATATTTAGGGGCTATCAGGTCAGGATGGGAAGGGAAGTTGGGGGTGATCAGGAGGGGGGAACAGTTGGAGGTGAGCAGGTGGGGGGGAAGTTGGGGGTAAGCAGGCCAGCGGATAGAGTCGTTAGGGACGATCAGGCAGGCAGGCAGGCAGGTGAGTGGTTAGGAGCCAGCAGTCCCAAACTGCAAGAGGGATCAGGCCTAAAGTGGCAGTCAGACATCCCTGTAGGGTCCCAGATTGGAGAGGGTGCAGGCAAGATGAGGGACACCCACCATGCATTGAATTTTGTGCTCCAAGCCACTAGTAAAAAAATAAAAGTTTCCAAGGAGAAGGGCAACAGATAATATACAGAGAAATAATCCAGCTATCCCCTGAAATGGTCAGACTACTTTTGGAGTGTGTTTACCTTTTTTTTAATTCTCACCTGAGGATATTTTTTCCATTGCTATTTAGAGTATAAAGGAGGGAGAAGGGAGAGAGGTACAGAGAGAGAAAAATATTGATGTGAGGGAGACACATCAACTGGTAGCCTCCTACAAGTGCCCAGACAGGCGGATGGGATGGAACCTGCAACCCAGGTATGTGCCCTTGAGCGGGAATTAAACACGTGATCCTTTGGTTCACAGGCCGACACTCTAACCACTAAGCAACATTGGCCAGGGCTATATTATGAGCCATTTTGATGAGTAGCAGTGTGACTATACCAAGACTATGAGGATGGTAAAAGGTCTAAAACATGAGAAGCAATTCAAATAATTGAGGATGTTTAGCCTGGAAAAGAGAAAATTTAGAAGAGAAGACACAAGAACTACCTAAAATTATCTGAATAATTGTCATGTGAAAGATTGATTCAGTTTGTTAGTGAGACATAAAATGGCAGGCTGAGGACTAATTGGTTGGTGTGGCTTAATATAAGGAGCATTAGCTTGAAGTCTGACAGGCTTGAGTTTAAATCTTGACTCCATCAGTTTGTAGATTTGTGACCTTGGGCAATTCATTCTGACCTTCAGTTTCTTCATCTATAAAATAGAATTAATATAATATATTTTATAAGGCTAATTAAGAACTCATGAGGACTAAATAAGATAATGTATGTGGGAGTGATTACAAAACATAATACAGGTATAAATTATTATCGTTGTTATTATTTACTAAGAAAAAAGTTAGACCTTTTATAAAGAAGCACTGACAATTATTTACAGCTGTTTAACTAAGTAAGCTGTTTTGTTAGAAGTGAAATATCCATTACTAGAAATGTTCAATCAGAGACAGAATAATTATCTACTGGGAATCTGGTAGAACAAAGGAATATTAATATAGATGACTTCCAATGTCACCCCTTCGAATTCTAAGATGCTGTGATCCCATTGCTATTAACAATTAACCTTTAAGCTTTTCTTTACAAAGGACTATATAACCTTTAAAATAAAGGTGGCAGCCTTTAGATCTTTGCCACTATTTGGACTTATTCTCAACACTAGGAGACCACTGTTCTCCTCATATCAGGAAAAAGAAGCACAGTTGCTGGCTCTAAGACTTTCCTGAGCAAGAGAGACAAGTGCAGAAAAGCATGTCGGGAAGGCCTTAGAGTTTGTGACTTCACAATATGGAGAAATACCCAAGAACACCCAAGATCACAGCTATCTTGGCCAAGTGGCTTAGGTTGGAACTGCACGAGGCAAGTGTTTTCCAGAGTTTGACCCCAAATGTCCTCTCACCTCTCCACCCCACTACGTGGCCCAGAATTGTCACAGTTCAGCAAAAGGAAGCCTATCAGGAGGGTTTCACTGGAAAAACTCCTCTCATGCAAGCCTGTGAAGTCAGAAACAGAAGCACAAACACACAGGTAAAAGAAAATACTAATTAGCTGTGCAGATGCAACCTTAGGATGGGAATCAATTCCAGTGTTGAATCTAGCTTTAATTCTGCTTTCATTTCCACTTTCCCCCAGTGCATTGAGGGGAACTTGGACCTTGAACCCTCTTACCTGGCAATCAATGAGTTAAGTTCTTACTCTGCCCTGTCTTGATCCAAGTCATCAGAAGGTGAAACTATAAGAGCGAAATGACTGCTTTTTGAACATCTTTCATTTTTCTGGCTCACTGACAAGTTTTTATATTTGGTGTAATTTTTTGAGGAAATGGAGAAGAAGTAAAGGGAATAGTGACAGAGGCAGGAAGCTTGTCACTATATTTACTGTATTAATGGGTATGTAAAGGAAGTAGTAGTCTTTGAACATAAAGTATTTTACCATGGTAATGAAGTGGAAGAAAAGTCAAGGGGAGAGATGTTCACACACATGGAATCAGCAATGATGGTGGCTTAGCTACCCAGGAACAAAATATGAGCTCTATTCTAACTTGGAAGAGTGGAGTGACATGAATTAACTGAGGAAAGGCTAAAGAGTACATAAACAAATGGGAGTGGCCCCAGTGATTGCCCAGCAACTTGCTGATGGGCCCTTTGCAAAGCCCTGGGGGAGCTTATACTGTCTACAAAACACTGTTCTAAACAACCTAACATGTCTTACAAACACTTGCCTCGTGGCGCCCCGGCCAATCTTGAGCAGCTTACTGCTTCCTTACATTTCCTTATCTCTGGCCACAGGCCCCAACTACACCATGACTTACTGATGAAGTTAGCCTGGCCAGTGAATATGGTGTACTGAAGCTCATAGGAGCTGATGCTGAACTCATCATCCGAGATCCAGTGGACTGTAATGGTATCATGGGAGGCAGTACAGAGTTCCTCTCGGATAGATGGTGGGTTTGGGGCTGTAGGAAAAGGTAGAAAAGAAGGTAAGGAAATCACACTTTTTGTTCTGGAATTTTATAATCATTACTTTTCCTGCTCAACCCAATATCTTGTTTTGAGATTTTAATAAGAGGCTTTATACTTCACATACCATAGGACCTAAAGCTAAGGGCAAAGACCTCAAGTTCCCCCAACACACTTTAGCTTCAGTGATGAAGAAGCAAAGATATAAGTCTAAGTTATTGAGATGAATGATCAATTATCTACTCTACACTGTCTGCAAACACAAGTAAATATTAGACCAAAGTGGTCACAGAGTTTTCTTATTACATGACCTTCCACCTATTACTTTTTATTTCAAAGTAAGTTTTACTATATATGTTTGGCAGTATACCAAAGTGCAAAATAATGTGTTCCCTCATCTGTAAAATAAGGATGATAATTACATCATAGATTTGTTGCAAGGATTCATGACTTAAAATTAATATACAGTGTCTGGCATAAAGTAGAAGCTCAACAAATGACAGTTATTTTAATATATTAACAAAAATAACTACAAAGTTATTATGTGTGTGTATTTTTCTCAGGAAATGATCATTCAAATAGTCCTGAATGTAATCAGCATCTTAAAAGGCTAGTTGCATTCCCTTATTTTCTAAAACTGTCTGCAAGCCACATATTTCTTACAGTTTTCTTCCTAATCTGCCAATTCTTAAAGTTTCCTTAACACCATTTGGGTGGTATCTGTACCCATGTGGGACATTCACTAATATTCCATAATTGCCACCTGAGTTCTACCTCCATAACAAGTAACAATATATTACTGATAGGTTTATAAGGAGAAATTCTTTAACCATTTTTTTTTTATTTTTTACCTTTAAATATGGATGTTATACCTATTCTTCCCAGAAATGTTTGTTAAGTCATCTTTCTTTTCTTTTACATTAACTAAAACTGTTCTATTTAAAAAGACACATGTATCATTTCATAGATTATAAAAGCATTTTCATTATACATATTATCCTATCCAAATTATTTCAAAGTATAAGCACACCAAAAGAAAAAATATATAGTGAGAAAGGAAGCACAGTATTTTCACACCTGTTAAATAATCTAGCCCCTCTAGCAATTTCTTTTCTCTGGAAAAATCTAAAGCAAAGTTTTCAAAGGCATCATTAAAATTGATGTCAGGAATCAAAACTTGAGAAGATGCAGTTGCCATAGCGACCCTGCAAAAAAAGAAAAGTACATCAATATACATCAAAATAAGTTTGCAATCATGATGCAGTGTTTGATTTCCGGTTTAACAAGGTGAAATTAAATGACTTGATTCATTAAGTGAAAAATATCGTATCTGTGCTTTGCCAATGGAAACCATTTATTTATTTATTTATTTTATCTTATTTTTTATTAAGGTATTATATGTGTACATAGCTTACCATTGCCCCCCCCCCCACACTCCCATTCATGCTCTCCCTCCCCAGAGTTCTGTGTTCATTGGTTGTACTTATATTCATGCATACCAGTCCTTCGGTTGTTCTCCTATCTCCCCCCAGGTCTCTTTCCCCTCCCCGCTGTCATTTGACAATCTGCTTGTTTTATGGTGACTATTTCAGGACCTCATGAATAGAATCTGCTCCTCATTTGGCAGTCTGCTTGTTTTATGGTGACTATCTCAGGACACTCCAATAAAGTCCGCTCCTCCTCTGGTTCTCACCACCCCTTCCCCTGGGTCACACTGTTTCCCCTGGGACACACGGCTCACCCGGGGCACACGGCCCCCTGGGACATATGGCTCACCCAGGGCACACGGCCCCTCTGGGGCACTGGGGTCTCATATTGGAGGTGCCGTGCTATCTCCTCGCTAGCATGGCGGGCAAGCTGGGACGGCTGCAGGCAGGCTGAGATGGCTGCAGGCGGGGAGACCGCCCTCAAAGGTGTCTCGTTCGGTGCGGAAGCGGAGCAGCTGTGGCCGCGGAGGCTAAGTTCTGAGGCCACCCACTCCCTGAGCCCAGAGCGTTGTGAGCTCTCTTCTCAGTGGATTTCCTTAATTCGCGGCAGCGGTGGTGGGTGGCGGTGGCGGGTGCGGCAGCCACGGTTGCTCCTGTGGTTCAATTTCCACTGTAGTTTTAAAGTTCACATGGCGGCCGTGGCGGGAGCTTCAGCTCAGCCATGCGGCTTCAGAGGAAGGACTCGCCTGGGCCGCTAACGGAAGGCGCTGTGCCAGTTCCTCACTAGCATGCGCCATCTCCTCATCAGCACGGTAGGTGTGCTGGGAAGGTTGTGGGCAGGCTGTGATGGCTGCGGGGGATGAGACCGCCCTTAATGGTATCTCCTTTGGTGTGGATGCAGAGATGCAGAGGCTAATTTCTGAAGCCGCACTTTCTCTGAGCCCAGGGCGTAGTGAGCTCTGATTTCAGTGGATTCCCATTCGTGGGGGTGGGGGCAGGTGCGGCAGCAATGGTAGCTCCTGTGGCTCAATTTCCCCTGTAGTTTTAAAATCCACATGGCGGTAGTGGCGGATGCTTTGGCCCGGCCATGCAGAGGCAGATGAAGGACTCGCTGGGGTGCAAATGGAAGGCGCCGGGCCATCTCCCCACCAATATGGCGGGTGGAGGGTGGGCCGAGCTGGCCGCGGGCTGGGAGACACTGTACCATCCCCCCGCCAGCATGGTGCACGCAGAGGCCAGGCTGAGCCGGGTGCAGGCGGCGGTGGCCGAGAGACCCACAGGGGCGCAAACGGAAGGCGCCACGCCTGCCCCCCTCCAGCTCAGCGTGCGGAGATCGGGCTGAGCCGGACACCGCGCCAGCTCCTCACCAGTACGGTGGGTGGGCTGGGACTGCTGTGTGTTGGGCTGGTTGCGGGCAGGGAGGCTTCTCGTTTGGGCAGGCGCCGAAGGCACGGTGGAGTTCTCATATCAGCTCCCTGGCTCCCACAGTGGCTGGCGGGCTGGCCCAGTCCCTGGGCCCTGGGATGGAGCGAGGTCTGGCTTCCCTCATTCCCGGCGGCAGCGGCCCTGGCAGGTCTGGTTCCGCCATAGTTTTGAACTCCACATGGCAGCAGAGGCGCCCTGCTTGGTGTCTAGTTGTAGCTTTCTCATTTTGCCAGCTTTCCTGTGGGTCTGGTGTGATCCCTTTCGATTTTAGGGTTGTTTTTTTCCAAATTGTTGATGAGGTGGCAGCCTAGGACGCTGCCTAGGTCGCCATCTTGTTTCGGTCCCAATGGAAACCATTTAAATGTTAATCATCAGGAACCAATCAAGGGTTGTATCATATTTATTCACATATGTTCACTTCTCAAACACACTCCCCCATCCTGTCTTAATTTTGAGAAGTAAATACCAAATTCTCCCCCCTCTCCCACTGCATCAACTTCCATCTGGCAGGAGTCATCAAAACTAGACCTCTGAAGGCTTGATAATAGCAATTTGAAAAAATTTTGTGCTAATCAATAAGCCAGCATATTAGAGCTGAGTTGAAGCCTTCCCTTAAGTACTGTACTTTATTTGATCTTCTATAACATTTACATGTAATTGTATTCTTTCCTAGTTGTATAATGTTATGCTAGTTTTCAAGAGAAGGGTTCATATTTTGTACCTCATATCTTCCATGGTCCCTAACAGAGTGTTGGACACATTGTGAATAAATAAATACTGAAAGAATAACTGAATAATTAATAACAACACACTGCTAACATTTATTTAGTATTTTTACATGCATACATAAATACATAAATACTTTACATACATTATCTAATGTTTTTCCCATTTTGTAAATGAGAAAGATGACACATAGAAAGATTAAGAAACTTGCCCAAGGTCATATAACCAGTAAGGGTCTGGAAAAAAAATAAATATAAAACATAATTGAACCCATGTTCATTGCTTCTCAACATCATACCTTGACCATTTAAGACAGTTCCTTTTTTGGGGAAAAAATGGATATATGAATTCCAAGATGGCTGCAGAGTAGGTGGAAGCTAAACTCAACTGCTCCCAGTGCCAAACCATATTTACAACTAAATTATATGGCAATCAACCTGAATAACCAACTGAAAGCTAGTTGGACTGAAATATTATAACCAAGAATTTACAGAAGACACCACATAGAGCCTGATAAGAAGAGTCAAGACGCAGAAAGATCTGAGAAGCTGAAGGGATATCTCAGCTGTAAAACTCCCTCTCCCTAGAAGCGTGGGTTCTCAAAACTATGCTAGGATTCTCAACCCAGAGCAACAAAAATGAGAGAAGGGAGTCAGCTAGAGACCCACATACCCCCTTCCCAGGTTCGAGCACTCCTGGAAAGGGGGCATGTGGGTATTGTTACAGCACCATGCAGCTCTTTGGCCCCTTGAGTGTGGCTCTTCCACAAAATACCACAGCCTGGGCAAGTCTATTTTGAAGAAGTGAAGTTAGAAGAATTTTAAGTTTTTTAAAAAAATTGACTCTCAAAAGAAATTTCAATCGTTGTACTGGTATTTGGCTCTGTTGACTAATGAGCTTGCCGACCACTGACCTAGTCCTTCAACTACTAGCGATACCACCTTGCTGAGCTCATGTCCTATAGAGGGGTCAGCTGGCTGCACACAGCCAGGAACTTCAGGGCGCTCTTCCTGGGGAAGCTCTTGGTGGACACTCAGACAGTGATTGAACTGTGTAGCTTGGGAAGTGGGCACTTCTTCCCCACATCTAAACACAGGTGGCACCACCCCTACACCTGTTGAATTACTTGGACTGCCCTACCACTATAGAGGGATCAGAGTGCCATGCAGAACAGGAATGTTCAGAGCATGTCTCCTAGGAAGGATTTGTCTGAGAAACAGACAGATGGAAGCTGAGTTGTGTGGCTACATCACAAGGGGCCACTCCTATCTCCCCTGTGAACTCAGCCCACACTATTTCCAAATTGGAGACTAATTTGACCTGGATTTCTGTTATGTGAGCTCAGTCACGTGGGAGGGCTATTCAGAGCTGGATTCTTTGCTGCATGCCTACCTCACATGCTCTTTCTGGGAAGGGAAAGAAGTGACCATCCCCCTTCTACAGGCTTACTGACACTACCCCTAAAAGGAGACTGTTTGGATCAGCCCTCCCAAATCCCAGTGGTCCCACACTGCTGAGCTCGGGCTCCTCCAGGCAGAATATGAAGCAGACTGAATTGTATGACTCTAGGACATGGGCCATTTCCCCCTTGCATGCCCAAATGAACTATAGTCCTCCTTTCACATAGCCAAATCATGGTCCTTTGAGACTGATTCATTTTGCTGGCCTCACCCTCAGGATTCCCTGAGACCCTGCCCAACTATAAGGGTGTCTGAGCACCCAGCAGGTGGCAGCTAGACTTAGTGTACTTAAGGATATATATATATATATATAATTTTTTAACAGAGAGAAAGGGAGAGAGATAGTCAAAAACATCGATGAGAGAGAGTCATCGACCAGCTGCCTCCTGCACACCGCCCACTGGGGATATGCCCACAACCAAGGTACATGCCCTTGGCTGGAATCAAACCCGGGACCCTTCAGTCCACAGGCCGATGCTCTATCCACTGAGCCAAACCGGTTTCGGCAACCTAAGGACTTTTGTTGAGTGGCCACAGAACCAGCACTGGCACCATATTTGAATCTGCATCAACTTGGTGAACACTGTCATGTCCCTATGTAGTGACTCACTTAGAGTTTACCTCAGGCAAATTAAATACCTCCAGAGGCTGTTTCAATAATTGAGCATAATGGGGGCCACGAGATAGAGATAGGCAGAGGTAAATCTCAAGGTGCTTTGGGACTTCTGATGATATGCCCCTGGACCTGGTGGTATTAACAGCTAGCCTTGGTGTGCAGCTTGGTCCTGCCCATGCATACCCCGGATAAGTACAGAGAGCCACAAATTGTAGATCACTTTCTAGCTCCAAACAGGTTACCCAGGGCCAGTAACAGCCAGTGTCTGACATGGGCCTGCACAAGAAGTGCAGAAACAACACATCCAGTGCCCAGCTACAGAAAGCATGAGAGCAGGATACAGTAAGTTTCACAAACAGCATATCCAAAGGAAAATCTCAGTAGGCATCTAATCCTGCTGAGGTGAATTCTGTGTCAGGTGCCCAGTACCTGCACAGCAGCTTACATGCTGTGGCTGGGATTGATCCTCACAGTCAGTCAGGCTGAAGGGTGATCCCATTCACAAACAGACCAATAGAAATCAAGTTTTCAATTACAACAGGAGGGACAAAATAAGCTGGACATGCCTGGAGCATATCAAGTAATCAAGGAATCTGTACCACTTGACCCCCAGGACACCTATTACATAAGACCAACTTACCAAGACTGAAAGTCACAGCAGATCAACCTAATACATACAAACAAAAACAAAGAAGCAGCAAAATGTGGAGAGGAGGAAACATATCCCAAATGAAAGAACAGGAGAAATCTCTAGAAAAATAGATAAATAGAGCCAAGCAACTTCTCAAATGAAGATTTCCAAAAAAATGGTTATAAGGATGCTCAAGAAACTTAGTAAAAATGACAATGTACTTAGTGAGAACTACAACAACATGAAAAAGGATGTATAAATCATAAAAAGAACCATCTCAGAAATGAAGACTACAATATCTGAAATGAAAACTGCATTAGAATAAATAAACAGTAGGCTGACAATGCAGAGGGTAGAATCAGTGATTTGAAAATCAAAAGAAAAAACAACCAATAAAAACAGAAAATAGAAAAAGAATTTAATAAATAAAGACAGTTTAAGGGACATTTGGACAAATGGAGTGTTACATCTGCATCGTAGGGGTACCAGGAAGAGAAGAGAGAGATCAAGGGATTAAGAACACATTTGAATAAATAATGACCAAAATGCCAAGACCGGTTTGGCTCAGTGGATAGAGTGTCCGTCTGCAGACTGAAGGGTCCTGGGTTCGATTCCGGTCAAGGGCATGTACCTTGGCTGCAGGAGCATCCCTGGTGGGGGGTGTGAAGGAGGCAGCTGGTTGATGTTTCTCTCTCATCGACGTTTCTAGCTCTCTATCCCTCTCTCTTCCTCTCTGTGGAAAATCAATAAAATATATTTAAAAAAATAATAATAATAATGACCAAAAATTTCCCATCCTGGTGAAGGAAAAAAGACCAGAAAGTTCAGAGAGTACCAAATAAAATGAACCCAAAGTGGCTCACACCAAGACACATCATAGTAAAATGGCAAAGTATAAGGACAAAAAGAGAATCTTAAATTCAGCAAGAGAAAGATAGTTAGCTAGCTATAAGGAAGCTCCCATAAGACTGTCAGGTGATTTCTCAACAGAAGTATCTCAGGCAGAAAGGGATTGAAATGAAAATTCAAAGTGATAAAAAGCAAGGATATACAACCAAGACTATTTTACCCAGTAAAGCTATAATTTCAAATTGAATGAAAAATAAAGAGCTTCCCAGACCAAAAAAAAAGTTAAAGAAGTTTGATACCACAAAACCAGCACTGTAAGAAATGTTAAAGGGCCTTACTGAAGAAAATAAGAAAAGAAGTAGGAGGGGAGGAGGAAGTGGAGGAAGACAGGAACATAGGTAAAATAATAAAATGGCAATAATTACTTACCTATCAATAATTACTTTAATATAAATGGCTTGCTTGCTTCAACTAAAAGAGACAGATTAGCTGGATGGATAAGAAAACAAGACCCATGTATATGCTGTCTATAAGAGACCCATTTAAGAATTACGAATACACAGAGACTAAAAGTAAAGGGATGGAAAAATATATTTTATGCAAATGGAAGGGAAAAGAAACAGGAGTAGCAATACTTACATTTGACAAAATAGACTTTAAAACAAAGACTATAGAAAAAACCAAGATGGAGGCATAGGTAAAGGCCCAACTGCAGCTTCACTCAACAATTTCAAAAAATACAACTAAAATATAAAGTGGACATTATCCAGAAGTACAGGAAAGTTGTCTGACTGGAAATTCTACAACTAGAAAGAAAGAGAAAACCAGAAGGAAAATTAGAGGATCTGTAAAAGCCTAAGGTACTGAGAGACACTGTGCGCACGTGGGGAGAGGAAGGAACCGAAGAGAAGGGGGCGGCTGAGTACCTGGCTGGCGTTCCCTAGACGGAAGGAGATAAAAGCTCTGGACTGTGCTGAACCCCAACTCCGACTGCATTGAACCCCAGTTCTGGGAGAGACCCTGGGGTCCCATGCTCATACAGAGGGAATCTGGGCTGTAAGGTGGAAGCTAAGGGGAGCAGCGAAAGGCAGAACCCCGGAGTCACGCACAATGTGTGCAAAGGATGATCTGTTCACTGAGCTGCTGGATTGCCCTAGTGGGAAGGAGACAAAAGCTCCTGACTGCTCTTAACCCAACTTCCAACTGCACTGAATCCCATCTGCGGGCTCACTGGGGGAGAGACTAGACTATCTGGTAGCAGGCAAAACTCTAGGGCACCATTCTCTCAGAGGTGCTTGCAGGGAATACCAAAGGACACTGAGGTACACTGAGACTCAGGAACCTCAGAGAGCGGGACTAACCAGAAGCCAAGGCTGTAGGCTCCACCCCGAAACTCTGCCCCATCCAAACTGCACACAGAGGCTTTTGCAGGTTTCCAAGTCTAGTGGAATAAGGCTGTCTCCTGGCATAGACACAGCTGATCCTCCCAACCTACCAACTCAGGGAAGCAGTGAAAATGCCAAGATGAGGAAACATATCACAAATGAAAGAAATGGAAGACAAAAAGTAACTGGATATAGAGTTCAAAACCAAGCTTATAAAGTTGTTCAAGAATCTCCTAGAAAAGGCCAATAAAATAAATGAGACCTATGAGGATATGAAAAGGGATCAACTAGAAATAATAAAGGATCAACTAGAAATAAAGAATACATTCTCTGAAATAAAAAATATTATACAGAGTCATAAAAACGGAATGGAAGATTGCAAGAATCAAGTCAAAGATTTCGAACACCAAGAGCCAGAGAACACTCCTTTGCAGAAGCAAGAAGACAAGAGAATCCAGAAAATTGAATATACTGTAAGAAACTCTGGGACAACTTCAAGCGAACCAACATCAGAATGATGGGCATCCCAGAAGATGACAGAGAGCAAGATACTGAAAACATATAGAAAGAAATAGTGACAGAAAACTTCCCCCACCTGGGGAAAGAAATAGACTTACAAGTCCAGGAAGCACACCGAACCCCAAACAAAAGGAATCCAAAGAGGACCACTCCAAGACACATCATAATTGAAATTCCAAGAGCAAAAGACAAAGAGAGAATATTAAAAGCAACAAGAGAAAAGCAGGCAGTTACCTATAAAGGAGCACCCATACGACTGTCAGCTGATTTCTCAACAAAAACCATGCAGGCCAGACGGGAATGGCAAGAAATATTCAGTGTGATGAATAATAAGAACATACAGCCAAAATTATTCTACCCAGCAAAGCTGTCACTCAGATTCGAAGGCCTGATAAAGAGCTTCACAAATAAAAAAAAGCTAAAGGAGTTCATCACCGCCAAGCTAGAATTATATTAATTGCTAAAAGGTGTTCTTTAGGAAGAGGAAGAAAATAAAGATAAAAATTATGTACAACAAATACGTAACTACCAATAAGTGAATCTAAAAACCAAGGGAAGTAAAAATCATGATGAATAATATTAACTGGTGAGTATAATAAAATCAGAGGTATGGAAGGGGAGTGGACTGATGATTCAAAGGGAAATGGGGAGTTGGGGGGGGGGCGGGAAGAGACTGAACATAAACTGCACCTATGGATGAGGACAATGGGGGATGGGGAAAGGGAAGAGAGTGGAATGGAAACTTGGTGGAGGGGAGCAATGGAGGGGGAAAATGAGGAACATTTCTAATAATATGAAGAATAAAAAATTATTAAAAATAAAAAAATAAAGTTAGGATGACAAAAAATAAAAAAAATTAAAAAGGGAAAAAAGGAGGAAGGAAGGAAGGAAGGACGGAAGGAAGGAAGGAAGGAAGGAAGGAAGGAAGGAAGGAAGGAAAGAAGGAAAGAAGGAAAGAAGGAAAGAAGGAAAGAAGGAAGAAAAGAACTGAAGAAGATACAAGTAAGTGGAAGTATGTACCATGTTTATGGATAGAAAGAATTAACATCATTAAAATGTCCACACTACCCAAAGCCATCTTTAGATTCAATTCAATTACTTTCAAGATACCAATGGTATATTTTACAGAATTAAAACAAATGTTCCAAAAATTTATATGGCACTACAAAAGACCCCAAATAGCCACAAGCAATATAGAGAAAGAAGAGCAAAGTGGGAGGAATAACACCACCTAATATCATACCATAAGGCCACAGTTATCAAAACAGCATGCTACTGGGATAAATACAGACATATAGATGAATGGAACAGAATGACAAGCCCAGAAATAAACCTCTGACTCTATGGTTAATTAATATTCAACAAAGGAGGCAAAACATATAATAGGCTAAAGATAGTCTATTCAATAGATGGCATTGGGAAAATTGGGTAGATACATGCAAAACAAAACAAAACAAAACAAAAAACAAAAAGAAACGAAAAAACTAGACAATCTTCTTATACTATATACAAAACAAACTCAAAATTTATTAAATACTTAAATATTAGACTCAAAACCATAAAAATACTAGAAGAAATCATAGGCAGTATAGTCTCAAACATTTTTTGCAGCAATATTTTTCCTGACATGTCATCTCAAGCCTGGGAAACAAAAGAAAATATAAACAAATAGGACTAAATCAAACTAAAAAGTTTTGGCACAGCAAAGGAAACATCAACAAAATGAAAAGACAACCCACTATATGAGAAAGCACATTTGCCAATAATACAGCTGACAAGGGGTTAATATTCAAAGTTTCAAAGTACTTATAAAACTCAACACACACACACACACACACAAAATAAAATTTTAAAAAATGATTCAATTAAAATGGGGAAAGTTTTTCCCAAAATGGCAGCAGAGCAAGTGAAAGCTGACACTCTCCCAGGACCAAACTGGAATTACAACTAAGATATAGAAAAACCATACTTAATAATCAACTTAAGACTGGATAACCAAGGATGGAAATTGGAAACCACATAGAGACTGGTAGGAAGTGCAGAGGTGCAAAAGGGCTGGCCAGACTCCCACAGACAGAAGTTCTGGAGGGACATCTCAGTTGTGGGGGGTTCCCCAGCCCAGAGCACCAGAACTGAGAAAGGTTCCCACATAACATCTGGTGGTGAAAAGCAGCAGGGTTGCTTTCTGCCAGAGACACACTGCTGGAGATATAGGTATCTTTTAAAGAGCCAACAGCTTGGGGTCTGGCAGAGGCAGAGCAGGGTGGACTAAAGCTGAATGAGGATATTTCAGGGTAGGGGGCTCTCGGGTTAGAAATCAGAAGGCAACCACTCAGGTTTCCTGTGTTGAGTCATTCCCTCAAACTGCAGAGGACACCTTTCTTTGGCAGATTTTTATCAGTCAGGCAGCTTTTCCCTGGCGGAGAGGGAAGAACAATTGCCCCACCCTGTTGGGAAATTTCTTGCCCCATCTTGTGGAGTTTACACCTTTCTGTGGTGTATAGTCTGAGGATAATTAAGACTGAGAATAACAATCTGACTGTAGGCAACAGAGGGGATCTCTGGAGTCTTTGAGTCTTTGCCTAATCTCCTTCTGGACCTGGGCTAGAAAAAGCAGACTTTGGTGCACATCTTGGTCCTTTCCAAAGGCACCAAGTCCCAGCAAAGGAAGCCACAAGCTGTGGATTGCTAATAGCTCCAAACAGTACTCAGGGTCAGTCACAAACAGTGTTTGACACTGTCCTGCCCTAGAGACTGGGGGTAATAGCAGATATACGTAATACGTGGACACAAACCCAAATAGGCAGCCAAACTAGGTAGACAAGAAAACAAGCCCTAGAAGAACTAAATGAAATGGAGAGAAATTTATTAGATATAGAGTTCAATAAATGGGCAAAGGATCTGAGTAGATACTTCTCAAGGAGGACATACAAATGGCCAATAGACATATGTAAAGATACTCCAAGTCACTAATCATCAGAGAGATTCAAATTAAAACTACAGTGTGGTGTCACCTCATACCTGTCAAAATGGCTATCATCAATAAAAGATCAAACAAGAAGGGTTGGTGATGATGTGAAGAAAAGGGAACCCTTGTGCACTGTTGGCAGAAATACAGATTGGTACAACCACTGTGAAAAACAATATGGAGTTACCTGAAAACATTAAAAATGAAACTCCTTTATGACCCAGCAATTCCACTTCTTAGAATATATAAAATAAAACACTGATTTTAAAGAACATAGGCACCCCTATATTCATTGCAGTGCTATTTATAATAACCAAGATTTGGAAGTGGCCCAACTGTTCATCAATAGATGAGTGGATAAAATAAATCTGTGGTACATTTACACAATGTAATACTACTTTGTCGTTAAAAAAGAAGGAAATCTTACCTTTTGCAACAGCATTCATGGACCTGGAGACCATTATGCTAAGTGAAATAAAGCCAGTCAAAGAAAGGAAAGTATCATATGATTTCACTTATATGTGGAATCTAATGAACAACATAAACTAAGAAACAAAATAGAAACAGACTCATAGTTACAGAACAGACTGACAATGGTCAGAGAAGAGAGGGGTTGGGGGGCTGATTGGAATATGTAAAGGGATTAAGCAAAAAATAAAGTCACAGACACAGAAAATAGCATGGCGAATACCAAAGGGGAAGTAAGGTGGGTAGAAGCACAAAAGGTTATAGGGAGGATACATGGTGATGGAAGAAGACTGACTTGTCTTGGGGTATGAACACAGAACACAATATACAGTCGATTTATTATAGAACTGTACACCTGAAAACGATATAATTTTTTAACCAATGTCACCCCAATAAATTAAATTAAAATTTTAAATTAAAAAATATAATTGGAGAAACCAAGATTGCAGCATAAACACCTGAACTTGCTGCCTTGCACAACCACTTCAAAACTATAACTAAAAGAAAAAACGGGTATCACCCAGAACCACGGCAAGGCTAGCTGAGTGGAAATTATACAACTACAAGGAAAGAGAAAAGCACACTGAGGCTTGGAAGAGGTGCAGAGGTACAGAAATGAAGTGCAGAAGTATGGAGGCATGCACACAGAAAGGGATGGCAACTGAGTACACTGTTGTCTTTTTCAATCAGGAGAGAGATACAAGCTCCTGATTGCTCTGAACTCCAGTTCTGGGAGTAACTCTGGGGATCCAGACTCATATGAAGAGAAACTGGACTATCTGGCATTGGACAGAACTGGAGGGTGGCTTTCTCTCAGAGGTGCTTGCAGCAATCATTGTTCCTGCATGGTGACTCAGGACACAGAGACACTGGACCTCTTCCAGGCAGGGTTCACAGTCAGCAATTGTTGTTTTCTCCGCCCTAGTGATTCCCTGAGACCTTGCCTCACCCAATTTACACCCCTACCCAAGATGTGTGCAGAGGCTTTTGCATATGAATGGCCTGGCCCTTTGCAATCTGAAACCTAACATACTGCAGCTAGGTCAGAGAGCCCAGAGCCTCCAAAAGAAGTCCCAAGGCTGGACAGAAGCTTGCATTGCTTCACAGCTGGGCCTTATCTGGGCACCTCCAAACCCCAAACAAAGAGAATGAATCTGAAGATCTCTCTGTAGCTCCTGCTGGGTGGCCTCTCTCCTATGAGACCCAAGAGCCAGTGTACCCAGTGGTCAGAGTGATACCATACAGATTACAACTCTTCACACCCATAAGAGACACACTTGAAAGGCAGACTCAGTGAGTACCAAAGCCCCACTGAAGCAAGTCTTGCCCCAAAAGGGTGTCTCCAGCACAGAAGTTCTCCCATCATAGATACTACTGATCCTCACAGCCAATTGGCCTGGAGGTCAATTCCTCCCAGTGATACCAACAACAATCAAGGCTTAGCTATAACAAGACTGTGCACACAGCCCACAAAGGGATTCAGGTAATTAGGGAGGCTAGGACACCTAGCACACAAAGCCACACTGTCAACTCAGGGAAGCAGCCAAAATGTGGAGACAAAGAAATGTCACAAATGACGGAAATGGAGGAAAGCAAACTACTGGATATAGAGTTCAAAACCACGGTTGTAAGGTTACTCAAAAATCTTCTAGAAACCATCCATAAATTTAGTGAGACCCTCGAGGATATGAAAAAGGACCAACTGGAAATTAAGTCTACACTGACTGAAATAAATAATAATATACTGAGATACAACAGCAGCCTAGAGGAACCCAAGGATCGAGTCAAAAATTTAAAATACAAAGAAGCAAAAAACACCCAACAGGAAAAGCGAAAGGAAAAAAGAATCCAAAAATATGAAGATAATGCAAGGAGCCTCTGGGACAACTTTAAGCGTACTAACATCAGAATTATGGGAGTGCCAGCAGAAGAGTTGAGAGCAAGAGCCTGAAAACCTATTTGAAGAAATAGTGACAGAAAACTTCCCCTATCTGGTGAAAGAAATAGACTTACAAGTCCAGGAAGCACACAGAACCCCAAACAAAAGGAATCCAAAGTGGACTATACCAAGACATATCATAATTAAAATGCCAAGGGCAAAAGACAAAGAGAGAATATTAAAAGCAGCAAGATAAAAACAGTTGCCTACAAGGGAGTACCCATATGACTGTCAGCTAATTTCTCAATAGAAACTATGCAGGCCAGAAGGGAGTGACAAGAAATATTCTAAGTTATGAATAGCAAGAACCTATAATCAAGATTACTCTACCCAGCAAAGCTATCATTTAGAGTTGAAGGTCAGATAAAGAGCTTCACAGACAAGAAAAAGCTGAAGGAATTCATCACTGCCAAACCAGTATTATATGAAATGCTGAAGGGTATTCTTTAAGAAGAGGAAGAAGAAAATGGTAAAGACAAAAAATATGAACAGCAAA
The DNA here is from genome assembly GCA_963924515.1 of Vespertilio murinus. NCBI lineage: Eukaryota > Metazoa > Chordata > Mammalia > Chiroptera > Vespertilionidae > Vespertilio > Vespertilio murinus. The sequence goes on along the minus strand of OZ004710.1, from coordinate 57,078,966 downwards.
GTGACAAAAAATACATATCTATCAACAAGTGAATCTAAAAATCAAGTGAATAAAAAATCTGATGAACAGAATAAACAGTTGAATATAATAGGATCAGGGGCATAGAAAGGGCATGGACTGACAACTCTTGGGGGGAAAGTGGTGTGGGGGGTGTGGGAAGAGACTGGACAAAATCATACATCTATGGATGAGGACAATGTGGGGGAGTAAGAGCGGGGAGTAACTGCCATGTTAGGCCCGATCCCCAGAGGGAAGGAACTGAATGGAGGGGAGCTTTGGGAGGAAAAAGAGGAACAACTCTAATAATCTGAACAATAAAGATTTATTAGTTTAAAAAATGAAAAATAAAAAATATATAATTAAATAAAAATAGCAGTATAAGAATGTTATTTAGAAACATAAAATTTATGCCAATAGAAACAATTAATAGAGCTAAAAATTACATGGCTTTGTTTTAAAAGTGTAGATTATGGCACTAGACTTCCTGGGTTTGAATCCTATTTCTACCCCTTACTAGTTGGGTGAGCTTAGTCAAGTCACCCAAGTTCTCTACTGCTCATTCTCTTATTTAAATAGGGGAATAATAACAGTTTTTATCTCATAAAGTTTTCTCAGGACTGAGTGAATACTTAGAATAATTCCCAACAGTAAGTAAATGCTTAGTATTATTATTGATAGAGATCAGAAATTGGTATGAGGAGGAGATTGTTATTTCTTGAAATATGACTATCAGTAATATTTACCTTTTAAATTGCACAATTGTTGCTTTAATATAGAGAACTTAAATTTTTAAAGAATAAATTAGAAGTGAGGAAATGGAAAATCTTTTAGGGAATATTTTGTGAGGGAAAGGAGAGTGATAGGTTAAAAGCTACAGGAATTGGGAGGTAGAGAAAAGTTGTGGGTATTATTATTATTGATAGGTGAGACATGAATGAGTTTAAAAGTGCATGTTAATAGGCCTACTAAAGTGGTGAAGAAATTAAAGTAAGGAAAAAGAAGGCATGTAACCAAAGCACAAATGAAGGAAAATCTCTTCCATTATAACCAGAAGGAAGATGAATGTGATGGATGTGGTTGTAAGTATGCCCTGAAGTTTGGTATGGGATATTGAGGAATTTATTATTTCATACCTACCACTCTCTCTGTAAAATAGGAGGTAAACTTACTTGCTGAGCATGAGCAGGAAGGTGGAAGGGTTGGAATTTTGAGATGAGTACAGAAAATTTGAAATAGCTATTATGGAAATAAGGAAAAAAAGAAGCTGACCAAAGCAACACGAAGGATTTCAGGTCAGTACTAAGGGCCAAGGCGAGATTAGAGGCCATGAATTTGTGGTGTAGTAGTATCAATCTCTTTGGTTATATAATTTTCTCCAGAAGTATTCTGCAACTCAAATATAGGCATGAAAAATGTGGGGATAGGTTGGCCTATTATCAGGATGGTGTGATTAAAAGGCAGTGTGGCAAGGGAACTGGAATTATTAAAGAGAGTAGCTGAAGTGAGAAATCACAGACTCTAAATAGGCCAAAGAAAGAAGTGAAGGCAGTTGTGAGTCAGTATCCGGTAGGTAGGAATCAGAACTTAGAGATCCCAATGAAGCTGAAGAATAGATGTACTAGAAGAAAAACAGACAACTGTAAATACAGAGGTTACAATTATAATTTGTAAAGTTTTTATTTATGATCTAAGTGTAATAATAAGTGTGGTGCAGGTTAGCATGTGGGCCATGGAAATGGGTGGATGAAGTAGAGAAGAAATGAGGGTCACTGGAGGAGGATATGGCAAAGAGCCAGGGGACTATATGATTAAAGTATTAAATGGGTCAGCCATGTGGATGCTGCTAACATCACCAATCTAATGAATGGCAGAAGCAATAAAAAGAATATTGTGAACCTAGAGCCAAAGTCTTCAATGAATGAGAGGGAGATAGGAGATCAATTCTGGCCTAATGGGCCCCTATTGCCCCCTTGAAGCCTTGGTGAACAACTAGGGGCCCAGTGCACGAAATTTATGTACTGGGGGTACGGGGTCTCTCAGCCCAACCTGTTCCATCTCATATACTGGGAGCCCTCAGGGGATGTCCTACTCACAGCTTAGGCCCTTGCCCCATGGGGAGTGGGCCTAAGTCGCTTTGTGGGAGGCAACCGGGCTGATCAGGGGAAGGCATCTGCCCCATAACCCCACTGCTGCAGTCACAGCCAGTCACCACAGTCACTAAGGTGTTTTCATCAGCATGCACTCCAGTCCCTTCACCAAGAAAAAAATGACAACTTTCTTTAGGTATTTTCAAGATGTGTTTTTTTATAGTATATGCATTTCTTTATTTTTTATCTTTATCCTCACCTGAGGATATGTTTTCATTGAGTTTTAGAGAAAGGAAAAGATAGAGAGAAACATCAAAGTGAGAGGAACACTTTGATTGGCTGCTTCCTGCATGAGCCCTGACCTGAGCCCCGGCCAGGGAGGAACCTGCAACCTAGGTACATGCCCTTGATCAGAATTGAACCCAGACCTGTCTGCAGGCCAAGGCATTATCCACTAAGTCAAACTGGCTAGGACAAGATATGACATTTCTTAGCCCTCCAGCAGTGGAACTTTGTTTTTTTTTCTCCAGAAGTATGGTGGAAAAACCCTAGATCACCTTTTTGGATTATTTTTACCCAAATTACTAAGAATATTACCAGTGGCATACAGGAAGCTTAGCCAATGTGCAATCAGAAAAGGTGTTTCCTCTATAATTCACACCAATCATGGGCTGGGCCCTGCCCAGGCCTAAAGCCTCTGGCCGAAGCTTTAGGCCTGGGCAGGGACCCTCCAGCTCCCTCTGACCACCAGCTCAGCCCCTGTCCAGGCCTTCCCAGGTCAAAAGCCTCTTGGGCAGGAGCAGACCCCCATCGCAGGGGATCTGCTCCTGAACCAGGCCAAAATCCTCCACTGGATGCTTTCCAGCTCCCTGCACCAGGGTAAAGTGACCCCCAGCTCCCTGCCCAGGCCTTACCTCACTGTGACCTGGGTGCCAAGATGTTCCTGGAACCCAGGCCCTGGGTGCCTATGTATGCAAATTAACCACCATCTTTTTTGGTTAATTTGCATAGTCACTCTGATTAGCTATAGGCATAGCGAAGGTACGGTCAATTACATGTTTGTCTGTTATTAGGTAAGATGTTTCACTGTATACTTCAGATTCTTTGCAAATGAAGAACTGGTAGGCTGCAGAGACAGAGAAGGTTGCCAGAAATCAACAGGACAACCCATCACCAAGGTTTAGTAACTAACTAGCTGGTAAAACCTTCAAGTGGCAACTGCTACATACATGCCTGAACAGAATTAAATGAATGACTTTAAGCTGGTCCCTTTTCATAAGAGTAGGCATGTCAAAAGAATATAAGGAACTCACCTCTCAGCAATATTTTTTGCAGACTGGAGAAACCGTGCTTGGTCATTTTCTTTCAGGATATGCTCAGCTTGGTTGATGAGGACTGTTGACCGTTCAAGACACTGGCGACAATTAGCAACCTGCTGTGCCAACTTTCTCAGTTTCATAACCTTAAAGTAATTAGCAACAGAAAAATAAGAGAAAACATCCAGGGCTTAATTAAAAACAATAAAACAGCAGGAAGGAGATCTGCTGCAGTGACTCTAAAAGTAAGGCCAATTCACATTAATAACAATGGTCTCTTTACTAACTATTCACCTTCTCATCCTACCCTCTATGTTTATCATGCCAACTCCTCCTCCTAAGTAAGTAATCCTGCTTACTTACCCTGCAACCCAGTAATATACTCTAGATTATCTGCTCCTTTTTTAAATTGATAACATTAATTTGTCTGGTCATAAAAGCAATGCATGATCATATAGAAAATGTAGAAAATAGCCCTATCCAGTTTGTTCAATGGATAGAGCATTGTCCTGAAGACTGAAAGGTCCCGGGTTCAATTCTGGTCAAAGGCAAGTACCTTGGTTGAAGGCTTGATCCCTGGCCCAGGTCAGGGCATGTGTGGGAAGCAACCAATCAATGTGTCTCTCTTACATCAATGTTTCTCTCTGTGTGTGTGTATGTGTGTCTCTCTTCCTTCCATTCTCTCTGAAAATCAATGGAAAAATATCCTCAGGTGAGGAGTGACAAAATAAATAAAGAAGGAAAAGTATAAAAACATAGGCTACCACCCAGGGATCACCATTGTTTAAATTTTATTGTCAATACATTTTCACATACATGTTTAATAAAAAATACTTCTTTCTTTATGAGGCCCTACATTTGTATGTATATATTTCTCTAAGTACCTTTACATATGTCTTTGTGTTCACAGATCTGTGTTCCCGGAAACTTCAATTCCTGTGTTAGCTGAAACTACCCAGTATGGCATAAAGTATTGGTCACCACTCCAGGCTCTCATAACATCTCACATTGTATACACTGCATGAGGTTTTAATCACTACAATGACTAGCAGACCAACAATTCTAAAACCATATAGATGCACGGAGTCTCATACCTGACTTTCTTGATCATGATTCTTCAGTTCTCAAGCTAAAAGCCTAGAAGCCTTCTCTCTGTCCTTCATCTTTTCTATCTAATAAATTGATGATTCCCATAATTTCCTTCTAGAGATGTTCTTCCCTTCAGTTAGTACTGCCACTTCTCTGGGGTAGGTCTTCATTAACTCATACCAAGAATCAAACTTGCTTCCTATATACCCTGCACACCTCTGCCATATCAATCAGTTTTCTCTCTTCCTAAGAAACTAGAATGGTTTACCTATGTCTTTCAGATTAAGCCCAAAGTCTTTATCATGGCATTCATGGTCCTTCCATAATTCTGGCCCACATTCCCACCACTATATTCTTATATTGACATATAACATACATACAACAAAGCACCCAAATGTAAAGTATGCAATTCAGTTTGTTTTGTTTTGCTTTGTTTTTTGCAAACACATATGCCCATGTTACCACCAACCAAGTCAAGATAAAGAATGTTTCCAATGCCCTAGAACTGCCAGCATTTTATATGGGATTCACAGCATTAAGCTAAATATTGCTTCTTTGCCTATCTCCCTAAAACCTTATTTCTTCTTGCTTTCATGATCCAAATTCAAACTAGAATCTTCAGCATAAAACTGTAACTTTTGTAAAGTCAACTTTGCCTTGACCTCACTGAAGTGCTGTGCTTTACCTTTGTTTCTTTGATTTTGACAGCAATCATTTGCTTCCTCTGCTGGATGATCTCTATCAACTCGTCACATTCTTCCATTAGTTTTGCCTCATGCATAGCAGTATTCACCTGCCAAGAAAGTCCATAATATTACACAGTGATTGCTGCCTTTGTCCTCTGATGGATCTCTGAAAGGTTCGGACTGACAGCTAAACATGCACAACTTCTTCCATACCTCCCTCATAAGATCCACTCCTAGAAGAAGGGTAGAGATGATGATATTAATGATGCAAGGACATTGAAGCACCACAGACAGGAAACTCTCCGGCCTCTGGTAGATCATGATGATTAATGGAAGGCTGGGCAGAAGGACAGATGAGATTGGGGCACGTTATTCCCACTGTGCAATTCCCCTCACTCCAGCACCCTTTTCTCCTGCTGTTCTTTTGGAAAGAGGGTAAGGAAATTTAAGTAGGTCAGGGAAAGAGTATTCCTCTTCACAGGAACAATGATATCAAGATAATATTACAACAACCTATTTCTACTATCCTAACAAAAATGTTTTCAGTTTTCTTTATTCCCTTCTAATTTTAAAATATATGAATGTACAGCTATATATTCACAATAAATACACAAGTGTAGATATATTTTCACATAGTTGTCATGTTTCAGTAGATATTTCTCACCTTGAACTGTCCAGTATCCGAATACCTTTCTGATATGGGGATATTTGCTACATCAAAGTATTTCCATTGCAAAATCAGGGTGGTATTAGGGAAAAAGAGCCATCATTGTTGGTTATTTTTCCATCTACTTATTTTGCCTTCCTTCCATCTCTACTACTACTAACACTAGATGGTATAACGCTCCCAAAAGGGTTAAATGAGAGCAGGTGATCTTTGGAAAAGGAAAGGGAAATCAACTTACATCTTTTTAAATACTTAATGTAATAACTACATCATAGATAAAATTATTTCATGTTAATTATCATAAACACTTTATAATATAGAGCCATTTTTATCCCCATTTTTCAGATGGGAAAACTGAGGCTCAAAGACTTTTAGTGACTTGCTCAAGATCACACAGCTAGTAAGTGGTAAAACCAGAATTCAAACTGAGTTCTGTCAAGTGAGACCCTTGGGCTGGCTGGGTGGGCAGATGAGGTTCAATTCTATTTCAGCAGCACACAGAGCAGTCACACAGGGAAGCACAATCATTCCAAGAGTCTATTCAAAGATCACTCAAGCAGAGCTCTAGAATACTAAGGAACAGATAATGGGTTACTTAAGCATAAAACATCAAGGGGCCAGATGTGCTTCCTTAGCAATGTAGAGCTGCATTTCCAATTGCTAGCTCTCTTCAGTTACTTCATATATTCCAAGTTCAGAAAAGCACCTGTCACTGTACTCTGCTGCCACCTCTCTTATCCTCTAAGATTCCCAATTAGCCAATTTTCTGTTTTATTCTTAACTGAAATAAAATGTGCTTGCTGAATTTTAACCTTATTTTGTTTTATTTCCATTTTCAAAGGGGAATGCTAAAATGAGAATTTCCATTTATTCTGAATGAACAGCCCCACGCTGGCCATTCTAATTTTTTTATGATTCCTCACCCTTTAAAAATCAAGTGAATTAAAAATCTGAGGAACAGAATAAACTGGTGAATATAATAGAATCAGGGGCAAAGAAAGGGAGTGGATTGTTAATTATCAGGGGAAAAGGAGTGGGGGTGCAGGAAGAGACTGGATTAAAATCGTACACTAATGGATGAGGACAATGGCGGGGGGGGGGAGGTAAGAGCAGAGGATGGGGTAGAAACTGGGTGGAAGGGAGCTATAGAGGTGGGGGAAGGAGAAATAATTGTAATAATCTGAGCAATAAAGATTTATTTTTTTTAAATCCCTATCTTTAATTTCTGACTATTGTTCCTTCTTTTGCACATCCATCTTTATTCTGTCATCCCATTCCCTTTAGTCATTTCATACTGCTTATTCTTCCACTACATTTCTTGCACCTCCGTGTCCTGTGCCTTTACCCTTACTCTTTTCACTTATTAGTAAGTCGTTTCTCTATTTGTTTATTGAACAAACTTCTATTTATCTTTTCAGGTCCTGGCCAAAGATCACCACTTTTGTAACTATTTCTCACCTGCTTTAAAAACAATTGGTCTCTTATTTATATTCCTTGTACCTCCATGTCTTGTGCCTTTACTCAAGATGCTCCTTTCACTTACTAGTAAGTCATTTCTCTATTGGTTTATTGAATAAACTTCTACTTATCTTTTCAGGTCCTGGTCAAAGATCACCACTTCTATATCTATTTCTCAACTGCTTTAAAAACAATTGGTCTCTTATTTATCTATACTAATAATAGAGGAATACGCAAATTGTCAGGAACACCATCACAGGAACAGTAATGACCAAACAGCAAGCTGCATGGGGCAACCAGGCTGGCAGAGGGGTTAGTGAGGGATGACCAAATAACTGAACAGCAGGCTGCATGGGGCTACCAGACTGGTTGGGGTGGGGGCAGTAAGGGGTGACCAGGCTGGCAAGGGAGGGCAGTTGGAGGTGATCAGGCTGGCAGGCAGAGGTGGTTAGGGGTGATCAGGCTGGCAGGGAGGACAGTTAGCAGTGATCAGGCAGGCAGGCAGGTGAGCAGTTAGGAGCTAGTGGTCCCAGACTGTGAGAGGATGTTTAACTGAATTGGCAGTCTGATATCCCCCAAGGGGTCCCAGATTGGTGAGGGTTCAGGCTGGGCTGAGGGGACCTCTGCACAAAAATTTTGTGCACTGGGCCCCTAGTATTCCTATAATACTTTATATGTAAGTTAATTATACATTTACTGCCTTATGTCATAGGTATACAATAGTTTGTCTTTTCTACTCAAACATAAGCTCTGGAAGTCAAGGGTTGTGTCTTATTTGCCAGCATAGTACGTGGCATATGGTAGATGTTCAGTAAATATTTGTTGAATTGAATTGAATGAGAGGAGAAATGTATCTCACAGCTTGCTAGACATTCCCATGTGGTTACTCAAGTTACCCTAAACTCAATATGTCTAAAAATAAACTCATCATCTTCCCTCTAAATCTGGCTTTCACTCCTGATTTTCTTTTTTTTGTTGTTGTTAATGTTACTATCATTAATCTAGTTTTCAGGTTCAGTTACCTATGACTTCTCCTTCTCCTTCTTCCCCCACATAAATCCATAGCAGTCCCAAGTCCTTCCATCATTTTCTTTTTAATTTCTCTAAGTTCTTCTGGTAATACAATGAAGCTCTGAGCCAAGGGACCAATAATTTGAAGTCCTACTCACCCTTTAGGACTATTATCGTAAGAGCCTCATTCAATCATCCCCTACCTCGATAATCTTCACTTTGCCCCATACTATACTCAGAAACCAAAAAAATTATCACAATCTTCATCATCAAACATGTATTAAGCATGTCTTTTGTACAATGCCCTCAATACATTTGCAATCGGGCTAGTGAAAAGCCACACATATAAAAAATAAATCAAGGTGAATACCACTGAGTAATGTAGATTATAATCTACAGAAATTAATGAAAAAGATCATTCTTGGTGGGACAGTGGAGAAAAATTGCCTGAATGAAATGTGAGTTGAATTGAGCCTGGATGATGGATACCACACAGATTAAAAGGAGAGAAAGAGGGAAAATTTGAGCCAAGCTAATATGATTGAGCCTTGTTTAGTTAATATGGCACCTTTGGAAAGTAATTTTTCTTTTTTGGAAGAAGGAGGGTAAGAAGGTCGGAGAATGACCACAGTTAACTTTTTTAAAAAGATGTACTGGATCCATATCCAAGATGGTGGTAAATATGTGGATGTTATATTCACCTTCTCCCAGGACCAAATGGGAATTACAACTAAAATTTAGAACAATCAACCTAAATAACCAATTGAAGAGTAACTGAATATAACCAAGTATTTATAGAAGAAGCCACATTAAGACTGGTAGAAAGGGAAGAAATGTGAAAAGGGCTGGAAGGTGGCTGAAGTTCTGAAGGAATATCTCAGTAGCAAAAGTTCCCTCTGAGCAGTTGGGGTCTCAACTGCATGCTGGACTCCCCAGCCCAGAGTACCAGGACCAGGAATAAGCACCTAAATAACATCTGACTGTGAAAACTGAGGGAAAGACAGGAGTCTGCTAGAGATAAGCGCTCACCTAAAGGGCCAATGCACAAAATCTCATTTGCAATTAATCACTCTGGCTTCCTGCCAAGGGAGAAATGAGCATACTAGGCCCATGTGAAGAGAGAGTATGAATTGTGGCTCTGGGGAGAGAGCTAAAAGGACAGCCGCTAGGATACCTGTAGTGAGTCCCACTCCCACACTGTAAATATCATCTTTCTTGGATGGAGGATTTCCTTCCTTATGGCACCAGCCTAGGAGAATGCAATAGTCCCATCCTCTGGACTCCTACAGCATCATCTTACACAGCTTATCCCCAGCTGAGGAGTCAGCTGCTAGGACTTGGGTGTAGAGGTCTGTCCTGACTCTAGGGTTGCCAGTAACTGAGTTGTGTGGCTTTAGGGAAGGGCTATTTCCTCCCATGTTCCCATAAACTTGATGGGAGCCTACTCCGCATGGTGGGATACACTAGCTCCGCACTCCCAGCTCCATATTCCCAGCTCCATTTGGCCCCATCCTCTAAACTCCTAGTGGCCCCAACCTGCCAAGGTCTGGATTGAATAAAGGACAGACTGATCAGTGTGGCAATGAGGCAGGGGCAATTCCCTCCACCTTCCCTCAAGCCTGACCAGCAACTCCCCCTCACAGAGGATCCACAAGTCCCATGCTCCCAACTCCTGGAGGCCCTAAACTGCCAATATAAAGCTACTGACAAAATCTGTGACAGTTTGAGTTGTGTGGCTCTAGGATAGGGGCCAATGTTCCCTTGTATGCCCAGTGGGTATAGAGCCCTCACTTCATACAGCCAAATCTTGATCTGTTTGGCCTGATAAACTCTGCTAGCCTCACCCTCACAACTCTCTGAGACCCCACCCCATCACAAAGGTCTGCACTCAGGTAATGACAGCTAGTTTTGGTATAAAGTACCCTGTGACATTTGCTGAGTGGCTTAGACCTAGCATTGGCAACAAGTTTGAACCTATATCAATTTGGCAAATACCATTTACCCCTACCTGGTGACTCACTGAAAACCTATTTCTTGCAACTTAAGTACTGCAAGAAGCTTTTCACGGAGTGAGCCTAACAGTTAGGAGGCAGGCGGAGGCAGGTGGAGGGGGCGGTTTGGGGGGTTAATGGAGGGATGAGGACACATATTAATACCTTAATCAATAAGGAAGTTAAAAAAAATAAAAATGGAACTCCCATTTGACCCAGTAATCCCACTTCTAGAAATACATCCCAAGAAATCAGAAACACCAATCAGAAAAAAAATATATGCACCCCTATGTTCATAGCAACACAATTTAAAATAGCTAAAATTTGGAAATAGCCTAAGTGCAGATAAATGAATTAAAAAAACCATGGCACAGCTACACAATGGAATACTACACTGTTGTAAAAAAGAAGGAACTCTTATCATTCACAACAGCATGGATGGAATTGGAGAGCCTTATGCTAAGTGAAATAAGCCAGTCAGCCGAAACTGGTTTGGCTCAGTGGATAGAGTGTTGGTCTGTGGACTGAAAGGTCCCAGGTTCGATTCCGGTCAAGGGCATGTACATTGGTTGCGAGCATATCCCCAGTAGGGGGTGTGCAAAAGGCAGCTGGTCAATGTTTCTCTCTATCGATGTTTCTAACTCTCTGTCCCTCTACCTTCCTCTCTGTGAAAAATCAATAAAATATATTTAATAAAATATATATAAAAAAAGAAATAAGCCAGTCGGAAAAAGATAAATATCACATGATCTCACTCATTTGTGGAATGTAATGAACATAAACTGATGAACAAATATAGATAGAGGAGTCTGCATGCCAGACTCCTCTGCCCAGGGTTCCAGTGCCAGGAAGAGATATCCCCATAACTTCAGGTTGTAAAATGTAGAGGGGGTTGAGGCTGAGTGACATGGAGAGCTGCTGGAGACCTAGACAATTCTTCTTAAAGGGCTGGCATATGGACTAACTTGGACTCACTCGCTTTGAGGTCCAGTACTGAGGCAGAAGCTTGAAAGGATCCAAGAACATATGGAGAGAAACTAGATTGTCTGGCATCAAGGCAAGAACTGGGGGGGTAGCTTTCTCCTAGACAAAAGTTTTGGCAGAGGTCACTGTTCCTTTGCTGAGAAGTTCCCACCACAGTTTCAACAGGTAGTTGCCATATCTAAGTCTCCATAAATCTGGTCCACACTTTGAATCCCTGGTGATTCCCTGAGACCCAGCCTCACCCAATTTACAGCCCCATCCGAGATGTTTTCAATGGCTTTCCCATATGAATGTCCTCTCTTATCTCAGGCTTTAGACTTTCCTAAAATCTCACAAACAGGACTCAGCATGCCCCATACCTCTTGATAAGTGGCTTCAGATCCGGCACTACCTTCAGCCTACATTGATTTACAGTTTGGTCTCTCCTGGGCAACTAGAAGCCAACACAAGTAGCAGCCATCTGCATACATCTCTGTAGCTTGTGCTGGGTGGTCTCAGAGAGGGCACAGACAGTAACTGACTTTGCACCTCCCTGGAGGCTCTAGCACCAGTGTACCTGGTGGTCAGCTTCAGACCATGTCAGATTGAAACCCTACCACATCCACAAGTGACACACTCAAACAGCAGAGTGAGCACCAAAGCCTAACTGAAGCAAGTCCTGCTCCCCAAGGGCATCTCATACACAGCAGCTCTTCCACTGTAGTAGCAGCTGGTCTTCACCGGCAATTGGCTTGGGGGTCAATCCCTCCCATCATGCCAATGGAAATCAAGGCTCAACTACAACAGGACAGTGCTCACAGCCCACATAGGGGCACATCTAAAGTGTCCAGCTTAGGTGACTGGGAAGACTGAGCCACTAGACTCTATAGGACATCTATTACACAAATCACTCTACCAATTCAAGAAGACATAGCAGCTGTACCTAATACATAGAAAGAAACACAGGGCAACAGCCAAAATGCAGAGACAAAGAAACATGTCACAAATAAGAGAACAGAAGAAATCTCCAGAAAAAGAGCTAAATGAAATGGAAGCAAACAAACTACCAGATATAGAGTTCAAAACAATGGTTATAAGAATGCTCACAAGACTAAGTTCAAGGAACTTAGTGAGAACTTCAAGGAGCTCAATGAGAACATCAACAACATAGAAAAGAACAAGTTAAAAATGAAGGATACACTAACTGAAATGAAGAATAATTTACAGGGAATCAACAGTAGAGTAGAGGGTTCCAATAATCAAATCAGTGATTTGGAATATGAGGAAGCAAAAAAAACACCCAATTGGGATGACAAAAAGAAAAAATAATTTAAAAAGTGAAGATAATGTAAGGAGAATCTAAGACAACTTCAAGTGTACCAACATTCACAAAATGGGGAGGCCAAAAGAAGAAAAGAGGGATCAAGAAATTAAAAACATTTAAAAAAATATGACAGAAAACTTCCCTTACTGGATGAAAGAAATAGATATATTAGTTCAAGAAGTGCAGAGAAACCCAAAGAAGATGAACCCAAAGAGGCCCACATCAAGACACATCATAATTAAAATGCCAACAGTTAAAGACAAAAAGAGAATCTTAAAAGCAGCAAGTGAAAAGCAATCACTACAAGGGAGTGCCCATATGACTCTTAACTCATTTCTCAACAGGAACTTTGCAGGCCAGAAGAGAGTGGCAAAAAATATTGAAAGTGATGAAAATCAAGGACCTACAACCAAGATTACTCTACCCAGCAAAGCTATCATTTAGAATTGAAGATCAGATAAAGATCTTCTCAAACAAGAAAAAGCTAAAGGTGTTTATCACCACCAAACCAGTATTACATGAAATGTTGAAGGGTCTTTTTTAAGAAGGGGGAAAATTATTTTTAAAAATATGAACAATAAAATGGCAATAAATATGTATCTATCAACAATTGACTCTTGAAATCAAAATAAAGAACAAAGAACATAATTAACAAAATAAAATATTACCAGAGGCATGGAAACATGGAGGAGAGTGATGAACTTCAAAATTAAGTGGGGTGCAAGAAGAGCTTAACCAAAAAACTTACCAGTATATGCATACATGCATTGCTCATGGACACAGGCAGTAGGGTGTTGAAGGCCTGGGATGAGGTTTTATCTGGTTGGAGGAGGGCAATGGGGGCAATAGTGGGAGAACATCTGTAATACTCAATAATATTTTTTAAAAAGAAATAATGACTAAAAGCGTCCTTAACATGGTGAAAGAAAAAGACAAAAATTCAAAAAAATGTAGATAATCTCAAACAGAATGAACAGAAAAAGGCCCACACCAAGACAAATCATAATTAAAATGGTAAATGTTAAAACAAAGAGAGAATCTTGCCGAAACCGGTTTGGCTCAGTGATAGAGCATCGGTCTGCGGACTGAAAGGTCCCGTGTTCGATTCCAGTCAAGGGCATGTACCATGGTTGCGGGCACATCCCCGAGGGGGGTATGCAGGAGGCAGCTGGTTGATGTTTCTCTCTCATCGACGTTTCTAGCTCTCTATCTCTCTCCCTTCCTCTCTGTAAAATATCAATAAAATATATATATTTTTAAAAAACAACAACAAAAAACAAAAACAAAGAGAGAATCTTAAAAGCAGCAAGAGAAAATCAGTTAGTTCCCTACAAGGAAGCTCTCATAAAGCTGTCAGCTGATTTCTCAACAGAGGGGATTGGCATGAAATATTCAAAGTATGAAAAGGACATATGACCAAGACTACTACTTTACCAAGCATGGATATAATTTAACATTGAAGAAGAAATAAAGAGCATCCCAGAGAAGAAAAAGCTAAAGTTGTTTCCTACCATCAAGCCAGTATTACAAGAAATGTTAAGGAGCCTTCTTTCAAAAGAAGGAGGTGGGGGAAGTTGAGAAAGAGAAGGGGCAGGGGAAGGAGGACAGAGAAACATAGCTAAAGGAATAAATACAATAATATGTAACTATCAACAATCTATTTATTTTTAAAAAAATATATTTTATTGACTTTTTACAGAGAGGAAGAGAGAGGGATAGAAAGTTAGAAACGTCGACCAGCTGCCTCTTGCACACCCCCTACTGGGGATATGCCCGCAACCAATGTACATGCCCTTGACCGGAATCGAACCTGGGACCTTTCAGTCCGCAGGCCGATGCTCTATCCACTGAGCCAAACCGGTTTCAGCAATCAACAATCACTTTAAATGGCTTAAATGCTCTAATAAAATGACATAGTATAATGATTTCACTAATATGTGGATTTTAGTGAACAAAATAAACTGATGAACAAAATGGAACCAGAAACATGGATTCATGGAACAAAATGTTGGGTGCCAAATGAGAGGGAGTAGAGCTGACTAAATAAGCAGAGTGAAGAGATTAGCTAAAGAACATAAATGCATACCCCATAGAAACAGACAATAGTGTGGTGAAGGCAAAGAAAGGGGGAGGCAGAGTTAGGTGGAAGAGGGCAAGTGGGCGTGAAATGGGGGACTTCTGCAATAGTGTCAACCTTAAAATTTTTTAATAAAGAAGACATATGGTATCTCAATGGATAATAAAACACAGCAAACATTATAAAGGTACCATAGTAGATATATTTTGTAAAGAAAATGTAGATTGAATTAAGGGATTTAGCGTAGAATTTTGCATGGAGTGAGATACAATAGCCAGGCACAACTTTGAGAGCAGAGCAGAAAGTTGGCTAAAGAAGCAAAATCCCAAACTACAAGAACACGGTACAGAGACAACCAAGATGGTAGCATAGATAAACACCTGAACTTGCTGTCATGTACAACTACATTAGGAATACAACTAAAAGACAAAATTAATATCATCCAGATCCAGAACCATGGGAAGGCTGACTAAGTGGAAATTCTACAACTAGAAGGAAAGAGAAAAGCGCATTGAGTCCAGTAGGAGGTGCGGAGTTGTGAAAGTCTGGAGGTATGGAGGTGCACATGAAAGGGGCTGGCAGCTGGGTATGCTGTTGTCTTTTTCAATTGGGAGGGAGATACAAGCTCCCAATTGCTCTTAACTCCAGTTCCAGTCAAGACTCTGGGCACCCAGGCTCATATAGAGAAACTATACTGTCTGGCATCAGGCCAGAATGCGAGGGAAGCTTTCTCTCAGAGGTGCTTGCAGTGATCATTATGACTGCACAGTGCTGTGGGTCAGAGACCCAGGGGATTCTTCAGGTCAGGGCCAATGGGCAGTCATTGCTGTTTTCTCTGCCCTGTTGATTCCCTGAGACCTGACCCCACCCAATTTACAACAAACTGTGCACAGAGGCTTTTGTATATAAATGGCCTGACCTTTCTCTGCCAAAAAACCCAAAACTGTCAAATAACAGCTGGGTCAGAGAGCCCCAAGCCTCTAAAAGAAGTCCCAAGGCTAGACAGCAGCTTGCATTGCTTCACATCTGGGCACCTCCAAACCCCAAACAAAGAGAAAGAATCTGAAGATATCTATGTAACTCCTGCTGGGTGGCATCAGGTAGTGGCTGACTTTGCAGCTCCTTGGATATCCAAGAGTGAGTGTACCCAGTGGTCAGAGTGATACCATACAGATTACAACTCTTTACACCCATAAGAGACACACTCAGGGGGTAGACTCAGTGAGTGCCAAAGTCCCACTGAAGCATGTCTTGCCCCATAAGGGAGTCTTCAGGACAGCAGTTCTCCCATTGTAGATACAACTGGTCCTCACAGCCAATTGGCCTGGAGGTCAATTCCTCCCAGTGATACCAACAGCAATCAAGGCTTAACTACAACAAGACTGTGCATACGACCCACAAAGGGGTTCACCAAGAGTATCCACCTCGTGTAATTTGGGAGGCTGAGCCACTGGGCCCTATAGGACACCTAGCACACAAAGCCACGCTATCAACACAGGGAAGCAACCAAAATGCAGAAACAAAAAAATAGGTAAAAAATGACAGAAATAAAGGAAAACAATCTACTGGATATAGAGTTCAAAATCATGGTTACAGGGTTACTCAAGAATCTTCTAGAAACCTCTAAGAAATACAGTGAGACTCTGAAGGATATGAAAAAGGACCAACTAGAAATTAAACACACACGGACTGAAATAAAGAATAATATACAAAAATACAATAGCTGCCTAGAGGATCCCAAGTATAAAGTCAAAGATTAGAAATACAAAGAAGCAAAAAACACCCAACCAGAAAAGCAAAAGGGAAAAAGAATCCAAAAATATGAAGATAGTGCAAAAACATCTGAATTATAGGGGTGCCAGAAGAAGAGAGAGAGCAAGATACTGAGAACCTATTTGGAGAAATAATGTTAGATAACTTCCCCTACCTGGTGAAAGAAATAGACTTACAAGTCCAGAAAGTGCAGAGAACCCCAAACAAGATAAATCCAAAGAGGACCACACCAAGACATCATAATTAAAATGCCAAGGACGGACTGAAACCAAGATGGCAGAATACATAAACACCTAAACAATTTCAAAACTACAACTAAAAGACCGAATAGACATGACCCAGGACCACAGGAAAGCTGGCTGAGTGGAAATCCTACAACTAGAAGGAAAGAGGAAAGCACATGGAGAATCAGGACTGAGGTAGGGAGACACACCTGTGGAGAGGAAGGGCAGCTGAGTACCTGGCTGGCGTTGTCTGGTGGGAGAGGGAAGGAATCCCCCAACTGCACTGAACCCCATTTCCGACTGCACTGAACCCCAGTTCTGGGCAAAACGCTGTGGACCCAGGCTCATATGGGTGGAGTCTGGACTGTCAGGTAGAGAGAAAGGCACACGGAGACTCGGAGAAGAAGCCGCACAGGCAGGAGTCTGGAGGTGCTCACACATGAGTGCACGTATGACTGACTGCTGAGGTTGCTGCTAGCTGTCCCTAGTGGAAGGAAGTCAGAAACTCCTGACTGCACTGAACCCCAGTTCTGAGCGAGCCTGGGGGAATCTGGACTGTCAGGTGGAAACTCAGGGGAGTGTGGAAGGCAGAAGTCTGAAGGCACGTGCACAAGGGCAGGGATGATGGGAAGCCAAGACCGTCTGTGCAGCTCTGAGACTCCGCCCCATCCAAGCTGAGCACACAGGCTTTTGTAATTTTGTAAGTCTAGTACTATAAGGCTATGTCGAGCACAGGTGTCCCCGCATAGACACAGCTGATACACATACCAATTGGCCTGGAGTTCAATTCCTCCTAGTGATACCAACAACAATCAAGACTTAACTACAACAAGGCTGTACACACAGTCCACAAAGAGGTGCACCAAGACTGTCCACTGCAGGTGACTGGGGAGGCTGACTCACTGGGCCATATAGGAAACTTAGCACACAAAACTACCCTACCAACTCAGGGAAGCAGTGAAAATGCAGAGACAAAGTAACAGATAACAAACGAAAGAAATGGGGGGAAATAAACGACTGGATATAGAATTCAAAACAACAGTTATCAAGTTTTTCAATAATCTCCTAGAAAAGGCTGATAAATTTAGTCAGACCCTTGAGGATGTGAAAAAGGACCAACTAGAAATTAAACATACACTGACTGAAATAAATAATATTATACAGAGACCCAAAAGCAGACTAGAGAAACACAATAATCAAGTCAAAGATTTGAAATACAAAGAAGCAAAGGACACTCAGCCATAAAAACAAAAAGAAAAAAGAATCCTCTGAACTGGATTTGGCTCAGTGGATAGAGCATCAGCCTGTGGACTGAAAGGTCCCAGGTTCGATTCTGGTCAAGGGCATGTACCTTGGTTGCGGGTACATCCCCAGTAGAGGGTGTGCAAGAGGCAGCTGATCAATGATTCTCATTGATGTTTCTAACTATCTCTCTCTCTTACTCTCTGTAAAAAAAATCAATAAAATATATTTTTTTAAAAAGAAAAAAGAATCCAAAAAATTAAAATAGTGTAAGAATCCTCTGGGAAAACTTCAAGTGTACCAACATCAGAATTATCAGTGTGCCAGAAGAAGAGAGAAAGCAAGAGATTTAAAACCTATTTGAAGAAATAATGACCAAAAACTTCCCCCACTTGGTGAAAGAAACAGACTTACAACTCCAGGAAGCACAGAGAACTTCAAACAAAAGGAATCCAAAGAGGACCACACCAAGACACATCATAATTAAAATGTCAAGAGGAAAAGACAAAGAGAGAATATTAAAAGCAGCAAGAGAAAAACAGTTAATTACCTATAAAAGAGTACCCATACGATTATCATCTGATTTTTCAACTGAAACTATGCAGGCCAGATAGGAGTGGCAAGATATATTCAAAGTGATAAATAACAAAAACCTACAATCAAGATTACTCTACCCAGCAAAGTTATCATTCAGAATGGAAGGACAGATCATGAGCTTCACAGATAAGAAAAAGCTAATGGAGTTCATCACCACCAAACCAGTATTATATGAAATGCTGAAAGGTGTTCTTTAAGAAGAGGAAGAAGAAAAAGTAAAGATAAAAATTATGAACAACAAATACGTATCTATCAACAAGTGAACCCAAAAACCAGGTGAATTAAAAATCTGAGGAACAGAATAAACTGGGGAATATAATAGAATCAGGGTCATAGAAAGGGGTGGACTCATCATTCTCAAGGGGAAAGGCGTATGGGAGGTGCAGGAAGATACTGGACAAAAATAGTACACCTATGGATGAGGACAGTGAGGGGAGGTAACGGAAGAGGGTAGAGTGGGAACCGGGTGGAGGGGAGCTATGGGGGAAAAAGGTGAAACAATTGTAATAATCTGAATAATAAAGATTTATTAAATTAATAAAAATAAAATGCCAAGGGCAAAAGACAAAGAGAGAATATTAAAAGGAGCAAGAGAAAAAGTTAGTTACCTACAAGGGAGGACCCATACAACTATCAGTTGATTCCTCAGCAGAAACTATGTAGGCCAGAAGGGAGTGGCAGGAAATATTCAAAGTGATGAATAGCAAGAACCTGCAATCAAGATTACTCTACCTAGAAAAGCTATCATTTAGAATTGAAGGTCAGATAAAGAGCTTCACAGACAAGGAAAAGCTAAAGGAGTACATCACTACCAAACCAGTATTATATGAAACTAGAGGCCTGGTGCACGAAATTCATGCACAGGGTGAGTGTCCCTCAGCCCAGCCTGTACCCTCTCCAATCTGGGACCCCTTGAGGGATGTCTGACTGCCCGTTTATGTCCAATCCAGGTAGGATTGGGCCGAAACTGGCAGTCAGACATCTCTCTCACAATTCAGGACTACTGACTCCCAACTGCTCACCTGTCTGCCTTCCTGATTGCCCCTAACTGCTTCTGCCTGCCAGTCTGATCACCCCCTAACCACTCCCCTGTCAGCCTGATTGATGTTTAACTGCTCTCCTGCCAGCCTGTTTGCCCCTACCTACCCTTCCCTACAGGTATGGACCCCCCCCTCCAACTGCTCTCCCCTGCAGGCCTGGGTCCCCCCAAACTTCCCTTCTCTGCAGGCCTGGTTGCCCCCAACTTCCCTCCTCTGCCAGCCTGGTCACCCCTAACTGCCCTCCCCTGCTGGCCTGATCGCCCACAACTGCCCTCCCTTGCATATCTGGTCCCTACCAACTGCCTTCCCCTGCTGGTCGTTTTGTGGCAGCCATCCTATGTCCACATGGGGGCAGCCATCTTGTGTGTTGGAGTGACAGTCAATTTGCATATTACTTTTTTATTAGATAGGATGCTGAAGGGTATTCTTTAAGAAGAGGAAGAAGAAGAAAAGGGTAAAGACAAAAATTATGAACAACAAAGGATAACAAATACATATCTATTAACAAGTGAATCTAATAATCAAGTGAATAAAAAATCTGAGGAACAGAATAAACTGGTGAATAGAATCGAATCAGGGGCATAGAAAGGGAGTGGACTGACAATTCTCAGGTGGAAGGGGGTATAGGGGGGTGCAGGAAGAGACTGGACAAAAATCATACACCTATGGGAGAGGGCAGGGGGTGGGGGAACTGGTTGGAGTGGAGCTATGGGGGGGGGGGGGGAGAGGAACGACTGTAATAATCTGAATAATAAATATTTGCTTTTTAAAAAAGAAAAAAAATTCCAAACTAAAGGCAAACCATTGACATTAAAATCTTTCTATGCCAAGAAGCAGCCTGAAAGAGCAGGGTCCTTAAATATTTTCTGAACAGGAAATACTCCATGGAAAAACTATCTTCATGATGTGAATAAAATATCTCAAATTGCTTGGAAGGCGCTTGAATGCCCTGGCAGTTTCCTTGTCTGCAATGTTCTTTGAATATACAGTGTGGTATTTCACTTGCTTATTAAACCTTAGCTGAGAATTACTGGGGATTATCTTGATTAGCATTCTTGGTTGGTTGATTTGTAGAAGACTCCAGCTCTTTATTTGGCCTTTGTTCTTTAGTTTTGGTTAGTGCATTTAATTAAAAGGCTTTATGTCTGCGGAGAACTCTATGCTGCCTGAAAATACTAATAGGCTAATCTTGACAACCTATATGTGTAAATTTCCCCATCCCAAAAAGACTTCTGGGGTAGTTTCTGATGTTTAAGACTGAGTCTCAGAGCCAGTCTTCTAAGACAAGCACCAGGGAACACAGGTGATCCTATAAAGTCTCCAGGTCCTCTTCTCTGTTCTATGCTCTTTTCTTTCCTCCCAATGGCCCACCTTATTCTTTTTCCTAAAAGTCTTTCCTACCTCCCAGCCCAAAGATTAAACCCTAATCTGAAATAAAAACTTACCTAAATGATCTTTAGAGAATTCAAGTCAGACCCAATGTTCCCCAGTTTTCACCTTCCCTGACACAAACACACATGTCCCCTGTTTGAAGGATTTTACTGATGGTCACTACAAGAAAATTAATATATAGGAGTTTACAAAAGGCACAGGATGCAAAGGTTTAATAGGTGGCAAAATGTTACTTTGGTAATTATTTCTATTCTGTATTGAAATGTAAATGGACTAGACCTTTTCCCCCTTTTTACCTCAGAGAGTATATTTGATAGTTTCTAGGACATCTCAAACACGTATTCTATAGGTATTTTATTTCTAGGTTTAATGTTCACCAGCCTTCCCTCTATCCTATCCCCATGAGAAATCCCCACTCATCCCCTCCCCTCAGATCAGTCACATTCATCAGTCCTGCAGAGCACTGCACAGGAGTTCAGAAGGAACTGAGATTTCCTGTTCAGGTGGGACAATATTTATAAAGTACTGGATGAGCCCTATACCCAGACTGAAATGAAATTCATTTGTAGGGTAATACAACTCCTCATTGGTATCTCCACCCAAGGGTCCCCCCTCTACACAGTCAATTCCATCTTAGTTTATTCCCTGAAACCTTCTGCCCAAATTGATTGTCCCCTTCCACCTAGAAGATTTTTGAAATGCCATTTTTAAAGATTATTTAGGGAAGTTTTTATTTCAAAACCATTTAGTAAGTGCCTGCACCATATACAAGGCATTATGCAGGTTCCTAAGTGGGACAGAATTAGGGAAAAACCCAGCTTCTGCCTTCAAGGCCCTTATAATCTGGTGGGGAAGATGAGTATGAATTTAGCTAAGTACAATCTAAGGAATGGCAGAACAAGTAATATAATAGAATATAACCAAAGCTCTATGAGAACACAGAAAGGAAAACTCATTTTGCCTATGGAAAAAGACAATCAGAGGATTAGGGAAGGTTTAATGTAGTTGAGTTGCTCTTAAAGGATGAGCAAAGACTTGGGTGCACACAGAAATGAGGTTTAAGGGGAGAGAATTCCAGGCAAAGCGAATGATGTGAAATAGAATGAGCAAAAACACAAGTAGGAAAGTAGATAATGTGTTTGGGTAAAGCAAATCTGCCTAACAAATGCAAGAGAAGAAAATAAGGGTAGAAATGGAGGTTGCAGACATATTATGGACACTTGTACTGTTACTTTGAGACTTTGAGTGCACCTGGATAAAATATCAGGATCTTAACTCTATAATAACATTTTAACTATTGTTAATTAACACCTTTGTCACTTTACAGAGAGAAATGTAAGGTCCTGAGAGAAGGGCTTACCCAACATCATATTACTGATCAATGACAGAACAATTTTGGAGCTAGATCTTTTGACTCCCCATCCAATTCTTTTCATGCTACTGCTTGTTTTGTAAGCCCCTCTGAAGATATAAAAGTCCCTGAATTGCACCCTTTTGTATTTATCCTAGAAATAAGAATATTTATATCTATGCAAAAAAACTTACATGAATATTCATAACAGCTTTCTTTGTATTAGCCCACAGTTAGAAACCACCAAAATGCTCTTCAGTGGGAGTGGGGGACATGGATAAAGAAATTGTGGAACATCAGTAATAAAATACTATTTATACAATAACTTGAATGGATCTCTGTGACAGTATGATGAGTGACATAAATAAATCACAATATGCTACATACTATATGATTCCATTTACATAACATTCCACAAATTACAAAACCATAGTGATGAACAATAGACCAGTGGTTGCCAGGTGGGCAGATGTGACTATAAAGAAGTAGCACAAATAAGTTTTGGGAGTTCATGAAGCTGTACTGTTCAAATTATGGTGGTGATTACACAAATCTATACATGTGATAAAGTTCATGGAACTATGTACCCTCCCCTGCACCCCAAAACGTTTTCATGTAAAAACTGGTGAAATGCAAATGAGGTTTATGGTTGCTTAGTAAAATATTGTGCCTATGAAATTTTCCTGTGAGAGTTAATGTGGTCATGTATGATGTTAATATTGGGGAAGAATAGGTGAATGGTATGTGGGAATTCTCTGTATTATTTTAGCAACTCCTATGTGAGATTAAACTTATTTCAAAATGTAAAAGAAAAAAAGAAGGAAAACTCTAGAAGTCCCATAATGTTTTGGGCAGGTGTGGTGAGCCAACATTTACATAGTTTTCTGAAGTTATAATTAATAGATCTTCAGGACTTTTTCCAAATAGCATCTCATCTCATACCCCACTCTGTACCCTAGTTTATTTTTATCCATAGTACTTATAACCCTTAATAAAAAATATAGCCATTTATTGTGTCTCCCCTAAAGAGAATGTAAGCTTCTTAAGGTTAAAGTACCGTATTTGCCGGCGTATAAGACGACTGGGCGTATAAGAAGACCCCCTAACATTTCCACTAAAAATACAGAGTTTGTTATATACTCGCCGTATAAGACTACCCCCCCACTTGGAGGCATATTTTTCAGGGCCAAAAAGTCATCTTATACGCCGGCAAATATGGTATTTGTTTTATTCATTCCTGCATCTCTAACATCTAGAATAATACCAGGCACACTGTAAATACTCAACAAATATGTGTTGAGTGAATAGAAGAGTGTTGGCCCTAAAATAAGAGCTCAATGAGAAATTGTATACTTAATTACATGAGACCAATTCCCATTACACATTCTTTTCCACAATTACTCAAACTGATAATTGTGTTCTGTCATCTGCATATTGTTTGCTGCATTAGGGAAGATTTGGAAAGATCCTGAAATAATAACAAGTCTAGGAGATCACATATTCTGAAATGGTTCCTTACCCAATGTTGAAAGAAAGATAAAGTTAACTTTCCTGGATAATTAGCTATGCCTTACTCACTCTTATGATCCATAAAATATATTTACAATAGATGACCACCAGAGGGTACTTGTTTATTCAATTACTCTTTCTCAATGCCTATCATGTACCAAGCAAGCTACATGCTGAGTATAAAAAAGTATATAAGATATAGTACCTACTCTCAGAGTTCACAGTCTGGTGAGGAGACAAATCAGTATATAAAAGTACTGTAGTACATATATACAATGGAATATTACTCAGTCATAAGAAAAGATGAAATACTGTCATTTGCAACAACATGGATGGATCTTGAGAATATCATGCTAAGCAAAATAAGTCAGTCAGAAAAAGTTATGAATCATATGATTTCACTCATACCTATACTAATAAAAGCCTAGGTGGCCCCTGTATGCGACATTGTCACAAGATAGCTACCACACGATGGCCACCACAAGATGGCTACACGCACAGTGGAGTCAGGGCCTGGCAGCCACTCTGCGCAGTGAGACCTGAGAGTCCCACCACTCCATGCAGCGCCTAAGAGGCCGGTCCCAGGGTCTCTGCCACCCTCGCGTGGAGGAGGCAGGTTGTGGCAGGGTAGGGCACAGTAGGTTGCTGGCCTGATCACTCCCAACTGTCCTCCCCTGTTGGGAGTGATCAGGCCAGCAAGGGAGCAGTTAGGCATCAATTAGGTCAGCAGGGAAGCAGTTAGGGGGCTATCAGGCTGGCAGGCAGAAGTAGTTAAGGGCAATCAGGCAGGCAGAGAGGTGAGCAGTTAGGAGCCAGAGGTTCCAGATTATAAGAGGATGTTCAATTGCCAGGATCAGGCCTAAACCAGCAGTTGGGCATCCCCTGAGGGGTCCCAGATTGGAGAAGGACTGAGCTGAGGGACACCCCACCCCCATGCATGAATTTTGTGCATAAGGCCACTAGTGCAATATACAGTCATGTATCATAGAAATGTATACTTGAAATATATATATGATCCTATTAACTAATGTCACCCCAAGTAAAACAAAAACTGCTATGATGGAAGTATATATAGGATTCTCCAGTTACATGATGAAGGAACCCCTGAACAGATTAGAGAGAGGGAGAGAGAGGTATAACATGGGTAATGGCTTCCTGGGGGCCACTGTGATGCCTGAGCTGAGTCTTTAGGGGCAAGTAGTAGTCAGCTAATAGAAAAAAAGAGGTGTAAGTCATCTGAGAGCAGGTGACCTGTTCACATTGTATTTCTAATTCTTGGCCCAAAGCAGAAATATGCTTAAATATTTGTGGAATGAGTGAACAAAATAAAAAGTGCAGGTGGTTAAAGGGCATACATACTAAAGAAGTAGGCAAGATCATGATACATCTTAAATATCTTTATCTTAATGGTGATGGGGAATGTTAGAAGGGTTTTTGGTAGAGGAGTGACAGGTGGGCTTTGCATTTCAGCAAGCTTATCCCCACAACAATGGGGAAATTTATTACAGGAGAGTAGCATGAGTCAGAAAGGCCAGTTAGGGACTGTGGCTTTCTAAATGAATGTGACATTGTCAAGGCCTCTGCCTTTAAAAAGCTTATAGACTAATGAAGGAAACAAGACATAATCAGGTAATTCCAATATAAAACAGTAGAAAAGGTAATAGAGATATACATAGGTTTGCTGATCCCTAGTCCACAGCTTTTCCCCAAGCCTTCCTTTTCACTGCCTTTCACAACCACAGAATTATGTAAGGGAAGGAGAGCAGGGCAATCCATTGAAAGATTACCCTTTATTTTGCCTCAGACTACATTGTGGGGAGCACTTAACCCCTCTCTGTTCTCAAGCCTGACTTAGCATCCTTCCACAAGACTTTGTTTCTCAGAGATGGCTTAGCGTCCCCATACTCCAGAGCAAGGGATCTCTACTGGGAAGGCCAATGAGATTCACACTCTGACAGCTAAGGACATGGAAGGCATCATTCTGATAAATAAGTCATTCTTTCTGAGACAGGGGACTTGGGGTGGCAGAAGGGAATAAACTGGCTCCAATTTCAGAAAAGGAAGATGCTCACTAGAAGAAGCAAGGGTCCAAGTGGAAGAGTAAAAATAGTTGAAGAAGAGTCTATGTTGTTCTAAGCTGCAGATTGTAGGAATGTGGGATAGGGAAAGAATATGGAGAAGTAAGAGGAAAGAGCCCCAGGACAAGGATCTGAAGAATTCTGTATGAGAGCATCAGTGGGAAAAGAGGTCCAGAAAAATACCCAACTCCATGACAAGGTAAAAAATATATCTTGAGTGACTATTTTCAGGTGTCCCAACTACCTCATGATTCAGGAGAGAGACTAGAGGTAAAGAGCTTCTATGGGAGAAAACCCAAGGCAGGAAGGTGGTCCTGATGAGAGCCCTTGGTAAGGTTATCTTTGTGGGGATGAGGTTGGAGAGAAGAGAGAATGGGGGCTCCCTGGGCAGGGTTTCTGGGAGACTTGGGAAGGGGGTTTATCTTTACTGAGCCAAAAATCAAAATTAAATTGGAAATAGTTAAAAGAATGGGCTTTGAAGTCAGATAGTTCCAGGTGAACCTCCTGATTCTGTCTGGTTTTGAACAAGGGGCCCAAGTTTCTTCTTTTATAAATGAAGGTAATATCAGTATTTAGCCCCATAGGACTTTGTAAATGTTTATTAAATTAAACAACAGAATTAAAGCACCTGATTCACTCTCTGATAGATGATAGTCAAACATTTGCTTTTTGTGTTGTTTTGTTTTTACTACTACTGATGTGATGACAGAAATGACTGTGGTTACTATTGATATAACCACCATATCTTTTGGGTTTTCTGCAGAACAAACAAACAAGCATGACTTTATCATCTGGTGTATTTTTATTCAGTTTCTGTGTCCCTTCTTCTTTCTGGAATATGATTGCCATGTTCCTTTTCTTATACTTCCCAGACCTAAGCACCTAGACCTCATTCCTAAATGCACTTACTGTGTACTGCTGCACAGGGTTCTCCCTGTCTCTAAAGGGAAGATGGCCTCTTTCTACCATAAGTCAGACCATCACCTACTCCCTCCATTTAGAACAAGAGACTGGTTCCAGGAGGGAGGTCAACTTCTGATTTCTGACAAAATATCTATTCAATTTCACATCCTTGGTTGAGAAGGAATTTGGCTGGTCCAAGCTTGTTATGCTCTGATTTTATGCTCTGGGCTTTCCCATAATTAACACAATCCTCCAGGCTCAGATCCCAAAAGATATTAGGTTGAATCTAGAAGAAATAGATGTGTAACCAAGAAAGCTACCTAACACATTCCCTCACTTATAAAAATATAATACTGTAATTATATTACATTTTAGTCTCCTCAGCATTGCTCCCTGAGGGAGCCAGCTCCATCTGTCCTGTACTCTGTCTCCAAGCAAAGAAGAGTTCTATGTATTGGAGGCTCATTAAAATACTTGTTAGTGCATTGATCCTTGTGCACCTTCCAATTTCTGTTCTACAGAGCAGGGAATGTACAAATTAGGTTATCGGTGGTATTGATTAGGAAGGATGAAAGGAGGTTGTCAAAAATATGAACATTGGTTAGTATTAGTGAAGCATCCATCTTATATAAAAACTGCTGTTTGAAATTTTAATCCTGTTATTTGGCTTCTGTAAATGCTTGCTTGCTTAACTAATAAGGAAAATGAGACTACTTCCACTTCAGAGAGACCATTAAACCTTCCCTGGACAAAATTATCAGTGCTGGCACCAGGCCAGGCCTTTGGTTGAGGCTCAAGGCCCCAGCACATAAGTGTTCTTTAAGAACTTGCAAAAGGGGCTGAAAACACCCCATATTTTGGAGACAAAGAAGGTAAAAACATATGAATAGGGAAAATTCCTCCATGTTGGGACCCAGAATTTGAGAGACATTTTTCTCTGGATGCGCGGATAATAAATGTAACTCCATCAAGTATTGCTTGGTTCTTCTCTGGTTTTCTGCAACATTAGGAAAGTATTTCTTGAGTCAGAGATGGCCCTCGGTTACAGAGCTTATCCAGGGATCCTGTCCTAATGGTTTCTGCCTTATGATGAAAAGCCTAGAAGCTCACATATGTGGAAATGGGTGTTTATGTCCCTATAATGCCTATATTCACAATCTCTCGACACTGTCAGTAGGGTAAAGTAGATAGGTCTGTGTCCTTCACCCCAACACTTTCTCAGATGAAGAGCATCTATTCCCTTATAAGTCTGTCCTTGATGTTTTTTCTCTTAACCTGTATTAGTGGGCACAAGTGTGATTTACTCTGGATCTTTTTGTTTAGAGATCAGAGCTCAGTTCCTTTGGGAAGTCCAGTGGCTTTTAGAGAAAATATAAAGCAGAGAAGAAAGAATATCAACTTGCTGGTAAATTCCAAAGAACTGAACATATTAATATATTGTCACTGTTAATAAAAAAATTCATTCATTACAGTTGTGTAGTTATTATACCTGTAAAGTTGTTATGGCTTAGACTAGAGAGTGAAATATGGTAGAAATCATACTTTGATAAAACCTGCTGTTTGAATTCTAACCCTGCTAAGTCTGATTAAAACACAAGGTAGTTGCCTCAGCTTCCAGGTGGAGACCTGGAGGCTGAGGCAATTTTATTCCCACTGACTCAGTAGCTTCAGGGATAGAAACTGAAGATAACCTTTAGAGAACAACCGCTGAGCCCTGCTTCTGTGTTATGGGCTGTCGCAAGATAGGGCCACATTCCAATGCCAACCCTGCGGGCTGTCCCCAATCTTTAGAATTTAGTCTTTAATATTTAGAAACAAAGGGAAATTCTTGTGGTTTAGGCCTTTAAAAAGACTTGCCTAGCCGAAACCGGTTTCGGCTCAGTGGATAGAGCATCGGTCTGTGGACTGAAAGGTCCCAGGTTTGATTCTGGATCAAGGGCATGTACCTTGGTTGCGGGCACATCCCCAGTGGGGGGTGTGCAGGAGGCAGCTGGCCAATGTTTCTCTCTCATCGACATTTCTAGCTCTCTATCCCTCTCCCTTCCTCTCTATGGAAAATCAATAAAAATATATTAAAAAAAAAAAAAGACTTGCCTATACCTGGAACAGCAATATGGAGCCACCTGCATGTGTGCTCTTGTGGCTGCCCTGGCCAGATATTTCAATACATCTTTGCCTGCTTTTTTTAAATAATCAGCCTCTGGTGATCTTATTTTGAACCCAGGATTCGACCCCACAACAGAGAGTTCTTTAATATATATTTGATCTCTATATTTGATCTTCACAACAACCCTATGAACAGGCATTACTGTCCAAATTGTATGGAAAAGGAAACCAAGATCCAGAAAGATAAATTGTATTATCAAAATCATGTGGGCTATCAAGTGATGGAGTTACAAACCAAATTAGGTTTTCTAATTTCAAGGCCAAGGCTCCTTAAGATTCCCCATGTTTCATTCTAATCATCAAAGTAACCGTGTCCTTTGATTATTCTATTTGTAAACACAACTATTTTTTGTAGGCAAAAAGCACCTTTTTTTGAGGCTTTTCATATGCTAAATTTCCATTTCTTCCCAGCTCCTTTTTTCTCCTAGAAGGCAACAAAGTAGAATGGAAAGAGCTCTGGACTTGAAGTCAAGCAGGAAGGACTGAGTGTGAATTCTAGCTTTGACACAAGCTGAGTGACCTGGGTCAAGTTAACACCTCTGAGCCCATCTTCCTGACAGGTAAAATAGAAACAATGTTACCTACCTCAGGTTGTTGTGATAATCAAATGAGATAACAGAGATAAAGGTCTTAGCACAGAACATGGAATGAAGTAGTATAGCCTTTCTCACTCCTCCCCCACTCTAACTTGCTCCTCTAGTCTGGAAACAAGAAGTACCTCTTTCCCAGAAAGCTGAAATTCAGGCTTTAATTAATGTCTATACTTACTCTTTTTACTGCAAAATGAAATGGCTGGCATTTCGACTCTTGATGGTTTATCATTTAAAACTGATATTTCCACAAATTTTTGTTGATTAAGTAAGATAGTTTTAGAACTTATAACTTGTATGTACGTGAACACACACAAATGTGTTTCTAAGTAATTTTAAGGCTTAAGTTATTACTCAGAAATTACTTCCAGTCTCTAAACATGAATAAGTCATTCTTCTTAATCTCATCTTGAACCTAAAAGGCTGAGTTCGTGCTGAGGCCAGTTTGGCTCAGTGGATAGAGTGTCAGCCAGCGGATTGAAGGGTCCCGGGTTTGATTCCGGTCAAAGGGCATGTGCCTTGGTTGTGGGGGCATCCCCAGTAAGGGGGGGGGTGTGCAAGAGGCAGCTGATCGATATTTCTAACTCTCTATCCCTCTCTCTTCCTCTCTGTGAAAAATCAATAAAATAAAAAATAAAAACAAAAGATAAAAGGCTGAGTTGGTATTATTTGGATAGTGAGCTAACTTATTCAGTGACTTTGCTTTGAATAGTCAGGTCTATGGTATCTTAGAGTTAGATCTCACATTTCCAGCACCAGATTTTAAATGTATTTTCTAAGAAAGGATGCATTTACTAACGGCCAATATCCTATAAGCTATCTTTCTTTTGTCTTCTGCAACAGGACAATAAAGTGATTTGGTTCTTGTGGATCTTTCCCTGTTGTCACCTTCTCCTCACCAAAGAGCTTCATACAATGTGACCAAAAAAAGAAGATAAATTGGGCCTGGAGAAAATCAGGCTGGCCCTGAGAGTGGAGATATAGGATTTTGATAGAAAAAGATTTGATAGACAAAAAATAACCTAGGCCATACAAGATTTTGACTTGAGAAAGGGCAGGAAAAACTTTAAATTGTTTTCTTTATAAAAACTTAGCATTATTTTACTTCTTGCAGTAAATATGCCACTATTAGCATTTTAAACACTTTGATTATGAAAATTTCAAAGCATATTTAAAACTAGAGAATATGATTAA
The DNA here is from genome assembly GCA_963924515.1 of Vespertilio murinus. Lineage (NCBI taxonomy): Eukaryota > Metazoa > Chordata > Mammalia > Chiroptera > Vespertilionidae > Vespertilio > Vespertilio murinus. The sequence continues at coordinate 57,048,238 of OZ004710.1, read as the reverse complement.
ACCTTATGTACCTATGAAACAGGAATTTTAAGGGTAAAATAGGACAGATTTAGGAAATTTTAGAAATTTACAAATTAAGGGGATCATGGAGGAAAGCACCTGGCTGCAGAGCAGCAGAAGGTATATTTCCATAAAATGATGAAGCTGGGAACATCAAAAGGTCTATATTTACAGAATAAAGAGAAGGAAGCCCTTCATACAGAAGGAGAAGATATTGCAAAGAAGAAAAAGTCATTCCTGGGCAGAACAAAGAGTGAAAGGGTTGGGGGATACAAGGAAGGGAGTGGCAGGTATTATGGAGGGAACTACTTAAGGCCCAAAAAGGGGATGTTTAATTGCTTAATCAAAACTCCTTCTGATTTCTCTGACCTCTTTCTGTACTGAAGATAGCCAAGTCACAAAGACTCAACAGTATTATTTGCAACAGGAGTACTAGGCTTATTGGGTAACATCCATCAGTTTTGTTGACCCTAACCCTAATGCAATAGGAGTTCCTTCTCACAACAACTACCTGGTATCTAAGAATTTTTCTCTTATAGAGAAGACCAAAAGGCTAGGTATAGGTGACTGAATTCAGTAACATTCTGCAATAGCATGGTAGAGGAAAATATAGGAAAGCCCCATCTGCTCCTTTGTACATTTTTGGCAGGAGTGTAAATTGTCTTGATGAACAGAAATTGTTGACAATACTCTATGTATCAATGGTTTTTATTTATTTTTAATAAAGTGCATTTTATTTTTATATTATTATTATTATTATTATCATCATCATCATCATTATTATTATCATCATCATTATTATTATTATCATCATCATTATTATTATTACCAGAGGCCCGGTGCATCATCATCATCATCATCATCATTATTATTATTACCAGAGGCCCGGTGCATCATCATCATCATCATCATCATTATTATTACCAGAGGCCCGGTGCATCATCATCATCATCATCATTATTATTACCAGAGGCCCGGTGCATCATCATCATCATCATCATCATTATTACCAGAGGCCCGGTGCATCATCATCATCATCATCATTATTATTACCAGAGGCCCGGTGCATCATCATCATCATCATCATTATTATTACCAGAGGCCCAGTGCATCATCATCATCATCATTATTATTATTACCAGAGGCCCGGTGCATCATCATCATCATCATTATTATTATTACCAGAGGCCCGGTGAATCATCATCATCATCATTATTATTATTATTACCAGAGGCCTGGTGCACGAAATTTGTACACAGAGGGAGGGTGTGCCTCAGCCCAGCCTGCACCCTCTCCAATCTGGGACCCCTCGAGGGATGTCTGCCTACCTGTTTAGGCCCGATCCTGGAGGCCTGGGCCAGCCAGGGTGTGTGGAAAGCCTTGCTTCTTCCATTGCCGGAGGCAACCCTAACCTCCCGCTCTTTCCAGCTTTGTGGCTGCCACCATTTCTATTTGGATTGTTTACCTTCTAAAATGGAAACTTTGTAGCCTTGAGTGGAGGCTTAGGCCGGTAAGAGTAGGCAGAAAGCTTGGTTTCCTCTGTTGCCTGGGAAATCCAAGCCTCTTTCCTGCTCTCTGTGGCTGTAGCCATCTTGGTTGGATTTATTTGCATATTTGTTCTGATGCTGGGTGTGGCTTGTGGGTATAGCAGAGTGATGCTTAATTTGCATATTACTCTTTTATTATGTAGCATCATTATTATTATTTTGGTTAATCCTCACCTGAGGATATTTTTCCATTGATTTTTAGGGAGACTAGAAGGGAGAGGGAAAGACAGAGAAACATCGATGTGAGAGAAACACATAGATTGGTTGCCTCCTGCACACACCCCTGACCAGGGCCTGGTCCAAGGAGGAGCCTGCAACCAAGGTACATGTCCTTGACCAGAGTCAAACCCAGGACCCTTTGGTCTACAAGCCGACACTCTATTCACTGAGCCAAATCAACTAAGCCTGTATCAATAACTTTTGTTTTCTTATCATTCCCAGCTTTATTGAGATATAATCAGCATATATTATTGTGTAATTTGAAGATGTACAATATGATCATTTGATAGACACAAAAACTTTAAATGATTATCACAATAAGATTATTAATTAAACTTGCCATTTAAAAGCATTATGAATAATCTTATTGTAGTAATCAATAACTTTTAAAATGCATCTTTGCTTTAAACTGTCAGTCGTACTTCTAAGAAACAAACATTGTTACAAATAGGATAAATGATAAGATTAAAGCATAAAAAGATATAGTGTGAAACCAACCAATGAAGTAAGAAACACTAAAAGAATAAACAAGGATATAGAGGATTTGAAAAAAAACCTATCAATAAAACAATGTAATAATTACATATAGAACTTTGTATCAGATATAAAATACAGTTGGCACATGAGTAGCATGGGTTTGAACTGCATGGGTCCACTTACACACAGACTGTTTTCAATAAATACTGAAAATATATATTCTCTTCCAATTTATCTTTATTATTGAAAGTTTTACAGATGTCCCTTTCCCCTCATTGGCCCCCTTTATGCTGTATCTACCCCTAGAACATTTTCTTTTCTCTAACTTATTGTAAGAATTCAGTATATATATTTGAAAAAAATGTGTTGTAAGATAGTTTATGTTATCAGTAAGGCTTATGGTTAACAGTAGGCTATTAGCAGTTCCATTTTGAGAGTGTCAAGTTACACATAGATTTTCAACTATTCAGTGCCCCTTAACCCTGTTTTGTTTTGTTTTTTTCTTCAAGAGAAGCTGCAGTCTTCTCTTCTATTCATGGAACACGGCAACTGATAATGAATGTATTCAACCACAAAGAATGGCATAATACTGGTACATTCAAAAAAGAAGACATATTAGTCTACCTTTTCTGATCATAATCTTTTGAAAAGGAAGAAAATAACAAAAATATGAATCCCTAAATTCTTATTCACTTGGAAATTAGGAAACATACTCCTAAACAATTTTGGAAATAAAGAAAAATTCAAAACTCAAATTCTCAAATTTATAGAAAATAATGAAGAGACACAATAATAAAATGTATAGGATACACTTAAAGCTCTATTCAGGAAAATATCTAAAGACTGAATATAAATGAATTAATATTTCAATTTAAGAAACTGGAAAAAGACAATAAAATAAACTGACAGAAATCAGAAGGAAGAATTTCATTTTTAAAAATCTAAAAATAATCAGATCAAAATGAAAAATCAAATTATAATTAAAATCAAAAGTGGGTTCTTTAAAAACCCCAATTAAGGAAAAGAAAAGTAAAACAAACAATAAAAACCCACAATATTAACAACAGAAAATAGATATAGACAGTAGTGTGTTCTTTAAAAATCCACTATTTATTGACTTCCATTGTATAAAAACTTCCACCATGGTGGATTTTAAGCTACCAATATGTAGTCACTAAACCCAAAGATGGGAAGAAATATGCCAAGGCTGAGCTAGCTCTAGAACACCATTGTGTAGATATAAAAGTATTTATATGGGAATATGTGCAACCTATGTCACATGGTTGAAAATCTATTACATACGACATAATTTTATCCCTTCTCCAATGTAATAAAACCTCAAGACATTGATAAGATTAATCCAGATTGGAAAGGTGATTAAATGTGTGTAATTAAAAAAATACTTTAAGTTCACATGATTTTAGAGATGAGTTCCATAAACTTTTTAGAAAACAGATCATTCCATGCTATTTAAACTACTGAAAACCACAGAGAAAGATAAAAAGATCCCAAACACATTTACGGTAGTGAATCATATAAATACGATATTAGAAACCTAAAAAAGATACCAAAAATAATAAGACTACAGATTAATTTAATTTCTGAATATACACACAAAAAAAATTCTAAATAAAATAGAAAATGAAATCTAAAAGGGCAACAAAAGAATATGCCAGGCTGGTATGGCTCAGTGTTTGAACATCAGCCTATGAACCAGGAGGTCACCATTTGATTCCAGGTTAGAGCACATGCCTGAGTTGTGGGCTCAATCCCCAGTAGAGGGAGTGCAGAAGGCAGCTTATCAATGATTCTTTCTCATCATTGATGTTCCTATCTTTCTCCCTCTCCCTTCCTCTCTGAAATCAAGAAAAATATTTTAAAAGAATAAAATACTATGAAAACAGAGCTTATTCCAGAAGTAAAAAAATGATTCAACATTAGAATATATATTATATATATATATGATTCAACAAAATATATTAACATATCTATGTATATAAAACCCTAATATGCAAATAGACCAAACAGTGGAACAACCAAACAACTGGTTGCTATGACATGTACTGACCACCAGGGGGCATGTGCAAAACATGGCAGGTGTCAACAGCAGGCAGCAGAGTGAGGAACATGGTGGGCATCAGTGGTGTCAGGATGGTGGAGCAGGTGAGGGGAGCGCTAGACCAAGGTGTTTGCTGGTTGCTGTTATTGTAGCAAACCTCTAGTGGTTACTGAAAATTCTTTGCTCCCACCTGGTGCTCGCACCTACTGTCAGCTCTGGTGCCACTCCTCACACCCACTGCTGGCACCCGGCACTGGTCCTGATAGCTCAGTGCCATCAGCAGGTGCAAGTGTTGGCTGCTGACCTTGAGCACCCCTGAGGGCTTCCCCACCTCACCCTGCTCATTAGGGGTGATTGCAGCAGCAGCTGTCAATGCACCCATTGACAGTGCAGGCCCCACTCACATCTGCTGCTGGCACTAGCCCCAATCACTCCACACTTTCAGCTGGTGTGAGCAAGGCCAGTGCCACCAGGGCATGGGAGCAGTGGCAGAGGGAGTGGGGCTGCTTTTGGACAGGGTACCAGGGGCTGTGGTGGGATGGGCCAAGACCCGCCTCTGTGCCCACTGCAGCTTCACAGCCCACAGTTCCTTTCAAGGTGCAAGAATTCGTGCACTGGGATCCTAGTAGTGTTATAATACATTCTTAAAAAATTTAAAACAAAATTTAGTGACTAATCCAAATAAAAATTCTAAATAAAGACAGCATTGAAATATGATTAAAAAACAAATAGCAAACATCATATTAATGGTGAAAATGCTAACGTCCTTCTGAGATCAGGAATAAGGTAAGGATGTCTGCTATCATCACTATTATTCAACAGTGTTTTTAATGTTTTAGCTGAGTCAAAAAAATTAAAATGAGAAAAGTAAATAACGTATAAATATTGATATAGAAGAAATCTAAGTACTTCAGATAAAACTAAGAGACTCTAGTTTTTTTTTATCTAAAATTATTAATTTGGTAAGATTATTACATACAAAAAATACATAAAATCAAGGGATTTTCTCCATATGCTGTTTCAAATGGAAATAGAAAAGCAATACATTCACAATAGGGACAAGATCATAAAATACCTAAGGATCAATTTAATGAGAAAGGTACTGTACCTATTTGAAACAAAACAATAAAATATTAAAGAGATCATATGGTACTTTTCTTTTTCTGGCTGGCTTATTTGACTTAGCATAATAATTTCCAGTTCTCTCCATGCTGCCACAAAAGGCAAGATTTTCTTTTTTATGGCCAAGTAGTATTCCATTGAGTAAATGTAACACAGCTTTTTTATCTTTTCATCTACTGATGAGAACTTGGGATGTTTCCATGTGTTTGCTATTGTAAATAATGCTTAAATGAACATGTGGGGGTGGGGGAGGTAGATGTGGGTAAAGGGGGGATAAACGAGGACAGAAAGAGATGCAGTATACAGATGATATTTTATTGAGTTGTACACTTGAAATCTCTGTGGTTTTATTAACCAATGCTACCCTAATAAATTCAATAAAATAAAAAATAAAGATAAATAATATAAATAAAATTTAAAAATATAGTAAAGAGAAGTTTCCCACAAATAGAACCTGAAAAAATGCAAAGATAAAGCATGATTTTGTTTGGAAAGATTTGACATAATTTATTCTCAAAATAAATATATAGGATATATTTATTCTTCTCAAAATAAATATAAAACAATGAGAATCACAATCCAAATACAGTATATTTTACAACTGGATAAAATTATTTTAAAGTTCATATGGAGAACAAAATATCCAAGACTAGCAAGAAATTTATGACAAAGAAATATCAGATATTACTAAATATAAAAAGTTATCATAAAGCCACTATAATAAAAAATAGTAAGGGATTGGCTTAAGACTAGAAAATTAAATCGATGTAACAGAGCAGAGACTGGGATAGGTCCAAGTACATATGGAAACACAATATATGGCAAAATTGGCATATGTATTCAATAGGAAAAAGACTTGTATGAATAAATGATCTTGCCATAGTAGCTATTTATTTGGAAGAAAAGAAAACTACATAACCTAAAATAAATTTTAAAGCTTCATATCCTAAAATGAATTCCAGATATATTAAAGTCTTAAAATAGAAAAGGGAAAATCACTGAAAATATGAAAAGGAAGTTTAAGGAGGGAAGATCTTCCTCCATGAATGAAAGAACAAAAATCATACAAAAAGTAAAGATAAATGACAAACTGAAAAAAATTACAACATATGACAGATAAAAGGTTGATATCACTAATAATAAAATTATATAATATGGCATTATTATTAATAAATGTATTATAACACTATATGTTAATATATTTTCTAATGTTGAATCATTTCTTACTTCTAGAATAAACTCAGTTTAATTATAGTATTTAATATTTTATATATATATGTGTGTGTTAAATTATTTAATTATATATATATATATATATATATATATATATATATATATATATATATCAAATAATTTAACATATTTATATGTTAAATGTCAGTATTCCAAGAATTCTATCATGTGATCTCTGTCTTAGGGGGGCTCATCCATTTCTTTTTTTTTTTTTTAATATATTTTATTGATATTTCACAGAGAGAAAGGGAGAGAGATAGAGAGCCAGAAACGTCAATGAGAGAGAAACATCGACCAGCTGCCTCTTGCACACCCCCTACTGGGGATGTACCCGCAACCAATGTACATGCCCTTGGCCGGAATCGAACCCGGGACCTTTCAGTCCCCAGACCGACGCTCTACCACTGAGCCAAACCGACCTCGGCGTGCTCATACATTTCTAAGTTCTCTAGGAATATGTCCATTTCTTCCAGGTTGTGCAGTTTGTTGGAATAGAGTTGCTCATAGTATTTTGTAACAATCCTTTGTATTTCGGTGGGGTCTGTTGTTATTTCACCTCTTTCGTTTCTGATTTTGATTATTTGGGTTCTCTCTCTTTGTTTCTTGGTTAGCCTAGCTAGAGGTTCATCAATTTTGTTTATCCTTTCAAAGAATCAGCTCTTGGTTTTGTTGATCTTATGTATTGTTTCTTTGGTTTCTATGTCGTTTATCTCCACTCTGATTTTTATTATTTCTTTCCTTCTGCTTACACTGGGCTTTTCTTGTTGCTCTTTTTCTAACTCTTTGAGTTTTAGAGTTAGATAATTTGTTACCTTTTTTTCTTGTTTTTTTGCAATAGGCTTGTAGAGATATGAGCTTCCCTCTCAAGACTGCTTTTGCTGTGTCCCATAGATTTTGTATTGTTGTGTTTTCATTGTCATTGTTGCCAAGATGTTTTTAATTTCTTCCTTGATTTCTCTGGTAACCCAGTCCTTGTTTAATAGCATGCTGTTTAGTCTCCATGTGTTTGATTTCTTTAGATTGTTTTTATTGTAGTTAATTTCAGGTTTTATGCCACTATGATCTAAAAAGATACTTGATATGATTTCTATCTTCTTGAATTTCAAGAGACATTGCATATGTCCCAACATGTGGTCTCTCTTTAAAAATGACTCATGTGCACTTGAGAAGAATGTATATTCTGTGGCTTTGGTGTGGAATGTTCTGAAGATGTCAATTAATTGCATCTGGTCTAGTGAGTCATTTAGGATTGATATTACTTTGCTGATTTTATGTTTAGGTGATTTGTCCAAATGTGACGGTGGGGTATTAAAATCTCCTACTATGATTGTATTACAATCAATCTCTCCCTTAATGTTATCCAGAAGTTTTATGTATTTGGGTGCTCCCACATTGGATGCATATATGTTTACCAGGGTTATTTCTTCTTGTTGGATTGCTCCCTTTAGTATAATGAAATGGCCTTCATTATCTCTTCTTATGTCCTTCACTTTGAGATTTAATTTGTCAGATATAAGTATTGCTACCCCAGACTTTTCTTCACTTCCTTTCGCCTGGAAAAACTTTTTCCATCCCTCCACCTTCAGTCTGTGTGCTTCTTTTTTCCTGAAGTGGGTTTCTTGTAGACAAGCAGATATATGGGTCTTACTTTCTTATCCAATCTGTTACTCTATGTCTTTTGATTGGAGCATTTAAACTCTTTACATTTAAAGTTATTATTGATAGGTAGGTATTTGATGCCATTTTTATTCTATAACCCTGTGTTCCTTCTTTGCTTCCTATTTCTTTATTTTCACATTAAACCCTTTAGCATGTCTTGCATTGCTGGTTTGGTGGAGATAAATTCCTTTAGTCTTTTTTTGCCTGTGAAGCTCCTGATTTCATCTTCAATTTTGATTGATAGCGTTGCAGGGTACAGTATTCTTGGATTCAGACCCTTCCTTTGCATGACTTTGTATATTTCATCCCATTCCCTTCTGGCCTGATGAGTTTCTGTGGAGAAATATGTTGTTAGTGTGATGGGGGTTCCTTTATATGTAACTTTCTGTCTCTCTCTGGTTGCTTTTAAGATTCTTGCTTTGTCGTTGGTATTTTGCAATTTTAGTATAATGTGCCTAGGTGTTGGTCTTTTGGGATTCATTTTGCTTGGGACTCTGCGAGCTTCTTGTATTTGTGTGGGTTTTTTCTTCTCTATCTCAGAAAAATTTTGTCATTATATCTTGAAACAGGTTTTCTATGCCTTCCTCAGTTTCATTTCCTTCTGGAACACCTATTATTCTAATATTGTTTTGTTTTGTAATGTCCCAAAGTTCCCATAGGCTCTCTTCCTGCTTTTTAATTTTTTTTCTAGAAGCTGCTCTAATTGGGAATTTTTTTCCATCTTGTCTTCTAGCTCACTGATTCGGTCCTCTGCTTCATCTAGCCTACTTTTAATGCTTTCTATTGAGTTGTAGCTATGTCATTTTTCATTTCTTCTTGGTTCTTCTTCATTTCCTCTTGGGTCTTACTCATATTGTCAAATTTGTCCTCCATTCTTTTTAGCCATCCTATGATCATTACTCTGAATTCTTGCTCTGGTAGGTTGCTTGCCTCTAACTGGTTTCCTTCCTTTTCAGGTGATGCCTGCTTTTATTTGATTTGTGGGTTGTTTCTTTGTCTCCCCCATGGTCTCTCTTTTCAGTATGTCTGGTTATGTAGATCTCTCTCCTCTTGATCTTGGTTTAGAGAAACCTACGTGGGACTTCTGGCCTCCAAACCTGGATTTCGAGGTTAAATTCAGATGGTCTCCTTAGCACAGCTGCATGACTCTGTAGCTCAATTCTTTCATAATCTCCCTCGCTGGCACCTTCATTCTGGCCATACTGAACTCCATTTCTAAGTTCTCAATACCACCTATACAGTTGTGAACCAAAGTAGGTTTACAATTGTTCATATGGAAAATAATACAATAATTACCAAATAAGATAATAATAAGCTCTGTCTGGCATACTCACAGAAATATTTTGGCTGGTAAACATTTAAAAATCCGAAAGAACCCTCTTTTTTTAATTTAATGAATCTTTATTTTTCAGATTACAATTGCTCCTCTCCCCCCCATAGCTCCCCTCCACCAGGTTTCCAACCCACCCTCTGTCCTTACCCCCCACTGTCCTTCTCCATAGGTGTACGCTTATTGTTCAGTCTCTTCCTGCGCCCCCGTCCTCCCCCCCCCACAGAATCATCAGTCCATTCCCTTTCTATATCCCTGATTCTATTATATTCACCAGTTAAAACTGTTCATCAATTTTTTTATTCCCTTGGTTTTTAGATTCAGTTGTTGACAGTTATGTATTTGTTGTTCATAATTTTTATCTTTTTCTTCTTCCTCTTCTAAAAAATACCCTTCAGCATTTCATATAATTCTGGTTTGGTGGTGATGAACTCCTTTAGCTTTTTCTTATCTATTAATCTCTTTATCTGACCTTTCATTCTGAATGATAGCTTTGCTGGGTAGATTAATCTTGGTTGTACTTTCTTGCTGTTCATCACTTTTAATTTTTCTTGCCAATCCCTTCTTGCCTGCATAGTTTCTGTTGAGAAATCAGCTGACAATCGTATGGATGCTCCCTTGTATGTAAGTGTTTTTCTCTTGCTTTTAATATTCTCTCTTTATATTTTGATGTGGCATTTTAATTATGGCATTTTAATTATGATGTGTCTTGGTGTGGTCCTCCTTGGATTTCTTTTGTTTGGGGTTCTGTGTGCTTCCTGGACTTGTACGTCTATTTCTTTCATCAGGTGGGGAAAGTTTTCTGTCACTATTTCTTCAAATAGGTTTTCAGTAACTTGCTCTCTCTTCTTCTGGGACCCCCATAATTCTGATGTTGATACTCTTGAAGTTATCCCACAGACTTCTTACACTATCTTCAACTTTTTGCATCCTTTTTTCTTTTTTGTTTTCTGGAGGAATTGTTTGTTTGTTTCTTTGTTTGTTTGTTTTTGCTCTTGGTATTCCAAATATTTTACTTGATTCTTGCAATCATCTAGTCTGCTTTTAGGTCTCTGTATAACATTTTTTATTTCAGTCAGTGTTGATCCTTTTTTAATTTCTAGTTGATCCTTTTTCATATCCTCATAAATTAAATGAGGATCAGCCTTTTTTAGGAAATTCTTGAAAAACCTTATAACCGTGGTTTTGAACTTTGTATCTATTCTTTTGCTTTCCTCCATTTCCTTCAATTGTGGCCTACCTCTTTGGCTTCACATTTTAGCTGTTTCCCTGAGTTGATGGAGTAGCTTTGCATGCTAGGTGTCCTACCAGGGCCCAGTGAGTCAGCCTCCCCATTTACCTGAGGTGGACACTCTTGGTGCACCCCTTTGTGGGCTGTGTGTGCAGTCTTGTTGTAGTTAACTCTTGCTTGTTGTTGGTATCACTGGGGGTTTTTGACCTCCCAGGCAATTGGCTGTGAGGATCAGCAGTGTCTCCACTGGGAGGGTTTCTGTGCTCAGCTTGGATGGGGCGGAGTTTCAGGGTGGGGCAGGCAAGCTTTGGTTTCCCCTCAGCCCCACCCTAAGAGGGCCCTGTTTTCAGTGTCCTACAGCAATGGCTACATGCACCTCTGAGAGAAGGCTGCTCTCTAGTTTCACCTGCTGCCAGACAGTCCAGTTTCTCACCAACTGGAGCTGGATTTCAGTGTAGTCAGAAGGTTTTGTTTTCCTCCTGAATGAGAAAGCTAGCAGCGCATTTGCTGCCCACCCTCTCCTCACCCTGTAGGTAAGCCACCCACGCGTATTCAGCTGCCCGCCCTTTCTGTGCTCACGGGTCTCCGCACCTCCACAGCTCATGAGACTCAGTGTCCTCTTCTCTTTCCTTCTAGTTGTAGAATTTCCACTTAGCCAGCTTTCCAGTGTTCTGGACGATGTCCGCTCTATTTTCCAGTTGTAGTTTTAAAATTGTTGTGGTAGGCAGCAGTATAGATGTTTACCTTATGCCGCAATCTTGGTTTTCCCTCCAAACCCTCTCTTTTTAAAGGTACTAGAAAACACATGAGTCCTTACATAAAAATTGTGCCTTAGTTTAGTGGCAGTAATCAAGAGGATTTGGACAGGATAATAGGCAAGTTTACATAAATATCAGCTTAAAGATATTCTTGCAAAAAGGCAGTGAACTTTCTCTATTAAATAAAATTTGTTTAAATTAGTAACTTAAAATTAGCAACATATATATATGCCGAAGCGACCATTATGACCAAACGACTGGAATGATTGGAACTACCAGTGAACCAGTTGCTATGACGCACACTGACCACCAGGAGGTAGATCTTCAATGCAAGAGCTGCCCCCTGGTGGTCAGTGTGCTCCCACAGCCAACCACCTGCAGCCCCTCCCTCCAGCTATCCAACCTCCTATGGCCCCTCCCCTTTCAACAGCCAACCTCCTGCAGCCCCTCCCCACTGCCAGCAGGCCCCCTGATAGGCCTCAATCACTGGCCAGGCCTAAGCTTCCAGCAAACAAAAGCCCAGGGCCAGATGCCTTCACAGGAGAGTTTTAGCAAACATTCAAGGAAGAAGTAAAACCTATCCTCCTCAAACTATTCCAAAAAATTCAAGAGGAAGAAACACTTCCAAAGTCCTTCTATGAAGCCAGTATCACCCTAATACCAAAACCAGATAAAGACAACGCAATGAAAGAGAATTAAAGACCAATATCCCTCATGAACATAGATGCCAAAATCCTCAACAAAATTCTAGCAAATAGGCTCCAACAGAACATCAGAAAGATCATACACCATGACCAAGTAGGATTCATTCCCGGAATGCAAGGATGATACAATATCTGCAAATCAATAAACGTGATATATCACATAAACAAACTGAAAGTTAAAAATCATATAGTTATATCAATTTATGCAGAAAAAGTATTTGATAAAATCCAACACCCTTTCCTGATAAAAACTCTCAACATGATGGGAGTACAAGGATCATATCTCAACATAATAAAAGCCATATATGATGAACCCACAGCAAACATCATACTCAATGGGCAAAAGCTAAAACTATTCCCTCTAAGAACAGGAACAAGACAGGGATGCCCACTGTCACCACTCCTGTTTGACATAGTACTGGAAGTACTAGCCATTTCAATTAGACAAGAAGAGGAAATAAAAGGCATCAAATTTGGAAAACATTAGCTATATTACAAAAAAAAAAACTAATTTAAAAAATAAAATGCTTGAGAAGAGCCAGAAAGAAAATGATCTGTCCATTGAGCTCCCATGGTGCTATAGTAGTTCTGAAGGCAAGGAAAACAGATGACACACAAAATAGCCAGGAAAGTGCTTTGATATGCTCAGTGCTCTAAAAATTAACAGTAAGACTAAATAAGTAAAATTGGCAGAGTTACATTACATTCACTTGAACCCTACACTGTTCTGCATGCTGCTTTTTAAATATTCCCTCTTTCTCCCTAGACACTGTGTCTTCACTAGCTAGAGTAAAAGTTCCTGGAGGCCATCAGAAGTATTTCTTTTGTAGTTGTCAAATTGCTCACCACAGTGAGTACATAATTCTTGCTCAAGAAATGTTGACTGACTGATTACAAAGTAGTTAACTATTTTTCTTTCCCTCAGTATTTTCTGGCATGCTAATTACTCACAAAACTATACAGTTTTGGAAGCCAAAAGGAAAGAGTCATCTGTTAGTATATATTTTGCTTTGGCTATGCATTAAACAGAGATTTCCTTTGGAAATGTAAACAAAGGATGCCTGGTGATACAGGACAAAGAACTATATATAGAGATCAAGTGGTCAGAGTAGCAAGGTCAAAGCATGTCCTTCCTTAACCAGATTAATGGAGTCTTGGGATAGAAAAATTTCTAACTGCCTTTCCACTAAATTCTGGAAGCTGGGCAGCATCTACAATAGGCTGCATTACCAAAGAATTCAGCTAGCAAATCTCTGGTGATCCTAATCTCTGTTTCTGTAATAATAGGAATTGTAGTTTTGTTTACTTTCTGAGGAGAATAGAGAACAGGGATAAAGAACCAGGAGAGGGAGGCAGTATTTATGGTCCCTTTATGAAAAGTCAATCTGTGACAAAAACATTTGCAGATAATAAGGAAGGGGAACAGGTTTGGCAGGAAAATATTTTTCTCAGAAGTGCCTCAGCTTGTATCCTCCACCCCCACCTAATGTGAAATGCCTGATTTACACTATGAATATAACCATTTTTATAGACAAATCTCAATTAGATAAACTGAAAAACTGTCATATCGCCCTTCACTGTCTGGCTCTCATGATGGACAGTATGCTATTATTTATTTATTTATAAAGTATTTATAAGCACTTATGCAGTCCCAAGTTCTTTATTTAATTGCATTTCTAATGTGTATGTTTGTCCTGAAGCCTTCTGGACACACAGGCTCTGTGTTGAATGAGTATAATAGTAATAAGTACCCTGGATTCACCCTATTATTATGGGGAAGTTTAGGGCACAAAACAGGTGATGTCATAGGGGACAGCCAATGGTCTTCTATAAGCTATCTTGTAGAGCCATCGTTAAAATAGCATTTTAAACTGAATAGACCATGAAGTTAACTCCCCAAATATAATCTCACCCTTAGCATATAATGCAGTATTCCAGGAGTCTTTCCCAACTGTTAACATTTTTATTCCATTGTTTATATTTCCTACACATGTGTATCCACATCAGGGTGGATGTGGGTACTGTGTAAGCCCTCAAAAGTAAATACTACCGTATATCCATGCCATTTTTCTTTGTAACTGGTACAATGTCATGCACAGTTATTATCAAAAGGTGAACTTCTGTGTGCCAGAGCAGACAATGGCCTACAGGATGGATTTAATAAGCATCCCTATGGGAGCCTCTTAAACACCTTCCTTGCTGGTTCATGATGGGGCTGCTCTTCCTTCCTACTTTGCTTACATTTATAAGCACTAGTGTCAGCCCTTGAAGACTAAGCAGGAGCACTAACTTCAGAAAGGTGCTGTTAAAATATCACCTTTTACCTAAAGGGCAAGAATGATTCCTCTTCTATTAACACAATGATGCATTGTTTTATGAGACCAGTTCCTTGCCACTTGAAAAGAGAAGGCTTCTGAATTTAAAAGGTATGTTTGGCACAATGGGCTGGGAAATGTTGGAACAGGGCATTTGGTTGGATAGAGAGACAAGATTCCCAGGTATAGGATAAGATGTCATAGAGTTCCTGAAGTGAACAAATAATGAAAATAAATTACTTATTTTTCTAATTTGACTACAAATTGCTCTAGACTTAATAGTTCTTTTTTATGAGAATGAGAAAGGTGATTATTATAATTTCTAACCAGAATTTATCCACTGTTAGCTGTTACTCAACTTTCAATCATGCAAATTCTAAACCAAGGGATTCCTTATTTTGTCTCCTACTTACAATACTTCCTTGTCTTTTCACCAGTGATGGGTTATTATACTGTAATCTAACACCATAATCAGAAGCTTTGATATAGTGGAACATAGAGTGACTCTGATGATCTGAAAACCACTCTAAAAAAATGCCTTCTGTTTTATTTCCCCCCCCCCCCCAACCCAGGAAAGGATGAGACTGAAAAGAAAAAGGAGAGAATAAAGAAAGGAATAATTCACCTGTGAAATCTGGAAGAGAAATCAAAGGTCATATAGTCAGTTCAACTGCTCATTTTATAGGTAAGGACACAAGCTGAGAGGCTAAATGACTTATTAAAGCTTATAATACCAGTTAATTGCAAACTTCAGTCTAGAGTCCAGTTTTCCAACTTACATTCCAGTATTCTTTCTTTCTAATCCTTATGCTTCTTCCTAAATTCCAGACCCCATTGTACAATCTCATAACAGGTTTAACACCACTCTCTTCCACAAATGGAGTGTGCAACAATGATTAAATTGCTATCATACAAGTACATCATACAAGTATACCCTAGTTTAAGAAACCCAATACTTGACTGATTGCTGGGATCCAATATAGCAGCAGTGTAAGTGGAAGCAACACTCATCTCCAAGAACTAAACTAGAAAGACAACTAAATTATAGAATATTCATCCTGAATAACCAACCAAAAACTAGCTGAAGAGAACTCATAACTACGGATTTACAGAAGAGATGACAGGAAAGGCAGAGATACAAAGAAGACTGGCCCTGCTCCTATGGGCATTTGACCTAGCTTCCAGATGGATATCTCAGCTGTGAGAAGCATGGAGTCTAAATCTCAAGGGAGGCACTCCAGCCCAGAGCACCAGAGCTGGGAAGAGGCACCCAGATAATATCCGTCTGTGAAAATAAGCACAGATTCTGTCCGACAGTAGTCTGCCAGAGAAACAGGCACACTCTTAAACGGCCAATACACAATATTTCACTCATGCAGAGAACCAATTCCAGCATGTAATAATTACAAAAGTTCCATCAAAAGGTTGATGGGACTTGAGGGGCTCAACAAGGGTGAGCCACATATGTAATTTACCTGTTGGAAATGGCTAAATGGCACTTCCCCCAAACCTGAATAGGATTGTTAACTGCCAGACAGTTTAGAGCATTTTATTGCCTCCTGTTGGCCAAAAACCTGAACAGCTGTAGGCTATTCCCCAAACTGACAATGCTTCTGTACTCTTTGATACCTTACTCTTTGAAGTGTATATTTCCACCTTGCCTTAGGATAAATCATGTTGCATGAAAGCACGGGTCCTTGGTCAAGGGAGAGTCTTTAGATCCTTTTAGCTGAAGCTCCTCTGACCCCCAATGCCTTTCAAAATTATCTGTTGTCTCTGGACTCTTTAATCATCTATGTGCAGCCCCTTTCTCCAGAATGCTGAACCCTTTTTCAAGCTGGGAAAAGATCCCCGGCACACTCATAGTTGCTTACTCTCTGCTCCATCAGAGGGAGAGGTAACAGATTAGAGTAGTATGGAGAGTTTGGTGTTTATGACTCTGAGGAGAGAGCTGAAAAGATAGCTTCCAGGATCCCTGTGCTGAGTCCTTTTCCCATACCAGAGAAGCCATTTTTCTTGGATGGAGCACAACCCTCTATGTGGCATCTACCTGAGGGAAAGCAATAGCCCCACCTTTGGACTCCCTCTTGCCCCATTCTTCAGATCTTATACCCTGATGAGGAGTCAGCTGCCTAGGCTGGGATGTTGAGGTTTGGGCAGATTCAGGGGATGACAGAGACAGAGTTGTGTGGCTTTGGGGTGGGGATGAGTACCTCACCCTTCTGTGAACCTGACTGACACCCCCAAGAGAGTGCTAGTCACACCCTCCAGGCTCCCAGCAGCCCCACCTGCCCAACTCCTGATAGCTCCATCCTGAGGAAGACTAGGCAAAATTCAGAACAGGCTAAGTTGTGGGGCTCTGGAGCAGGGCCACATCCTACACCTTCCCTGAAGGCTGGCCAGCACTTCCTACTCACTGGCCATCCACTAACCCCATCTTCCTTACTCCTAGAGGCCCCACCCTGCTGAGCTTGGGCTCCTCCCAGCAGAGTCAAGGACAGACTGAGTTGTGTGGCTCTAGGGAAGCAACTATTTTTCCCTCACATACCTCACCAATACAGAGCCCTCCTTTCACCTTGCCAGATCTAGGTTTGTTAGGATCTGATAAACTCTGAAGGCCTCGCATTGATAACTCCATGAGACTGCACCCTAACACAAAGATGTGTGAGCACACAGTGGGAGGTAGCTAGATTTGGTATAAACAGAGGCCTATGTTGAGTGGCCTAACACCCAGCACTAACAATGAGCTTGAACATGTATCAATCTGGTAAATACCACTTGCTCCTACCTGGTGACTGACTGAGATCCTACCTCAAGAAACTCGAGTAATGCCAGAGGCTCTTTCAGTGACTGAGCCTAACAGGAAGCAGGCAGGTGGAGGCAGGTGAAGATGGATTTCAGAATGCATTCAAACTTTTGCTGACCTGCCCCTTAGCCCGTTGCTGATGAAAGCTGGCCTTGGTGTGCAGCTTGGTACACCCAGGTCCAGCAGAGGCAACCTCAAACTGTGGATTGCTTGTAGTTCCAAACAGGTAGTCCAGGGCCAGTCATAGATAGCTTCTGTCATTGGCCTGCACCAGAGTACTTACCAAGAACACCAGAATCAATACACCCAATTAGCCAACTTCAAAAAAAATCTCTGAGCAGGATCCAATAAGCTTCACAAGTAGTATGCATATTCCAAGAGATATTATGGCAGGTGCAAGACCCTGCTGAAACAAGCTCTGCTTTGTGTGGTCAGCACCTGCACAGCAGCTCACATGCTGTGGTTGACATTTAGCCTCACAATCAGCCAGCCCACAGACAAACAGGCCAATAGCAATCAAGACTCAATTATTACAGGAGGGCCCAAATAACACACACAAGAGACATTCCTAAAGTACCCAGATCAGGTGATCAAGGAGATTGTACTACTGCACTCTACAGGATACCTACTTTATGTAAGACCAACACACTAAGACATAGCAGATCAATCTAATACATAGAAACAAACACAAAGAGGCAGCCAATTAGGGACACAAAGAAACATGCTCCAAATGAAAGAACCAGAGAAATCTCCAGAAAAAAAAAGTGCTAAATG
Source organism: Vespertilio murinus (assembly GCA_963924515.1). Lineage (NCBI taxonomy): Eukaryota > Metazoa > Chordata > Mammalia > Chiroptera > Vespertilionidae > Vespertilio > Vespertilio murinus. Next base: position 57,030,004 of record OZ004710.1, on the reverse strand, counting down.
AAATGGAGGCAAGCAATTTATAAGTTATGCTCAAGAACATGAAAAAGGACAGGGAAATCATAACAAAGGAACAATTAGAAATGAAGATTACACCGGTAGGAATAAACTCTAGGTTGGCAATGGAAGCAGATAATTGAATCACTGATTTGGAAGACAAGTTAGAAGAAAAAAAAAAAACACCCAATCAGAGAAGCAAAAAGGTAATAATAATAATAATTTTTAAAGTGAGGATAGCTTACTGAACACTTGAGACACCATGAAGTGTAACAACATCTGTATCATAGGAATACCAGAAAAAGAAGAGACAAAGGGATCAAGAACCTATCTGAAGAAATAATGGTCAAAACTTCCCTAACTTAGTGAAGGAAAGTGACACACAAGTCTAGGAAGCACAAAAGTCCCAAACAAGATGAACACAAAGAGTCATATACCAAGATATATCATAATTAAAATAGCAAAGATTAGGACAAAGAGAGAATCTTAAAAGCAGAAACAAAAAGACAGTTACCTCCAAGGAAGTTCCCATAAGACTGTCAATGGATTTTTCCATAGAAACATTTAAGACCTGAAGGAATTGGCATGAAATATTCAAAGTGATAAAAAGCAAGACTGCTTTACCCAGTAAGTCTATCATATAAAATTAAGGGAGAAATAAAGAGCTTCTTCAACAATAAAAAGTTAAATGAGTTGGATACCACAAAACCAGCATTACAAGAAATGTTAAAGGGCCTTATTGAAGAAAAAGAAGGATGAGGAGTAGGAGGAGGAAAAGGAGGACGAGGAGGTGAAGAAGGAGGAGGAGGGGTTGCTGGGAAGGAGGAATGCAAAGACATAGTTAAAAGAATAAAATGGCAATAATTATGAACCTAACAATAACCACTTTAAATGCAAATGGCTTAAGTGATCCAATTAAAAGACATAGAGTAGATGAATGGATAAGAAAATAAGACCCATATATATGCTGTATACAAGAGACTTATTTAAGAATGAAAGATACACACAGATTAAAAGTACCAGTAGGTGTATAGAAAAAGATACTTTATACAAATGGAAAGGAGAAAAAAGCTGGACTTTAACACATAGACTTTAAAATAAAGGCTATAGTAAAAGACAAAAAAGACACTACATTTTGAGGAAGGGAGCAACCCAAAAAGATGATATAACCCTTGTAAACATATATGGACCCAATATATGAGCACCTAAAAATGTTGATGAACATAACGTGAGAGATTGACAGTAAGGCAGTCATAGTAGGGGACTTTAACACCCCATTGACAGGAATGGATAGATCTTCAAGATAGAACACCGAAAAAGGAATAGCATGTATAAATGACACACTAGATCAGATGGATTTAATTGATAGCTTCAGAGCATTTCACCCTAAAGCAGTAGAATATACATTCTTTTCAGGTACACATGCAACATTTTCTAGGATAAACCACATGTTTGGACACAAGCAAGTCTCAATAAATTTAAGAAGATTAAAATCATATCAAGTGTCTTCTCTGACCTTAATGGTATGAAATAAATAAATCAGTCACAAGAAAAAAACCTGAAGAAACAACACAGATATAAAGGCTAAATAACATGTTACTAAAAATGAATTGGATAAAAATGAGATCAAGAAATAACTCAAAACATACCTTAAAACAAATTAAAATGAAAACACAACTCAATACCTATGGGACAAAGTGAAAGCAGTTCTATGAGGGAAATTCATAGTATTACAGGCCTACCTCAAGAAACAAGAAAAATCTTAAATAAACAATTTAACTTTACACTTGAAGGAACTTGAAAAAGAACAAAAAAAGAAAAAAGCCCGAAGTGGGTAGGAGAAAGGCAATAATAAAGAGCAGAACAGAAATAAATGATATACAACATAAAAAAGCAATACAAAAGATCCTTGAAACACATAGATGGCTCTTTGGAAAGATAAACAAGATTGGCAAATCCTTATTCAGATTCATCAAGAAAAAAGAAGAGGACCCAAATAAATAAATCAGAACTGAAAGAGGAGAAATAATAATTAACACCACAGAAATACAAAGAATTATAAGCATATATATTATGAACAATTATGTGCCAACAAACTGAACAATCTGGATGGAATGGATAAATTATAGAAACATACAATCTTCCACAACTCAATCAGGAAGAATAAGAGAATTGAACAGATTGCAACTAGAAAAGTTGAAGCAATAACCAAAAATCTCCCAACAAAGAAAAGTCCTGGACCAGATGGATTAACAGGTGAATTTTTCCAAACATTCAAAGAACTAACATTTATCCTTCTCCCACTATTTCAAAAAATTCCAGAGGAGGGAAGAATCCCAAGCTCATTTTATGTGGCCAGCATTATCCTAATTCCAAAAGCAGATAAAGACTTTAAAAAGAAAGAAAATTAGGGCTTAAATGTTAGACTTGAAACCATAAAAATCCTAGGAGAAAACATTGACAGTAAAATCTCATACATTTCTCATAGCAATATTTTTCTGATATATTGCCTCATACAAGGAAAACAGAAGAAAAAAATAAGCAAATGGGACTGCACCGAATTAAATAGTTTTTGCACAGCACATGAAACCATTCACAAAATGAAAAGTCAACCTACTGAATAGGAGAACTTATTCACCCATACATCCAAAAGTTGTAAAGTTATAAAACTCAACATCAAAAAACCCCAAAACAATCTAATTAAAAATAGACACTTCTTCAAAGAGGACATACAGATGGACAATAATCATATGAAAAGATGCTCAACATCACTAATCATCATAGATATCACCACTTGCCAAAATGGCTGCCATCAATAAATCAACAAAATACAAATGTTGGCAAGGATATGAAGAAAAGAAAACCCTTGTGCACTGTTGGTAGGAATGAAGATTGGTGTGGCTACCATGGAAAGCAGTGTGGAATTACCTCAAAAAATTAAAAATGGAACTGTCTTATAATCCAGTGATTGTACTTCTGGTAATATATCTGAAGAAACCTGAAACACTAATTTGAAAGAACAAATGCAGCTCTATGTTCACTATAGCATTATTTACAATAGCCAATATTTGGGAGCAGCCCAAATGCCCATAATTAGATGAGTGAATTACAAAAAAGCAGCAATACTTTTATGCAATGGAATACTATTTGGCCATAAGAAAGAAGGAAATCTTACCCCTTGAAAAAGTGTGGCTAGACCTGGAGAGCATTATGCTAAGTGAAATAAGCCAGTCAGAGAAATACAAATGCCATATGATTTCACTCATATGTGGAATCTAATGAACAAAATAAACTACATAAAAAATAGAAACAGACTCATAGAGAAAAGACTGACAGCTGTGGGGTTGTGGAGCTTGGTGAAATATGTAAAGGGATTAAGCAAAAACAAAATAACAACAAAAAATCTCATAGATACAGACTACAGTACGGTGATTACCAGAGGGAAAGAGGGGTGGGAGCAGGTAGAAGGTATAAATGAGATAAATAATGGATGAACACTTAACTTTGGGTGGTGAATACACAACACAATATACAGATGATGTTTTATAAAATTGTACACCTGAAACCTATGTAATTTAATTAACAATGTCACCCCAATAAATTCAATAAAAAGTTTTTAAAAAGAAACACAATATTTTAAGAAAACAAAAAAATCATGAGTGGTTACTCATAAAAGAAGATTATTATCCTTACAAAATTCTCTACCTTCTCTTAAAAATCCCTAGGTGGGTTTAAGATATAAGATCATAGTAAAATTATTATATTATTGAAAGTAAACTAAATTTGAACCATTATATTTATTTGTCATACAGTTAAGATTAGAACTAGACTATTTGTTGTACATAGAATTAAAAATATTTTTATCCAATCACTGCCCATAAGGTGTCCTATAATATTTTACCCAACTGTTTACACTTTAAGCAGTTCTATTGCCTCTTTAACAAAAGCTACATAAAATCAAGTGTACAGTTAAAGTTTCACATTCTTAAAAAAAGAAATAACATCTGTCTTTTTTTAAAAAAATATTTTGACTTTTTTACAGGAAGGTAGAGAGAGGAATAGAGAGTTAGAAACATCCATGAGAAACATTGATCAGCTGCCTTCTGTACGCCTCCTACTGGGGATCGAACCTGCAACCAAGGTACATGCCCTCGACTGGAATCGAATCCAGGACCTTTCAGTCCATGGCCCAATGCTCTATCCACTGAACCAAACCAGTAAGGGCTAATATATTTCTTTTATTATATCCACTTAAGAAGAGGTTGACTCCTCTCATAAGCTGTGCTCTGAGATTTGATGTAGGTAACCATTGCTGAAAACCTTATACTTATGTAACACTTCAAAATTCACAGACAACTTTAATACAGATATGATTTGTTGATGAATAAGTGGAAAAGTGGTGAGTGTTGACCAGGTAAGGGGAATGGGGTCAAAGGAAGAAGAGGCTAGGAAAAGGAGTAGCAGTCCTGATAATATTGTTATAAAAATAATATGGCACCGAATGAACCTCACCCTACTCTGAGGACCCAGATTCCCAACTTTCCTATGGCACCACAGCAATCTCTTCAAGGAGCTATAATGTCTAGTTTGATGAAAGAAGAGACACACTTCATGATGTATTCTCATATTGCCTGTTTGGAAAGGAGAAGGGACTGTCCCTTGGATTGTTGTCTCCACAACTCATCACCACTTCATACTTATATTTTTAAACAATAGATATCTGCCACTTTTCTGAGAACACAAGCATCCAAAAGAAATGAGATTTCCTAGAACTGCCAGTCATTCCTTCACTCCAAATGGCTGAACTACAGTCTGATAAAACTCAAGTTCCCCAGCAATTCTATTTCTGGAAAAATATCCAAAGAAAACCAAAATACCAATCCAAAAGATTATGTGCACTCCTATGTTCACTGCAATGCTATTTATAACTAGAAGCCTGGTGCACAAAATTCTTGCACTGGGGGGGTCTCCTCAACCCAGGAAGCACCCTCTTCAATCTGGGACCCCTCAGGGGATGTCTGACTGTGGAATGGGGACTAAACCGGCAGTCAGACATCCCTCTCACAATCCGGGACCACTTGCCTGACTTCTGGCTTCCTAATCACTTGCCTGACTTCTGGCTTGATCACTGCCTAAACGCTCTCCTGCCGGCCTCATGGCCCCCAACTTCCTTCCCCTGCTGACCTCATGGCCCCCAACTGCCCTCCCCTGCTGGTTTGATTGCCCCTATCCACCTCTGCCTCAGTCCCCACAACCGTGACTTTCTCTGGAAGGAAATGGAACAGTAGGAAGATGTTTGGTCTCCCAGTCTAATTAGCATATTACCCTTTTTTAGTATAGATATCCAATATTTGAAAGCAGCCCAAGTTCCATCAGTAGATTATTAGATTAAAAAGCTGTGGTACAGGCCGAAACCGGTTTGGCTCAGTAGAGAGAGTGTCAGCCTGGGGACTGAAAGGTCCCGGGTTTGATTCTGGTCAAGGGCATGTACCTTGGTTGCGGGCACATCCCCAGTAGTGGGTGTGCAAGAGGCAGCTGATCGATGATTCTCTCTCATTGATGTTTCTAACTCTCTATCCCTCTCTCTTCCTCTCTGTAAAAGATAAATAAAATATATATATTTTTAAAAAGCTGTGGTACATTTATACAATGAAATACTATTCAGCCACAAAAAAGGGAAATCTTACCTTTTGTGACAACATGGATGGACCTGGAGTGTATGCTATATGAAATAAGCCAGTCAAAGAAAGACAAATACCATATGATGTTTACTTTTATGTAGAATCTAATGAACAAAATAAACTAACAAACAATATAGAAACAGACTCATATGTACAGGGAACAGACTGACAGCTGTCACAGGGGAGGGAGGTTGAGAGGCTGGGTGAAAAAGGTAAAGGGTTTAAGCCAATAAATATATAAGCAAGCAAACAAAAAAACAAACAAATGAATAATTCAAGTCCTCCCTCCCCCCCCCCCCCAAAAAAAAATCAATACAGGTCCTCTGAAGAAATCACAAATATTTCTGTTACGTACCTCAACCTGCTGGCAGATCTGTATTAGCTTGGCCATTTGATTTTCTAGTTCGCTGTTACGCTTAACCAGGTTGGTGAGGTTCATCTCTAGAGTTTGCTGTCATTGAAGAGTGTGAAGTAAGAGGGAAAAGGGTAAGAGGGGGAAAAAAGAACAAATATTCAATGAGCTTGAGAACCAATACCATGTGGAGATCAGTCAGTCAGTCAGCAAATACACTATTTCCTTTAAAAAATGTTTTTATTGATTTTAGAAAGAGAGAAGGACTGGAGATGAAGAGAGGGAGAAACATTAATGATGAGAGAGAAACATCATTAATCAGCTGACTCCTGCATGCCTCCCACCAGGGATCGGGGCTGAAACCCTAGGCATGTGCCCTGACCAGGAATGGAACCTGCGACCTCTTGGTGCATGGGCCAACATTCAACCACTGAGCCACACTAGCTGGGTGGCAAATACACTATTGCAAAGATTAATTGAGCACTTGCTATGGGCTAAGCATTCTTATAAGCTCTTAATAATACTATACATTTGGTACACTATCATTGTTGGGGAAAAGTTGACATTCATGATGTTGTAGATATAGGACTTTAATGACAGCTTTGTTTTCTGTACTATTTTTAACTTTTTAAAGTACTTCATAGTCAATATTTCATTTTGCCCTCATAGTATACCCGTAACATAGGTATGACATGTATTTTTTAAAATATAGTTTATTGATTTTTTTTTTTACAGAGATGCAGGGAGAGGTTTGGAGAGCTAGAAACGTCGATGAGAGAGAAACATCGACCAGTCGCCTCCTGCACACCCCCCACCGGGGATGTGCCCGCAACCAATATACATGCCCTTGACTGGCATCAAACCCGGGACCTTTCAGTCCACAGAACAAAGCTCTATCCGCTGAGCCAAACCAGCTTCGGCAGGACGTGTATTATTATCTCTTTTACAGATTAGTAGAGTAATAAAACTATAATTTATTGAATTATTACTACTTGCCAGACACTATGCTAGACATTTTTGTATATATCATTGAATAATCATAACAACCCATGAAGCAGGATGTGTCAACATTTTACATATGAGAACACTGAGCTTTAGAGTGGGTAAAGTATTTTCCACAGTCATATAATTAGTATATGGCAAAGCTAGGGCTGTAACTCAGGTCTCTAGCATTCAGTCATGGCTTTGCTCCAGAATCCCATGATTTTTGTGTGTATTTGTTGTTGTTGTTGATGATAACATTTTATATTTATCAGTAGATTCCTTCAGAAAAGAATATGGTATTTTAAGTGTGGGATTCCTCAAAATCTAGCACCATCTGTCAGTTTCACTTCCTTGGCATTAAGAAAGAGCCCCTGGAGATGCCAGACTTCAAAAAGCAAAGCCTGACTGTATCAAGATAGGACATCCATTGCTTATCACTGCTTACTACTATATAGATACGTTTAAGGTATACATTAGAAGCACTTTGGAAATCTATTTAATTTAACATAGTTCAAAAATACTCAGAACTCTTAGCATATTTTCAGTTGAGCAAGCTACTCTCTCCATTCCTTATGTAAGAAAATAAAGTTTTATTTACTATAGTTTGATAATGAGCTTTTTATTCCTTCCAATTCCCAAGTCTTTATCTCTGGTGGCTGCTACTACCCCAGGACCTGGCCCAATATTCATTCCTCTCTGACTCACCATCCCAATGCCATCACAAAGTCTATTCCAAATATAATACCCAATTTCCTGGCCCTTACACTACTATCATTTTTTTCCCTTGGCCATGATGCCTCATTGTGGTCTCTACAGTTTTTATGGTTTGTAGTTATTCAAAGTTCATGTTTTCAGTAAGAGAAATGGGGAAGGGGGAGAGAACTTATGTACCTGGCCCCTTGCTACTAAAGAGCTGTTATGCTTAGTAACCTTGGCACTATCCAATGAATCTATCCTAAAAGATGTATTCCTCTGGATATCCGTATTTCTAGGATAGGCAGTTTGATTTTGCTTGTTCTCAAAATGGATTATGAAAACCACCTTAATTTTTGCTTCCCTTTTTGTCAGATCTCTCTTGGTTTCTTTGGCTTTGTTCCAATGGAAGTTATTTTTCATAATTTATTCCATTTTTTTGTGGTTTGGGCACAGTGTTTCCCCTGGTCTTCTTTAACTCCATGACCATTTCAACTGTGGCCTTCTCCTTAACAAGGACAGAGAGGGAAGAAGGAAATAAGAAGGGCTGCAATCATTGATTTGGGCATGATCTTAAGCTAAGAAGATGTCAGAGGGAAAAAAAGAAGTAACAGTTCAGAGATTTAACACAACAAAAGGTATTGAACATCTACTCTGTTCAAGGTGCAGTGACTTGGGAGATAAAGAGGAAGTGAGATTAAGAGGAGTCTTGAAAGATAAGTAGGATTTTAATAGACAGAAATGGAGAGTGGCAGGGTGTTCCAGGCACTAGAAATAACATAAACAAAACTAAAATGGAATAAAGTATAGGACACATTCAGGGAAGAGACTTTGAGTTTGGCTAGAACAGAGGGTACAAGAGAGTAGTGTGTGGAGGGAGGCAAGACTGGAAATGGAAATCAAGGCTCTGTTATGAAGGTCTTAAATGCCTAAGTGAGGAGTTTGTACCTATTTTTTAAGCAGTGGGGACTTTCCAAAGATTTTTGAATAAGATAATGATATAATCAGGGCTGCAGTAATGAGATCAAGCTACCAGCAATATGTGGGGGCAAACTGAAATAGAAAAGCTTGGGGACAAGGACACTGGTTAGGAGAAAGCTTCAGTGTTCAAGGAAGTTGGAAATGCAGGTAAGGGCCAAGCTAATGTGATAATTGAGAAAAAGAACACGTTTCAGTCAAGGATTTGCCACTGTCATATATGCAGAGCATGTAAGAAAGGCAGCTGGATTGGTAATTAGAGGTCACTGGTGACCTTTGAAAAATGAGTTTCAATAAACTTTTGGAAATAGATACCAAACTGTACAGGATTAAGTATGGAGGTAGTGATAAAGTGGAGGCTCCAAATCTGGGCTCCTCTTAAAAAGTTTGACCACATGATGAATATGATAGAGCTGTAGTTTGATGAAAAGGCCCCGCTTAAGTCAAAGTGGGCATTAGTAATAGACCCAATGAGTTTGTGATTATTTCTAGCAATGTGGTTCAGATTCCTAGATGAATGGAAACCCAATGTAATAAAAATGGCTATATTGACATACTAGTATTAGGTAAACATAATGTAGACTGATGAACTCAGAACAGATATATTAGAAATCTGTGTTTCAAACTGCAATATGTTTCCATTCAAACATAGGATGCCATGGGGATAATGTTTTCTAACGAGTACATGCAACCTGTTGCAACACTTGTTATGAAACTGATACCTTATACATAATTCATAGTGCAGAGAAGGACTAAGAACCCTGCCATGTGTTCCTCATTTATGGCCCAGAACTGAGACTCATAGCTTCTGTAAAGCCACTGAAAACAAAAATTAGGGCCGAGCACATAATTTGGGGTCTGATTAGACTATGGACCTTGGGTTACCACCACAAAATTATGGAAAATGGCTATTTTGATCCTTCTCCCTAGCAATTTTCAGAAGATCAACACATTTTTATAACAGACCATTATAAATGACAAAATGCCTCTAATTTCAACCTGACTTCATTAATATGAAAATGCTTTGTAAAATAAATCTTTGGCTAATAAAAACACCATCTGTTGATGGCTTTTTGCCACTGTTTTCTTATATTATGAGAGATAATTTGAGGAAAACACTAAGCATTTACTTACTAACTTCCTACTCATTTACAAGGAATTAAACTCACCTCTGAAAATGAACTTGATTCTCAATAATGAACCCTTGTACAGGGGAGAACTGACACAATTATGCAGTATATTTCCACACCCTTACTTCTCATGCCTCGTACTGACTAATCGCTTAGAACTAGATAGATATTCTGGGCCACTCTAGGTTTTATTGATTTAGCCAAGTAATTATCTTGTCTATAGTCTGGCTGAGTAAACAAAAATGATATGGGTATATGTACCTACAGCCTGTGGGCCAGATCCGGCCCGTTCGGCTGTTGTATTCGGCCAGCGGAGCCAAAAGAGCAGAGGGTTCTCTCCCTCTCCCCTCTGCTCCTTCACCAGCAGCCCAAGATGAGAGTGCCAGCATGGTCAGGTTGCTTTTGTTCTGGACCTTGGGTCCAGTTTAAGAACCCATTGTGTTCCTCAAGTCAAAAAGTTTGCCCACCCCTGGTTTACACACATGCAATCATGTATCTACATTGATAAAATTGAAACATGCAAATTGACCATATTTCTGCTACACCTACAAGCCACGCCTACCAGCCAATCAGGAGAGAGCATGCAAATTAACCCAACCAAGATGGCTGAGGTCACAGAGTGAGCAGGAGGCTTGGGTTTCCCCGGCAATGGAGGAACCCAAGCTTCCCCTTCTCTGGCTGGCCCTGGCTTCTGCTCAAAGCTACAAAGTTTCAATTATAGAAGATAAATAAATCCCAACAAAAATGGCAGCAGCCACGGAACTGGAGAGAGAAGGAGGCTTGAGTTGCTCCCAGTGATGAAGGAAGCCAAACTTCTTGCAGCCCTGGCCTGCCCTGGCCTTTGCTCAAGACTACAAAGTTTCAATTATAGAAGATAAATAAATCTCAGATCCCAGGGCCTCTGCTTGGGTTGCTGGGGGTCGTGGCTGGCCTGCAAACCACCACAGGCCCCTCGCCCAGGCAGCCCCACACCCCAAGGGACTCCCCACCCTGATCTGGGACACCCTTCAGGACAAACCAGCTGACCTTCACCCATGCACCAGGCCTCTATCATATCTAATAAAAGAGTAAATGCAAATTGACTGTCACTCCAACGCACAAGATGGCTGCCCCCATGTGGTCAAAGATGGCTGCCACAAGATGGCCAGCAGGGGAGGGCAGTTGAAAGGGACCAGGCCTGTAAGGGAGGGCAGTTGGGAGTAATCAAGCCTTCAGGGGAGGGCAGTTAGGGGTGACCAGGCTGGTAGAAGAGAGAAATTGGGGGTGACTGGGCCTGCAGGAAAAGGCAGTTCGGGGGGACTCAGGCCTGAAGGGGAGAGCAGGTAAGGGTGACCAGGCCTGCAGGGGAGGGAAGTTAGGGGCAATCAGGCTGGCAGGGGAGCAGTTAGGCATCAATCAGGCTGTTAGGGGAGTAGTTGTGGGTGATCAGGTTGGCAGGCAGAAGTGGTGAGGAACAATCAGGAAGGCAGGCAGGTGAGCAGTTGGGAGCCAGCAGTCCTGGATTGTGAGAGGGGTGTCTGACTGCCCGGTAGGATCAGGCCTAAACGGGCATTCGGACATCCCTCAAGGGGTCCCATATTGGAGAGGGTGTAGGCTGGGCTGAGAGACACACATTCCTGTGCATGAATTTTAGGCACCGGACCTCTAGTATATGTGTGTGTGTGTGTGTGTGTGTGTGTGTGTGTGTGTGTGTGTGTGTGTGTAATCTTATACTAAAAAGTATCTCTATTGGTTGCTTGGTTTTGAAAAGTTGGTTTATTTTGCTCTTTTCTTGTGCAGTCCTATTAATGACTGGGCCAAGCCCTCTCTGTCTAAGCCTAATTAATGCAGATTTCTCAGTACAGTTTAACTACAACAGTGAGAGAGAGAGAGCCAAAGTGGCAGGAGAGATTGGAATGGAGATATCTGCTGGGAGGAAACAGGGACAGGAGGTTGGCAAGGGGAGCAGGATGAAGCTCCCATTTCCTGCTGCAGGAGGTTACCTCTGGGTTCCCCTATGTTTCCCATGTGTGAGGGTTAGGGAAGCCATTTGAGCTACAAAACTATGAGACTCTTTTCCTCCAGATGACTACATCATTAGAGCTCTCACAAAATTGTACATATGTTTAAATCGCACAAAGTGAGGGGAAGATTAGGTTTATTTACATAACTGAGATTTTAAAAGGCCCAAGTTAGCTAAATTAGCAGACTCCTAGATGGATGACATTTTTACCCTAGTTCCACTTCATTTGTGTCATATAGACCTGGCCTCTTTGTCTTCTTTTATACCCTTCTCAAAGAGAAAAACGTTTTGCATTTCTGAGAAAATCAGGCACAGGCTATTCTTTTTCCAGAAAGCGTCCCATAAAAAGAAACGGCTTTTCTAAACCTCTCAAGTAATTGCTGGTGGGGGAAGGGAAGGGTTGTGTGGGTTTGTTTTTTCCCCCCAGTTTTCTAGATACAGGTTATTTCTGGTTACTTTCTCATTAGCTCCCTCAAGAAACCTAACTATACATCAAAATACCAGCTCTTCATTAAAGATAGAGTGATTTCCCAGATGGCATACACTTGACTATGATCTCCATTTGTCATGCTCTGTGAAGGCACATGTATTCACATATGAGCACACTTACCTACCTGAAATAGCAAGTCTTGAAGCCTAAAAGAGGGTGGAGTTTTCTGTTCTATTGAAACACGTAGTTTTGCCATCAATTGCCTATATGCTCTCTTTCAATTTTTTTTATTTGTCTTTATTGTTGAAAGTATTAAAGATATTGCCCCTTTTTCCCCATTGACCCCCTTCGCACCCTTCCAAAGCCTACTCTTGCTATCTTAAATGTATGATAGGTCAAATTCAACCAGAGTAAATTTATTAAAACATTTTCTTTTAATCATCATCTAAGGCAGTGTTTCCGCAAGTGTGGTACACATACCCCCAGGGGTATGGGAAGAGTTCGGTGTGGGTACGCGTTGCACTGGAGTTTGGTGAGGATATGCACTACACTGTGCTTAGCTGCGCCTAATTCTACGTTCTCATGAGTCAAGTCAAGACAGTCTTGTGAGGCGTGAGATGGTCTGGTGTGCAAATAAATGTTATTTATAATATAACTTTTATTTATATTTTATTATGAATAATTTTATTTTTCATCTATTATTATTTTGTGTATGTACCAAAAAAATAAAAATATAAAAATATTTGGATTGTTATTAAAATACGTCCTTTTTTTGATGAGGGGTACTCAGCATTACGAAAATTATAGAAGGGGTACACATATGTCAAAAGTTTGGGAAACACTGTTCTAAGGATATGGTTTATAAAAAATTGGTAGAAAGAGAGGGACAGGGAGAGGGAGAAACACTGATGTGAGGAACGTCGATCAGATTGGTTGCCTCCTGTATGCTCCCAAACCGGGGATAAAACCTGCAATCTAGATATGTGTCCTGACTAATAATCGAACCTGTAACCTTGTTTGGTGTATGGGACTATGCTCCAACTGAATGAACCACCTAGCTAGGGCCCACCAGAGTTGATCTTTTTAAATAAATAAATAATATATACAAAGGAGGGGGGGCATTATCCAAAGCTGTTTTGTTTTGTTTTTTAATGTATTTTATTGATTTTTTACAGAGAGGAAGGGAGAGGGATAGAGAGTTAGAAACATTGATCAGCTGCCTCCTGTGCTGGAAAACAAATTAGTTTCACTTAAAAAAGAGATGTTGACGGGAAGCCAGGAAGGCTGGTCAACAACCTTAATTGTTCTAACCTTTAGTCGAGATATTGTTAAGCTGAAGAAGCCTCCACCTCATTTTGTCCCTTGTAAGTTTCTGTTATTTTCCTGCCTGTAAATTTCTGTTTATGTTGCCTAAGATGTTTTCCCCAAAGCCTCAATAAAAGGGGATGGCAGGGCCAGAGCAGGGGTAGTTCTACCACTAGAGTTGGACTACCGCCTGGCCCCCCATATCGCCAAATTGAATTTCTTCAAGTCTCTTCATTTGTGTGTGGCCCTTCTCCAGAACCTGAACCCTGAATTGGAACTCTTTCTATGCGAGCCGTGAAAGAGAGTCCTACACTCCTGCACAACCCCTACTGGGGATGTGCCTGCAACCATGGTACATGCCCTTGACCGGAATCGAACCTGGGACCTTTCACTCCACAGGCCGACATTCTATCCACTGAGCCAAAGCGGTTTAGGCTATCCAAAGCTGTTTTGATGTGGAAACTAAATCTTGGAAGTGCAGGGAGATAAGGGAAAGGGGGGAAAAGGCCAACTCATTACAAACCTAAGCCTTTCCAATTGACAGAAGATAACTTCATCTTTAAAAATAACCTGAGCCGGTGTCCCTATTACTATTCTTTGGCATGTTCTTTTTTTGACATCCTGTCTATTCACAGATGTTCCCAGCTTTTCCACAAGCTAGAAGCCAAAATCTTCACACTTTTTGGGGTCATGTTCTGCCTTCTTTTTATTTTTTTAACTGCTTGTCTTAAAATACTTAATTTGCTTTTGCTTCAGTCTATCACATTATGTATCAATTACATATGGCCTTCCCACAGCAGAACACACCATCTGTTCCATAAATGAAAACCCACACCCTTATGCCAGAGTTTTATTCCTTCCCCAAACATTTATTTGCTGCTGTACAGACACAGGCTATGTCATAGAAGGAGATGTAGGCGATATACTAGATGTATAAGATTTATTCCACCTAAGGCTTATTAGAGATCATCAGACTAGTCCTCGGGCCAGGTGGAACAGGTTGCCATCCCTATTTTCAGAAATTTAAAAAATATATATATTTTTATTGATTTCAGAGAGTAAGAGGGAAAGAGAGGGAGAGGGAGAAAGAAAGGAAGAGGGAGAGGAAGAGGTAGAGGGAGAAGGTGAGGAAGGGAGAGAGAGTCATTGATCAGCTTCACACCCCCTTCCTGGGATAGAGCCTGAAATCCAGGCATGCACCTTGACCAGGAATCAAACAGTGACTTCCTGATTGATAGGTGAACCATGTCCAACCACTGAGCCAAGCCAGCCGGGCATCAGAACTTTCTGAAATCATTCAGCAAAGACCCACATTCCCTCAATAACTTTATCAGACATGCTACATGAAACACCCCACATTCTTTCCCCTCTCTTTAGATGCATAACATTGTTAATCTCTAGCTTAGATGTGTAAATTATTATTTGGACTTCTAAATGAAAACCTGTACTAAAAATGCAAATCTAGCATCATTTTGATAATACCTAAAATAGTGAGTCAAAGCCAACCCTACATTCCTGGAGGCCTCAATATTGTATTCCACTTTCACTATTTCTCTTCAGTCTCCATCTCTCTTACACATCCTCCTTTTGCTCTTCCTCCATGACAAAATTCTAGATCATTCATCTGCTGCAAGGCTCATTCCTGGGCCCTCATTAGCTCACCACTGCATAGCTCTATCTCCATGCGAAAAACACCAGATTTCTTTCTCTAGACCTGATCTTTCAGCTGCCATAAAGGTCTGACTTTCAATTCCTAAAATACACTTACTCTTTCAGTTCTAAGAGTAACCCATGCTGTCTCTCCTCCAGATATTTGAACAAACTATTTTATCTTAACTAGAGCACTTACTGTGGCCCTTGCTCCCAACAAGGGGTCCAAAAGCCCACCCAAAGTCTATGTTGGTGTCTCTTCTATGCTATCTCACAGCTTCCTGTGCTTCTTCAGTCATAGTACTCGCTACATTGTCTTATAACTGTGTCCTTAATTGCCTCTCGATCCACACTAAGCTGAGAACTCCACATGGGTTGGGACTATGGTGTCTTTATACTTGTAACCCCTACATCTCTTCTGGTGCTTGGCCTCTAATAGGTTATTGGAGTGCAGGTCCTCTGATGCTGGGTATTGGAAGATGAAATGAGCATATAAGAAAAACTTATCCTTGCTTTTACACATGCATATGGCAGACTGGCCTTGAACATCTGATGTACTCTGCACATAGATGTTTAGTAAATGTTTGATAAATGAGTGAATGTTGAGTCAATTCACAATCACATCAAACTCAAATCTAAAGTCGTCATCTCAACAAACCGCTAGCTAGCTCCTTCCTAATTCCCCCATTTCCGTCTCCAATACCACAATTATTCATGACATCTACTCAAAGATCATGTTTTATATTATTTCTCTCCTTTGTCTATAACCTCCATAATCATTCACCAAATCCTATCAATTCTTTCTTCTCAGTTTTTCTCCAGTTTGCTCTCCTCTCCAACAAATCCATTCATGATTCTCTAGTTTTGAGCTGGATGACTTCCTTTCCCTGACTCTGCCTCTTTGCTCCAAAGCCGTGGTCAGTAAACTGCGGCTCACAAGCCACATGTGGTTCTTTGGCTCCTTGAATGTGGTTCTTCCACAAAATATCATGGCCTGGGTGAGTCTATTTTGAAGAAGTGGCATTAGAAGAAGTTTAAGTTTAAAAAATTTGAATCTCGTGTGTCCCAGGGGGCCGTGTGCCCCGGGTGAGCCGTGTGTCCCAGGGGACTGTGTGTCCCGGGAGAGCCGTGTGCCCCGGGGGAGACATGTGCCCTGGGAGAGCAGTGTGCCCCGGGGAAGCAGTGGGACCCGGGGGGAGGGGCCGTGTGAACCAGAGGAGGAGCGGATTCTATTCGTGTGGTCCTGAGATAGTCACATAAAACAAGCAGACTGCCAAATGAGGAGCGGATTCTATTCACGTGGTCCTGAGATAGTCACCATAAAACAAGCAGATTGTCAAATG
Source organism: Vespertilio murinus (assembly GCA_963924515.1). Classification (NCBI taxonomy): domain Eukaryota; kingdom Metazoa; phylum Chordata; class Mammalia; order Chiroptera; family Vespertilionidae; genus Vespertilio; species Vespertilio murinus. Next base: position 57,013,462 of record OZ004710.1, on the reverse strand, counting down.
ACAGCAGGGAGGGGAAGGAGACCTGGGGGGAGATAAGAGAACAACCGAAGGACTGGTATGCATGAATATAAGTACAACCAACGAACACAGAACTCTGGGGAGGGAGGGCATGAATGGGAGGTGGGGGGGGCAATGGTAAGGTATATACACATATAATACCTTAATAAATTAAAAAATAATAATAAAAAAATTTAAAATTAAAATAAAATTTGGCTCTCAAAAGAAATTTCAATCATTGTACTGTTGATATTTGTCTCTGTTGCCTAATGAGTTTGCTGAGTCCAAAGTATCCTATGCAATCCTTTGTCAAGGCACTTACTATACTGAATTAGAATTTTCTATGTACATATCTATCTCCCTTACTTACTCAGCTCAGAGCACCTCAGGGCAGGGACTGTGCCTTATTTTCTGTGTCCCCAGCTTCTACTACATTGAATAAAATTAGCATTTATTATTTTTTGTAAGTGAATGAATGAAACCCTGGCCTAAATCTCTGGTGCTATGGTTTAATTAATATTAACTCATTATATTAATCCTTTATGAACTTAAATGCCATTATCAGATTTCCCCTTAAACTTCACTTCTTTTGGTTCAATAATTATTTTTAAAAATATATTTTTATTGATTTCAGAGGGGAAGGAAGAGGGAGAGAGAGATAGAAACATCAACAATGAGAGAGAATCATTGATTGGCTGCCTCCTGCATGCCCCTCACTGGGAATGAAGCCCACAACCTCAACCTGGGCATGTGCCCATGACCAGAATCTAACCCAGAGACCTTCAGTCTGCAAGCCAATGCTCTATCCACTGAGCAAAACCGGCTAGGGCTGGTTCAACAATTCTTCTTTCCTTAATATTTCCTCACCTATATTATATTTCTATAAAATGTTCTTTTGCCCAATACTAACAGACAGGATTTTCATCCACCCAAGAACAATCTCTGAGTCAACATTTTGTAAACTGTTCACAGATTAATGATTGTTAGGTCTTTTAAGATGTGTTGATGAGAAGACTTAGGACAAAAGAAATAACAGTAAAACAGAAAGATAAGAGCACAGATAGCTGGGGTATCTACTTGTTAAACTTGTTCTTAAACCTAAGAAATAATATAAATCATCTTTTAACACAGAACCCTGTTAATGCTATATGAGAAGTGAGCCAGAGAATCAATATAATTATTAGAAGAAAAATAATAAAGGTACAAATAAGTCTTAGCACAGTTTGAGCAGAGATGGAATAAAATGCATTTTTATCCCCATGCACGTACAAAAGATTAACAGATTTATACATTTTATAAGTAATAGGGAGTAAGTCTTGGACAATTAAGAGACCACAGAGAAGCTATATCTACAAGCAAGAATGATTTTACAATAGTGAGTTGAAGGCTTGTCTAGCTGAGACACCCCATGACAGATATTACACCCACCCCCATACACACCCGTCCACTACCATACCTTAGAGAGTGCAAATCTGGACTGAAATTCTTTATTCTCATTATATTTAGCTACTGTGATTCAGTACCTAAGTGTGTGAAAGTGAGAAACAACTGTTTTTGTTCCTTCACCCATGATAACTGGCCCTGGTCTCCACCTGGAGACTTTTCTTATCATGAGAATATATGAACTTGCTCATTTATTATGGAGATCCTTAGTATCAGGAGGGGTTCTTCTGAGGTCCTAATCTTCCATAGGGTAGCCACAGAAAACTTGCCTTACACTTTCGGCCTCTTGTATCTAACTTATCTACAGATACCAACAGAAAATTAACACATACATTATCTCTTCCTCCACACAGTGATACACATTCATAGACAGAGTCATCCTCAGCCACTCATCCATGCAAAAACACATAAGCTTGTATATAGTGACACATGCATATATATGCAAATATAGCCACTCTAACTCAGTCTCATAAAGATATTTTTATTTCTTTCTCTTACATTCATACTCACACTTGTTCAAAAACAGCCAAATGCCCATTGGTAGTTATGTTGAGAGGGTATTTGTCTTGGCAGACAGAAGTGGATGTCAAGTGGGTGAGTAGACAAATGCCTGTGAGAAGGTAGTGGCTGAGAGAAGGGTGGGTGGATGACAGAGTGACTGAGTAGGAAGAAGGACAAGAAATCAACTATGGTAAGATCCCAGAATATCATATTTTCCAACCTTTTAATTCTCTTTGTGGCTTTCCTTTGAACATCCTCCAAGTTTCATATCTCCCTTCTTTGTCTGGCAATCTTTAGCTCTCTCTGTCTCAATCTGTGTGTGTGTGTGTGTGTGTGTGTGTGTGTGTGTGTGTGTGTGTATGCATGTTTTACTTTCTCATAACCAAAAGCTAATCCTAGTGCCAGGTAATATTTTTTAACAACAAGATACCTGATGTGTAAATGTAACTAAATTTAAGAATTACTTGAAGTAATGAATTTGTGGAAATGTAATGACAAAAAGAAAATGTGCTTGTTTATTCCTTTCAGGAAATTCCTCTATTCCAACTGGTTTTCATCAGCTATATTTTTGGCAGGCTGTGGGCATGGAAATGTGAAGACATCACTTTCAAAAAGAATTATAATAATCACATATGATTTATACATATGTCACAATAAGGTTATAGGCAGTTGGAAAATCCAGCAATCAAAATGGATAGGTACTTAAAAATTAAGGACAAGTTATACTTTTGCTAAAACTCTGGTTTTTAACATTATCAGTAGTTCACAGATTTTTTTCAGACTGCTAAAGAAATCATAATGGCAAGACAGATTTATATCTTATAAGACAGTGTTTCCCAAACTTTTAACATATGTGTACCCCTTCTATAATTTTCTTAACACTGAGTACTCCTCGTCAAAAAAAATGGATGTATTTTAATAACAATCAAAATATATTCATTTTTTATTTTTTGGTACATACACAAAATAATAATAGATGAAAAATAAAATTATTCATAATAAAATATAAATAAAAGTTATATTATGAATAACATTTATTTGCACACCGGACCATCTCATGCCTCACAAGATTGTCTTGATTTGACTCATGAGAACGTAGAATTAGGCACAGCTAAGCACAGTGCAGTGCATATCCCCACCAAACTCTTCCTATACCTTGGGGGTACACGTACCACACTTTGGGAAACACTGTTTTAAGATAAGAACCAAAATAAGCTATAGATACTGGTATACTTGCTGCAAATCCATTATAAATATTTAATTCATTTGGATTTCTTAAATCCTGAACCTTAATTATGTGTGCTAGACACTAAGGAGGATACTGAAGAAAAGACCTTGTGACTTGCCTCAAAGAATTTATGGTATAGTTGCTGTGTGCTGGAGTGGCCTTGTGGGATTTCAAGTGAGTGCTAAAGAATAGTTTGGATTGCTAAGCAGGGCAGGCCAAGAAAAGAGCATGAGTGAGAGTTGAAAGTTCAGAGTTGGGAAAGAGGATTGTATGTTTAGTAGATAGTTGGGAGGCTACCCTGGGTAGTGAAGGTAGCATGTTTGAGAGTGCAAGGGGAAAAAGACAGAAGGGCAGCATGAGGACCAAGATGTACGGGACTTAGAATATCAAGATGAGCCCTAACTGGCTTGGCTCAGTGGATAGAATGTCAGCCTGTGGACTGAAAGGTCCCAGGTTCGATCCCAGTCAAGGGCACATGCCCAGGTTGCAGGCTCGATCCCCAGTGGGGGGCATGCAGGAAGCCATCAGTGATTCTCTCATCATTGATGTTTCTCTCACTCTCTCTCCCCTTTCCTCTCTGAAATCAATAAAAATATGTTTTAAAAAAGAATATCAAGATGGAGCATCAATAGAGAGAGCCACTGAAATGGACCTCTTTTATAAAGCCAAAATTTACTAATACAATAATATCAATCTTTTCTAAAATTAGAAACTCATGTGACAATGAAAATTCTAAAATGTGAAGCAGTTTTATAGAAAAGTAGCACAAATAATGAGCTAATTTATATACTCTGATTAGTAAGTAAAAAGAGAGGTAATGGAGAAAATAACTACTTTGATAGGCCTTACTTACTTCTGTAAAAACTGTCATAAACACAATTATTCTTTGAAATTGAAGAATTTACTTAAACCACTGGTAGTCTTCTGAAGGCATGAAAGTAGACTGAAGAACTAAGTAAGGATATAAACTATACTAAGTATCCCAAATCTTCTAAACCATTTTGAATACATGTTAATTAGCTTCTGGTTATTCTCATATTGCATCTATTACATAATGGTTTGTTTATTCTTTATTACTTTACAAATAAATATTAGAGAATACTAATCCTAATCAAGGATGTTTGTACAGAGTTATAAATGACAAAAATTAAGCTCTAGAACCAAAAAGTGCAAATAAATACTGTATCATTTACTGACCAGAAACTCAAACCCGTGTGTGTGTGTGTGTGTGTGTGTGTGTGTGTGTGTGTGTGTGTTAGAGGCCCGATGCACGGAATTCATGCATGGGGGTGTGTGTCCCTCAGCCCAGCCTGCACCCTCTCCAATATGGGATCCCTCGAGGGATGTCCAACTGCCCGTCGGACATCCCTCACAGGCAGTTGGACATCCCTCTCAAAATCCAGGACTGATGGCTCCCAACTGTTCACCTGCCTACCTTCCTGATTGTTCCTCACCACTTCTGCCTGTCAGCCTGATCACCCCCTAACCACTCCCCTGACAGCCTGATTGATGCCTAACTGCTCTCCTTCCAGCCTGATTGCCCCTAACTTCTCTCCTCTGCAGGCCTGGTCCCTCCCAACTGCCCTTTCCTGCAGGCCTGGTCTCCTCAACTGCTCTCCCCTGCAGGTCTGGGTACCCCCCAACTGCCTTTCACTGCAGGCCCAATCACCCCCAACTTCCCTCCTCTGTAGGTCTGATTGCTCCTAACTGCCTTCCCTTGCAGGCCTCCTGTGTTGGCCATCCTTTGGCAGCCATCTGGTGTCCACATGGGGGCAGGATCTTTGACAACATAGGGGCAGTAATCTTGTGTGTTGGAGTGATGGTCAATTTGCATATTACTCTTTTATTAGATAGGATAGAAGCCTGGTGCACAGGTGGGGGCCGGCTGGTTTGCCCTGCAGGGTGTCCTGGATCAGGGTGGGGGGTCCATTGGGGCCTGGGGCTGCCTGGGAGAGGGGCCTGTGGTGGTTTTCAAGCCAGCCACACCCCCCAGCGACTCAAGTGGAGGCCCTGAAATCTGGGATTTATTTATCTTCTATAATTGAAACTTTGTAGCCTTGAGTGGAGCCAAGTCTCCTGCTTGCTCTGTGGCTGCTGCCATTTTTGTTGGGATTTATTTATCTTCTATAATTGAAACTTTATAGACTTAAGTGGAGGCCAAGGCAGGCCAGGGCTGCAGAAAGCTTGGCTTTTTCCATTGCCAGGGGCAACTCAAGCCTCCTGCTCTCTCCAGCTCCATGGCTGCCACCATTTTTGTTGGGATTTATTTATCTTCTATAATTAAAACTTGTAGCTTTGAGTGGAGGCCTGTGACCACCAGGGTGTGCGGAAAGCTTGGCTTCCTCCATTGCCAGGGAAATCCAAGCCTCCTGCTCGCTCTGTGGCTGCAGCCATCTTAGTTAGGTTAATTTGCATATTCTCTCCTGATTGGCTGGTGGGCGTGGCTTGTAGGCATATAGGAGTGCTGGTTAATTTGCATATTACTCTTTTATTAGATAGATATCGTGTTTCCCCGAAAATAAGACCTACTTAATGGAAACATAATACATCTCCTGAAAATAAGACCTAGCACATCTTTGGGAGCAAAAATTAATATAAGACACTGTCTTATTCTCAGGGAAACAGGATATATATATATATATATATATATATATATATATATATATATGCTATCATTCTTCCTTTTCTCCCGTAGGACTTCTGTGCATCACTAAGGCCAGGGAAGTATGCTCAAGGCTATCTCTCCCACAGCTTCTGACAGCTAATGTTTTCCTTTTTCCTCAGAGAAGAATCAAGTAGATTAAGGGGATAATCCTAAATGGTTTTCTAAATTAAAATTAACTCAAAAAAGTGAGTAACCGGTATATGTGACACTGAAAGTCAGATTTTCTCTCTACTTTAAGTGAAGAACTAATATCCTTTTACACCTGGCACCAAACCAAAGTGACCCCACCCCACCCACACAGACATAAGCAGCACTTTCCTCTCCCTCCCCAAGTCCAAGATGTTCCAGACAATATAACCACATAGTTGGGAATGATTCATATGTTTCCACTCTCTGTCCAAAAATGAGCAAAAGAAGTTTCTATTTAATTTATAATCCGAATTTTCTGCACATTTCTTTAAAAATTAAAGGACAATGATTCAAGATCTGGACTTTCTTTCTCTAAATTACTGATTAATTACAGACTAAAGTATATTTTGGTAAAATATTTTTGTGTTCCAACCCTGGAGACGAGGTCCATAGCTGCATGATGCCAAATATCGAATCCATCATCCAATGTTTTCATGTTTTAGATGTTTTCAAAAAGCTAGTGTTCTGTAGATAATAAGCTGATTATATCCAGTCTTTTGTTATCTCAATTGCACATATGGATACAGATTTTTCTGTTTGGAATATTTCTTAAGGCCAATGCCTTACTTATAGTTCTAACACCTGCACATATTTGGCAGAGATTATTCCATCCTCTCCATATCCCCCATTCTTCCTGCAACCTCACCCCCATCTCTTGCCATTATGAATCTGTAAGTTTATACAATATGTCCTTTCCTTGATACTGTTCATTGTCTATCTGTGTGGTCCATAAGATGTGTAATTGCTGAAGCATAATGTTTAGTTTCAAATCACATTTCATGGGGAAAACTTAAGTCTAAAATAAAGTGGCAGCAGGCTGCATTACAAAGGATCCTTAACTCATGGTCTAGAGCAGGGGTGGGCAAACTTTTTGACTCGAGGGCCACAATGGGTTCTTAAACTGGACCGGAGGGCCGGAACAAAAGCAACCTGACCATGCTGGCACTCTCATCTTGGGCTGCTGCTGAAGGAGTGGAGGGGAGAGCAAGAGAACCCTCCGCTCTTTCGGCTCCGCAGGCCGGATAGAACAGCCGAACGGGCCGGATCCGGCCCGCGGGCAACAGTTTGCCCACGGCTGGTCTAGAGTAAACATTTGGAGCAGTAGTCACCAAACAGTGGTCTGTGAACCACTGGTGGTCCATGAGGTCTGAAAGGTTGGTGACTGGTGGTCTAGAAGCTTGTTCCAGTTCCAATGTTGTGACTTTGACCAAATTGCTTAACCTATCAAACTCCAAGTTTATACCACTTTAAAGTATAGAGTTTCAACTAGACCAAGATCAAAGTCTAACTTCTTATGATTATAAAAATTGAAGTTAATAAGATTATTCTTCTCTGCAGTCCTTTTTTATTATTGACAGTATTATAAATGTCCCCCAGTTTCTCCCCTACCTTTGTCCCCCTCCTCCCAGGCCTTCATTACACTACTGTCTTTGTCTATTGGTTATGCTCATCCTATATAATAAAATCCTATATAATCCTATATAATAAATCCCTACTATGCAAATCCACCAAATGGCAGAACAACCAGTCACTATGATGCACACTGACCACCAGGGGGCAGACACTCAACACAGGAGCTGCCCCCTGATGGTCAGTGTGCTCCCAAGGAGGAGGGGGGACACTGCTCAGTCAGAAGCTGGGCTCACACCTGGTGAGTGCAGCAGTGGTGGCAGGAGCCTCTCCCTCCTCTGCAGCAACCCCTTGGGGAATATCCGACTGCTAGCTTAGGGGTGGTGGGAATAAGCTGGCAGGTGGACATCCTCTGAGGTATCCCAGATTGTGATAAGGTGCAGGCTGGGCTGAGGGACCCACCCTCCCCCAGTGCACTAATGTCATGCACCAGGCCTCTATTATGTATATAAGTTCTTTGGTTAATCTCTTCCCATCTCCTCTCCACCTCTGAGATCTGTCATTCTTTTCAATGTATCCATGACTCTGGACCTACTTTGTTCATCTGCTTATTATGTTCATTAGATTCCACTTATAAGTGAAATCATGTAATATTTGTCTTTCTTTGACTGGCTTATTTCACTCAGTATAACCTTAAATGAAATAAACGTAAACATAAAACTATGTACAAATTTATAAATATTAGATATAAATAACAATAAAAAAGACATAAACTGCCTGGCTGGTGTGGCTCAGTGGTTGAGCATTGATCTATGAACCAGGAGGTTATGGTTCAATTCTCAGTCAGGGCGCATGCCTGGGTTGCTGGCTTAATCCCCAGTAGGGGGTGTGCAGGAGGCAGCTGATCAATGTTTCTCTCTCATCAATGTTTTTATCTCTCTATCCTCTCCCTTCCTCTGGCTTTAAAATAAACAAAAAACATATTTTTAAAAGTCACAAAGCATTGTCAATATTGCTTGCCATAAATTACAGAAGAGAATATGTATATTATTCTGAGTATTGCTGTCCTCACCAACAACATAAATTTTACCTAAGTTACATTGACTTTTCCAAAGCATGGCAAGAAGAAACTCTCCACCCACTTCTTGCCCTTTCATCCTATCTAGATCTTCCTTAAAGATTGGATTATATATTCAGGCCCTATTTAGCAGTGGTAATCTCAATCATTTACACATTTTATTTTCCTGGAAATTCTAAGAGAAGTTAAATCACATAATAGGCAGGCAATGGGAATAAGCCAATTTACTGGATCTGACATTTTAACATCCATATGAGGAGGTAGGGCTTTAAAAACAGGCATTTAGAGTTTCACATAAATATTATATGGCCCAAAAACTTTGGAATTCTATCCACTGAACACAAATGAAAGACTAAGAATTTCCAAGGCAGGACTGCAAACAAGTGCTTCACTCCACAAAAAATGAACACTGGCACAAAATCTGATACTGGATTAAATATTTATGGCCTTCAGTCTAAATGTTTATTTTAGGTTTTTGATCATTCCTTCTGACTTCATGGTACACTGAAGTCCCTTTTTTAGGAACTGTTAGTCTGTTTTTCTGTTGTTGTTATTTATTTTAATTTTGGTGGGGGGTTTTTTGTTGTTGTTTTTACCAGGCTTAGAATTAGCCCTGTGTTAAGGGCTGGATGGCAATTTGTAGTGGCCAGGGTCAAACTTTTTTTCTTTAGAGTACTGAGTGTGAAAACATATACTCTGTCCTCCACAAAAATCTCCCGCCCTCAGAGATCTACTCAAACACCTCCACTCATACCTACACAGAGGCACACTGAACCTTCCCATTGCTATACACATAAATATGCAAATAAGCACAAATGTTAATTGTAGCACACATACACAAGTACTCACATACTTAAAAGAAGAGGTGGAAAAAATCATGGCAAAGATATGTAGTGTGTATTGTGTCACTGAAAGAGGAAATAGAGTAATGTTTCCCTGGATGTACTACTGGTGTAGTGAGCTATATAGGCCAACTCCCCCAGAACTGGCTAGACACAAGCAGATTTATACAACAGATGAAATAGGTTCCATTGAGAGCTTGCAGGTGAGTAAGTTATTCCTCATGACAACTTAAAGTTAACTCACTTTTCATATAAGAAAAGTGACCCATTTTACTAGTGAAGTTGCTACCCACATAACACACACAAAAAAATCCTTACCTTGAGTTTCTCAAATCGATCATTCAGGGACGCAACCTGATGGTCTCGGTGACGCCCCACTAGTTTGCATAAGGCACAGATTAATTGGTCATCAGATACACAATACATATTCACTTTCTCATTCTCATGGTCCAGGCAGGTGATCCCTCGAAGATGTGTGTCTGGCACTGGTTCCACCAGGCGGTGGCTGGTGAAAGGCTTCTTGTTGGGGTGCGTGGCCCTCAGGCAACGATCACAGTAGGAGACCTCACAGGTGATGCATGTTTTCACTGCATCTCTGGGTGGGTCCTGTTCACAGAATTGGCAAGCAATTCGCTCACTAGACATGGTGGTACTGGGCCTATAAGTCCTCTCCCGGCGACTCTCACTTGGGGAATTGGGCCCACTGACTGAAGCCTTCTGAAAGCGGTCAATAATGTTCTGCAGAGTCACATTCCTCTTGAGGCCATCCAGGCCCCGGTGGTTCAGTGAGATAACATATCTGCATGTAGGACACTGGAAAGCAGTAATGGGTTCAATGGATTCACCAGAGCTGCAGCTGGAGACCAAGATGCGGTGGGCACAGCTGAAGCAGAGGCTATGAGCACAAGGGAGCAGAAGGGGATCTTCAAACAACTCTAAGCAAATTGGGCAGGTCAATTCAGACTCCAGGGTTTCCATCTTTAGTGAAAATAATCCTGCTGAGACATTAAGAACCACAGAGGCTGGGCTTTCACCTGCAAGGAATACAAAGCAAGAGTCATTAAGCATTTCCAAGGGAAAAGTGAATGTAGTATAATTCCTCACTAACCAATGGAGACTTCACATACTGGATTCCCTGGGGATGCTGGAGTAATAGGAAAACTATTCAGGAATTAATCATAAAGCCTTTCTCTCCCCCCCCCACCCCTTAATACCTTGTTTTTGATGAATGCCTCAGTTTATTTTCCTGCACCAATAAATAGAACCTAGTGGCTACCTCTGAATCCTGGTTTACTGATTAACATTAGAATTCAGGCTTACAACACTGGCATATATCATTCTCTCAGATATTTTCCACTGACATTTTTTGTCCTCAACTATGACAAGCCTGAGGCCCTGAAAAATTCTCAATCTCCATTCCCCAATATTGTTCTCTATTTTACTTCAAGATAAAATATAGGGACTACTCCTATTTCAAATCTAGTCGAAGGAGAACAAGGCCATATTTCAAACCAACTCACTACTTCTTAAAATGATTCCATTCTAAGAGCCTGCATAAAAAGAAGAAAGAGCTTCAGAAAAATGTAGTTCTTGATTGCAGGATAGTAAGTTCTTGTGTGGACCTGAATTACTTTCTACACACACATATGGAAATTTCTGGTATGTCCCATTCTAGTATACTGAGGCACTAGAGCCAGAATATTATAGTTTTCACTTTCACTTTGTTCCTTCACCCTCAGAAAAGTCTTCATTTCATCAAATTAAATGAGCAATGATTTCAACTTTTCAACTTACTCAGCAATAGTTGCTAATCAATAATGAAGACATATTACCTTGTGGCTTCAGTTGGTTTTAACACCTGCTGAACTGAACTAACATAAGTCTGCAATGAAGCTCACCTCCCCATGTGTCTTTTCATAGTTCCTAAAACATAACAAGATGCAAATCAAGACCTAGATATAAATTAGTAAAGTATGGAGCCAGAAATTTTCAGATCTGGTAATCTTCATTTTAGTGTGCATCAGATAAAAGAAGTCACCCACCTTAAAAGAAACTCAATCTATCTCTTCTTTTCTTTCTTTTTAAAAAAAATAGTTTTATTGATTTTAGAGAGGAAATGAGAGGGAGATAGAAACATCAATGAGAATCATTGATTGGCTGCCTCCTGCACGCCCTATACTGGGGATCAAGCCCACAACCCAGGCATGTGCCCCTGACCAGAATTGAACCTGGGACCCTTCAGTCTGCAGGCCAATGCTCTATCCACTGAGACAAACCAGTCAGGGCTTATCTCTTCTTTTCAAAGACACTTCTGAGCTGAACATATAGATACTTGTTGTCATAGGTTTTCCATTAATTAAAATCAACACACAAAAATATTCTAAGCTAGCCTTAACTAAGAAACAATGTAAAATACCTTATTGAATAAAAGTGTTAATCCTTTTTATCCTTTTGCTTTTGAAAAACTTTTTGTTCATAATTTCACTATCGTTGGAGACATTTATCAGGGCATGAGAATTTGATTCTGCCATTTACATTTGTTCAGATTTGGTCATCTATCAGAGATACTCACATAACTTTCTCACAGGATACTTAAACATTCAGTACAATTATACCTTCTGCAAAAGTATAATAGATGTATCTCTAAAAGTCGTTTCTAAATCAAACCTTTTAAGTACACTGAAATAACTATTTTGCAGAAATATATAGGCCACCAGTGTAAAAGTGAAGAATCATTTTGTAAAATGGTCATGCTCAGTTGGTTTTGTAAGTTCAAATGATTGTATAACCACTTTTTAAAAAATGAGACTTGTGGTATTCTTTTTTTATGATTTACAACTGTTTGAAAATTGTTGGTTAATATTCTATAACATAACAACAGCATCCACATATAGAGATAAAGTAAAACAATTAAAATGTACATACACTGTAGAATCTTAGAATTTGGAGATGATAGATTCCAACTTCCACTCAAGACAGGAGTATTGCTTTTGATAACTTCATTGTTCAATTCAACATATCCATAAGTTAGATTGTTATACTCCCCTCCCTGAAACACACACACACACACACACACACACACACACACACACACCTTTTCCTCTTCTAGTCTTTTTTATCTAGTGAATATCACCATCCAAGCCTAGAAAACTAGGACTTCTCTCATTTACATGTTTATCACCTCAACCACCAGTAGCTTCCAGAATATTCTGTTTTCTTCCATTTACTTATCTGTGTCTCTAGCTAACTCTCTATGCTCCTTGAGGGCATCAACTATTTCATATTTTTATTCAAAGCATGGAGATTCATACACACTAGGTATCAATCATTGTTAAATAAAAAATCCCTTAAAATTGAAGTTAGAAAGGGACCTAGCATTTATAGAGCACCTCCTATACTCTGAGTCCTGTGTTAAGCACTTCACACACATTATTTCATGAAATTATATGAAGAAGCCTGTGAGGAACATATTACTACTATATATGTATTACTAGAGGCCCGGCGCATGAATGCATGCACTAGTGGCATCCTTTGGCCTGGCCTGCAGGATTGGGCTGAAATCAGCTCTCCAACATCCCCCGAGTGGTCCCGGATTGTGAGAGGGTGCAGGCTAGATCAAGGGATCCCATTGGTGCAGGATTGGGCTGGGGAGAGATGTGGGAGGTTGGCCAACTGAAGATGGACTGCAGGAGAGCACTAGGGCATGTCTGGCCTGTCTTACTCAGTCCCAATCAGCTGGACCCCAGCAACAAGTTAACCTACCAGTTGGAGTGTCTACCCCCTGGTGGTCAGTGCACATCATAGCAACTGTTGAGCAGTTGGCTATCTGCCCCCAGGTGGTCAGTGCACATTACAGCAAGCGGTTGAGCAGCCTTAGCATATCATTAGCATATTGTACTTTGATTGGTTGAATGGCTTACCAGTCATCCAGACACTTAGCATATTAGGCTTTTATTATATAGGATAGGTTAGGAATTTGGGGCTCAGCATTGTTAAATAAATTAACCAGAAACATACATACCCAGAGCACTGTGTCACCATGTATGTGCTCTTTTCCCTACACTTCTATTTCAATCATCTCACCTCCTTCACTGAACTTTATCTTGAATATTTACAAGAGGGTTTCTAAACAGCATATTTCCACTTCTATTTTTGTCTCTGTGTCCCTCAGAGTTTCTCTGAATCTGCCTCTCATTCAAAGTCTCTTCCAAAATTATATCTCTTTCTTCTAGGACTATCCCCATCTCACACTGCATTTCTATTACTGTCTCTTCCAGAACTACATGTCTGCATTCCTCAAAATCTGTGTTGGAAGCTACCTGGGAGGGTCAAGTAAAGCCTCTTACCAAAATGACAATTGGACAGGAACATTTCTGAAAGACATGTCCATGTGTTGAAAACTATATAAAACAAATACCACAAGTATTTTAAATCTTAGAATGGTGTTGTATAAATTCTGTACTGAGAAAAAGATCTTTGAATTTTTCTAGAATCCAAAATATTGTTCCCATATAAGTGTGAAACTTGAATCTCACCATGAAATTAAGCTTGGGAAAGTATAGTATGAGTAAGGATTACCTTAGATAAGATTAAAATAAGATTTGTAACTAGGGATTTCTGAATCTTCTAGAACTGTTTGAAAGATGTTATGTGCATTTCATATTGTCCAGAGTCATACTAGTCTGAAAGTAGCAAAGCTAAGATTCAGATCCAGAATACAACTGAGAGTTCAGAAATAAATGCATATATTTATGGTCAGTTGACTTTTGACAAGAGTTCTAAAACCATTCAATAGGGGAAATAATAATCATTTTTAAAAAAATGACGCTGGGACAAATAGATATCCACATGCAAAAGAATAAAGTTAGAGCTCTACCTCACACCATACATAAAAGTTAACTCAAAATAGGTTAATGATGCTCTGCAAACTGACCATCACTGCAACACACAAGATAGCTGCCCCTCTGTGGTCAAATATGGCTGCCTCAAGATTGCCAACAGGGGAGGGCCCAGGCCTGCAAGGGAGGGCAGTTGGGGGTGATCAGACATGCAGGGTAGAGCAGTTAGGGGTGACCAGGCCTGTAGGGCAGGACAGTTGGGAGAGACCAGGCCTGCAGGGAGGGCATTTGGGGGTGATCAGGCCTGTAGAGGAGGACAGATAGGGGTGACCAGGCCTTCAGGGAAGGGCAGTTAGGGGTGTCTGAACCGGCAGAGGAGGGTAGTTGGGGGAGACCAGGCCTGCAGGAGAGGATAGTTGGGGTGGAACCAGGCCTACAGGTGAGGACATTTGGGGGGCAACCAGGCCTGCAGGGGAAGGCAGTTAGGGGTGACAGTCCAACAGAGAAGGGCAGTTAGAGGTGACCAGGCCTGCAGGGGAGGATAGTAAGGGGCAATTGGGCTGACAGGGGAGTGGCTAGGGAGTAATCAGGCTGGCAGGCAGAAGAAGTTAGGGACAAGTAGGCAGGCAGGCAAGCGAGCAATTGGGAGCCAGCAGTCCTGGAATGTGAGAGGGATGTCCATCTGCCCATGGGATAGGGCCTAAACTGGCAGTTGGACATTCCTCGAGGGGTCCCTGATTGGAGAGGGTACAGTCTGGGCCGAGGGCCAACCTCCCCCCCGCCCCATGCACGAATTTTGTGCACCAGGCTTCTAGTCTAAATATAATTGGAGAAACTATAATAAAAGTCTTGGAAGGAAGCATAAGTACAAATCTTCATGAACTTAGGTTAGGCAAGAGTTTCTTAGATGATACCAACTGCACAAACAACTAAAGGAAAAACAGATAAATCAGACTTCAAAATTAAATATTTCCGTGCTACAAATTATACTATCAAGAAAGTTAAAAGGGAGAAAAACCAAGATGGCGGCATAGGTAAATGCCTAACTGCAGCCTCATTCAACAATTTCAAAAAATACAACTAAAATATAAAGTGGACATTATCCAGAACTACAGGAAAGTTGACTGACTGGAAATTCTACAACTAGAAAGAAAGAGAAAACCAGAAGGAAAATCAGAGGAGCTGTAAAAGCCTAAGGTACTGAGAGGCATGGTGCACACGTGGGGAGAGGACTGAACCATAGAGGAGGGGGCGGCTGAGTGCCTGGCTGGCATTCTCTAGCTGGAAGGAGATAAAAGCTCTGGACTGTGCTGAACCCCAACTCCGACTGCACTGAACTCCAGGCTCATACAGAGGGAATCTGGGCTGTAAGGTGGAAGCTAAGGGGAGCAGTGAAAGGCAGAACCCTGGAGTCGCGCACATTTCGTGCAGAGGACAGATGGTTGATTGGGCCACTGGATTGCCCTAGCAGGAAGGAGACAAAAGCTCAGAACTGTGCTGAGCCTCAGTTCTGACTGCACTGAATCCCAGTTCTAGGCGAGACCCTCGGGCCCCAGCCTCACACAGAGGGAATCTAGGCTGTAAGGTGGAGGCTCAGGGAAGCCGTGAAAGGCAGAGGCCCCGAGTCACGCACATTTCGCACAGAGGACAGACGGTTGATTGGGTCTCCGGATTGCCCCAGTGGGAAGGAGACATAAGCTCCGGACTGCTCTTAACCCCACTTCCAACTGCACTAAACCCCAGTTGCGGGCTCATTGGGGGAGAGACTAGACTTTCCGGTAGCAGGCGAAACTCTAGGGTGCCTTTCTCTCAGAGGTGCTTGCAGTGAATACCAAAGGACACTGAGGTACACTGAGACTCAGGAAACTCAGAGGGCGGGGCTAACCAGAAACCAAGACTGTAGGCTCCACCCTAAAACTCTGCCCCATCCAAGCTGAACACAGAAGGTTTTGCAGGTTTCCAAGTCTAGTGGAATAAGGCTGTCTCCTGGCATAGACACAGGTGATCCTCCAAACCTACCAACTCAGGGAAGCAGCAAAAATGCTGAGACAAGAAACAGATCACAAATGAAAGAAATGGAGGACAAAAAGCAACTGGATATAGAGTTCAAAACCACGCTTATAAGGTTGTTCAAGAATCTCCTAGAAAATAAATGAGACCTATGAGGATATGAAAAGAGATCAACTAGAAATAATAAAGGATCAACTAGAAATAAAGAATACATTCTCTGAAATAAAAAATATTATACAGAGTCTCTTTGCAGAAAGCAGTAAGATTTTGGCCCCAAGAGTCTTCCACGATTCCTTTCTTGTACTCCACGGAGTAGCTTTTTCTTTTTGCGCTCATTTCTAGGGGTAAAAAAAAGGAATTGGGGTATCAAGGTAGGGGGAGGAGGGTCACTTAAAAAGACACAGGGGGATTAGAGGGAGGAATCAAAATGGCACAGGAGAATCAGAGGGGGGATTACCATTTTAGTAACCCCTTTTGATCCTCCTGTGTATTTTGATTGTCCCCTCTGATCCTCCTGTGTCATTTTGATTGCCCCCTCTGATCCTCCTGTGTCATTTTGATTGACCCCTCTGATCCTCCTGTGTCATTTTAAGTGATCCTCCTGCCCCCACCCCTGTGCCGTTGAACACCTTCATCAGACATCCCCCCCTATCCCTTTATCAGACATTTACCCCCTTGGGCTTGCCTGGGGATTGTCACTGGGCTTGCTGGGACCTGGATCTGGGCTGGAGCAGGGCCTGCCACTGACTGAGAACCTTCCACTGACTGAGAACCTTCAGTCATAATGAAGGCGGCCGCCAGCATCAGATAGTGTTACCAGAAACAGACCAGCACTCACCACCTTCTCCGCGTCCCATCTGCTCTAATCCTCCTGTTCTTCTACAGGCATCTACGAAAGTCTCCTCCTCTCTCCCGCCCCACGCTCACCTCTCACTTAGCCTCCATACAGCAGTGACATCAGGACTCCGCGTAAGGTCACTGGTTGATAGATGCCAGTCAGGGCGGCCCTAGCTACCAGTTTACAGTAAATTGATTATCATTCTGAGACAGAGCCTGGGGGCCTTATTTTCGGCCCTGGGGGATGCCTTATATTTCACTCAGAAGGAAACCTGTAAGTAGGTCTTATTTTAGGAGGATGTTTTATTTCCAGGGAAACACGGTAATTGTCAAGAATCCTAAATACACTTTATAATACCTTTATCTTAATGCAGATAGCACTGGCAATTTCTAGGTTAAGAAACAAATGGAGAACAAATTTAACTTAACTACTGCTACCAATACAGCTTTCCATCTATTCTAAGGCTGTTTTCCCAATCTCTATTATCCAATGAAATATCTGTAAATGTTTAAATGTGCAGTGGCACACCTGAATGGACAGGCACCTCTACTTCCACAGAATAAAATTGGCAATATATGTATATAGGGCATGCTATTGAATGTTAGGCTGAGAGGACCCCAAGTTCAGGACAAAAACAAAGGACAGAAAACAAAAGCCTATTTCAAATGAAACTTCTACTCCCCTAGGAACTACATGAATCCTAGCAACACTGAACAAAGGGCTATCGACAAAGCAATCAAGGATTCTGTACCATAAACCATTTTTTTCTATCTCTGGGCTGTATACATTTAGATATTTCACTGTCCTGCATTAGCATTATCTACCATGCCCAAACATTAACCCAGCAAATTGTAAATAATGGTATTTTCTGTTACAGGAGAATTTACATTGTATAATGAGTTTGTTATCCGATCGTTTGGTCTCTGTAAGAGGAGGATCCAGAGACTGAGGACATTGTTCTGTTCATCAACTATAGGAGTCTGACCTGCAGAAAAAGAGGCTGAGACAAAGCCCAAGGTTAGGTAGTCAGAGCTCTACAGAGAGATAGGAACCCAAGTAGGACAAGCCTTACTAAGGTCATTTTTGCTAACCCATTTAGGTTGAACCAACACGCTAGTGTACCTTCAGGTAAACCACACATGGAGAAGGGAGTGGTGGGATGCTGGCACATTCAAAATCCCTCCACCTTCCATATTTTAAACATATGGTAGTTTTAGCAGCTTATAGGATTTCTAAGGAAAATAACGAAGCTGGGAGACTGACTTTAAAAAAAAAATGATATCTGCCTATGGCCATGTAGAATGCAAAGATGAAAAACAACAAACATAGAAATAGCCATAGACCTCCAGTGCTCACAGAAGATATTAAACAGACTTTTGCTTTAAGAAAAATGAAGAAACATATATTGATTCTTGGGAAAAATAAAAAATAAAAAGGGGAATAGCAGCCTGCACAGGGGGATAACTGGATATACACCGAGTGGCCAGATTATTATGATCTCTGAACACAATAATCTGGCCACTCAGTATATATATATATATATATATATATATATATATATATATATATATTTAGAGGGGCCCAGTGCATAAATTTGTGCATGGGTGGGATCCGGCCAGCCTGGCCAGGGGGAGGGGACATGGCAGTTGGCCTGCCTGCCTGCTGGTGGAACTCCTGGTCGAGGGGACAATTTGCATATTAGCCTTTTACTATATAGGATATACAGAGTGGCCAGATTATTATGCGTTCAGAGATCATAATAATCTGGCCATTCAGTATAAATGTCTAGTCTCAGGGGGTGGAGTATGAGAAGAGGTAGAGGAGAATATAGGTGGGATAAATGGTGATGGATGGAGACTTGATTTAAGGTGATGAAAATACCATACAGAGTACAGATGATGTGCTATAGAATTGTGCACCTGAAACCTGTATAATTTTGTTAACTAGTGTCACTCCAATAAGTTCAATAAAAATGAAAAAATAAAGAATTTCAACAAATTGAGGAAAAAAGGTAGATACTATTATTCTTCTCATTTTATAGTAGATGAGGAATTTGAGGACCAGAGAAGTTAAGGAATTTGCCAAAGCCTTATAGCTAATAGGGATACTTGTTAGCATTATTCAATACAATGGCTGAGAAATACTTTTCTATTCATTTATCCATCTCTTTACTTGCAGCTCCAGGATTAATTCAATGCTTTTTGAGAGTTTGGAAATACAGACCTTAGTGCAATAATGCCTTGATCCCAAACTTTTAATCATCAAAAAGTGAAAAACTGTGAGTTTTCCTGATCTATCATATGTCCAGTATCAATATGTTACATGTCATATTTTGATGATACAAGGCTCTAAGAAATTCAGCTTAAGTAAGGAGTTATTTTGCAAACACACTGCCTCATATTCCCCTTTGCAGAGAAGACAAAAATTTGGTGCTAAATGGAAATGCAGCACAACTGACCTCCACTAGCACCCAAATCGTATTGCCTAATAGCTAGGGAGTTACCAAAATCCATAAAGATTTGTTGACAGTCCTGGCTGGTTTGGCTCAGTGGATTGAGTGTGGACTTGTGGACTGGAGGGTCCTTAGTTCAATTCCGGTCAAGGGCACATGCCCAGGTTGTGGGCATGCAGAGGGCAGCCAATCAATGATTCTCTCTCGTCATTGATGTTTCAATCTCTCTCCCTTCTTCCTTCCTCTCTGAAATCAATAGAATATATTTTTTTAAAAACTGAGTGACAGATACATATGATGCCAAGCAGGTACCACTTAGAAGAGCCATTTGAGACACATTCTGTGACTCAGCCCTGTATTTACCGTCTTTTAGGGAGCTGTGTCTCAGTTGGAAAAGAGAAAACTGGAGTGCCAAGGAATACAGTAAATAGAAGATATTCCCACCTCTTCACCAAACCAATGAGGTTTGGTAAATGGTAAAGATACACTCACCCTGCAGTTTCCTTCTCAACTGTCATGGTGTCAGCAGATTTTATGGGAGGAGAGAAAGGAGGGACTGGATGGGCTCACTACCCAGAGCAATTTTTAGATGCAGTTATGAGACTCCATTGGCACTGATTAGAATCTGCAAGTTGGAGCAGGTTATCCTGCACTTAAAGAGAAGGGATTAACTAAACCAACTTCATCTAAATCAGTTTGCAGTGTTCAGATGATATGTTTGTGTAGCAATCAAGTCACTCTGATTTGTGGCAGTACTTCCCAGGGGGTGGCTATGCAAGGCATAACATGCAAGATGAGAAGTCTAGTAGTCAGGAGAGTAAACCAGAGAAATAATTGCCCCTTCATGTCCCTAGCCTCTACCCTACCCCTCACAGCCCCTCCCTGTCCTAATCCTGGAGCTTCAAGTAAAGAGGTAGGCCTCAAACAAGCAGGAGGCCAAAATACTAAGCCAAGGCTGGGGCCTCCGCCCAGTCAGCAGAGGTCTTTTCACATCATAGACACTTAATAAATATTATCGTCTCGCCGAAACCGGTTTGGCTAAGTGGATAGAGCGTCAGCCTGCGGACTGAAAGGTCCCAGGTTTGATTCCGGTCAAGGACATATACCTTGATTGCAGGCACATCCCCAGTAGGGGGTGTGCAAGAGGCAGCTGGTTGATGTTTCTCTCTCATCAATGTTTCTAGCTCTCTATCCTTCTCCCTTCCTCTATGTAAAAAAATCAATTAAAAAATTTTAAAAAATAATAAATAAATAAATAAATAAATAAATAAATAAATATTATCGTCTCAACTCTGCTAGATCCTAACCATGCTTATATAGCCATACATAAAATTATTTAGGCCACTTTTCAGTAGAAATTAACTAACTACCCCCATAAAGGCAAAAAAATAAAATAAAATAGGGGATGAGGTTATGTTTTCACATCAGCCTGACTCAGATTGTTAGGTTGGAGTACATTAGATATGATTTAAGCCTTGACTTAATTAATCACCATTACTTTGTATATCTAGTTTTATGTATGTTTGATTCAGTTGTTTGTGCACTGGGGGGGGGGGGGGGGGGAGAGAAACAGACTTAGGGCCTAAATATGGTGATAGATTTGGCTCCAGGGGTGGGCTAATAATGAAAACTTAAAGTTTCCAGAAATAGGGTTCCTTACTTATACCCAGTCAATCTATTATACCAATAAAAAGGTAAATGAAGCACTTCCTTTGAAAAGTATAATGCTGAGGATTTATAGAACCCTTCCATCTTCAAAAGTCCAAGAGAAAGCTCATAATAACTAGTATAGAATATTATATATTTTATACAACTGTATCAAATATGAAAGAAAGGTCAGAAGAATGTCCTAAGGCCAGAGAGATAATGCAATATCAGATTTGAGATGAATTTTCTGATCATCTGGGCCCCTAGACCCATATTTCAACCACATAAATTTAGTTGTAAGGAACAATCAGAAAAAATATAATTCACAAAATATATCTGTATTAAGTTAATTGATTGAGCAGGAATATATAAAAATAGTAGACTAAAGTTTCCCCCTCAGGGCATGTGGAGAGGGTTGGAAGGATGTGAGGGTTAGGGGTAGAGTGGGAAGTAGGGGAGGGACTTTCTCTCTTCAGCATTTCCCTTCCATTAGAACATGACCAGATAACTCATTAGAGTACTGGGAGGCAAAAGAATGGGGTTAAAGGTAGCCCTTTGGCCCAACCTGGGAATCAGAGGAATCAACAGTATTTGTCTATTTATGTAGTCTCTAATTATTAGAGTATTAGAGTCTAATACGTTCTTTTATAAAGGTTCCTCCTCCTCGGAGACACACAACCACCACTCAACACATTCCTCACACTCAGAAATCCTGAAAAAGACAAACTGGTTGAAGAGCAAGAGGCTGCATGGCTGGGAAGGTTGATGGAGGGAAGGGTGTGCGGGATGGGTAGGTTCTGGTAAGATATTTGGGAAGGCAGGTAGAAGTGTGATAAGGTAGAAGGAAGGTGAGTGCGAAGGTGGGTTGGGGAGTGTGAGAGCAACAGTGAAGAAGCCAAGGACCCCAGGATTCCAAATTACTGCTCTGAGAAAACCCTCCAAGAAATAATGTGCTACACACAAAGTGCTAAGTAACCTAAACCTTATCATCACCAAAAAGGTTTCTGTAATATACTCAGTTATTTACTTAATTCTTACAAGCCAGAAATGGAAAAAACACCATCTCTCCGAGTGTTAATCACAGTCTGTAGAGTGTACAAATGTAAGTTTCCCCTCTTCCCCCACTGAGCTCTTCTCACAGCTAGGCCAGAAATAAGGAGCAGCACAGAGACTTGAGGATCGCTCCCCTGGCAAAAAAAGAAATTAAGTTTCGCTGGGCCTCTTCGTAGGCAGGATGTCCACAGCATCTCCTGCTGCCACAGCAGCCACCCCTGGCAGACTGCCGGTCTAGGGGCGCCACCCGGGCTCAGGAGGCTGCCGGCCACCGGAGCGTGGGAAGGCGCTCGTGGGAAGGAGCCGCGCCATGCCAGGCTGGGCTGCGCGGGAGGCCTCGGACCACCCCGCACGCACCCGGAGTGCAAACTCCGTCCCAGGAGGGCAACAGCGACCAGCACCCGGGCCCCAATGGCGCAATGGGATGCTGGAGCTGGGCCAGCGCCCCAGCCGCCGCCTCCAGCTTCCCGGACCCCGTCGCCCTGCCCAGCCGGGCCCAGGAGCCCGTGGCCTGCGCCGGCCCCGGCGACACCTGAGAGGCAGCAAGAGCTGGGGCGCGCGTGCGGGAGTGCTCTGCCCCCCGAGGGCCATAGAGAAGGGGCGCGTTTTACCCAGAGCGTTCCAGCGTGCCTGCCATCTCCTCAGCGTGCCCTAGAGCTCGGGGCGCTCGCTGCTTCCGCCGGGAGCTGGTTCAGGCTCCTGCGAGAGCTCCCGGGCCGCCGCCGCCGCCCCTGTAGGCCGCCGCCCGCCTCCGCCTTCGCCCGGCCGTCCGCAGCAGCTGGGAGCCGCCCGCCGCGCGCCCCGCGGGGGACAGCCGGGCGGGTGCCTGGGTCTCCGGAGCCAAACTTAAGAGTTTTCACCACCTCAATCCGGGGGCAGCACCATGACACCAAGGCAGCACCACACTGTCATTTCCGCCGCAGCAGAGAGAGAAAAAAAAAGCAATCCCTTGGAAAAGGGGGTGGGGTGGGGGCGAACAGGGCTGGGACTGAGGCCCTGAGGGAGTACTGGGAAGGGCCCCAGCAGCAGGGGCACTTGGCCACCTTCCCGACCTCACCTTCAGATGCCCCCTCTTTTCCCAGTTCCCCTAGCCCCTCCTCTGGAGGCGCATTTACTTGTTTTCTCCCTGGGTAGTAGTGACCCAAGAAACCTGAGCAAGCAAAAGCAGCGGGTGGGTGGGGTTAGGGTTACTACTGTACCTACCAGCTGATTCCAGAAGCCTTTTCTCCAGCGCCCTGTCATCTTGAAGGAAGACACACCGAGAGGGGCAGAGCTGGGCGTGTGTCCGCGCGCGAGCGCGCGCGCGCTTGTGTGTGTGTGTGTGTGCGCGCGCGCGCGCGCGGGCTTGTGTGTGTGTAAGAGAGAGAGAGAGAGAGAGAGAGAGAGAGAGAGAGAGAGAGAGAGAGAGAGACAGAGAGAGAGAGAGAGACTGGGCGAAGAATGTGTATGAAATGCAGAAAGCAGATTATGGCCAAACTCTTCTTCCACCCATCAACCCTCAGGTTACAAAAAGGAAAAGGCCCTTGCAAGCGACAGGCAATGAGATGAGAGCGTCAGTCCACAGCACAGGTCCCCTGATGAAGCTGCTCATGCAAAGTTGACTATAGAGTAAAACAAAAATAGTGGAGGAGACAGAAAAGGGCAGACAATTGAAGGAAACCCAACCCCTCTTTCTTTTTATAAAGGGAGAATGGCTGTATTTTATTGGCCATGGTAAAAAAGCTGTGGGGATGAATTAAAGCCATCAAATTAAAATAAAAAGTAGGGTTTCATTTGCACATTCAAATCCTTGATGGACAAAACAAGAGAGTCCTTACTAAAGAGGACAATAGAACAGATGCCAGCTATCCAGGTATCCAATGTCTCTAAGAAGCTAATTGGTTCATCTAGAACCCAGAAGCCTTCATTGGTATGAAGTACCTCTTGGCTGACCTGTCATTGGCTCAGAGACCACCTCCCTCACTTACAAGGAGGATTCCAAAGAGAAGAAACAGGTGGCCCAGAGGAGATTCTCTTCCAAACTTGTGAGAGATAGGGGATGGGGAGGGGAAAGAAACTAGAAAATGGAAGGAAGCTTCCCCTCTTACATAGGCCTCCCATTACTGTGTATGGAAACAAGCCCAGAAAAATTAAGGTAACTCCGGGTGTATCCCACTGGAGAAGCAGTAGTAATTAGGCAACACCCCTTTTAAACAATGTGCTAGAGAGCACTGAGCTGGAAAGGAAGGCAAAACTCACAACCAGGCCATCCTGATGAAAGTCTGGCTCTAAGAGAAGTAAAAGCTAGAGTCACACCAAAAGCACAGCCAAGGGAAGCAAAAATAGACAGGTGGGACTACATCAAACTCGAAAACTGCAGCAAAAGAATCAACAAACTAAAAAGGCAAGAATGGAGAGAAAATATTTGCAAGCCTTATATCTGATAAAGTGTTAATATCCAGAATATATAAACAACTCCTACAAACCAATAACAAAACAATAAATAACCCAGTTAAAAATGGGCAATGGAATTGAATAGATATTTCTCCAAGGAAGTGATAGGTATACAAATGACCAAAAAGCATATGAAAAGATGCTCAACATCATTGATCATCAGGGAAATGCAAATCAAAACCACAATGAGATATCACCTCACACCTATCAAAATGGCCATTATTAAGAAGTGAACCAAAACAGAAAGAAAATGTGCTAGCAAGGATGTGGAAAAATTGGAACCCTTGTACACTGTTGATGGGAATGTAAAATGGTGCAGACACTATGGAAAAAATTCAGGAGTCCAGAGGTTTCTCAAAATATTAAAAATAGAACTAATATAGGATTCAATAATCTTAATTCTGGAAGTATATTTGAAAGAATTAAAAGCAGACACTCAAAAATATATTTGCACTTCCATGTTCATTGCAACCTTTTTTACAATAGCCAAGTTGGAAGCAACATAAATGTCCACTAATAGGTGAGTGGATAAAGAAAATGTGGCATATGATGAGGATGATGTTTGATGATAATACACTAAGTAAAATAAGCCAGTTACAGAAGGATAAATACTGCATGATCCTACTTTTAGGATATATCTAAAGGGGTCAAACTTATAAGAACAGACTGTAGAATGGTGTTTGTTAGGGACCAGGGGTAGGAGAGGCAGGGAGTTGTTTTCCATGGATGTAGAGTTTCAGTCGTGCAGGGTTTGATGGAAGGGTTCTGAGGAATCTGTTGCACAACAGGGTGCATGTGGTCAACAATATTGTACTGTATAGTTTAAATTGTTGGAAGGGTGAGTTTTATGCGATATATTCTATGCAAAAATAAAAAATATTCTTTACAATGTTACTGGGGCAGAAGTAAGCTGATCCTAGCAAAATAGAGGAATGAATAAAGAAGAATTATACACACACACACACACACACACACACACACTACTGACACAGTGCATGAAATTCATGCACATTAAAAGGAAATTAATTAGAGGAAATATTTTAATATTGCCATTTGCCCTTTCTCCATAATAGAAGTGTCAGAGATGAAATAAAATTAGTAAAATGTATATGAAAATCTTCCTCCTGCCAGAGCCTAGGGTGCACCATGGGAATCAGAGTCAAGTCCCCGCCCATCCACGTGGGCCTTGAAATCCTGTGAGACCCAGACCCAGCTGGCCCCACCCCCATTGGGCTAGATCCAGACCTGGCTGGCCCCACCTCCATCAAGCCCCACCGAGTGGGGAGTGCAGCTTCAGGTTACCTGACCCAGCGCTGGTTGGGGGCACGGTCTGAGGTCCCCTGGCCTGGGCCAGGGTGGAGAGCATACCTTGAGGTCCCCAGTCAAGCCCTGTGGGTGGAGGGTATGGTCTCAGGTCCCCATCAAGTCCTGCCAGGCAGGGGGCAGGGCCTGAGGTCCCCTGTCAAGCCCCACCAGGTGGAGAGCTGAGCCTCAGGTTCCTGCTGATTGCTCATTAAGGCTTGTTACAGGAACTCGGCCTCCACTGTGAGTACAATATCTTGTTATGGCAAGATGATCAATTTGCATATTCCCTCTTTATTATATTACACACATTATATTACACACACACACACACACACACACACACATATATATATATATATATATGTATATATATATATATATATATATATATATATATATATTTAATACTGTTAGATGAAAAAATCAAGCTGTGTATGATTTTCTACCATTTTATAAAAAAGAAGGGATGGTATATGTCTATTTATGCTTCTATATAGATAGACTCATTAGCAAAGATACTCCAGAAACTGATTACACTGGTTTCAGGGGAGTCAAGCATAGGAGGAAAAAGTATTTAACATTGAATATGCCCTTTTCTATTGTTAGAATTTTTATAATATCTCTGTATTACCTTTTCAAAAACAATTTTAAAAGACTGGAGAACCTAGGAACAAGGTAGAATAGATGCTACCAGGGACTGAAGGGAGAAGAGAAGGGGGACTTATTGTTTAATGGGTACAGATTTTCTATTTGGAGCGATTTAAAAGTTCTGAAAATAGAGGGGATGGTCAGACAACACTCTGAATGTACTTAATGCCACTAAACTGTACACTCAAAAATGGTTTAAATGGTAAATTTTATGTTAGGATAGACCCCATCCCTGTCCATGGTTTAGCTTTCATGGTTTCAGCTACTCAAGTCAATCATGGTCTGAAGATACTAAAAGGAAAGTTCCACTTCATTTCATCTCGTCACATAAGAATTGTATCTTCTCTTGAAAAACCAAGATGGCGGCAGAGGTAACCGCCTAATTGCAGCCTCACTCAACAATTTTCAAAAAATACAACTAAAATATAAAGTGGACATTAGCCAGATCTACAGGTAAGTTGACTGACTGGAAATTCTACAACTAGAAGGAAAGAGAAAACCAGAAGGACAATCAGAGGAGCTGTAAAAGCCTAAGGTATGGAGACACAATGCACTCATGGAGAGAGGACTGAGAAAGAGAGGAGGGGCAGCTGAGTGCCTGGCTGGCGTTCCCTAGCGGGAAGGAGATTAAAAACTCTGGGCTGTGCTGAACCCCAACTCCGACTGCACTGAACCCCAGTTCTGGGTGAGACCCTGGGGTCCCAGGCTCATACAGAGGGAATCTGGGCTGGAAGGAAGAAGCTCAGGGGTGCTGCGAAAGGCAGAGCCCCAGAGTCTTGCACATTTTGCACAGAGGACAGATGATTGATACGGCCGCTGGATTGCCCTAGCTGGAAGGAGACATAAGCTCCTGACTGCTCTTAACCCCACTTCCAACTGCACTGAACCCCAGTTGTGGGCTTGTTGCGGGAGAGACTAGACTGTCTGGTAGCAGGCAAAACTCTAGGGCACCTTTCTCTCAGAGGTGCTTGCAGTGAATACCAAAGGACACTGAGGTACACAGAGACTCAGGAACCTCAGAGGGCGGGGCTAACCAGAAACCAAGGCTGTAGGCTCCACCCTAAAACTCCGCCCCATCCAAGCTGAACACAGAAGGTTTTGCAGGTTTCCAAGTCTAGTGGAATAAGGCTGTCTCCTGGCATAGACACAGCTGATCCTCCAAACCTACCAACTCAGGGAAGCAGTGAAAATGCCAAGACGAGGAAACAGATCACAAACGAAGGAAATGGAGGACAAAAAGCGACTGGATATAGAGTTCAAAACCACGCTTATAAGGTTGTTAAAGAATCTCCTAGAAAAGGCCGATAAAATAAATGAGACCTATGAAGATATGAAAAGGGATCAACTAGAAATAATAACGGATCAACAAGAAATGATAAAGGATCAACTAGAAATAAAGAATACATTCTCTGGAATAAAAAATATTATACAGAGTCCTAAAAACAGAATGGAAGATTTCAAGAATCAAGTCAAAGATTTGGAACACAAAGAGCCAGAGGACACTCCTCTGCAGAAGCAAGAAGACAAGAGAATCCAGAAATTGAAGATAGTGTTAGAAACCTCTGGGAAAACTTCAAGCGAACCAACATCAGAATTATGGGCGTCCCAGAAGATGACATAGAGCAAGATACCGAAAACATATAGAAAGAAATAGTGACAGAAAACATCCCCCACCTGGGGAAAGAAATAGACTTACAAGTCCAGGAAGCACACAGAACCCCAAACAAAAGGAATTCAACCAAAGAGGACCACTCCAAGGCACATCATAATTAAAATTCCAAGAGCTAAAGACAAAGAGAGAATATTAAAAGCAGCAAGACAAAAAAAGCAGGTAGTTACCTATAAAGGAGCACCCATACAATTGTCAGCTGATTTCTCAACAGAAACCATGCAGGCCAGATGGGAATGGCAAGAAATATTTAAGGTAATGACTAGCAATAACCTATAGCCAAAAATACTCTACCCAGAAAAGCTATCACTCAGAATTGAAGGCCAGATAAAGAGCTTCACAAATAAATTTAAGCTAAAGGAGTTCATCACCGCCAAACCAGAATTATTTGAATTGCTGAAGGGGGTTCTTTAGGAAGAGGAAGAAGATAAAGATAAAAATTATGAACAACAAATACGTAACTATCAACAAGTGAATCTAAAAACCAAGGGAACTAAGAATCATGATGAACAATATCAGCTTGTGAATATAATAGAATCAGAGGTATGTAAGGGGAGTGGGCTGATGATTCTCAAGGAAATGGGGAGTGGGGGGGCGGGAAGAGACTGAACATAAACTGCACCTATGGATGACGACAATGGGGGATGGGGAAAGGGTAGAGGGTGGGATGGAAACGGTGGAGGGGAGCAATGGAGGGGGGGAAATGAGGAACATTTTTAATAATATGAACAATAAAGATTTATTTAAAAAAGAATTGTATCTTCTCACATTATCACAAGAAAGTTAAGTACAATACAATAAGACATTGTGAGAGGAGAGACTACATTCACATAACATTTATTACAGTATATTGTTATAATTTTTCAATTTTATTACTAGTTATTGTTATCTCTTACTATACCTAATATATAAAGTAAGCTTTATAATAGGTATGTATGTATAGAAAAAAAAGTATATATAGGGTTTACTACTATCTGCAGTTTCAGGCATCTTGGAACATATGCCTTATGGATAAGAGGAGGCTATTATATGTATATTTTTCTACAATAAAACAAATTTTAAGAAAATAAAAGAATGAGGAGGTTTACAGAACTGGTAGAGATTTTTGTATTTGTGTAAGATGCTAGATATATGTATATGCCGGTAAATACATAGAAAAAAATTTGGGAGGGCACACTGTAAACAATTTGAGCCTGGAATTGCAATGGGTATTGAAGGGGATATTTCTGGTTTGATTCTATGTATTTTATAACTGTTTGAATATTCTATAATGAGAATTTCTTTTTTAGTTTAAAAAAAGTTTTAAAAGTTATGTCTCAAAAAAAATCCTTCATAAATTTGAGTGAATTGATTCCTGATAATTGTTTAACCTAATTTGATATGATCCCTGCAGATAACTGGAGAATTTTCTAAACTGTTAAGAACTGAGCATTTTCATCACAGTCACACCTGATCCAAGCTAGCTAGCTCTTGGAAGAACTGGCACTTAGAGATTTTCTTTTAATTGTCTTTATTGTCCTTTAATTTAATTTATTTTTATAATCAAATTCATTGGGGTGACATTGGTTATTATGATCATACAGGTTTCAGGTATGTATTTCTATGTTATAAGATTTATATTGCACTGTGTGCCCACCACCCAAAGTCAAATATTCTGTCACCATATATTAGGGATCCCTTAACCCCCAATACCTTTCCCTCTGGAAACTACCACACTGCTGTTTGTGTCCATGAGTTTCAGTTTTATATCCCACATATGAGTGAAATCATATGATTCTTAGCTTTGTCTGACTGACTTATTTCACTTCACATAATATTCTCAAGACCCATCCATGTTGTTGTAAATGATGTGATTTCAGCCTTTCTTATGGCCCTATAGTACTCCATGGTGTACATATACATCTTCTTTATCAATTCATTTATCACAGGACACTTTGGTTGTTTCCATGTCTTGGTCACCATGAATAATGCTGCAATAAACATAGGAGTGCACATATCTTTGCTAATACATTATTTCAAGTTATTCGGGTATATACTCAGGGGAGAGATTGCTGGGTTATATGGTAATTTTATTCTTAAATTTCTGGGCAATCACCAGACGACTTTTCATAGTGGTTGTACCAATCTACATTACCACCAGCAGTGGATGAGGGTTCCCTTTTTCCACAACCTTTCCAACACTTGTTAATGCTTGTCTTGATAATAGCTACTCTGATTGGTGTAAGGTGCTATCTCATTGTAGTTTTGATTTGTGTTTCCCTAATTGCCATTGAGGTTGAACATCTATTCGTATATCTGGTTGTCGTTCGTATTTCTCTTTGGGAGAGCTGTATTTTCAGGTCCTCTGTCCATTTTTTGATTGGGTTGTTTGATTGGTGTTGAGTTTTCAGTTCTTTATATGTTTTGGAAATCATACCTTTGAGCTACTGTTTGCAAATATCATCTCCCATCTAGTTGGTTGCCTCTGTTTTGTTGTCAGTTTCTTTTGCTGTGCAGAAGCTTTTTAGTTTGATATAGTCCCATTAATTTATTTTTGCCTTTAGTTCCCTTGCCTGTGGGGTCAAGTTCATAAAATGTTCTCTATAATCAAGTTCCGTAAGTTTGGTACCTATGTTTTCTTCTGTGTAACTTATTGTTTTGGGTCTTAAATTTAGGTCTTTGATCCATTTTAAATTAATTTTTGTACTTGGGGACAAAACTATAATCCTGTTTCTTTTTCTTTTTTTTTTTTTTTGCATGTGGTTTCCCAGTTTTCTCAGCAACATTTATTGAAGAGACTATCTTTATTGTGTGTTTCTGGGTTCTTTGTTGAAAATTATATATTCATATACATGTGGTTTTATAGCTAGGCTGTTTCTCTGTCAATACCATGTTGTTTTAATTATCATAGCTCTGTAGTATAACTGAAAGTCAGGTAGCATAATACCTCAAGCTCCAGTCTTTTTTTCTCAGGATTGTCTTTTGTGGTTCCATAAAAACCTGATGACTTTTTGTTCTAGTAATTTAAAAAAATGACATTGATATTTTTATGGGGATTGCATTAAATTTATATTGTCCTTTAAAAATTATCTGTGTCGAGATGCAAATCAAAACAACAATGCGATGCCATCTCACACCTGTCAGAATGGCCAACATTAACAAATCAACAAACGATAAGTGTTGGCGAGGTTGTGGAGAAAGGAACCCTCGTGCACTGCTGGTGGGAATGCAGACTGGTACAACCACTGTGGAGAACAGTATGGAGTTTCCTCAAAAAACTGAAAATGGAGCTCCCATTTGACCCAGTAATCCCACTCCTAGGAATATATCCCAAGAAAATAGGAGCACCAATCAGAAAGGATATATGCACCCCTATGTTCATAGCAGTACAATTTACAATAGCTAGGATTTGGAAACAGCCTAGGTGTCCATCAGCAGATGATTGGATCAAAAAACTATGGTACATCTACACAATGGAATACTATGCTGCCATAAAAAAGAAGGAATTCTCATCATTTGCAGCAACTTGGATGGAATTGGAGAATATCATGCTGAGTGAAATAAGCCAGTCAATGAAAGAGAAACACCACATGACTTCACTCATTTATGAATAATAAAGAACATTATAAACTGATGAACCATAAGTAAAATATAGGGAGAGTAAAGCAACAAGCAGACTGTCTAATTACAGCGGGGAGGGGAGGGAAATAGGAGGGAAATAAGAGATCAACCGAAGGACTTGTACACATGCATATAAGTATAACCAATGGACACAAAACTCTGGGGAGGGAGGGAATGTTTTTTTTGGGGGGGGCAATGGTAATATATGTACACAGATAATAATTTAATAAAAAATTAAAAATAAAATAAAAAATAAAAATTATCTGTGTCCTTCATCTTTTTTAGCAGTGTCCCTTCCACCTGAGTTGCCAATGCTTTTAAATAAGTTCCTGGCTTACTAGAGCACACCACATGATGTTCAGCCCCAACTTCTCTCCCCAGGCAGTAGTGCCTATTCTGGACCTTTCCTTTTTCTCCTTAAAATTGAACCACTTCTAGGTCCCTTTCATAAAGGACCTTACTGATTAAGAATTGGCTCATTTGAGCTTACTGTTAATGTCTTCATTTGCCTCTCTTAGTATATAATGTTTTAATTTTACAGAGGCCTTCAATGTATTAACTGATAGGAATGGCTAATAGTGTGTGTGGGTGGGGATGGGACAGTTGGGAGATTTTGAGAATCATATCACATAAGCAACTGCTTTGAACATGTTTCCACTTTCAGTGGTTCTATGCAAATTATTGCTGTAAATGTTTTGTAGCTGGCAGGAGATGCAAAATGGGCTGGGAGTCTGTGATTAAATTATTTGTTTATAATTGTTTAATGGTTACCTTTGTATATAACATGTGTTGATCCTACTAACAAAATAAACCAGACACATGAAAAAATATGTTTGACAGCTTCAGTTTGAGGTGTTTAATTGAAATAATCTAAGGCAGGTTCTCTACACCACAGTCCTAGGGTATGAAAGGGACAGTTCATGGCCTCTTTTTTTTCCAACTAAGAAAAGAGGAGGGAGAGGGGGAATGGCTCCAGATACTTTCTACAGAGAAAAGCACAGAGCCCAGTCTGTTTCAGAGGGTAAAAAAAATCACAGAAGGGAGATTTTATTGCACAGGAGAATTGTTCAATCTGAAAAGGGGAACCTCCATAGGATCTTAAAAGAAGCAGCTAGTTGTGTGAAATGCAGAGGTTGACCTGAAGGCTTTTCTAACTAGGGGTTTTTTAATAGGATGGTGAGAAGTACTTTTGGCCTGAGCTCATCAATGCGATATTGTTCTGAATAGGCCATTTGGGCTGCTTAAGAGACAGTGGTTCAAAATAAATATGCTCCCAGTATGGAGAAATAGTATGCTCCAGTTACATTTTATTCCCCTTTGATCTATATTTTAGTATTGCTTTTATTTATTTTACTAGAGGCCCAGTGCATGAATTCTTACATGGGTGGGGTCCCTTGGCCTGGCCAAGCAATCAGCCATCTTGCCCAGTCCTGATGGATCAGGGCTGATTGGGGCTGGCCAGCTGTTGGGGAGGGACCACGGGTGGTTGGCCAGCTATGGGAGCTTGGCTGTGGAAGCACACTGACCACCAAGGGCCAGCTCCTTGTTGAGCATCTTCCCCCTGGTGGTCAGTGCATGTCATAGCGACTGGCTGTTCTGTTACTTAGGTATATATATATATATATATATATATATATATATATATATATATATATATCTTTATTGCTCTGTTACATAGATGTTTGTTATAAACATATAACATATATTTGATAGCTATATTACATTGGTAAATTTTTAATTAGTCTTCAGATCCAAGTCTAACCTACCTGTTGGCCATGCCTTCCTAACCAGTTCACCAGATCACTTAGAGTCTGGCTGCTGTTGCATCACATCTTCCTGGTTTTTCTCCCATCTCACTGCCTGTTCCTGATGCTCTGTTGTTTCCTCCTGCTGTCTTTCTAACTCCCATGTTTGGGGTTTCCCAGGCTCAATCCTTGGCTTCTCTATCTACACTCACTCCCTAGATGACTTCCTCCAGTCCCATAGTTTTAAGTATAAATCCCATTTTTATCTTTCCACTTCAAATCTTTCCCTTGAGCCCAGACTTGTATATCCACCTGACTGTTTAACATCTTCAACTGGGTGCTTTGTAGACAGTGCTAAGATAATGTGACCAAAAGAGAACTCTTGGTTTCTACTCCTCCTAATCTCATTAAATGGCTCCATCCACTGCTTATACTGGACACTGGGATGTCATCCTTGACACCTTCCTCTCCCCAAAATGCTACATTTAATCCACTGTAGTCTTATATTGGTCTCCCCACTTCTACTTTATCTCCATTGTAATCAGCACTTCTGCCAGAGTTATTTTTCCCCCCAAAATGGAAATCTGATCATTTTACTCCATCCTCTCATTGCCTTTAAAATAGAATTCAAATTACTTAAATTGTTCTATAAGACTTAGCAATGGTTAGTCCCTGCTTACCTATTCAATCTCATCCTGTTTCATTCTTGTAATACTTGATCACATGTTCCTTCTCACTGAAATCCAAACACACTGGCTTTCTAATATCACTTGAACCACAAATTCTTGAGGACCTCAGAAACTTTGCATGTCCTCTTCTCTCTGTAGCGGTGATTGTCCTTTAACTCTTCACATAGTTGTTTACTCCCTCAGGTTATACATCACCTATTCGCAGAAGCCTTCCCTAACCACCCCATCTAAATGAACCCATTCACACTATTCTCTAACATAACATTCATTTAGGGCACTTACACTGAGTGGCCAGATTGCTATGATCTCTGAATTCATAATATATATATATGAGGCCTGGTGCATGAATTCGTGCATGGGTGGGGTTCAGCCAGCTGGGCCAGGGGGAAGGGACATGGGCAGTTGGCCGGCTTACATGCTGGTTGAACTCCTGGTTGAGGGGACAATTTGCATATTAACCTTTTATTATATAGGGCATATACTGAGTGGCCAGATTATTTTGATCGCTAAATGCATAATAGTCTGGCCACTCAGTGTAGTTAAAATTACTATATATAGTTGTTATATGTCTTGCTGGTACATATACATGCCAGCATTTACATTCCATGAGAGCAACACCTTGTCTGTCTCCATCAATGGTGTATCTCCAATACCTAGAATACTGTCTGACTCAAAGTGGGTACTAATATTTCCTGGATGAATGGCAATGTACAGGAAAGAGTGTGGTCCAGAGATGACCTACACCACCCTGAAAGATTTACCTTGGTCTTCAATCTGCAATGAGAATATCACACATGGAGGAGGGCCTCTTGGCAGTACTAGTATATTCATAGCAGATTCATGTTGGGAGGCCAGACACATTACTCAGGGACTCAACTGACTAAATGCCAGCAATTCTCAAGTTAACTCAAGAAATACTAGTGTCCCTCAAGATATTTACTGGTATTCTGAGAAAAAAAATGATTGACCAAATAAGTTTAGGAAATGCTGCACACTGAATCTCCCTCACAGAGACTTACAGCACACATTAGCATATTAAGGCTTTAAGAAGTCTTGCCAGAAATAAAACCAATTTTAGCTGTGTTTAGCATTCCTCAAATATATTTGACCATGAGACTTTCATGTTCTACTCACTTATTAATACCTAACAGGATACATGTGTCCCTCAAAATAGAATTTTGGAAACACTGTTATAGGTATATATGAATATGTATGACTATAGGTATCTATATAATGATATTAATCAGATTTAACATTAAGATCCATGATAATTTCTAGACAAAGATATCAGTGAAATGATGTCAAGTGGGATTTAAGTTTAAAATAAGACATTGAACCTGGGCAGCGTGGGGCTCAGTGGTTGCACAGTTTGATTTCAGGTTAGGGTATATGCCTGAGTTTCAGGCTTGGTCCCCAGTGTGAGGTGTGCAGGAGGCAGCTGATCAATGATTCTCTCTCATCATTAATGTTTCTATCATTGTCTCCCTTTCCCTTCTTCAATGAAATAAATAAAAATATATTTTTAAAAATAAAATAAAATAATACATTGATTGGAGATAGTGCCCTTCTATTAATATTGACCTGTTAGGTGGATACTGGCCTGTGATGGGTTAACAGTGCTGCTCTAAATTAGTTCAAATCTTCTGGCTTGAATCACTTATCCCCTCGTCCACTGAGAACCTGCAAGTAAGATCAATGAAACCATTGCCATGTAAGATTCTGGGAAATCGTACATGGGAGAAGTACCAATATTAGATCCTCAAAGGCTTGAGATAAATAGCCTTCAAAAGAGGAAAGAGGGTGGTTTCTGCAGACCAGTGGGTTGAATGTTGATCTGAGACAACATTCATACCACTCTTCCTCTTACCCATTTCAGTACTTCTGTTTTATGAATTATCCAAGCTCATCCCTTTGCATTTGCTGTTACCTTTACCTAGAGCAGGTGTGGACAAGCTTTTTATGTAGCTAGCCAAATAGTAAATATTTTAGGATTTGTGGGCCATATGGTTTTTGTTTCAACTACTTATCTCTGTGCAAAAACAATCATAGACAATGCATAAACAACAAAACTTTATTTACAAGCACAAGCTGTGGACAGAATTTGGTCTAAAGGTCATAATTGGCTGACCTGAAGAATACTTGCCAAGATAGTTACATAGCTGATTCTTTTTTGTTCAGAATTCAGCACAAACACCATTGTCTTGGTTACACAATCCAATCTAAAGTAATTTTGAATTTACTTGCCTTCAAATCTCCCAATTTTAATTACTTTCATTGCACTCATTCAAATATTCAGATTCTGTGCTGTATTCTATCCTAGATGAGCTGTCTCTTTGTCTGGGTCAGGTTAGGGTACTGGCCCAATTTCTGATCTCAATCCAGGGATAACTGGAATGGATATATGTTACCTTTAGCTCACCTCCTCTCCAAAAGACAATTTCTATGTCCTCTTGATGTTCTTGGATTTATTTATGCATCTGTACAATGAAATTATTATTTTCACCAATTTTCCAGATTCAAAAAATCCCAGTGGAATTTCAGCTAGCTATCTACAGTGGGTGTTAATTTGGCACAAGATATACAATAATGGCAGAAAGTGGCCTTGAATCTCATCTCATAGAATTTTGCATCTTATCTTATAGGAATTCCCCAAAACTCCCTTTTTAATTTTTTTTATTAAATTATTATCTGTGTACATATATTACCATTGCCCCCCTCCCATACATGCCCTCCCTCCCCAGAGTTTTGTGTCCATTGGTTGTACTTATATGCATGTATACAAGTCCTTCAGTTGATCTTTTATCTCCCCCAGGTCTCCCTACTGTCCCCACTGTAATTTGACAGTCTGCTTGTTCCTTTACTGTCCCTATATCTATCTTTTGGTTCATCAGTTTATAATGTTCTTTATTATCCATAAATGAGTGAGGTCATGTGGTGTTTCTCTTTCATTGACTGGCTTATTTCACTCAACATGATGTTCTCCAATTCCATCCAGGTTGCTGCAAATGATGAGAATTCCTTCTTTTTTATGGCAGCATAGTATTTCATTGTGTAGATGTACCATGGTTTTATTATCCAATCATCTGCTGATGGGCACCTAGGCTGTTTCCAAATCTTAGCTATTGTAAATTGTGTTGCTATGAACATAGGGGTGCATATATCCTTTCTGATTGGTGTTTCTAGTTTCTTGGGATATATTCCTAGGAGTAGAATTACTGGGTCAAATGAGAGTTCCATTGTCAGTCTTTTGAGGAAACTCCATACTGTTCTACATAGTGGTTGCACCAATCTGCATAACCACCAGCAGTGAACTAGGGTTCCTTTTTCTCCCCAACCTTGCAAACACTTGTCATTTGTTGATTTGCTGATGTTGGCAATTCTGACAGGTGTGAGATGATACCACATTGTTGTTTAGATTTGCATCTCTGGGATGATTAGTGACCTTGAGCATGTTTTCATGTGCCTCTTGGCCTTCCTTCTGTCTTCTTTTGAGAATATTCTATTTAGGTCCATTGCCCATTTTTTTATTTGGATCATTTATCTTTCTTTTATTAAGTTGAACAAGCTGTCTGTAGATGTTGGAGATTAAACCTTTATCAGTGTTAACATTTGTTAATATGTTCTCACATACAATGGGCTTATTGTTTTGTTGATGGTTTCTTTTGCTATAAAAAAGCTTTTGATTTTGATATAGTCCAGTTTGTTTATTTCTCTTAAGCTTCCATTGCCCTATGGGCAGTATCAGTGAAGAAATTCTTTTGGCCTATGTCTGAGATTTTGCTGCCTGTGGATGCCTCTAGTATTTTTATGGTTTCCCATTTTATGTTTAAGTCCTTTATCCATTTTGAGTTTATTTTTGTGTATGGTGTAAGTTGGTGATCTAGTTTCATTCTTTTGCATGGATCTGTCCAATTTTCCCAACACCATTTATTGAAGAGACTGTCTTGACTCCATTGTATATTCGTGCCTCCTTTGTCAAATAATAATTGAGCATAGTGATTTGGGTTGATATGTAAATTCTCTATTCTATTCCATTGATTTATATGTCTGTTCTTGTGCCAGTACCAGGCTGTTTTGAGAACAGGGGCTTTGTAATACAGCTTGAAGTCTGGTATTGAGATTCCTCCTACTTTATTCTTCTTTCTCAGGATTGCTTTTGCTATTTGCAGTCTTTTATTGTTCCAAATGAATTTTTGGAGAGTTCTTTCTAGGTCAGTGAAATATGCCGTTGTTATTTTAATGGGGAGTGCATTGAACCTATAAGTTGCTTTGGGAAGTATGGACATTTTGATGATGTTTATTCTACCAATCCATGAACATGGTATGTTCTTCCATCTGTTTACATCTTCCTCTATCTCTCTTTTCAGTGTCATGTAGTTTTCCCCGTATAAGTCTTTTACCTCCTTAGTTAAGTTATTCCTAGGTATCTTTTTTTTTTTTTTTTTGGTGCGATGGTAAATGGGATTGCTTTTTTGGTTGTTTCTGTACGTTCACTATTGGTGTGTAGAAATGCCATAGATTTCTTGGCATTAATTTTGTATCCTGCTACACTGCCAAATTCATTTGGGTTTTTTATGTACAGTATCATGCCATCTGCAAATAAGGATAACTTTACTTCTTCTTTTCCAATTTGGATGCCTTTTATTTCCTCTTCTAGTCTAATTGCAATGGCAAGTACTTCCAGTGCTATGTCAAACAGGAGTGGTGAGAGTGGGCATCCCTGTCTTGCTCCTGTTCTTAGAGGGAATGGTTTTAGTTTTTGCCCATTGAGTATGATGTTTGCTGTGGGTTTATCACATATAGCTTTATTATGTTGAGGTATGATCCTTATACTCCCACCTTGCTGAGAGTTTTTATCAGGAAAGGGTGTTGGATTTTATCAAATGCTTTTTCTGCATCAATTGATATGACTATAGGATTTTTATCTCTCAATTTGTTTATGTGATGTATCACGTTTATTGATTTGCAAATATTGTACCATCCTTGTATTCCCGGAATAAACCCTACTTTGTCATGGTGTATGATCTTTCTGATGTGCTGCTGGAGCTGATTTGCTAGAATTTTGTTGATGATTTTGGCATCTATGTTCATGAGGGATATTGGCCTGTAATTCTCTTTCATTGAGTTGTCTTTATCTGGCTTTGGTATTAGGGTGATGCTGGCTTCACAGAAAGAGTTTGGAAGTGTTCCTTCCTCTTGAATTTTTTGGAATAGTTTGAGGAGGATAGGTTTTAGTTCTTCCTTGAAGGTTTAGTAAAACTCTCCTGTGAAGCCATCTGGCCCTGGGCTTTTGTTTTCTGGCAGCTTTTTGATGAATGTTTCAATTTCTTGCCAAGTCACTGGTCTATTGAGATATTTTTCTTGGAATCTGTCCATTTCCTCCAGGTTGTCTACTTTGTTGGAATAGAGTTTTTCTTAGTATTTTGTAACAATCCTTTGTTTTTGACGGGGTCGGTTGTTATTTCACCTCTTTTGTCTCTGATTTTGTTTATTTGGGTCCTCTCTCTTTGTTTCTTGGTTAGCCTGTCTAGAGTTTCATCAATTTTGTTTATGCTTTCGAAGAACCAGCTCTTGGATTTGTTGATCTTGTGTATTGATTCTTTGGTCTCTCTGTCGTTTATCTCCACTCTGATTTTTATTATTGCCTTCCGTCTGCTTACACTGGGTTTTTCTTGTTGCTCTTTTTCTAACTCTTTGAGTTGTAGAGTTAGATAATTTGTTACCATTTTTTCTTGTTTTGTGCAATAGGCTTGTGGAGATATGAACTGCCCTCTGAAAACTGCTTTTGCTGTGTCCCATAGATTTTGGATTGCTGTGTTTTTATTGTCATTTGTTGCCATGATGTTTTAAATTTCTTCCTTAATTTCTCTAGTAACCCTGTCTTTGTTCAATAGCATGCTATTTAGTCTCCATGTGTTTGATTTCTTTGGATTATTTTTATTGTAGTTGATTTCCAATTTCATGCCACTATGATCTGAGAAGATGCTTGATATGATTTCTATCTTCTTGAATTTGAAGAGGCTTTGTCTATGTCCCAAAATGTGGTCTATCCTTTAAAATGACCCATGTGTACTTGAGAAGAATGTATATCCTGTGGGTTTGGGGTGAAATGTTCTGAAGGTATTGATTAATTCCATCTGGTCTAGTGTGTCATTTAGGATTGATGTTTCTTTGCTGATTTTTTGTTTAGATGATTTGTCCAAAGGTGACAGTGGGGTATTAAAATTTACTACTATGATTGTATTGCTATTAATCTCTCCCTTGATGTCCTCCAGCAGTTTTTTTATGTATTTGGGTGCTCCTGTATTAGGTACATATATGTTTACCAGGGTTATTTCTTCTTGTTGGATTAGTCCCTTTAGTATTATGAAATGGACTTCCTTATCTCTTGTTATGTCCTTCACTTTGAGATCTAACTTGTCAGATATAAGTATTGTTACCCTAGCTTTTTTTTTTTTTTTTTTTTCATTTCCATTTGCTGATTGGGGCATCACAGCTATTCGGGTCCCAGAAGGAAAGGAAACTCCATATCTCCATTGTTGTGGGTTTTTCAGGCCTCAGATAAGATTCTCTTTACTTTGTAAGATGTCGTAATTTTCCCTCTGAGCCCTTAGCTCCTGGAGAGGTCTCGGTCACAGTGTGGGCTGCTTGGTCAGGAAATCCTGTCCAGCAGACCCTCCCTACGTTCCATTTTCTTAAATTTCCATCTCCTTTTTCCATTCTTTCACTCTCAGTCTGTGTGCGTCTTTTTTTTCTGAAATGGGTTTCTTGTAGACAGCAGATATATGGGTTTTATTTTCTCATCCAAGCTGTAAGCCTATGTCTTTTGATTGGAGCATTTAATCCATTTAAATATAAACTTATTATTTTTTTATGAAATTATTATCTGTGTACATATATTACCATTGCCCCCCCCCAAAAAAAAAAACATTCCCTCCCTCCCCAGAGTTTTGTGTCCATTGGTTATACTTATATGCATGTGTACAAGTCCTTCGGTTGATCTCTTATTTCCCTCCTATTTCCCTCCCCTCCCCGCTGTAATTAGACAGTCTGCTTGTTGCTTTTCTCTCCCTATATTTTACTTATGGTTCATCCGTTTATAATGTTCTTTATCATTCATAAATGAATGAAGCCATGTGGTGTTTCTCTTTCATTGACTGGCTTATTTCACTCAGCATGATATTCTCCAATTCTATCCAGGTTGCTGCAAATGATGAGAATGCCTTCCTTTTTATGGCAGCATAGTATTCCATTGTGTAGATGTACCATAGTTTTTTGATCCAATCATCTGCTGATGGACACCTAGGCTGTTTCCAAATCCTAGCTATTGTAAATTGTGCTGCTATGAACATAGGGGTGCATATATCCTCTCTGATTGGTGCTCCTATTTTCTTGGGATATATTCCTAGGAGTGGGATTACTGGGTCAAATGGGAGCTCCATTTTCAGTTTTTTGAGGAAACTCCATACTGTTCTCCACAGTGGTTGTACCAGTCTGCATTCCCACCAGCAGTGCACGAGGGTTCCTTTTTCTCCACAACCTCACCAACACTTATCGTTTGTTGAATTGTTAATGTTGGCCATTCTGACAGGTGTGAGATGGTATCACATTGTTGTTTTGATTTGCATCTCTCGGATAAGTAGTGACTTTGAGCAGTTTTTCATGTGCCTCTTGGCTTTCCTTCTATCTTCTTGTGAGAAGATTCTATTTAATTCCATTGCCCATTTTTTAATTGGCTCATTTATTTTCCTTTTACTGAGTTGAATAAGCTGTTTGTAGATGTTGGAGATTAAACCTTTATCAGTAATATCATTTGCAAATATGTTCTCCCATACAGTGGGCTTTCTTGTTGTTTTGTTGATGGTTTCTTTTGCTGTGAAAAAACTTTTTATTTTGATGTAGTCCCATTTGTTTATTTTCTCTTTAGCTTCCATTGCCCAAGGGGCAGAATCAGTGAAGAAGTTCTTTTAGCATATGTCTGAGATTTTGCTGCCTGTGGATGCCTCTAGTATTTTTATGGTTTCCCGTCATATGTTTAAGTCCTGTAACCATTTTGAATTTATTTTTGTGTATGGAGTAAGTTGGTGCTCTAGTTTCATTCTTTTGCAAGTATCTGTCCAATTTTCCCAACACCATTTATTGAAGAGACTGTCTTGACTCCATTGTATGCTCGTGCCTCCTTTGTCAAATATTAATTGAGCACATTGATTTGGGTTGATATCTGGATTCTCTATTCTATTCCATTGATCTATATGTCTGTTGTTGTGCCAGTACCAGGCTGTTTTGAGGACAGTGGCTTTGTAATACAGCTTGAAATCTGGTATTGAGATCCCTCCTACTTTACTCTTCTTTCTCAGGATTGCTGATGCTATTCGAGGTCTTTTATTGTTCCAAATGAATTTTTGGAGAGTTCTTTCTAGGTCAGTGAAATATGCCGTTGGTATTTTGATGGGAAGTGCATTGAACCTATAAATTGCTTTGGGAAGTATGGACATTTTGATGATGTTGATTCTACCAATCCGAACATGGTATGTTCTTCCTTCTCTTTACATCTTCCTCTATTTCTTTTTTCAGTGTTGTGTAGTTTTCCGTATATAGGTCTTTTACCTCCTTAGTTAAATTTACTCCCAGGTATCTTAATTTTCTTGGTGCGATGGTAAATGGGATTGCTTTTTTGGTCTTTGTTTCTTTAAATTCATTGTTGGCGTACAGAAATGCCATGGATTTCCTGGCGTTAATTTTGTATCCAGCTACATTGCCAAATTCATTTATTAAGTCTATTAGTTTTTTGATGGAGTCTTTTGGGTTTTTTATGTACAATATCATGTCATCTGCAAATAAGGATAACTTTACTTCTTCTTTTCCGATTTGGATGCCTTTTATTTCCACTTCTAGTCTAATTGCAATGGCAGGTACTTCCAGTACAATGTCAAACAGGAGTGGTGAGAGTGGGCATCCCTGTCTTGTTCCTGTTTTAAGAGGGAATGGCTTTAGTTTTTGCCCATTGAGTATGATGTTGGCTGTGGGTTTATCACATATAGCTTTTATTATGTTGAGGTATGATCATTGTACTCCCACCTTGTTGAGAGTTTTTATCAGGAAAGGGTGTTGGATTTTATCAAATGCTTTTTCTGCATCAATTGATATGACCATATGATTTTTATCTTTCAATTTGTTTATGTGATGTATCACGTTTATTGATTTGCGGATATTGTACCATCCTTGCATTCCTGGAATAAAACCTACTTGGTCATGGTGTATGATCTTCCTGATGTACTGCTGGAGCCGATTTGCTAGAATTTTGTTGAGTATTTTGGCATCTATGTTTATGAGAGATATTGGCCGGTAATTCTCTTTCATTGAGTTGTCTTTATCTGGTTTTGGTATTAGGATGATGCTGGCTTCATAAAAGGAGTTTGGAAGTGTTCCTTCCTCTTGAATTTTTTGGAATATTCTGAGGAGGACAGGTTTTAGTTCTTCCTTGAATGTTTGGTAAAACTCTCCTGTGAAGCCATCTGGCCCTGGGCTTTTGTTTTCTGGCAGCTTTTTGATGACTGTTTCAATTTCTTCCCAAGTAACTGGTCTGTTGAGATTCTTAGATTCTTCCTGATTGAGTTTTGGAAGGTTGTATTTTTCTAGGAATATGTCCATTTCTTCCAGGTTGTGCAATTTGTTGGAATAGAGTTACTCATAGTATTTTGTAACAATCCTTCATATTTCGGTGGGGT
Source organism: Vespertilio murinus (assembly GCA_963924515.1). Taxonomy (NCBI): domain Eukaryota; kingdom Metazoa; phylum Chordata; class Mammalia; order Chiroptera; family Vespertilionidae; genus Vespertilio; species Vespertilio murinus. The sequence continues at coordinate 56,969,514 of OZ004710.1, read as the reverse complement.
CTGTTGTTATTTCACCTCTTTAGTTTCTGATTTCGTTTATTTGGGTCCTCACTCTTTGTTTCTTGGTTAGCCTGGCTAGAGGTTCATCGATCTTGTTTATCCTTTCAAAGAACCAGCTCTTGGTTTTGTTGATCTTATGTATTGTTTCTTTGGTCTCTATGTCGTTTATCTCTGCTCTAATTTTTATTATTTTTTTCCTTCTTCTTACAGTGGGCTTTTCTTGTTGCTCTTTTTCTAACTCTTTCAGTTTTAGAGTTAGATAATTTGTTACCTTTTTTCTAGTTTTTTTCAATAGGCTTGTAGAGATATGAACTTCCCTCTCAAGACTGCTTTTGCTGTGTCCCATAGATTTTGAATTGTTGTGTTTTCATTGTCATTTGTTGCCAGGATGTTTTTAATTTCTTCCTTGATTTCTCTGGTAATCCAGTCCTCGTTTAATAGCATGCTGTTTAGTCTCCATGTGTTTGATTTCTTTGGATTGTTTTTATTGTAGTTAATTTCCAGTTTTATGCCACTATGATCTGAAAAGATGCTTGATATGATTTCTATCTTCTTGAATTTGAAGAGATTTTGCCTATGTCCCAACATGTAGTCTATCTTTGAAAATGACCCATGTGCACTTCAGAAGAATGTGTATTCTGTGGCTTTGGGGTGGAATGTTCTGAAGATGTCGATTAATTCCATCTGGTCTAGTGAGTCATTTAGGATTGATATTTCTTTGCTGATTTTTTGTTTGGGTGATTTTTCCAAATGTGACAGTGGGGAATTAAAATCTCCTACTATGATTGTATCACAATAAATCTCTCAATTCATGTCCTCCAGCAGTTTTTTTATGTATTTTGGGTGCTCCTGCATTGGGTGCATATATGTTTACCAGGGTTATTTCTTCTTGTTGGATTGCTCCCTTTAGTATTATGAAGTGGCCTTCCTTATATCTTCTTATGTCCTTCACTTTGAGATCTAATTTGTCTGATATAAGTATTGCTACCCCAGCCTTTTTTTCATTTCCGTTCGCCTGGAAAATCTTTTTCCATCCCTTCACCCTCAGCCTGTGTGCATCTTTTTTTCTGAAGTGTGTTTCTTGTAGACAGCAGATATATGGGTTTTGCTTTCTTATCCAATCTGTTACCCTATGTCTTTTGATTGGAGCATTTAAACCATTTACATTTAAAGTTATTATTGATAAGTAGGTATTTGATGCCATTTTTATTCTATACCCCTATGTTCCTTCTTTTCTTCCTATTTATTTTTACAGTAAACCCTTTAGCATTTCTCGCATTGCTGGTTTGGTGGAGATAAATTCCTTTAGTCTTTTTTTGTCTGTGAAGCTCTTGATTTCATTTTCAGTCTTGATTGATAGCCTTGCTGGGTACAGTATTCTTGGATTCAGACCCTTCCTTTGCATGACTTTGTATATTTCATCCCATTCCCTTCTGGCCTGATGAGTTTCTGTTGAGAAATCAGTTGCTAGTCTGATGGGGGTTCCTTTATATGTAACCTGTCTCTCTCTGGCTGCTTTTAAGATCCTTGCTTTGTCGTTGTTATTTTGCACTTTAACTATAATGTGCCTAGCTGTTGGTCTTTTGGGATTCATTTTGCTTGGGATTCTGCGAGCTTCTTGTATTTTTATGGGTATTTTCTTCTCTAGCTCAGGAAAGTTTTCTGTCATTATATCTTGAAATAGTTTTTCTATGCCTTCCTCTGGTTCCTTTCCTTCTGGAACCCCTATTATTCTAATATTGTTTTGTTTTGTAATGTCCCAAAGTTCCCGTAGGCTCTCTTCCTGCTTTTTAATTTTTTTTTCTAAAAGCTGCTCTAATTGGGAATTTTTTTCCATCTTCTCTTCTAGCTCACTGATCCGGTCCTCTGCCTCATCTAGCCTACTTTTGATGCTTTCTATTGAGTTCTTTACAGTAGCTATGTCATTTTTCATTTCTTCTTGGTTCTTCTTCATTTCCTCTTGGGTTTTACTCATATTGTCAAATTTGTCTTCCATTCTTTTTAGCCATCCCATGATCATTACTCTGAATTCTTGCTCTGGTAGATTGCTTGCCTCTAAATCGTTTACTTCCTTTTCTGGTGATGGCTGATTTTCTTTCATAGGTGGGGTGTTTCTTAGCCTCCCCCATGATCTTTCTATTTTAGGATGCCTGTTTATGTAGTTCTCTCTCCTGCTTAGATTTAAAGATACAAAATACAACACAACCAGGTACAACACACAAGACACTGAACAGAAAAGCGTTTGCAATATTAATATCCGCCAATAAAGGTGACTAGAACCCAGCTAACAAAATCATACAATCAAATAAAAAGAATAAGCGAACCAATCTAAAAAAAAACATAAAACCTTGATATAGTTAGCATTTAACATACAACTACAAAGGGGTGGAGAGAAGGATTTTTTGTTGTTGTTGTTTTTTTTTGTTGTTGTTTTTTTAGGACAGCGACAAGGTAGGTGTGAATGGGCTTGGAGTAGGGGGTTGGGAGTTAGATATACACAGGAAGGGTGAAATTTTAGGAGAGGGTAAATAGAAAAAAAATAGGGAAAATCTAGAGCAGTAAAGAGTTAAGATAAGCAGGACACCAAAGGGAAAGGGTTAGGAAGAGAGTGATGGCATAAAGGTAGGGATGAATTAGAATAGAGCGTTGGAGAAGGAAAGGTATAAATAGTCTGTTGAATAGTAATCCCAATGGGGGGGAAAAGAGAAAAGAAAAAAAATTTTAAAAGAAAAAGAAAAAAAAGTATATATTATGGTACTTAAAAGATAATGATAAAAATAAACAAAAGAAAATAAGATAAAAAAGATTAAAAGGGCAAGCTAGTAGTAGTAATAATATTGATTACATATAAAAGTGAGTTAATTAAAAAGGTAAAACCAAGTGAGGAAAGATGAAAAAAATATCTTCTTAAGTAAACTTTGCAACTAATGTAACTTAAAAAACAAAACAAAAACAGAAAAAAATTAAACAATTAGAAAATCAAAATAAAAATTAAATAAAGTTTGCAGTAATGAAGGTCATTCACTCCCTCTGTTGTTCTGTCTAGCTCACCAGTTCCCACTCTGGGCGTTAATTGCAAATCCCTCTGTTTCTTCCGTGTTGTAATCAGGTCTTGATTTTTCAGCTGTTCTAGTGTCCATACGTACTGTAGCCTCTAGGTGGCGGTGTTTCTTGGTGGCAGAGAGCCAGGGTTCTGAGGCCTTTCTAGCTTTTTTCCCCTCTCTGTGGCCCTGATCTATGGAGGGGTGGGGGTTGGGCAGGAGGAGCCGATCACACTCGCCTGTTACTCTCTCTCTGAGTCAGATCCAGACGTTCTGCTCCTTAGATATCCCCCCACCGGGGGGGGGAGGGTAGGGAGATCTGGGGGAGATAAGAGATCAACCGAAGGACTGGTATGCTTGCACATAAGAACAACCAATGGACACAAAACTCTGGGGAGGGAGGGCATCTATGGGGGGGGGGCAATGATAAGCTATGTACAAAGATAATACCTTAATAAAAAATATTAAAAAAAAAAAAAAAGATATCCTCCCACCTAGGAGCCCCGACCACAGTCAGGGGTGGCTCCAGCCCAGCTCTGGGTTTCCTACAAACACAGACCCCTCTGTGAGCCTGGCGCACGCAAGCTGGTGTGCGCGGGTTGCCGCGCCGCAGCGGAAACTCACCTGATCTCCGCAAAGTCCGATTTTTCACCCTGGGGTAGAGCACTCCTTTTAATCCAAGCGTTCGCGCTGACTGTGGTCGGCGTTTAGGGGTGAACAGCCACTTGGTGGTCTTTACAGCCTTGCTATTCTGTCCTCTTATCCAAATCTCTTCCCGTCAAGATGGTGAGATTTCCCCGTCTTTGCCCTTAGGTCGCTCTGGGAGAGGATCGGGCTGTGGGTGCTTAATTGTCAGGGACACCCTGATCAGGCGCCCCCCAGTTTCTCCAGGTGTTCGCCTTTCTCTTGGGTTGTTGACAGGCACTCCCAGCAAGACCCTCGGGTGCTCTCTCCTTCCTCTTTGGGATCCGGGTCAGAACTTGCCTACCTATTCTTCCGCCATTTTTTGCCGAATCCATAAACACACCAAATTTTTAACTCTAAGACAGGTGCAGCCGCCACAGGGAAGGCTCTCTGGCCTTAATTCCAGGCTCTACCTCTCCTCCCCAAAAGATACCGAGAGCCGTTGCTTGTGGGCTTGGGAACCCCACGGGAGGAGCCAGGTCACTACTCCCTCCTGTCACACTAATCTTGATCCTAGACCTTCAGTGAGGGAGAGCTTGCCAAATCCCATGGCAGCTCGTTTTTAACTTAGGATAGCACGATTATGAGGTTTCTATTCAATATAAAGCATTTCTGTCTCTCTGTATCTTCCATCCATTGGGTCTTATGCAGAAAAAAACATCTCTCTCTACTCTTTGATAGTCTGTGTTAATTTCCTATGGCTGCTTGAACAAAGTACCACAAACTGGATGGCTTCAAACAGGAGATATTTTTTTGTAGAGTTTTATTTTTATATTTAATTGATTTTTTGCAGAGAGGAAGAGAGAGGGATAGAGAATTAGAAACATTGATGAGAGCGAATCATCGATCAGTTGCCTCTTGCATACCCCCTACTGGGGATGTGCCCGAAACCAAGGTACATGCCCTTGACCGGAATCAAACCCGGGACCTTCAGTTCGCAAGCCAACACTCTATCCACTGAGCCAAACCGGTCTCGGCAGGAGATATTTATTGTCTCACAATTCTGGAGTCTATAAATCTGAAATCAATGTGGTGACAGGGCTATGTCTCATTTGAAGGTTCTTAGGGAGAATCCTTCCTTACCTTGTGTAGCTTCTAAGGGCTCCTATTCCTTAGCTTGTGACAACGTAGTTGTAATCCATGCCCTTGTCTTTACAAGGCAGTCTTCTCTCTTTGTATGTGGTCAAATTTCTCTTTTCTTATAAGAATATCAGTCATGTTGGATTAATGACCCACCTTATGCCAATATGACCTCATCTGAACGAATTGCATTTGCAACAACAACATATTCAAATAAGGTCACATTCTGATGCTCCAGAGGTTAAGATTTCAACATATCTTTTTGGGGCACACAATTCAACCCATAACACATCTTTCAAATATTTTAATTAAAACCATTAAATCCCTAAGCTGGTTAAATCTTTCCTGTTCCTTCAACTATTCCTGAGGTTTGGCTTTATATTTTTCTAACAACTGGCATTTATTGAATAATCCAATTTAGCTCACTGGTTGAAATGTTGTTCAGGCATAGTTTGACCTGCAGAATAGATCCAAACTATCTCCTCTCTGTTTCTACATACTCTATTTCTATCAGTGCAACTTAAATTTAACTTAATAAATTTTCTCTCTCTCCACTCATTTAAGGCCAAGTTAGAAGTCCTATTTCTATTCTTTTGTTTTATCTCTACCATTGCTCTTACCACACTATGTAATAACTGTTTATATGGGGGGGGGACTAATAAGGGTGTTATAAGTTAACTCAATTAGCCAACAGTGTGTTACAGCCACAAAATAATCAATTTATCAAACATTAGATTCTTACTATGTTCCAGACATCGCACATGATGTGACAGATACAATTTTTAACAAAGCATAGTTCTCTGGAAGCTCATAGTCTAATGAGGGATACAAGCATGTATAACAAACGAGAAAAATATGGTGGGACAAGTGATGTGTTAGAGGAAAGTTCAGGATGTTTTGAAAGCATAGAAGAGGGGCATGTAACTGAGTCCAGGAGAGCATGTTAGATTAAGGGAAGCCTTCTTTGAAGAGATGATGGTTAGGGTGAGTCTGAGAGGATGACAAGTAGTTAGCCAGGCAAAAATGGGGAAGTACACAGTGGGGGAATGGGCTTCAAAGAAGAGGCTGCAGTATGAGCATGAGCAAAGGAATAGAAGTGTCCAGAGAAATGCAAGGCTGCAAGCAGCTTGGTATTCCTTAAACATAAGCTGTGAGTGAGACATGAAGCTGGGAAATGAAGCTGGCAAATTTATGATTTGTATGTTCCTGACAGAGCTTGAACTCCATTTTGTATGTGATAGTGTGTTACACGATCATATTTTTTCTTTTCTTTTTTTTAATATATTTTATTGATTTTTTACAGAGAGGAAGGAAGAGAGCTAGAGAGCTGGAAACGTCGATGAGAGAGAAACATCGACCAGCTGCCTCCCGCACACCCCCCACCTGGGGATGCGCCCGCAACCAATGTACATGCCCCTGACCGGAATCGAACCTGGGACCTTTCAGTCCGCAGACCGACACTCTACCACTGAGCCAAACCGGCCTTGGCAATATTTTTTCTTTAAAAACCTAATTTGGGTGGCTGTGTGGAAAGTTGGATAGGGTCAAAACTGGAGGTAAGGAGGCCAGCTAAGAACTGGTTACAGCTATTTGGTATGCCATGAATGGAGAAATATTTGCAATATAAAATCATCAAGATTGGGTCAGTGTTTAGCTATGAGGGGAGTAAGAGAGAATAAAGAGGCAAAATGACTAGCTGGTTTCTGGTGTAGGAATAACTGGGTTATGCTATTATTTGAGACAGGGAACATAAGAAAATAGGTTTGTGGAGGAGATAATGCATTTTGTGTTTGGATGTGTTAAATTTGAGGCACTCATGGGATTTTTCACATTTGGGGCAACGTTCTGGCCTGGAGCTATAGATTTTTATGTCATCAGAGAAAAGATAAATGGATACAATGAGAGTGAATGGAACCATTTGGGAGAATTTGTGTTTGTTTGTTTGTTTTTTAATATATTTTTATGGATTTCATAGAGGAAGTGAGAGAGAGAAATAGAAACATCAATGGTGAGAGAGAATAATTTATTAGCAACCTCCTGCATGCCCCCTATTGAGGATCAAGCCTATAATTCAGACATGTGCCCTGACTCAGAATAAAACCGTGACCTTCTGATTCATAGGTAGATGCTCAATCATTGATCTGCACAGACTGGGCTGGGAGAATTTGAAAGTGGGAAGAACCAATGAATTAGGATGGAATTTTGGTCAACAACCACATGTTGAAGGGGTGGAGGATCACATGAAGAGCAAAATAAGAATAGTTGTAGAGGTACAAAGGGGACGAGGGAAGTGTGGTGTCATTGAATCAAAAGAAAAAGAAAGAGCAGCAGTATTAAGTGGCTCTGAATGGTCAGTAAAATAAGGGTTCCAGGAAAGACCTTGTTTATTGCTTTGTTAAAATCTAAAGAAAACCAAAATTCTATTCTAATTTCCTTGTTTTCCTTATCAATTGGTCTCATTAAAGAAGGAGTGGCTGAGAGAATGCCAATGTACTCCTCCAGAAACCCCGCTATGAGACACACACACACACACACACACACACACACACATTTTAATCCCATGACTTTTAAATTCCCCCCGTTTTTTATTTAAGGAATTTGCAAAGGGAAGATGCTAAAAAAAATTAGTAAACTCCATTGCTGTAATTTAGTAAGGTAAATTGGCCAGAAATGCATGCTAGATGCTCCTGTTTCTTCCAGACAATAAAGATAAATATGGCTGTGTTGCATTTGATGTGTAGCTTGAGTGGACCTGGATGGCAATGCAGAAAGGATAACTCTCTTGAGAAGGTTGCTTGGAGGAGAGAGCGTTCAGATATGATGTAGTCAGTGGGATGATTTCCTTGATAAAAAAAGGAAACCCATAGGTTTGGACCTAGTGACCTGACTGAAGGTAAAGGAAAAAGACAGAAGAGTACTGTGATTAAGGGCACTGACTTTGAGATAGACTCTCTTGATTTGACTCCTCGCTCTATCTGATCCTCGGTTACCTCTAGGTAATGGGCACAGAGTATTTATTATTTATTTATTTACTTACTTATTTATTCTCCTTCTTTAAATATGTTTTATTGATTTTTAGAGATAGAGGAGAGACATAGAAATAACAATGAGACAAATATTGATCTGCTATCTCATGCACGTCCCTAACTGAAGATTGAATCCACAACCCAGACATTGAACCAGTTGTTCTCTTGGTATATGGGACTACACTCAACCAACTCAGACACATGATCCAGGTTGCCTTAAGATTTCTTTTTTTCTTTTATTTTTTTAAAATAAATCTTTATTGCTCAGATTATTACAATTGTTTCTCCTTTTTCCCCCCATAGCTCCCTACCACCCAATTCCCGCCCCACCCTCTGCCCTTACCCACCCCCCCATTGTCCTCATCCATAGGTGTACGATTTTAATCCAGTCTCTTCCAGCACCCCCACACCCCTTTCCCCCTGATAATTATCAATCCACTCCTTTTCTTTGCCCCTGATTCTATTATATTCACCAGTTTCATCTGTTCCTCAGATTTTTAATTCACTTGATTTTTAGATTCACTTGTTGATATATATATTTGTTGATAATAATTTTTATCTTTTTTTCTTCTTCTTCCTATTTTTAAATAATACCTTTCAGCATTTCACATAATACTGGTTTGGTGGTGATGAACTCCTTTAGCTTTTTCTTATCTGTGAAGCTCTTTAACTGCCCTTCAATTCTGAATGATAACTTTGCTGGATACACTAATCTTGGTTGTAGGTTCTCCCCCTTTCATCACTTTGAATATTTATTGCCACTCCCTTCTGGCCTGCAAAGTTTCTGTGGAGAAATCAGCTGACAATTGTATGGGTGCTCCTTTATAGGTAATTACCTACTTTTCTCTTGCTGCTTTTAATATTCTCTTTTTGTCTTTTGCTCTTGGAATTTTAATTATCATGTGTCTTGGTGTGGTCCTCTTTGGATTCCTTTTGTTTGGGGTTCTGTGCGCTTCCTGGACTTGTAACTCTATTTCTTTCACCAGGTGGGGGAAGTTTTCTGTCACTATTTATTCCAATATATTTTCAGTATCTTGCTCTCTATCTTCTTCTGGGACCCCCATAATTCTGATGTTGGTTCACTTGAAGTTGTCCCAGAAGCTTCTTACACTATCTTTAACTTTCTGGATTCTCTTGTCTTCTTGCTTCTGTGGGGGAGTGTCCTCTGGCTCTTTGTGTTCCAAATCTTTGACTTGATTCTTGCAATCTTCCTGTCTGTTTTTAGGACTCTGTATAATATTCTTTTATTTCAGTCAGTGTATGCTTTATTTCTAGTTGATCCTTTTTCATGTCCTCAAAGGTTTCGTTAAATTTATCAGCCTTTTCTAGGAAATTCTTGAAAAATCTTATAACCGTGGTTTTGAACTCTATATCTAGTCTTTTGTTCTCATTTTTTTTTTCCGTTTGAGATCTTTTTACTTGTCTAGGCATCTTCGTTGCTTCCCTGAGTTGGTAGGATGGCTTTGTGTGTTTTGTGTACTGTATGGCTCGGTGGGTCAGCTTCCCCAGTTACCTGAGGTAGACACTCTTGGTACTCCCCTTTGTGGACTGCGTGTACAGCCTTGTTGTAGTTAAGTCTTGATTGTTGTTGGTATCACTGGGAGGAATTGACTTCCAGGCCCATATGTGAGTATCAGCTGTGTCTATTCCGGGATACCTTCTGTATTGGAGACAGTCTTATAGGATCAGACTTGCAAAATTTCAAAAGCCTCTGTGCTCAGCTTGAATGGGGCAGAGTCTCAGGGATGAGCTGACAGTCTTTGCTTTCCATCAGCCCTGCCCTTATGTACAAGCCTCAGACCTCTGCCTTCTGCAGCTCCCTTAAGTTTCCGCCTGACCATCTCAGATTCCCCATGCAAGAGCGTAGGTGCAACAGGGGCTTGCCAGGAATTGGGTTGGGTCTCTGTAGTCTGGAGCTTCTGACTCCTGCTGTGGAGAAGCCGCGGCAACCTCCGCGGTCAGACCTCTGCTTGCACTCACTAGCGAGTGACTGTAGACCCTGCCCACTGCGGCTCCCGATTCACCCAGTCTCCCAGTCTCTGAATCTTCAGATGCTTTTCTTTACAGTTGGGACTCCACCTGTATGAGCCTGAATCCACGGGGTTCTGGCTGGGGTTCGGGGAGTCTGTTTCTTGAATGTGTCCCTTATGAGAGTAGTTGAAATCTGGTGTTGTCTCACACTGACCACTAGATACACTAGTTTCCGGATCTCCAATGGGAGCAGTTCAGCTACTATTTGAGGCGACCCAGAAGGAGCTACAGCAAGAACTACAGTTTTCTTCTGTTTGCTTGGAACTTAGCAGTTTTGTTGCTGGAGCTGCAGTTTATTTCATTAAGCTACCACAATACAGGCCATTTATATGCAAAAGCAGCTGTGTGGTGCCTTGGCAGGTCTGTAGAATGTGTGGGAGGGGTCTCAGGGTGGGGTGGGATCTCAGGACACCACTAGGCTAGGGCGTGGCTAACAGCAATGGCTGCAATAAGCCTTCTCTGCCCTTCTGTGTTTCCAAGTCCCCATGTCCCTGCTATCCAGTGCAGTAAACAATGGTTGCTGCTTGCACCTCTGCAAGAGAGTCACCCTCACTTTCAGACCCTATGGCTGACAGACCAGCTTCTCCCCATAGGCGTCTGGGTCCCCCAGGTGAACCCAGAAACTGGATTTCAAAGTGATCGGGACCTTGTTTCCCTTCGGGTTGAAAAAAAGCCTCATGCCCAGTTGCCCGCCACCAGCCCGATTCACATGCCTCCATACCTAGGCTGCTCAGCTTTTCAGCGCTTGCACGCCTTTCTCTTTCAGCAAGCTTTCCCATGGTTTTGGATGATAGATGTCCTGTATATTAGTTTTAATTTTGAAATTGTTGTGCGAGGCAGCAGATCAGTTGTTTACCTACACTGCCATCTTGGTTTCTTGGGGCACAAATTTTGAATGAAGAGAGAGACAAAATGGCAGCAGAAAAGATGGTCATGTTCCAAGCCTTGTCCCAGAGCAAATAGAGTGAGCAGCTGAAATGAGTGGAATGCAACCCAAATTGGTGAAGGAGACACAACTGGTGAGACAGTTTGCAGCCAGGAAGGACAGAGTTTCCCTAGATAAAGGTTAAATCAAGGATCTAGGCAAGAGAGTGTGCCAGATCTCTGTGCCCAGAGGGTCAGGGAGAAACTACAGAGCACCAAGCTGCATCCCTGAGGACAGGAAAAGTGTCTGACTGTGAGAAAAAAAAGGGACTACGGGACTGCAGAAGGTAGAGTATTTTGGATATTGGAGTCTGGATTTTGGATCTGAGCTTAGAGGCATCCCTGAAGGAACGGCAGGACCACACAGTGCTGGCAAGAGAGGAGCTTGCAGGTGTGTAGTCCCTCCTCATGCTGAGGCCTGTGCCTTTCTCCACTGAACCTAGTTTGTAGGACCTTTTGGATACAGACACTTACCTGAAGCTGAGGTGCAGGAGAAGGTGTGGGCTTGTGGAATCTGGGGAGAGTAGGTGGTGGTCCAGTAGAGGTGGTAGCGAGTCTAGTGCTGAGTCATATCTAAGCCCCAGTCACCATTTTCTCCTGAGAAATAGCACCTCCCTCCAGTCAACAGGCAAACAATATAGCCACACCCAGATCACACCCTGAATAATACAAGGAATCTGAATACGCCCTGAGGTCATAGGAATTGGCCTAAAGAGAAATCTTTATCCCCCTCAACCAGAAACTGAGAAACAATACATTACAGATGACTGGAATCAAAAGACAGATAAAGTAATAACACTCCACTTTTTCACTTTTATTTTTATTTTTTTATTATCCCTTTTTCCTTTTTTTCTTCTTCTTTGTTTTCCTGTTTGTGTTTGTTGCTTTATTTTCTATTTCTTTTCATGTTATTTTTCCATCACTATTTTTTATTTGCTATTTTTAATTTTTATACCATTTTTGTAATAAATTCTTTTTGTAAATTTATTATTTTTTTCTTCTCATTCTTTCTTCTCATCCACTTATTCCCTTTCTATTTCCTCAATACTAAATTCAGGTCCTCCCCATATTCATCCAATTCTTAATCTTATTTTCATTATATAAGCTCAGCCTCTACAGATTCTGCCCCAATCCTCTTTGCTGCTTGTGTGGTGGTGATATTTTTTTTTCTTGGTTTATCTATTGGCTCTGTGGTGTCATATATATATATATATATATATATATATATATATATATATATTCTCCTTTTTATTCCTGTCTTTTATCCCTTATCTTTTTCTCTCTCTTCCATATCATTTGTGCTCTCTTTTCTCTGCCCTATCTCTCTTCTCTCAGGTGGTCACTTATATTGGGGTTATTGGTGTCATGAGTACATTTGTGCTTAGTTCCCTCTATGTTGTGTCTTGTTGAGGTGAATTTTATCCTGTCTCTCCAAGGGGATTGAGAGCAAGCCACATAACCAGACACCTGGAGAGGAAATTCCATCCACGAATGGGTCAATAACACCCAGACCCAATTATTCAGGCAAGAAGAATGTGGCAGTGAGGGAAAGAGCTTGAGTGAGTGAGGGAATAAAAGAGAAACATGTGATCAGGTGGTGTGTGTGTGTGTGTGTGTGTGTGTGTGTGTGAGAGAGAGAGAGAGAGAGAGAGAGAGAGAGAGAGAGAGAGGTACAGTTAGATCTCACAGGACCTTCAGGGGAAGGCTAATCAGGCTCACCTAACTAGGCAGCTTCTGCTACCATTTCAAAAAGTACCAGGAGGCCAGCTTGTTCTTAGAAGCCTAGCCTTTTTGAAGGGGAGAGCTACTATAACTGAGTTCCCAGCCTCAAATCTATCCAGAGTGCCCTCAGATAAAACCTGGGACTCTACAGCCACCCATACCAGGGTCATGCTACTTAGGTTGTGATCCCACAGTCAATGAGACACTAGACACCCTGGGCACAGGCTCCTGTGAGTTCAGAAACAGGTTCCATTCTGATTGTCCCAATACTTTAGCCCAGGGCACTGCAACCATGTGTACAGTAGACACATGAGCAGCCCACTCCTGTCTAAGGAGCAGGAGCCCTGAGAGCAGCCTGCCTACCCCTGTCCAAGGAGCAGCAGCTGTGTGAGCAGGCAATTCCTCCATCTGAGGAGCAGCAACCCTGCAAGCAGCTTGCCCCATCCCAGGAGCAGCAACTGCTTGATCAGCCCACCAACTACTGAGGAGTGGCAGCCCCACACAGCCAGCCCCCCTCCGAGGAGCAGCAGTGGTGTACAGCCCACACCCTGCACCTGTTTGAAGAGCAGCAGCTGTGCCGCATGAGCAGCCAACCACCTTGGAGCAGAAGCTGTGCAAGGAGCAGAAGCTGTGCAAGCAGCCTGAACCCTTCTGAGGAGCAGCAGTTGTGTGAGCAGCCCACTCCCTTTTGAGGAGCAACAGATGCACAAGCTGCCTGCCCACATCTGAGGAGCAGGAGCTGTGTGAGCAGCCCACTCACATCTGAGGATCAACAGCTGTGTAAGCAGCCCACCCCCTTCTGAGGAGCAGTAGCCACACAAGCAGACCACTCACGTTCAAGGAGCAGCAGCACTGTGCAGTAAGCACTGGTCCGAGGAGCAGCAGCCCACACACAGCCTGCACCTGTCTGAAGAGAAGGAGCCAGGTGAGTGGTATGTCACTGCCTGAGGAGCATCAATAGCATGAGTAGTTCACTCCCATGGGAGAAGCAGCAGCCACATGAGCAGAATACACCCTGTCTGAGGAGAAGCAGCTGCATGAGCAACCCACACCTGTACAAGGAGCAGCAGACCTGCAAGCAATCTGGCCCTGTCCAAGGAGCTGCAGCAACATGAGTAGCCTGTCCCATCTGAGGAACAGCAGCAGCACACAGCCAGCCCCCATCTAAAGAACAGCAGCCACAGGAGCAGTCCGCCCCTGTCTGAGGATCAGCAGCCACATGAGCAGCTGGCCCCCGTCCAAGGAGCAACCCATCCCCATCCAAGGAACAGCAACCTCATAATCAGCCCACCCCCATCCAAGGAACAGCAGCTATACAAACAGCCTACCCCACCAACCAGGGGAGGCACAATTGCTGTGAACATCACCCACCAGAGGAGGCACTGCCAACTGAGAAGCAGGCTGCTTTGGTAACCTCCTGAGGCGCAACCGCAGCCAGAGAAGTCACTGCCACTCAAGGAGCTGCCCCTACATAGCTGGACATCTAGATCAGTCAGTGAGACAAAAAATGGATAGACAAAGAAACCCCCAAAGGAAAGAAATAGAGGCATTGCCATAAAAGCAACTAAGTGAAAAAGAGGCAAGAAAAATGTCAGAAAAAGAACTCGGAATAAGGATCATAGAGTTCATAAAATGGATGGAAGAAAAAATCAATACCTTATGTAAGAATCAAGAATAAATGGATGGAATAAGGAGGAGACAACAAGATGGCGGCAGAGGTAAAAACCTAACTGCAGCCGCACTCAACAATTTCAAAAAATACAACTAAAATATAGAGTGGACACTATCCAGAACTACAGGAAAGTTGACTGACTGGGAATTCTACAACTAGAAGGAAAGAGAAAACCTGAAGGACAAGCAGAGGAGCTGCAAAAGCCCAAGGTACAGAGACCGGTGCACGCACGGGGAGAGGACGGAGCCGGAGAGGAGGGGCGGCGGAGTGCCTGGCTGGCATTCCCCAGCGGGAAGGAGATAAAAGCTCCGGACCGTACTGAACCCCAACTCCGACTGCACTGAACCCCAGTTCTGGGCGAGACCCTGGGGTCCAGGCTCACACAGAGGGAATCTGGGCTGTAAGGCGGAAGCCCAGCGGAGCTGCGGCGTATAAGCAGAGCCCCGGAGTCGAGCACATTGCGTGCACAGAGGACAGACTGTTGTTTGGGCCACGGAGATTGCCCTAGCGGGAAGGAGACATAAGCTCCGGACTGTTCTTAACCCCACTTCCAACTGCTCTGAACCCCAGTTGTGGGCTTGTTGGGGGAGAGACTACACTGTCTGGTAGCGGGCGAAGCTCTAGAGTGCCTTTCTCTCAGAGGTGCTTGCAGTACCAAAGGACACTGAGGTACACTGAGACTCAGGAACCTCAGAGGGCCGGGCTAACCGGAAGGCAAGGCTGTAGGCTCCACCCTGAAACTCTGCCCCAGCCAAGCTGAACTCAGAGAGGCTTTTGCAGGTTTCAAAGTCTAGTGGAATAAGCATGTCTCCTGGCATAGACACAGCTGATCCTCCCAACCTACCAACTCAGGGAAGCAGCGAAAATGCCGAAACGAGGAAACAGATCACAAACGAAAGAAATGGAGGACAAAAAGCGACTGGATATAGAGTTCAAAGCCACGCTTATAAGGTTGTTCAACAATCTCTTAGAAAAGGCAGATAAAATAAATGAGACCTATGAGGATATGAAAAGGGATCAACTAGAAATGAAGAATACATTCTCTGAAATAAAAAATATTATACAGAGTCCTAAAAACAGATTGGAAGATTGCAAGAATCAAGTCCAATATTTGGAACACAAAGAGCCAGAGGACACTCCTCTGCAGCAGCAAGAAGACGAGAGAATCCAGAAAGTTGAAGATGGTGTGAGAAACCTCTGGGACAACTTCAAGCGAACCAACATCAGAATTATGGGCATCCCAGAAGATGACAGAGAGCAAGATACCGAAAACATATTGAAAGAAATAGTGACAGAAAACTTCCCCCACCTGGTGAAAGAAATAGACTTACACGTCCAGGAAGCACACAGAACCCCAAACAAAAGGAATCCAAAGAGGACCACACCAAGACACATCATAATTAAAATTCCAAGAGCTAAAGACAAAGAGAGAATATTAAAAGCAGCAAGACAAAAGCAGGTAGTTACCTATAAAGGGGCACCCATACGACTGTCAGCTGATTTCTCAACAGAAACCATGCAGGCCAGACGGGAATGGCAAGAAATATTCAAGGTGATGAATAACAAGAACCTACAGCCAAAAATACTCTACCCAGCAAAGCTATCATTCAGAATTGAAGGCCAGATAAAGAGCTTCACAAATAAATTTAAGCTAAAGGAATTCATCACTGCCAAGCCAGAATTATATGAATTGCTGAAAGGGGTTCTTTAGGAAGAGGAAGAAAATAAAGATAAAAATTATGAACAAACACGTAACTATCAACAAGTGAGTCTAAAAACCAAGGGAAGTAAAAATCATGATGAACAATATTAACTGGTGAATATAATAGAATCAGAGGTATGGAAGGGGAGTGGACTGATGATTCTCGGGGAAATGGGGAGTGGAGCGGGGCAGGAAGATACTGAACATAAACTGCACCTATGGATGAGGACAATGGGGGATGGGGAAAGGGCAGAGAATTGAATGGAAACTTGGTGTAGGGGAGAAATTGGGGGGGGGGGAATGAGGAACATTTGTAATAATATGAACAATAAAGATTTAGTTAAAAAAATAAATAAATAAATAAAAGAATAGCCAGCAACTTCAAAAAAAAAAAAAAGAATAAATGGATGAAAAAAGTCAACACCTACATAAGAATCAAGAAGAAATGAAGAGTGATATAGCTGCAATAAAAAAAAAAAAAAAACACCATGGAAAGTTTCAACAGTAGACTAGGAGAAGCAGGGGACCAAATTAGCGAACTAGAAGACAGGAAAGCCAAAAACACAGCCAAACTGAATTGAAACTGAAGAAAAAAGTTAAAAGACAGAAGGAGAGCCTAAGGGAGCTATGGGACAACATGAAATGATGCAACATATGAATAATAGGGATTCCAGAACAACAGGAAGAGGAACAAGGGTTAGAAGAACTATTTGAAGAAATAATGTCAGAAAACTTTCATGATGTGGCAAAGAAGAAAGGCACACAAACACAGAGAGTCCCAAACAGGATGAACCTGAAAAGACCCACACCAAGACACATAATTATGATGGCAAATACTCAGGACAAAGAGAGAATCTTAAAGGCTGCAAGAGAGACAGAAAGTTACATTCGAGGGAGCTCCCATTAGATTATCAAATGATTTATCAACAGAAACACATCAGGTCAAAAAAGAATAGAAAGAAATTTACAAAGTGATGCAAACCAAGGGACTGAATCCAAGAATACTCTATCCAGCAAGGCTATCATTCAAAATTGAAGAGGTAATAAGGAGCTTCATAGAAAAAAAAATTCTAAGGGAGTCTATCACTACCAAGACAGCAACACAAGAAATGCTAAAGGGACTGGTATAAAAAGAAGAAATAAAAAGGTAAGAAGGAACACAGACACAAAAAATAAAAATGGATACAAATACCTGTGAATAATAACTTTAAATGTAAATGGACGAAATGCTCCAATCAAAAGACATGGAGTGAGTGAATGGATAAAAAAACATGACCCATATATATGCTGCCTACAAGAGACCCACCTCAGAACAAGGGACTCACACAGATTGAAAGTGAAGGGATGGAAAAACATCTTTCAGCAAATGGAAATTAAAAAAAAGCTGGGGTAGCAGTACTTATATCTGACAAAATAGATCTCAAAGTAAAGGCCTTAACAAGAGATAAGGAAGGCCACTTCATAATAATAAAGGGATCAAAACAAAAAGTGGATATAACCCTGGTAAATATATATGCACCCAATGCAGGAGAATCCAAATACATTTAAAAATTCCTGAAAGATATCAAGAGAGGTTGACAACAATAAAATCATAGTAGGGGACTTTAATATACCACTTACATCACTGGATAAATCCACTAGACAAAAAATCAGCAATTAAACAGCAATTGTAAATGACTCACTAGATCAGATGGACCTAATTGACAACTTCAGAGCATTTCACTCCATAGCCATGGAATATATGTTCTTCTCAAGTGTACATGGGACATTTTAAAAAATAGACCACACATTGGGTCACAAAGTCTCCCCAAATTAAAAAAAGGTTGAAATCATACCAAGCATTTTCATAGACCACAATGATATAATATTAGAAATAAACTATAATAAAAACATTCCAGAAAATTCAATCACTTGGAAGCTGAATAGCATGCTATTAAACACTAATTGGGTTATCAAAGAGATCAAAGAAGAAATTAAAAACATCCTGGAGACAAAAATGACAATAAAAACACAATAATACAAATACTATGGGACACAAAAAAGCAGTTCTGAAAGGGACGTTTATAGCTCTACAAGCCTACCTCAATAAACAGGAAAAAATGGTAATAAAACATCTAACTCAACAACTCAAAGAATTAGAAAGAGAGCAACAAGAAAAGCCCTCAGTGAGCAGAAGGAAGGAAATAATAAAGATCAGAGCAGAAATGAATGACATAGAGACACACACACACACACACACACACACACCAAAAAAACAAACAAACAAACAAAACAAAAGATCAATGACACCAAGAGCTGGTTCTTTGAAAGGATAAACAAAATTGATGAACCTCAAGCCAAGCTAACCAAGAAGCAAAGTGAGAGGATGATATATACAAAATCAGAAATGAAAGAGGAGAAATAACAACAGACACAGACCCTACAGAAATACAAAGGATTATTAAAAAACATACTATGAATAACTCTATTCTAAAAAACTAGACAACCTGGAGGTAATGGACACATTCCTAGAAAAATACAACCTTCCAAAACTTACTCAAGAAGATTCTAAAAATCTCAATAGGTTGATAACTATGGAAGAATTTGAAGCAGTCATCAAAATGATTCCAGCAAACAAAATCCCGGGGCCAGAGGGCTTCACAGGGGAGTTTTACTAAACATTCAAGGAAGAATTAAAACCTATCCTTCTACGACTATTCCAGAAAATTCAAGAGGAAGGAACACTTCCAAACTCCTTCTATGAAGCCAACATCACCCTAATACCAAAACCAGATAAAAATAACACATTAAATGAGGATTAGAGACCAATATCCCTCATTAACATAGATGCAAAAATCCTCAACAAAATTCTAGCAAATCAGATCCAGCAGCACATCAGAAAGATCATACACCATGACCAAGTAGGATTTACCCTGGGGATACAAGGATGGTAAAATATTCCCAAATCAATAAATGTGATACATCACATAAACAACTTGAGAGATAAAAATCACCTAGTCATATCAATTGATGCAGAATAAGCATTTGATAAAATTCAACACACTTTCTTGATAAAAACTCTCAGCAAGGTGGGAATAGAAAGATCATACCTCAATATAATAAAAGCCATATATGACAAACCCACAGCCAACATCATACTCAATGGGCAAAACTAAAACCATTTCCCCTAAGAATGGAAACAAGACAGGAATGACCACTCTCACCACTGCTGTTCAACATAGTGTTGGAAGTACCAGCCATTTCAATCAGACAAGAGAAAGAAATAATAGGCATCCAAACTGAGAAAGAAGTAAAACTGTCCTTATTTGCAGATGACATGATACTGTACATAGAAAACCCTAAAGACTCCATCAAAAAAATTATTAGACTTAATAAGTGAATTCAGCAATGTAGCAGGATACAAAATTAATGCTAAGAAATCTACGACATTTCTAAACACCAATAATGAACTTACAGAAAGAGAGACTAAAAAAGCAATCCCATTTACATCACACACAAAAAAAATCAAGATACCAAGGAATAAACTTAACTGAGAAGGTAAAAAAACATATATGCAGAAAACTACATGACACTAAAAAAGGATAAAGGAAGACATAAAGAGATGGAAGGACATACCATGTTCGTGGATTGATAGAACCAACTTCATTAAAATGTCCATACTACCTAAAGCAATCTATAAATTCAATGCACTTCCCATTAAAATACCAATGACATATTTCATAGACCTAGAACGAACTTTCCAAAAATTCATCTGGAATTTAAAAAAAGACCCTCGATAGCCACAGCAATCCTGAGAAAGAAGAAAAAAGTAGGTGGGATCTCAGAACCATATATAAAGCTATATTACAAAGCCACTGTTCTCAAAGGCACAAGAACAGAGATAAAGATCAATGGAATAGAATGGAAAACCCAGAAATTGATCCAAATCACTATGCTCAATTAATATTTGACAAAGGAGGCATGAACATACAATGGAGTAAAGACAGTCTCTTCAATAAATGGTGTTGGGAACATAGGATAGATACATGCAAATAAACTCAAAATGGATCAAGGACTTAAACATATGACAGGAAACCATAAAAAATACTAGAGGAATCGATAGGCAGAAAAGTCTCTGACATATGCCAAAGCAGTTTCTTTACTGATACTGTTCCTAGGGCAATGGAAGCTAAAGAGAAAATAAACAAATGGGACTACATCAAAATAAAAAGCTTTTGCACAGCGAAGAAACCATCAATAAAACAACAAGAAAGTCCACTGAAAATATGGAGAACATATTTTCCAATGATATCAACAATAAGGGTTTAATCTCCAACATTTACAGGAAACTCATGCAGCTTAACAAAAAGATAAACAACCCAATAAGAAAGTGGGCAACTGATCTAAATAGACACTTTTCTTAAAAAGACAGAAGGAAGGCCAAGAGACATATAAAAATCTGATCAAAGTCACTAATCATTAGACAGATGCAAAAAAAACCCAACAAGTTGGTACCATCTCACACCTGACAGAATGGTTATTATCAACAAGTCAACACTCATGTAAGGAAAAATATCCTGTAAGTAAATTACATCTAGAAAACTTGTACTTTAGAAAATTAATTGTAATGCTAACAGCAAGACACCCATGAAAAACACACATTGTATCAAAACAAGCCAGAGAAAAATCATTTAGGCAAAAAATTAAAAAAGGATCCCAAGTCAAATTTATAGAAAATATTCCTTTATTAACTTTTGGTTGAGAATATGTTTGTATATTTTGAGGAAAAAACTCTAAGACCATGTGGATTCTGGCAACAGAGGGAATTATCAGGACTATTCAAGCCTTGAAGACAGAAGAGAGGCAGTCCAGAGATGGAAGATGCTGATGTCGCCTTGCCATAATAGCAGTCAGCAGCTGTGCATCACTCCAGGTTTCCCAGGACCAAACCAGAGAGAGTGAGACCAGCATTACCACCATTTGTCCACCATCCATAAATGAAATATCATTGCTCACATATACACATAAGGAACTGTTTGACATTGAAATTGGATCTCAAAAGAACTGTTGGCCCAGAAAGAAACGCACTACAGACTGATTCATTTGCCTTTCAGCATAAACATTATTGCTTGTCTCATTTTCTGTTCTTATAAGTGTATTTCCAGCAGGACATGATCTCACTCATCTAGGGGAAATGATGAACAACATAGACTGATGCACAAGAACAACATTGATCAGACTGTCGGACCTCAGAGGGAAGGTAGGGGAGGGTGGTGATAAGGGAGAAAGATCAACCAAAGGACTTGTGTACATACATATGAGTCTAACCAGTGGTCAAGGACAACAGAGGGGTGGAGGCATGAGTGGGGAGAGGTGGGGGATGGGAATGGGGGGAAGGAGGACAAATATGTGATACCTTAATAAAGTAATTATAAACAAACAAGTCAACAAATGACAAGTGCTAGGAGGATATGGAGAAAAAGGAACCCTTGTGCACTGCTGGTGGGAATGCACACTGGTGTAGCCACTATGGAGAACAGTAAGGAGTTTCCTCAAAAAACTAAAAATGGACCTCCCATTTGACCCAGTGATCCCACTTCTAGGAATATATCCCAGGAATCTAGACACATCAATCAGAGAGGATATATGCACCCCTATGTTCATAGCAGCACAATTTACAATAGCTAAGATTTGGAAACAGCCTAAGTGCCCATCAACAGATGGATGGATTAAATAACTGTGGTATATCTACACAATGGAATACTATGCTGTGGTAAAAAAGGAGTTCTTGCCATTTGAAATAGCATGGATGGAGCTGGAGAGCATTATGCTAAGTGAAATAAACCATGCAGAGAAAGATAAATATATGATCTCACTCATTTGTGGAATATAATGAACAACATAAACTGATGAAGAAAAATAGATCCAGAGACAGAGAAACATCAATCAAAACATCAAACTTCAGAGAATGGAGACAAGGAGAACTTGGCTCCTTCAACTAAAGCTCCTTTGACCCTCAATGCCTTTCAAAATTATCTTTCGAAGAGAGAAACTGAGATGGCAGCATCGGTAAATGCCTAACTGCAGCCTCATTCAACAATTACAAAAAATACAACTAAAATACAAAATGGACATTATCCAGAACTATAGAAAAGTTGACTGACTGAAAATTCTACAACTAGAAGGAAATAGAAAACCAGAAGGAAAATCAGAGGAGCTCTAAAAGCCTAAGGTACGGAGACATAATGGGGAGAGGACGGAGTCAGAGAGGAGGGGCAGCTGAGTGCATGGCTGGCGTTCCCTAGCGGGAAGGAGATAAAAGCTCCGGACTGTGCTGAGCCCCAGGTCAGACTGAACTGAACTCCAGTTCTAGGCCAGACCCTGGGGACCCAGGCTCATACGTAGGGAATCTGGGCTGTAAGGCGGAATGTCAGGAGAACGGCAAAAGGCAGAGCCCCAGAGGCTCTTATGTGAATGCAAGCAGAGGATGGACTGTTGACTGTGCTGCTGGATTGCCCTACCTGGAAAGAGATAAAAGCTCTGGACTGCTCTGAACCTCACTTCCAACTGCACTGAACCCAAGTTCTGGGCTTATTAAGGGAGAGACTAGACTGTCTGGCAGTGGGAAAAACTCGAGGGCACCTTTCTCTCAGAGGAGCTTGCAGCGAGTACAAAGGACACTGAGGAACACTGAGACTCAGGAACCTCATAGGGAAGCACTGATGGGAAGCCAAGGCTGTAGGCTCCACCCTGAAACTCCGCCCCATCCAAGCTGAGCACAGAGGCTTTTGCAATTTTCCAAGTCTAGTCGAATAAGGCTGTCTTCCAGCATAGACACAGATGATCCTCACAGCCAATTGGCCTGGAGGTCAGTTCCTCCCAGTGATACCAACAACAATCAAGACTTAATTACAATAAGGCTGTACACACAGTCCACAAAGGGGTGCACCAAGAGTGTCCACTTCAGGTAACTGGGAGGCTGACTCACTGAACCATATAGAACACCTTAGCACACAAAGCCACCCTACCAACTCAGGGAAGCAGCGAAAATGCCAAGACAAGGAAACAGATCACAAACTAAAGAAATGTAGGACAAAAAGCGACTGGATATAGAGTTCAGAACCACGGTTATAAGGTTTTTCAAGAATTTCCTAGAAAAGGCCAATAAAATAAATGAGACCTATGAATATATGAAAAGAAATAAAGAAATAAAGAATACATTGTATGAAATAAAAAATATTATACGGAGTCCTAAAATCAGAATGGAAGATCTCAAGAATCAAGTCAAAGATTTGGAACACCAAAGAGCCAGAGGAAACTCCTCTGCAGAAGCAAGACAAGAGAATCCAGAAATTGAAGATAGTGTTAGAAACCTCTAGGACAACTTCAAGCAAACCAACATCAGAATTATGGGGGTCCCAGAACGAGAGAGAGAGAGAGCAAGATACAGAAAACATATTGGAAGAAATAGTGACAGAAAACTTCCCCCACCTGGTGAAAGAAATAGAGTTACAAGTCCAGGAAGCACACAGAACCCCAAACAAAAGGAATCCAAAGAGGACCACACCAAGACACATTATAATTAAAATTCCAAGAGCAAAAGACAAAAAGAGAATATTAAAAGCAGCAAGAGAAAAGCAGGTAGTTACCTATAAAGGAGCACCCATACAACTGTCAACTGATTTCTCAACAGAAACCATGCAGGCCAGACGGGAATGGCAAGAAATATTCAAAGTGATGAATAACAAGAACCTATAGCCAAAAATACTCTACCCAGCAAAGTTATCACTCAGAATTGAAGGCCAGTTAAAGAGCTTCACAAATAAAAATAAAAAAGCTAAAGGAGTTCATCACCACCAAACCAGAATTATATGAATTGCTGAAGGGGGTTCTTTAGAAAGAGGAAGAAGATAAAGATAAAAATTATGAACAACAAATACGTAACTATCAACAAGTGAATCTAAAAACCAAGGGAATTAAAAAATCTGATGAACAATATCAACTTTGAATATAATATAATCAGGTATGGAAGGGAAGGGGACTGACTTCTCGGGGAAAAGGGGAGTGGGGGGTGCGGGAAGAGACTGAACATAAACTGTGCATCTATGGATGAGGACAATGCGGGTGGAGAAAGGGCAGAGTGAGGGATGGGAATCTGGTGGAGGGGAGCAATGGAAGGAAAAAATGAGGAACATTTATAATAATATGAACAATAAAGATTTATTAAAAATTAAAAAAATTAAAAAAAACTTCAGGGAAGGTAGGGGACAGTGTGGGGTAAGGGAGAGAGATCTATCTAAGAATTTATATGCATGCATATAAGCATAATCAATGGACACAGATAACAGGGTGGGGGTGGGGCCATGAATGGGAATAATACACATATGTAATAACTTAATCAATAAAGAAATTAAAAAACAGAGTAAATGAGCCCTAGCTGTTTTGGCTCAGTGGATAGAGCATTGGTTTGTGGACTGAAGGATTCTGGGTTCAATTCCGGCTAAGGGCACATGCCTGGGTTGTGGACTTGATCCCAGGCATGGGGGGTGCAGGACGTAGCTCATGAACAATTCACCCTCATCGTTGATGTTTCTTTCTGTCTCTCCCTTTCTCTCTAAAATCAATCAAAAATATTTTTTAAAAGATGAAATGAGATGGTATTTTATTTATGTATTTAATTTTGCTTAATCCTCACCCAAGGATATTTTTGCCACTGAAGAGAGTGGAAGGGTGGGAGAGAGAGAGAGAGAAAGAGAGAGAGAGAGAGAGAGAGAGAGAGAGAGAGAGAGAGAGATTAATTGGTTGCCTTCCACACATCCTGAATGGGGCTGGGTATCAAACCTGCAACTCAGGTACATTCCATTGACTGGGACTTGAACCTGAGACCCTTCAGTAGGCAGGCAGACACTCTAACCACTGAGCAAAATTGGACAGACTGTTTTATTATTAGTAGTAGTAGTAGCAGCAGTAGTAGTAGTAGTATTTTAATTCTCATCCGAAGATGTGCTTTTATTGATTTTAAGGGGGGAGATGTCAATGTCAGAAACATCTGCTTCCTATATGTTCCCTGATGGGGGATCAAACATGCAACATTTTTGGTGTATAGGACACTGATCCAAGCAACTGAGTCATGCACTGGGGCAAAAGGATTGACTAGTGCACCAGAGATTGTGTTTTAAAGCATCTAGCAAAGTGCCTAGCACCTAATAAACACTCTATAAAAGTTGACATGCCCTTTCCTCCCCTATCTAGGAAAGATTCTTATTGAGCAGAGACTTTAGGTAACAGGTGAAGGAGTCAGGAATAAAAAGATGATTTCATCTAACTTTCCAGATGAAAAGTCATGAACACTAGAGGTGCATGATTTGGTTCACAAGGGAACAACTCAAATCCTTTACAAAAGAATAAAATAAAAGCACTCTGATATCAAATACTGTATTATTCTATATTGAAGTCCCAGTGCACAAAATTTGTGCATGGGGGGATCTCTCAGTCCAGCCTGCACCCTCTCACAATCCAGGACCCCCTCAGGGGATGTCTGACTGCCACTTTAATCCCAATCCCTGCAGTCAGACATCCCTCTCACAATCTGGGATCACTGGTTCCTAACCACTTGCCTGCCTGCCTGATGGGCCCTAACCACCTCTGCCTGTCTGCCTGATCACCCCTAACTGCTTGCCTGCCCGCCTAATCACCCCTAACCACCTCTACCTTGGCCCCTGATGCAGTGGCTTCATCCAGATGGACATTCAGAAGGTTGTTTGGCTGTCCAGTCTAATTAGCATATTATGCTTTTATTATTATAGACTAGAGGCCTGGTGCACAAAATTAGTGCACAGGAGGGGTGGTGTTCCTCAGTCTGGCCTGCACCCTCTCTAATACGGGACTCCTCGGGGGATGTCTGACTGCTGGTTTAGGCCCGATCCCTCTCACAATCTGGCCTAAACTGGCAGTTGAAAAACCCTCTTGCAATCTGGGACTTCTGGCTCCTAACTACTCAACTGCCTGCTAGCCTGATCCCCGTAACTGTTCTCCCCTGCCAGCCTGATCCCCCTAACTGCCCTTCCCCACTGGCCTTATCCCTCAAACTGCTCTCCCCCTCCAGCCTGATCACCCCTAACTGCCTCTGTCTTGGCCTTGACATCATCGCTTTGTCTAGAAGGACATCTGGCCTAATTAGCATAGTACCCTTTTGAGCTGGCTGGTCTGTGCTTAAGAAGGTTCCGGATCAGGGTAGGGGTCCCTGTGGGGGGAGGGGGGTGTAGCCAGCCTGAGATGGGGCTGAATAATGTTTTCAGGCTGGCCACGCCCCCATGGGGTGAGGGTCCCCACTGGGGGGCGTGGCTGGCCTGGGTTAGGGGCTGAGGGCTGTTTGGGGATGGTTTGCAGGCCAGCCATGCTCCTGGCTTTGTCTGGAAGGTTCCCTGAAGGTCTCCTGGTCTAATTAGCATATTACTCTTTTATAGATAACAAAAGGGTAATATGCAAATCAACTGAATAGCAGAAAAACAGGTCGCTATGACATGCACTGACCACCGGGAGGGGGGGGGGGCAGGTGCTCAATGCATGAGCTGCCTCCAGCCGTAGGCCCTGATTGCCTGACTAGGACCTTTAGGCCAACCTCTGGGTCTCTTCCCCGGTGCAGGCTCCAATTGCAGGATGGCAATTGAGCTGCCCCCCGCCCCCACCCCTGTGCAGGGCCAGTGAGCAGGTGGAAACAACCAACCTCTCAGTCCTTCCCGGCCAGCTGGCATTCTTTCCCACAGCAGAGACACAGGCCTGCCCACAGCTGCAGACAGTTGCTCCTCACTCCTCCCCACCTGCTCCCTGAGGGGGAGGGAGAAGCCATCAGCAAGGTAACAGGAGTTGGTTGGTTAGGTGGGTTGTTGAGAAACCTATCTCCTGATGCTGCTGAATTCTAACCCTGTTCAGAATTCTGTGTTCTCTGCTTAAAACACCTGATCTTAACCTCCTCAGTGGTTATGTGACCTGAAATCTAATGGGACCTCTTTGTGGGATGGGTTGTTGTGCCCTAGTACCCTGCAAGTAGAATCCTCCAGCAAATGAACACAGTGAACATTCAGGCGTGACCAGAATGACCCTGATAGTGCCACTGTCTCCTGGAACTCTCTCGGGCATTGGGCCCACACCCCATCCCTTACCTGAAAGAAATTGCACACAAAAGCACCTCCGGATCACAGCCTCCGATACAGGCTTGATATATCTTGGGCCAGGACCACCTTGGGTGCAAGATGGCGAAGGGGGAACTGGGGGTGGGTGATGGCGGGGAGTGGGACCAGCTGCAGGCAGCCGGGGAAGATGGCTTCGTGGGCCAGACCTAGGGACTGTACCTGTGCACAAATTTCATATGCTGGGCATCTAGTCTTGCATAATATGACATCCAGACACAGTGTGTACTGTAAGGTTAGTTGATTCAGCAACTGGATAATTTTGTGAAAGACAGTTTCTTTGGTCTCTTTTTTCACCATTCTAAAGTGTCCAATTCATCCTAAGGCTGGTTTCTCTGGTTGTAAGAAGGCTGCTTATAGCAATTGCTATATACATACTTAGTAACATGCAGTGAAAGGAGACAACCTCTATTTCAAGGATAAAACATAAATCCTTCATTTCAGTCTCGCTGGGTCCCCATTGGCCATTGTCCATTTTGAACTTATTAATAACTAGTCATCATGGGATTGTCAACCTCCAATTGGCATAAGTAAACCAATCACCAGCAGAAGAGAGGGAATTAGAATAACTTATTTATACTAATGATAGTGGCTATGCTTTCTGAACCCCAGAGGAAGATCATCATGGCATGGAGCAGAGCCCCCAGGCAATTGACAATGTGAAGAACAGACTTTAGTGATTTTAAGCAATTAAGGCTTTGGGGGTTATTTGCCATTGTAACCTAACCTAACCTATGTTATATAACAATAGACAAAGTAAGTAAAGTATTGTAAATTACATTATGGAGAGATGTGTCAATGTGGGTGTAAATGAGCTAAATCCTTCTCTGTGAAAGTAGGAAGTTAATACTTGATATTTAAAATGAAAATAAATGTTTCAGAAAGTCATGTTATTTAGAAATTTAGAGGAAACTATGAAGAAAGAAAAAAATACTGTGAAAAAAATTAAAAGTTATTGCCCAGGAAATAAGTCTAGGATAGAAACAGGTGGGGCAGGAAGATTTTGGCTTTCATTAAACTCTCCTGAAATTGTTTATGTTTATAAGTAATGTGCTTGTATTACTTTGATATATATTTTTAAATTTCTTTTTATTTGCCTTTATTTTATGCAAGCTCTAAAAAATGATAATTTTCGGTGTGCTTGTATTCCTTTGATATATATTTTTTTAAATTTCTGTTTATTTGCCTTTATTTTATGCAAGCTCTAAAAAAATGATAATTTTCGGGTCCTTGGAACATGGTCATTAAATCTAACTGACGTCTTTCTGGAAGTGAATTTGTGCTTTGGTTGACTCAGATCTTACATACCTAATTTACTCCTGAATAACATTTTACTTTTGACAACCTGATGGTCAAGCTAGTAATCTGACAGCCAGATTCAAAATTATAAGAACAAAAGAATGTTTGTGTTTATGTCATTTATTAACTTTTTAGAGAGAAAACACATCAAAAGGGTTTCTGGTGAGAAAATAAACTACTTAATTTTTTTTTTTTTGTGAGATGATGAGGTATTTGCTCACCTGGGGATGTTCTTTAAAAGAACTTTGGAGAGGCTAGAGCTTCAAGTTTTTCACTAGGGAATTTCTCTTGAATCATGGGCCTGAGCTCCTTTTTCAAAGTCTCCTCTACCAGCACCGGAGTCTTCAGAACACTTATACTGTTTGCCCTCTCTAAAGCCTACATCCCACTCTGCGTGGATGATATGGTCATCTAAGATGGTCCCATTTAGGAACCGTATGGCATTTTCAGCATCAGCTCTGTTGTAGTATTCTACAAAACAGAAACCACATGGTGTTTTCTTTAACTTATCCAAGCCCATAAATACATTTCTGACATCACCACATCTACTAAAGAGCTCAAATATTTGCTCCTCAGATGTATACATGGAAATATTCTCCAAATATAGAGTGCAGCTTTCCTTCAGTAATTTTTCATGCTCTCCGTTATCAGCACTGAAATTCTGGCTCCTGTCTTTGCTCATCTCCAGGTAGAAGTCGCTGCACAGAATCTTCAGGTCTTTGGACATGGTGCTCAGCAAGCTCTGTGAGGTCAGCAAGTCGTGATCCAGCTTGGCAGCAGTGACACCAACAAAATCCTAAATTTAATTTTTTAAAAGACTAAAGTTACAAGGAGGGAAGAAGAAATATAAACCTGTAGATACTTAATAGATTTGTGCCAAGCTGTGTACACACCTCAGCTCTTAACCAAGAGAATCATGTCAAGGCAAACCCCGATGGAAAGTGCCGGTCCCAAGAACATGGACATAAAATCCGACTTTGTAAGTCTTCCTGAAAGGTAAGTTATGCTGTCTTTGGTTGACTCATTTCTTACATCCTTAATCTTTTACCAAATAATATATTTAGTAATAGTATGATGTTGGAAAATATGCCATAAAACAATAAGAATTGATCAAATTTTCATAGATAATGAGTACTATTATCATTTCTAATCAAGAACTAGACATCAGATAGGTCACATATATAATCAGGGTCAAAGTACAAATACAGTTGTGACATACTCTCTCATAATTTAAAGTAAATATGTGACTCAAGTTTACAATATACTGTCCATATATATTTGGATATATATATCCAAATATATAGGGTATATATATATATCCAAATATATAGGATATATATACTTGGATATATATATCCAAGTATACCAATCCTATCTAATAAAATAGTGATATGCAAATTGACCATACCTCCCCTATACCCACAAGCCATGCCCACCAGCCAATCAAGAGTGAGTAGGCAAATTAACCCAACCAACATAGCTGTGGCCACGGAGAGAGCAGGAGGCTTGGGTTTCCCCTGCAATTTGGGAAGCCAAGCTTTCCACCTGCCCTGGCCTGCCTTGGCCTCCACTTAAGGATACAAAGTTTAAATTATAGAAAATAAATAAATCTCAACAAACATGGCGGCAGCCACAAAGCTAGAGAGAATAGGAGGCTTGAGTTTCCCCAGGCAATAGAGGAAACCAAGTTTTCACAGCCTTGGCCTGCCTTGGCCTCTGCTGAAGGCTACAAAGTTTCAGTTTTAAAAGATAAATAAATCCCAGATACCAGGAGCCTCTGCTTGGGTCACCAGGGGCCAGCCTACAAACCACCACAAGCCCCTCACCCAGGCCACCCCACACCCCAAGGGAACCCCCACTCTGATCTGGGATACCCTTTAGGGCAAATCAGCCAGCCCTCACCCGTGCACTAGGAATCTATCCTATCTAATCAAAGAAAAATATGCAAATTGACCATCACTCCAACACACAAGATGACTGTCCCCATGTGGACACAAGATGGCCACCACAAGATGGCTAGCAGGGGAGGGAACTTGGGAGGGACCAAGCCTGCAAGGGAGAGCAATTGGGGGCAATCAAGCCTACAGGAGAGAGCAGTTGGAAGGGACCAGGCCTGCAGGGGAGGGCAGTTATGGGTGACCAGGCCTGCAGGGGAGGGCAGTTATGGGTGACCAGGCCTGCAGGGGAGGGCAGTTATGGGTGACCAAGCCTGTAGGGGAGGGCAGTTAGAAGCAAACAGGATGGCAGGGGAGCAGTTAGGCATCAATCAAGTTGGCAGGGGAATGGTTGGGGGGGTGATCAGGCTGGCAGGCAAAAGTGGTTAGGGGCAATCAGGAAGGCAAGCAGGCGAGCAGTTGGGAGCCAGCAGTCCTGGGTTATGAGAGGGATGTCCGAATGGCCATAACAGGTATTCGGACATCCTTCGAGGGGTCTCAGATTGGAGAGGGTGCAGGCTGGGCTGAAGGACCCCCCCACCCCTTGCATGAATTTTGTGCACCGTCCCTCTAGTCCTATATAATAAAAGGTACTATGCAAATAGACCGTATGGCAGAACAACCAAACAACTGGTCATGTGCTGACCACCAGGGGGTGTATACGGAACATGGTAGGCATTGGTAGCAGGGAACAGAACACGGAACATGGTGGGCGTTGCCTGCAGCAGGATGGTGCAGCAGCTACACCAAGGTGGGATGCAGGTTGTTGTTATTGGGGCAAGCCTCTGGTGGTTACTGAAAATTCTTTGCTTCTGCACACCACAGTCCCTCCCAGCATCCACACCTGCTGCTGGCGTCAACCCCACTTGCACCCGCTGCCAGCTCCAATGGTCCCTCAGGGCTTCTCCACCTCCCCCTGTCCCTAAGGGGCCATTGGGTCAGCATCCACCTCTTGCCCCTACTGAGGGTGTCAGCCCTGCTCGCACCTGCTACTGGCACCAGTCCCAATCACTCTGCACTTTCAGTGTGTGGGAGCAGTGGTGGTGAGAGCTGGGCTGCCAGCAGACAGGGGGCCGCAGCAGGAGGGGCTGGGTAGGGGCACAGAGGATGGACCAAGACCCACCCCTGTGTCCTACATAGGCTCACAGCCCACAATTCCTTTCAAGGTGCATGAATTCATGCACTGGGCCCTTAGTAGCTCTATAAAAATGAAAACTCTCTAGTATAATTTTATCTAAATTAAGATTAAATTTTATTAACAATAATTCCACTTGTCATATTAGACTTTAGAATGACTCTTATATAATTATTTGAATATT
This sequence comes from Vespertilio murinus, assembly GCA_963924515.1. NCBI lineage: Eukaryota > Metazoa > Chordata > Mammalia > Chiroptera > Vespertilionidae > Vespertilio > Vespertilio murinus. Next base: position 56,937,912 of record OZ004710.1, on the reverse strand, counting down.
CCAAGCCTGTTTTTAAAAACCTTCCCAGAGAATTTTTACTAATGCCCTTTTCTTTCTTCACTAAATGTTCCTACTATGGTCAGAGGCATTAAAAATAATTCAATTGGTTTTAGCTACACTTTTCAAAAATTGACATTAGTCCCCATCCCTCTATTTTATAATGATTCCCAAATTTTAGTGTGAAGGGAAAATCTGAAGAACCAGGAAAAAAAAGGATATTCTTTCATATCGCCCTTAAGAGATTCTAACTCAGTAGATTCGAGCAAGACCAAATAACTTACATTTAAGTTTTAACCTGAATCCCCAGTGCTCCAGATGCAAGTTGTCCAAGGACTACACTTGGAGATTTCTCTTAAACATTTAATGAGCCGTTTTTATTTGTCAGGCACTATATTATGAGCATATAAATGAAAAAGACACAGTGGAAGTAAAAATTTCAGAAAGAATGGTATAAAGAGAGAAGGGAACTCACATTTTCTGGGTATCTCCTTCATGGTGTACACTGTGTGCATTTTCTACTATATCTTACAGGAGGAGAAGCAGTGACTCAGCTTGGGGAAATCAGATAATATTTCCAGGGAAGGGCTGCATGCACTGATTCTCAAAACACACACACACACACACACACACACACACACACACACACAGAGAGAGAGAGAGAGAGAGAGAGAGAGAGAGAGAGAGAGAGAGGAGGATGTAGAAATTTAGGGAACCAAAATTTCGCACCTCCGCCCCTCTGTCTGAACCAAACAGAGAAAACATGTGCAAGGGAAGAATGTAGTCAAAGAAAAAACAAAAGCATAGAAAACCGAAATGGAAGCCTAAATAAAACCAGGTGCAAACAATAGTGCTATAATTCATAGCAATGAAATGAAATGGGGCCCCCTGCCTATTTAGATGTCACTTGAAGGGCAGTGGGAAGCCCAGTACCCAAAAATCATCTTGCTGACAGCCTGTAAATGATGTCTGAAAGTCTGCCAATGGAAACTCATATTTTGAATCATTGACAAATTGCCCCATTAAAAAATAAGCATCCTTCTCATACAACAGTAGATTGGCAGATCAGAGAATATGATAGCTATAGTGGATTTCATTTAATTCAGGTGTTGGATAAAGTTCCCCATAATTTCCTTGTAAATGAGTTGGCAAAATATAGGGTGTATGTTTCAGCTGTGTGTTGAGATGAGTTTAGAACTAACCAGAACAACCAATGATTTGGTGTCAAACTATAAAGGAAGTTCTAGCAATGAGCCAAAATGTTTTATTCTTAGTTGTGTCTTGTTCAGCTCCTTTATAATTTGGCTTACTACTAACAATAGCTTTTAAACTGGTCAAAGCAGCCCAAAGCTAGAATGGGTTGCCTTCAGGTACAATGAGCACTGAGATACCCCTGGAATACCCCTTGCCTATTAGTCAAACAGTGGAGAGGCCCTCTTTAATCAGTGTAATGTTAGGAATCAAGGATGAATTTTGAAGTCAAAAGACCTCAGTTCAAATTTAAGCTTCACCACTTACTTGCAATGTGACCCTGGGCAAAGTGCTTAGCCATACTGATTTCAAAAACTCTCCCCACCTGAGGATAATTGCCAGAGGGCAATTCAAGTTGGAATCCTATTAGTCTGTAGACAGAGGTAGTCTCTGAAGGCTTTGAGTCTTAGCCTGATATAATTAGTCAGAAACAACCTTTAACACTGTCCTGCACTAGAGATTGAGAGGTCTAGAGGATCTACCTAACACATAGTCTTAAACTCAAAGAGACAACCAAAAAGAGGAAACAAAGAAACAACCCCCAAATGAAAGAACTAGTGAATTCTCCAGAAGAAGAGATAAATGAAGCAGATATAAGAAATTTATCTGAAACAGAGTTCAGAGTAATGATGTTTAAAATGCTCAACAGTATGAAAAAAATAGTAACTATGAAAAAAGAACAATCTGAGATAAGGAATGACATAACACAAATAAAGAACACATTGGAAGGATGACACAGCAGATTAGGAGAAGCTGATAATGGAATCAGTTAATTAGAAGACAGGGTTTAAAATATCACTCAATTATAGAACCAAAAAGAAAAAAATAATTAAAAAAACAGGAGGACAGCTTAAGGGATCTGTGGGACAATGTGAAACGTGCAGAAAGGGAGAAAAGAATAAATAATGTGTTTAAAAAATAATGTAGAAAACTTCCCTAACCTGGTAAAGGAAAAAGTCACACAAGTTTAGGAGGCACAGAGAACCCCAAACAAGAAGAACCCAAACAGGCCCGCGCCCAGCCACATCAAAATTAAAATGCTAAAAATTAAAGACAAAGAGAGAATCTTAAAGGCAGAAAGAGAAAAGAAAAATGGTACCTACAAAGGAGCTCCCATAAGGCTGACACCTGATTTCTCATCAGAAACTCTACAGGCCAGAAGGGAATGGCATGAAGTACTCAAGGTAATGGAAAGCAAGGATCTGAGACCAAGATTACTATATCCAGCAAGGCTATCATTAAAAGTAGATGGTCAAATAAAGAGCTTCTCAAAAAAAAAAAAAAAAAAAAAAGGCTAAAGGAGTTCATCACCAAGACAGTATTACACGAAATACTAAAGGGGATTGCTATAAGGAAATGCTGAAAAGAAGAGAGAGAGAGAGAGAGAGAGAGAGAGAGAGAGAGAGAGAGAGAGAGATCTAGCCATACAGAATTAAAATGGCTATAAATAAGTACCTCTCAGAGTGTCTCATGGTAAAATGGAATAACATGTAATGAACTTAAAGCAATCATAGTTTAGCACAAATAATTAAAATGTAAAAGCTATCAAGACTACATTATGGAAGAACCAAGATGGTGGCCTAGGTAGTCTCCTAAGCTTCCACCTCATCAACAATTTTAAAAAAAACAAACACTAAACTAAAATCAAAGAGGAGTTCATCAAAACCTCAGAAAAGCTGGCGGAGTGGGATAGCTACAATTAGAAAGAAGGAGAGAGGCTCACGGATCAGACTGGGAGCAGCAAAGCACTGAGATAGGGAGACGCTCATGGAGAGGAAGTCCGGCCGCAGAATGCCTGCCTGGCAGTGGGAGGGGAGGAATTCCCAATTGCATAGAACCCTTTCTGACTGTACTGAACCCCAACCCCGGCCGAAACCCCATGGTCCCAGGCTCATATGGGTGGAGTATGGACTGTAAAGAAAGGCACCCAGAGACTCAGAGACTGGGAGGCCGGGACCTGGGAGCTGCAGCCCGTAGGGTCGACAGCTGCAGCCAAGTGAGTATTCTCAAAGGTCTGACCACAGAGGATGCCACAGCCTCTCCATAGTAGAAGGAGTCAGAAGCTCCAGACTACAGAGACCATCCCAAGTCCAGACGAGCCCCTGGGGCACCCATGCTCTTGCACGGGGAACCTGGGATGGTCAGGTGGAAACCAGGGAAGCCGAGGAAGGCAGAGGTCAGGGGGAAACTCAGGCGAGTGCACAAGGGCAGGGCGGAAGCCAAGGCTGTCAGTTCAGCCCTAAGACTCCGTTCCATCCAAGCTGAGCAGAGGCTTCTGCAGTTTTTCAAGTCTGATCCTATAATACTGTCTCCAATATAGAAGTTATCTCAGAGTAGACACAGCTGATACCCACATCCAATTGGCCTGAAGGTCAATTCACAACAATAAAGACTTAGCTACAACAAGGCTGTGCATGCAGTCCACAAAGGGGAGCACCAAGAGTGTCTACCTCAGGTAACTGAGGAGGCTGACCCACTGGGCCATATAGGACACCAAACACACTAAGCCATCCTACCAACTCTGAAAAACAGTGAAAATGCCGAGACAAGGAAATATATTTCAAATGAAAGAGATGGAAGATATAGAGTTCAGAACTACGGTTCTAAGGTTATGCAAGAATATCCTAGAAAAGATAGATAAACTTCATGAGACCCAACTAAAAAGTATACATAAACTGACTAAATTGGAAAATATTATGCAGAGATCCAACAGCAGAACGGAGGAACACAAGAATCAGGTCAAAGAGCCAAAAGACACTCCTCTGGAGAAGCAAGAAGAAGAGAATCCAGAAAGTTGAAGATAGTGTAAGGAGCCTCTGGGACAACTTCAAGCGCACCAACATCAGAATTATGGGAGTGCCAGAAGAAGAGGGAGTGCAAAATACTGAAAACATACTTGAAGAAATAATATCAGAAAACTTCCCTAACCTGGTGAAAGAAATAGACTTACAAGTACAGGAAGCATACAGAATCCCAAACAAGAGGAATCCAAAGGAAAATACTCTGAGACACATCATCATCAATATGCCAAGGGCAAAAGACAAAAAGAAGATCTTACAAGCAGCAAGAGAAAAGCAGTTGTTTACATGTAAGGGAGCACCCATACAACTATCAGCTGATTTCTCAACAGAAACAATGCAGGCCAGAAGGGAGTGGCAAGAAATGTTCAAAGTGATGAATAGCAAGAACCTACAACCAAGATTACTGTATCCAGCAAAGTTATCATTCAGAATTGAAGGGCAGATAAAGAGCTTCACAGATAAGAAAAAGCTAAAGGAGTTCATCACCATCAAACCAGTATTATATGAAATGCTGAAAGGTATAACTTAAGAAGAAGAAGAAGAAGAAGAAGAAGAAGAAGAAGAAGAAGAAGAAGAAGAAGAAGAAGAAGATCAAGGGAATTAAAAATCTGAGGAATAGAATAAATTGGTGAATATAATAGAATCAGGGGCAAAGAAAGGGAGTGGATTGATAATTATCAGGGTGAAAGGGTTGTAGGGGTGCAGAAAGAGACTGGATTAAAATCGTATAACCTATGGATGAGGACAATTGGGGGGGTAAGGGCAGAGAGTGGGGTGGGAATCGGGTGGAAGGGAGCTATGGGGGAGAAAAAGGAGAAACAATAGTAATAATCTGAGCAATAAAGATTTATTTAAAAATAAAAAGACTACATTATATAATTTCCAAAAACCTCCTATTATTTAAATTAAAAAAGGGCCTGACAGTGGAAGAATATCATGTAAGGAAAAATATCCTGCGAGTAAATTACATCTAAAAATTTTGTACTTTAGGAAATTAACCTTCATTTGAAACTCTAACAACAAGATACCCATGAAAATATACACATGGTGTCAAAACAAGCCAGAGGAAAATCATTTTGGGGGGGGGAGGGGGATGAAAAAAGGATCTCAAGTCAAATTTATAGAAAATATCCCTTTATTTTTCATACTAACATAGTATGATATCACACTATGTTAGAACAGTTTTGGTAATATTATAATACTTAATATCCATTTATTCTTGAAATATTGTTTATTGCATGTAATATTTTTATATGAAAGATCATTTTTCTTGAATAATTGGTATTTATTGCATTAACACTATCACATTTAAAATCATTTTTCTTGAGATATTAATGTTTATTGCATGTAACATTATTATATTTAAGATAATTTTTCTTGAAATATTAAGGTTTATTGCATGTAACTTTATTATATTTAAAATCATTTTTCTTGAAATAAAAAAAACTGAAAAAATAAGCTATTTAAAAAGTTTTTTTTAAAAGACATGATGAAGAGTCTGGACTAATGTATTATAGGAACACAGAGAAAAAACATATCATATAGATACTAAAAAGACAGACTTAACAGGTCTGGGCAACTGGTTGAACAACGAGTCTAGGATGACTCCCAAGTTTCAGACCTGGACAATTATGTGGATAGAGGTCTGAGTCACCAAAAATGGAGATTTTGACATGGATAGAGGAGGAGTGAAAGAATTGAATAACAAAGATGTATTTATGACATGCTGAGTTTCTTTTTGAAGTACCTGTGAGACATACCATGTCCCATGTGTTTAGCTGCAATTGAGTGTTCAGGTTTCGAGCTCACAAAAGAAGTCTGAGGATATAGATATAGATTAGGGAGTCAACAGAAAAACAGATAAGACCATGGAAATAGATAAGATGATTTAGGGGAAAGGCATAGAATAAGACAAATTCTGGGAAAGACCATCATTTAAGGGGTATCAGAGGAAAATCCACAAAGGAACATAGTAAGGAGTATCAGAGAGGAAGGAAAAGAACCAGGAGGGGAGCAGCATCACCAAAGCCAAGGAGTAGGCACTTTCAAGAAAGGCATGAAAGGCATATAGTAGTATAGTATGAGTAATCAATTATGTTAAATGCAGCAGAGAAAGGTCCAGTAAAATAAAGACTTAAATTTGTTAGTTGGATTGGCAATCAGGATGTCATTGACTTCCTTAACAAGAGCAGTAACAGTGTTATTCTGGTGTCAGAAAAGCCAAACTGAGGTGGGGCAGGGCTTAGTTTTGAATGAGGGTCTGAGGAAATGGAGACAGTGACTCTAGACCAGGGGTAGGCAAACTTTTTGACTCAAGGGCCACAATGGGTTCTTAAACTGGACCAGAGGGCTGGAACAAAAGCAACCTGACCATGGGCTGCTGGTGAAGGAGCGGAGGGGAGAGCAAGAGAACCCTCCGCTCTTTCGGCTCCACGGGGCCCAATAGAACAGCCAAAAGGGCCGGATCCGGCCCACTGGCCGTAGTTTGCCCACGGCTGCTCTAGACTACTCTTTTGAATAACTTCCTTGATAATGGGAGGAAACAAATAGGGTGAGCACCAGTTAGTGACAGAGCCAAGAGAGTTTTGTTTATTTCTTTTTTTTAATTGGAGAAAGTTGAGCATACTAAATGAAAGAGTGGTTGAAGATACAGATAAAAGAGGGAATAACTGATGAAAAAAGGTCCCCAAGGAGGTGGGAGACAATGAGCTCCAAAATATAAGTAAATGAATTAGCCTTGAACAGAAGTTATGCCTACCCATGCAAGATAAAGAGAAAGGAGGTTAAGACATGTAGGGACACAGCTCTGTGGCAGGGTGGGGTGAGGGCAGGAAAATGAATGTTATCATCTGATGGCCTAGATTTGCAGAATGAAATAAGAGATGAGGTCATCTGCTGAGAATAAAGTGAAACATGGGAATAGGTTGGTGAAGTGGAGTGGAGATGAAAATGATTGAAAGGATGACACTTGTAGATAAGTCATTTACAAGGACATAAAAATCAATCAGGATGGTGGCCAGAGTTGGAGAGACTATAATTGAGGTGCTGAGGTCCTCAATAAGTGAGAGACCTGGAGGACAGTAGATGGAAGAAGGTGACTGTACTGTCTCCCGGCCCCATGGGGTAAGAGAACCTCTATCACTGAACCTTTGGAGAGGTTGCTTGGTAAATATTAAGTATCTGACCCAAAGTACATGCTGGATAAATGTGAAGAATTGACTTACCCTTTAAGCCAATACAATTGTAAAAATGCATTAGAAGATCACAGGAAGGAAGAGTCTTAATGGACTCAGGGTTGATCAAACTGCACATGGAGCAGTATGCCCTTTTCTTTTTTTCCTTTTTTAAAAATATACTTTATTGATATTTTACAGAGAGGAAGGGAGAGAGATAGAGAGCCAGAAACGTCCATGAGAGAAACATCGACCAGCTGCCTCTTGCACACCCCCTACCGGGGATGTGCCCGCAACCAGTGTACATGCCCTTGACCGGAATCGAACCCAGGACCTTTCAGTCCGCAGACCGATGCTCTACCACTGAGCCAAACCGGTTTCGGCTGTATGCCCTTTTCTAAGGACCTTATTTTAAAGTGAACATTTACAAACTATAGTGCATCTAAATAAGGCTTAATAAACTACCAAGTATTTATTAAGAAATGGGCATCTTTGCCGAAACCGGTTTGGCTCGGTGGTAGAGCGTTGGTCTGCAGACTGAAAGGTCCCAGGTTCAATTCCGGTCAAGGGCATGTACATTGGTTGCGGGCACATCCCCGGTGGAGGGTGTGCAAGAGGCAGCTGGTCGATGTTTCTCTCTCATCGACGTTTCTAGCTCTCTATCTCTCTCCCTTCCTCTCCGTAAAATATCAATAAAATATATATTAAAAAAAAAGAAATGGGCATCTTTGATCTAGCAAAGAGGTGGTTAAAAGAGGATATGACAGCTGTCATGAAACATCTGAAGGGTTATCTCTGCCCCATATGGTAAAAATTAGATTAATGGATAGAAGTTACAAAAAGAAGATTGCAATTGTTTTTCAGCACAGTTTTTTATTTATCCACTGATGAAATGTGAACCTATCTAGTGTATTCAAGTGGAGGCTGGATGAACACTTACCTGTGGAGGGAGTTAGAAAGGCCACAGAGAGAGAGAGAAAATGGAAAAGCAATTGAGTCATTGTGGACTACAGATCATCAAGTTGATTTATAGACACTGTGAGAACTATTTCCTACTTTTAAAAGTAGAGCTTGGCTAGAATAGAAGGCCCTCCCTGACTCTTGTTATTGGGGAAGAATGAGTCAGAGAATCTAAAAATAGAAGAAAAGCTTAAATGCCTCAAAATGATCACGATCAAAATCTTAAGGAGAAGAAGAAAAGAAGGTAGCAAGATCACAAATAACCTTTCAGGAAAAAAATTTTCTGGCCTTCTAGAATTGGTGGGAGGACTCTGCCAATGGCTGCCTTAAACAAATGTTTGGTATTATTTCAAGTGTGCAGAAAAAATAAGGATCTGGTCTCTAAAATGCCAGGCTGTTTCCTGCTCCAGATGAAGGCAGTAGCTCTAAGAAAGGAAATTAAAAAGAGCCCAGATAGCCCTCATTGGTTTGGTTCAGTGTTGGCTTGCAGACTCAAGGGTCCCAGGTTCAATTCTGGTCAAGAGCATGTACCTTGATTGCGAGCACATCCCCAGTAGGGGGTGTGCAGGAGGCAGCTGATCAATGTTTCTCTCTCTTCAATGTTTCTACCTCTCTATCCCTCTCCCTTTCTCTTTGTAAAATATCAAATATTTTTTTAAAGAGCCCAGATGCTTGGCACAGTGGTTGAGCATTGAACCTATGAACCAAGAGGTCATTGATTCAATTCCCAGTCAGGGCACATGCCTGGGTTGTGGGCATGATCACCTGAAGGGGTTGTGCAGGAGGCAGCAAATAAATGATTCTCTCCTCTCTTCCTCTCCTTCATTTCTGAAAAAAATATTATATATATATATATATATATTCCTCCTGCACAACCCTTTCAGGTGATCATGCCCACAATCCCCCCAAATATATATATTTAAAGAGCTAGGATAGCAGTGTTATATGTCATAAGAATATTCCTAGTGGTAGAAAGAGAGAACTGAGAACAGCTGTTGAGACATAGAATCCGGTGACCAGAGATTTAGTTTGTGCCAAGAGAAACTAATGCCTTATTGAGATTGCTTAGAACTCAGAGTGGTAGAAGATGTTCATATGCATTTGACACCTATATTTAAAAAGCTCAGTTGAGCATAACTTGAAACAGATAGGTAGAGCCAATGCAGAGGCAATGGCCTGGGGACAGCCTACAGGAGAAAAGAGAATATTTGGTGACTATTTAGTGTAACAGCTGATCTTGATTAAATTATGAATGAGGTATTAATGATACTTAATTTTTTTGTCTATTTGTTATTTGCACCATATAAGCCTTGCTATTCAAAACATCAGCCATGAACCAACAGGACCAACATCACCTGGGAGCTTATTAGGAATGCAGAATCTCAGGCCCCTTTCCAGACCTGCTGAGTAATAGTTTGCATTTTTACAAGCATCTTGTGATTTGTATGCACAATACAGTTAAGAAGCACTGCTGTACCTGGTTTTTTAGTTGAACTTTTGCCTAGCAAAACTCCTTTTGTTCCTCCTTCCTTTTCTCCCTCCCTCTACTGCTCTTGATTTCTCTGATCTTTGTTTCCTTTGTGAAATAATAACTCTAATCATGGCTGATAGTCTTAGGAATAGTTCTTATTATACTCAGATAAGGAAAAGGGTGGCTGGGTACATATTGTAAAGCAAGGGTTTGGCAAGTGGGAAAACACTGACTCCATTTCCAATTGTGCTACCAGAATATAACTTTCATCAAGCTCATTAACTTTCTGAGTTTCAGTCTCTTCATCTGTAAAATAAAGGTTATTATAGTATTTACCTCATAGTGCTGTTGTGAGGATGAAATTCAAATCAGGTAAGTCAACTGCCTGGCACAGTGCCCGACACAGAGTAAGTGCTCAGTATATAGTAGTTATTATTAATGAAAGCTATCAGTTTTGAAGGAAAGTCAGAAAAAATAAAGAACTAGTGCTGCAGCCCTCTCCAGCCTCCCAAAGTCCACGAAATCACTTGAGAGCCTCCATGAAAGTCTCATCTACCTCATCCAATTCTGCCTTCCTGATTCCAGGGCCAGCCAACAGTCAAGCTAAAGCATTTCTTACTCCATTGACCCATCTTCTGTTTTGTGCTGAATTAGTAAGATTTTTACTTTTTCATTGCAAATGAGCCACATTTATAGTACATTAAAGCTAAAAAGAAGAAGAAGAAGAAGAAGAAGAAGAAGAAGAAGAAGAAGAAGAAGAAGAAGAAGAGGAGGAGGAGGAAGAGGAGGAGGAGTCTTTTGTGGGCTGGCCTGGAACTATAACAACAATTTATAATAATTTTTCTCCTATGGAAAAATGCATGTCACCTTCCAAACAATTGACTTCAGAATGAACTTTGATATCTCACCCTGTGTACAAGTTGGAGGCTGCCTGATGTCAATATTGGAGTGGTGACAAAGGGCTAGATAAGCCAAGTCCAGAATTCCAGAGGTGACAGAAAGGTAAATAAGAATGCTCTAAGGAGTAGAAATTAGGACAAATAGATCAATCCGAGTGCTCAGAGTCAAGATTTCAAAAGTTAATACACGAAGGGAGAGATACCTCTAGAAGTATATTAAACAACAACAACACAAACCATTTTTTATTTTATTAGGTAAGGGACCCTCTTAATCATATGGGGATCTACAAACAATAGCAAAACCTTACAAGAGATCTCGGCAAGATGGTTGCCTTCCTCCTGCCCTGCTCTCTATAATTTTCATGAATTCTAAGCTTATATAGTAAAACAGAAAGCAGTGTCCCCATCCCCCAATCTTCCTCACCCCACACTCTGACATCCAGCTTCCAGGTTCAGTCAGCTCCCCTCTGCCCTTACCCTTCTCTCCAGAGGAGATCTAGGTTTTGGAAAAATACAACACAGGTTTGTGTTTTGTTTTTTCCCTTACAAAAAGCAAGAGGACTTCTGTATTGGGTAAAATGAGATGACTGGTCAAAACAAGATCCCTAAGATGGAAAGGGGTGAAAACCTAGTAACAAAAGACAATGGAAAAGCCAAGGACTTTTGTGCCTTCTTACCAAAGTCTTTAGTGAGAAGATCAATTATATCCAGGAGAATTCTGGATTATTAGGGCAGGAAGCTAGCAATGTCTAATTTCCACCAATTTAAAATGCTCACTAAAATATCCATGAAACTCTGAAAAAATATAGAGTTGCACTAGCTAGGGAAACTGGGAGGTGGGGTGATGTCTGCCAACTTCTAGTGGGGAAGGAGTTTCTGCTGGTTTTTATGGAGAGATGAGGTTGGCCTAAGGAGCATACTTGTGGTCTATATACACTATACCCTGTGAACTGGACAATGAAAGTGCCAAAAAAGATAGGGAAAACTTTTGATTCACTTCTACTAACTGTCTTCAGCTTAGCAATACAGGGCTGCACTAATCTGAAAACCAGTGTCTATCCCATTAATAAATTTATCAATTTATAAATAATTTTATAATTATTTATAATGTAATTATAAATAAGAGGGGAATTAATAAAAACTGTAACTATTTTCTAAGGCAACCAGGGTACTGCTTCATTTCTTCTACCATTAGCTCATCTATTTTCTATATACTTTTGGAGACTACAACTTGAGTACACCACATGGTCAGTGACAGTGGTAGTAATGGTTGGGCCAATGGTTGTTATAAGGAAAATCTCCAAATATAAGCATGCTTGGAGACATCATATCTGAAATAATATAACAGGACAACCCAGAAAATCAGAAACAAAATATTGCATCTCAGTGCAATAGAACCTAAACATAATAAAACCACCACCAACACTATAAACTGCCCCATTTACTGCACACTTTGGTGTCAGACACTATCTTAAGTACTTTACATACATTGTCACATTTATTCCTGAAAGGAAACACAAGATATCACTCAACTTTGTTTAAAAGTACAGGTAATAATAATAATATCTATCATTTATTGATTCCCTATTCTGTTAGACACTAAGTGTCTTATGTCCACTGTCTCACTAGATGAATGCCTACTAGGCACTAGAAAATGGGCTCAGCCTTCCCAATTCATTTTTCAAGGCTCAGTTAAAGCATCACCTATTCCAGGAAGCCTTCCTATGCCCTTATAATCTGGGGTAGGTATGCCCACTCTGCATTCCTCCCATCACCACCCTGTGCTTCTTTCTATTACAATGTTTATCTCATAACACACATATACACATACTCCAATACCATACTCTGAACTCCAGAAGAAAACATTATAGAAATTATGACGCAATAATAGATTACTTCTATAAAACAGTTCTACAAAGAGAAAGGTTAAAATAAAAGTTGCTTTTGAATGGCAGAATTGTTAGTGAATTTTGAGACTTCTTTAATATCTAAAAAACAAGCTGTAAAATAAGGTCAACTCATAGGCTTATTATGAGGAATAAATGGTAAACAGTTGTAAAGCCTCTTAGCATAGTGCCTTGCATATAGTAAAGGTTCATTCATTTAACTATTGTTATCAATATTATAAGGTGTTTGGTTTAGAATAAAGACTTAAAAATTCAGAGGATAATAATAACATCTCACATTAGCAATTTTCTAAAATAATTGTGTATTTTATAATAAAAATATTTAGTTTATACAAGCAAAACATATTAATTTTTGGCAAATAATAAAACTAGAAAGTCCCGCCCTGACTCATGTGGCTCAGTTGGTTGGGCATTGTCCTATGCATTGAAAGGTTGCTAGTTCAATTCCTGGTCAGGGCACATGCTGGGTTGCAGGCTCAATCCCTGGTGTGGGGCATGTAGGAGGCAGTTGATAGATGTTTTACTATCATATTAATGTTTCTCTCTCACACTCTTTTTTTCTTTTCCCATCCTCTCTCTCTAAAAATAAAAAATATATATATATTTTCACAAAACTTAGAAAATATACCTCCTTCACTTCTTTCCCCCCACACCTAATCCCACCTCCTCCGTAGAAGTAACCATTTCAGCACTTCTAGTTGGAATCCTTCCACAGGGGGGATGTATTTGAATTTAAGTAAGAGAAAAATGTGTCAATTCTGAATACAGTAAATCCGAGTTATAATAGGAGTATGGAAAACCAAATGATAGTAAAATAAATCAGTACTTAAAGATCTAAAAATTAGATATTCTTGAGTACCAGGGCCTTATACCATTTTCACTACTATTTTTTAAAATATTAAAATGGTAATCATTTATTAATCTTTATGGGGAAAAAGTAAAGTGTCCCTCTCCTGAGATTAAGAAAATAGCACTGATAAAAGTGCCATTTCACACATCTTTATATGCAAATACCTAGATAAAGTATGCAAAGTTGTACTGAATTATTGACAATACTATTTGAGAGCAAGGACTGCAAGAGAAATGTCAAGGGGACAAAATCTTGAGTTTAATGGTGCTAAGTGCCAAGCAGAAAACCAGGGCCTCGTCCCAAGGTTATTCATCAAGATAAGAGAGCTAAGGCAAATATAAGAACAAAAAGTTCCCGCAGTTCTTACAACACAACTTAAATAAATATTTATAAAGCTAATATATTTTGTTATAACGTTTAACATTAAATCATTATAAACAGGAGGGAAATTCATAAAAACTGTAATTAAAAAACAATTCAGTTGGCTATAAGTCTACATAATGCATATGAAATTTCATATTCAACTATGTTCTCTGGCTTTTACCCAAGAACATTAAAAAAAGATAACAAAGAAGAAAAGGGGAAATTAATGTATAATTTAAAAAGAAAATACATTGAAAAAGAGAAAGAGGAAAATTAACATACATAAAAGATTGGCTTTTGAGAGATCAAAACAAAGAATGCTCAGCAGTCTGTGAGAACACAGGTACTATATTCTTAGCTCTGGTGGTTTGGACAGTGAACTCCAAATGCCTCTTTCATTTCTGATCTTGGGATCCTGTCAAGAGCCAGAGGTAAAGCTTGTTTCTGATTTTCGGGTCACTACAGCAGAGAGAGAACTACCCTCCCTCCATTTCTGGAAACTGTGGGGCTATATAACACCCACGGGCCCTTATAGACCCCACATAAGATCTGTTGGGAACATGAGTATTTGGCTGCCCTTTTATCTTGATCACAGGGCTGATGCTTGTGGCACATGGAGGGAATTTCAAATTATGGAAGTCCAATCTACAAGGACTCAGGCAAGTGTAGCTCCACTAGAAAGAAGATGGCTCTGCCCAGATTGGTGTCCAGGTGTATCACTTGGCCATGGATCCTCTTAGTGTAAAGCAGTGGTTCCCAACATGGGGCACACTCCCCACAGGAGGGGACAATTTGATTTTTAAGGGGGGCAATTCAAGAATGAGTTATTAACAGTGAATTTTTTAATTTCTTATGGTTCTAGGGGCCTTGTATACATTATATACATATATAGTGACATATTTATGCACTGTAGTTCTCTATTATATGTTTGAAGCTTTATTTGCCATTTTTTCATATCATTTCATATTGTTGTTATTTTTAAAACAATTTCATAGTGATTTCTTCCTCAGTACTTCAACTGTCATTTTGTTCTTTTATTTTTCTCTTTCATGGATGCCATGTTCTCTGGAAGCTTGTTTAGACCAAGTTAATGGCCTTTTATGCTTCCTCCATCTGAATAGGAGTTTATATTTTTAAATAATAAGAATTATATGTGACGGGGGGAGGGGCATCAGGATTTTAAATATATTGAGATGGGGCATGGCCAAAAAAAGGTTGGGAACCACTGGTGTAAAGTATCTGTCTTCCCTTTCCTTCTACTTTCAGAACCAATGCATTGTGGAATCCACTAGGAGGCACCTTTGGCTTCTCCCAAAGATATCTATGTCCCAGGCAGAAAATGTTCAATGTTTAAACACAAGATGGCAATATATACTGCTCTATTGCAAGGGCTTTGGCCTTGTGAAGGGAGCTGAAGGGGGGTGGGGAGTGCTGACTGAAACTGAAATCCATTTGAATTTTATATGAAAATTGGACATCATAAGTATTTTGAATTTTTTGAGGAGCCAATAATTATTTAATGCTATTTAGTCAAAGTATTCCAAGTCTTGGAAGTTTACCACAGCACACATCCCTACATCTCACAAAGCTGGAGTATGACTTGGTCACCAATCTGCCTTGCTCTCCACAAATCTCCCCTTTCACTTTACGTCAGGCCTTCTGGAATAACCTTCTCTTCAGAGCCAAGAACCCCTCAGTGGCAGTTTCAGGACACTCCTGTGCTCCTGTATAACCAACCACCACAGGTCTTACTAGGGGTAAGGGTAAGTGCAGAGCTCACCTATGGTGGCAGATGAGGAAAAGGAAGCTGGAGAGAGCAAGTTTGAAAAGTGAAGAGAAATGGACAAAACTGAGGCGAAAGAGGGGTGTGCTGAAGTGAGGAAAGGAAATGGAAAATAAAATGAGGGAAAAGAAGGGAAAGAAAAAAGTCCATGACAGAAAAAGAAAAATTGGGGCAGAAAGGGGTAAATGAGGAAATACAGGAAAGGAGAAAAAGAAATGAGTATAGAAAGGGGGCAAAAAAGAAAGGAAGAAAGTGGAAATGGATAAAGAAAGAGAAAAAAAAACCGAAAGAAAACATGGGAGGAAAAGCGCAGAAAGACTGAAGTGAGTGAGGGGAGAGGGGCAAACTGAGGAGAGAGAAAAAAGAGGGAGAAGAGGCTTGGCAGCAGAGAGCCTGCCAGGGAGCTCGCATTCCCGGAAGCCAGGACAGCAATCTCCTCCTTGGGGCTCAGGGAAGAGAGGAGACAGCAAGTGGGGGGAGAGAGGAAAAGAGAAGTGAAGTGAGAAGAAAGGGACAAAACTAAGGAGAGTTTTATCGTGCTTCTGTGAGTTTCGTTTAAGGCATTTACTGGGTACTCCTGAAGTGTGTCCCGCACGCTCATACTTTGTGTAGGAGCAAACGTTTCTCTTTGTCCCACCCCTGCCCCCAAAGAGGTTTGTGGCGCACCGCGGCGTGGGCATTAACTAGTCTGGCTCTCCTGGGCGGCCTCTCTCCTGTAGGGGGACCCGTCCGTGGTGGGATCAGGAATATTCGCCCTCCCACCGAGCTGGAGGACTGGGTGCAGCGCACCCCCGGCCTGGTTACTCTTCCATTTCGGGCGGAGGATGCACCGAGAGGGGCGAGAGAGCCTGAGCTGAGGCGCTGGCACTACTGAGCGGGCAAGGGTGCGAGCCGCCCCGCTGGGCGAGGGCGCGTGGGTGCGGCGGGGCGGGGCGGGGGTTTGGGGGCTGGACCGAGCGGGCTCAGGGCCGGCGCCCGCCCCGGGAAGCTGGAGCTGTCTCCGTCGGCCTCTGGGGGGTAATTTTCTCGCTGCCACGGCCCGTGCAGGCTTGGGGCGTGCAGCTCGCTAGCTCACTCACTGGCGCTGGGCTCCTGCCACCTTTCAGCCGGCGCAGCCCAGGGGAGCCTGAGAGCCGGTGAGCCAGCGAGTCCAGGAGGGAGGGAGCGAACTGGGGGAAACGAGGGCGCACCCCAGCTCCCCCTCTGCCCCACTGCCCTGCTGCCCGCCCTTCCTGCTGCCACAGGTCCACGCCTAGTCTTGCTCACACTTGGGAAACTTGGGAAGGTGCTGGGACAGAGTGTGGCACCTCAGGGGCGGCCCGGGCCTCTAGCGGAGCGGGAGGAGGAGGAAGAAAAGGAAGTGAGCCCCAAGGATCCGCTCCGAGCTGTTTGTCCAGCTGTTTCTATCCGATCCCAGAGCAGCCCAGCCAGAAGGGGGCCAATTCGAGGGTGGTTAGCCGGAGGCACTAATTTCCAACTCTTCTCTTAGCTTGCCTTTTCCAGACACCCTGGAGTCTCCTCAGGCCAACTCGGCGGACGCGCACCTGCCAGCCGCCCCAGTCCTGGCAGGCCAGGCGGCCCCTGAGCCTGAGAAGATGGCCCAACCCAAGACTGAGTGCCGCTCACCTGTGGGTCTCGACTGCTGCAACTGCTGCCTGGACCTGGCCCACCGAAGTGGGCTCCTGGGAGACAGCAGCGGGCAGAACAAGAGCCTAGGCAGCCCCACAGTGAGCAACTTTCGGCAGCTTCAGGAGAAGCTGATCTTTGAGAACCTCAACACCGACAAGCTCAACAGCATAATGCGGCAGGATTCGCTAGAGCCCGTGCTGAGAGACCCCTGTTACTTGCTCAACGAGGGTATCTGCAACCGCAACATCGACCAGACCATGCTCTCCATCCTGCTCTTCTTCCACAGGTGGGTGTCTGAGCAGATGGGTGAGCATTCGTCCTTGCTCCCACCAGCTTCTGGTGTACCTCAGACAAAAGGGGCTACCAGGAATTTCATGAGGGGCACTAAGGAGGCTGGGCTCTCAGGCTGCTGTGACCAACCCCAAGGGTTATCTGGAGTCCTGTGGGGTGGAGGGGACGTCTGGTAGGTGGGAACTCTGGAAGTGTGTTTGCAGAGGCTTTCCTAAGAAGGTGCTGGAGCCTAGAAAGTGGCTAAATCCCTAGATGTTTTGGAAGTAGCTGGGGGCACCCTCTCCTGCAATGCATAATTTCCGCTGCCACTTTGGACATTCTTCTGTGAGATGCTCTTAGGATCTGAGTTCCACCCTTCACAAAAGCCCATTTCTAAATATGCAAACTCAGATTGAAACTTCGTGGGCTTTGAAATTACTGAATGCCACTGGCTGACAGTGAGACCAGGGAAAATGTCAATACAAACTTAAGAGGCTGCTGATGTGCAGCAGGTGGGGAATAAGAAAAATAATGGAGCCTTGAGAATTTCTTGAGACTCTGGATAGGATATCCCCACCTCCTCCATGTCACGTCTTTCAATTTCCAATGATGGCTGAAAGCAGCCCCAGAGAGCATCCTAGGATGGGAGGGTGGATGAATCCATGTCATCGCAGATGTTTGTTGGAGTGTGGAGAGTGAGGGTCAGACTTTCTAGAAATTCTGCTGAGGGGAAAAAGGAAGAGATAAGGAAGGAAAGAAAGAAACACATTGGAAAGCCCCACGGTATCTATAAGGTAGTCCTCTAGTCTGAGACGGTCTGGTCAGAGCCAGTCTTGGGGGTACACACTGAGGCAATTTCGAGACAGGGGAGGCAACTTCAGAAAACCCAACTGCAGTGGGTTTGGTGTTTTTGGAACCATTATAACAGAGCACAGGTGTGTGGGGGGGGGTATGGTGTGTGCATTTTATTTTTCTCAATGATGCAGGTTAAATGCATGAAAGAGAAATCCATAGTGGGAGACCTGGGTTATATGTAGTACAAGTTATAGCCCTGCCTCACTGTATGAGCTGCAAGTCTATTGACTTCTCTAGTCTCTAATGTACCTTCTGGTTCTGAGAGTCCAGGTCATGGGCAAGTGGTGTGCTCAGATAAGGTAATAAGAAATTATGAGCACCACAGAATACTTGAATAATTGGATGGTTTTCCAGTGAGGCACAAAAAGGGAATTTTAAAATCAATCAAAATAGGCAGGAGCTACCCTCACTTAAGTGTTCAGACCAGGTTTACCACTGCAACTCCTGAAGTTCCAGGAGGGAGCAAGCAGGGCTGCTGAATATGTTAGCATTATCATAACAAGTTGTATTTCTCAGGCATTTGCCACCCCTTCAAAACTCTTCCTCATTTATTATTTCACATTAGGTACAAATTTATTTCATTGTCTTAAAAGACCAATAAAACCAGGCCCCGTTCTAGTGTGTTTTTAGGGAATCTTCTGATTTTCATCAGAAAATCTAATTTTCTGATGACAAATTAGTATAACTATATTCAGATCACACCTGCTGTAACCCCACCAAGCAAAAGCCCTGACAGGCTCCTAACAATCCAGCTCAGCTTGGTAGGAGAGTGGCAGTGGGGAAGAGGTGACAGAGATACCTAGAAAGAGCTCCTGTCACATTTGCACTCTTTCAACTAGGAGAGAAACTGCCCCAAAATGGCCTTATTGATGTGTAAGAGGGGACACATCCTCAGTTGGGTTACTAGGCTTGGGACCTAGGAGGGTTGGAGCTAGGTGAGTGAGGTGTGAGATTGAGAGCCTGAGATCAAAGTGTTCACTTGTGCCACACCTTGGGAGGCTTTCTGGTTGTCTGGGTTTCTCCAAATGGAAAGACCTCCTTTGTCACCTAGTCCATTAGGGTTTCGTTATTGGCAAAGCATATAAATGATATAGGGTATGGGTGGGGGGTATTGAGGGCATTGTTGGGGGGAGCAGAACAAATTGTTGGAAATGTGGACCTGAGCACCTTGATTCCTGGGATCAGAGGAATTCGGTGTCCAAAACAGATAAGCCTTTCTTTCTATAAAGCTGGGGAGTGTGACAGGTCCTGTGGTAACAGCCTTCTAGTTCTAGCAAGACAAAATGTTCTTACTTTTTTCTTGATAACTGAGATATTTGAGGTTGGGAATTCTGAATTTGCTTTAGGTTTTACCTAGAATGACATGCTCATTAGCAGAAATAGGAGATCATTATTGCTGGTCATGGGGCTTTTCCAATATCTGAGCTGGAAAGACTTCTCCTGAGTGAAAATTTTATCTTTCTTACTTCATTTATTTCCTGGATTTCTGTCATCAATTTCACTTCTATTCCATTTAATGCTTTGATATTTCAAATTCCTGTTGGGTGTGATGTATTTTCCCCCTTTAATTTATCTGCTTTCAAGGCAACCTTTTCTGGAGAAGAGACTCTCCCTGCCCCTCCTCCTGCAGTCCATTTTCCTCCTGGAAGGGTTCCTATATTTTTGGGAGGGGAGAGGCACAATCTTGACTTCTGTTTGGTTATCTCCCTTGACCTTTCCCTTTTTCTCAGCTTAGTTCCCAGTGTCCTTGGAACACAAGAAAATAAGCAGTTTGAGGGTAGGTGGTGTGTTTTACACTTATTTGATTTTCCCTGGATTTCTTAGTTATATAGCCCATATGAAATAAAGGTTTTTTTTGGTTAAATGACTGCTTAATTGTTGGTGTAACAATTGTAAAATGTAAAAAAGCAACTTTAACCTAGTCTTGGAAAATCCTTATTAAGGTTTAAAAGTGATTTTTGTATTTGTTTTCTGTTTGAACCACGTGTGTAGCTCTAATAGTCTGGGAAAAGTCCTGATGGATAGTGCTGTATATATACTCATAACTCAGTGGTAATGAGCATGTGGCTTGTTGGTATGTAAATGGTTTCTCTAAACTATTGAGAGGCGTGTTTTACTAAACACCATCCCTTTAATCTTGTGTTAGGTAACTAATAAGTATAATAGATTAATAGCTAACATTTATTGAGCATTTACAGTTTGCACTAAGCATTATATCTGTCTAATCTCATTTAATATTTATATCAACCCATGAAATGGTTACTATCACCCTTCTTCATTTTATAACAAAGAAAATTGAGGCTTAGGAAAATTAAGTAACTTGCCCAATACCTCACAATGAAAAGCAAATGAAAACTCCACCTAAGATCTGTCAGACACTAAATAATTGTCTATTAAGAAAAAATTGTTAAGCAGAGGTAAATATTACCTGAGAAACTAACCAAATGTTTAAAAGATCCTTATTAGATAGGGTGATCAATCATACCTTTCTGGGACATGGGACTTTCAATGTTTAAACTCGAACAGTCCCAGGGAAACTGGAATGGTTGGTCACCCTATTATGAGGAAACTCAACCTTATCATTTGAATATGCTTCTAAAACTGGAAAATGTAGGAGGCAAATATGCTGGAAAAACAGCTAAAATTTCCAATTTAAATGTAGCCTATGAAAAAACTGGTAAAGTTGAAATTTGAGGGGCCTTAATTCTTTGATCAATAAGGGGTAGCAATATGAAATGGAAACTTTTTCCATATTCTGTTGTTGTCATTGTTGTTGCTGTAATTCAGATTTACTTCTAAGATTTTATAGAAAACTTAATCAGCTCTATTTTGCTGCCTTTGGCTCCCAAGCACACATATGTTCCCGGGGTAGTCTGAGATATTCTGAATTGGAGTTCTCTTGTACCTTTAAAAACCTTAGGAGCCTGCCTTTAAGCTTCTGAACTGACACCAACTGGTTCCCATAGTTAGATGCTCAGAAAATGATAATAGCAAACATTTCTAATTGCTTTACATGTGCTAATTCATTCACTCTCCCCTACTGAGTTGATATATAGTAGTAAAAGGAGAGATCAGGTTTCCAAGAAAAAAAATGCAAAACATTATTTGTGCTTCTCTAAGTGAGTCTCAGAGTTCATGATTTCATAAGTGTATATTCCCGGATCTGAAGTCTAAGGATGTAGCTACTTACAGTGGTGTGATTTGAGGGGCCAAACTACTCTCTGGGCCTGCCTGCTGTAGTGCCTAAGATACAGTTTTCTGTCCAGGAACCATCTAAAATTCCTCTCTCATTGCACAGTGGTATTCTGATCACACTATGAGAAACTCTGAATTAGAGATCACAACCTTTGTAAACTAATTTGCCTTTTGATTTTGATGATGGAGTTCATTGCTGTAGAGAGGTTTCAATGTGGTTAAAAAGCTTGGAAAGTCCTTCCCTAGCCTAAAGTAATGTAAAATAACTATTCCTTAAGTGCCTATTGGTCTGACAAAGAATAGGCACTCTGATTAAGGCATTTTCTATTAAAAACAGAATGCATTTGCAACTTAACATTCATGGTTTGAATACTTCAAGAGAAAGTTGATAGGAGATAAACTGTCTTCTTGCTGAGACACATGTAAATTCCACATGCTAAGCGGCTTTTGCCTATGAGTGACCTTAGATCTCTACCAGCATTATATATATAGAACTAGGAGCTGCGTGTGCACCCATTTATCTATACTAATAAAAGGGTAATATGTTAAATAGACCAGGAGACCTTCCAAGAGATCTTCTGGATGTCCTTCCGGACAAAACCATGGTGGCGGGCCGAGGCAGAGGTAGTTAGGGGCAATCAGGCTAGGAGGGGAGGGCAGTTGGGGGTGATCAGGCTGGTGGGTGGAGGGGAAGTTGGGAGTGAGCAGGCTGGCAGGGTGGGCCAGTTGGGGGCAAGCAGGCTGGCGGGGGTAGGGGGAAGTTAGGTATGAGCAGGCCAACAGGGCTGGGCAGTTGGGGGTGATCAAGTGGACAGTGAGGGCAGTTGGGGGCAAGCCTGCCAGTAGTGGGGGAAAGTTGGGGGGCGATCAGGCCTGTAAGGGGGCAGTTCGGGGCAAGCAGGCAGGCAGGCAGAGTGGTTAGGGGTGATCAGGCAGGCAGGCAGGTGAATGGTTAGGAGCCAGTGGTCCCAGATTGTGAGAGGAATGTCTGACTGCTGGTTTAGGCCTGATCCCCAGGGGTCCCAGACTGGAGAAGGTGCAGGTGGGCTGAGAGACACCCCCCTCCCCTGTGCAGGAATTTATTATATATATACTACATGTATAGCAGTAAATAGTATATAACAAAATTTGCTACTTTAACCATGTTAAGTATACAATTCAGTGGCATAAGGTACCTTCATAATGCTGTGTATAACCATCACCATTATCCATTTCCAGAACTTTGTCAGCACCCCAGATAGAAACTCTGTACCTCTTAAACAATAACTCCCCATTCTGCCTCCCCATCCCCTGGTAATCTCCATTCTACTTTCTGTCTCTGAATTTGCCTATTCTAGCATTTTCATATAAGTAGAATCATATAACATGTGGTCTTCTGTACCTGACTTGTTTCACTTAGTATGATGTTTTCAGGGTTCATCCATGTCATAATATATATCAATATTTTATTTCTATTTATAACTGAATAATATTTCATTGTGTGTATATACTACATTTTGTTTATCCATGCATTTATCCATGGACACTTGGGTTATTTCCACCTTTTGGCTTTAGTGAAGAATGCTGCTATGAACATTGATGTACCATTATCTTTTTGAGTTCCTTCTTTAAATATTTTGAGTCTCTACCTAGGAGTGTAGTTGCTCAGTGCCTCCTTTTCAACTCAATTTCGTGGTCCTCTAATCAGAGTCAGTCCATACAAATGAAGTAACACTCATGAAAGGAACAAATGTTTGTTTCTTTAGGGAGAATACCTTCTCCCTGATCAGCTCCTAGTGCTAGTGATTATAATGAAAAGAAAGCTAAGAAGTTTAACAAAGTGATGGAAATACAAGTTTTATGGGGCAGGGGGAGGATGATATGCTTTCTGGGTGCTCATGAATAAGGGACTGGCAAACATTTTAGTGTCTCTTGAATGGGTAGGGTCTACCCTGGTTTACTTCCCAGGGTTTACTTTTTAAAAAGACTAACATGTGACATCTTTACTCATCATTGACTACTTTGTGAGCATTTATTTACTAGAACTTTGTTCAGTATAACAACTCACTGTGAATAGATGTGGGAGAGCCAAGTTTAGAGAAGAAAGGTAGGAAGACAAGTCCTGCTACAGTATGGGGATCTGAATAGCATGAGAGCTCAAGAGGTCTGGATGGAAGGTTCAAGATCTTAAAGAAAGGTGGCAAGAACAGAGCATGAATTTAC
Source organism: Vespertilio murinus (assembly GCA_963924515.1). NCBI lineage: Eukaryota > Metazoa > Chordata > Mammalia > Chiroptera > Vespertilionidae > Vespertilio > Vespertilio murinus. The sequence goes on along the minus strand of OZ004710.1, from coordinate 56,914,306 downwards.
TTATTTCTCCAGGTTGCCAGGAGTAGACGCATTTGAGTTCACACCTCAGAAAATACCTCTTCTTAGGGTGACCTTATTTCCCTGACTGAAGAGGGGGTTAACATTCCTTCTTATATTTGCACTTCCAGGTGAACTAACAAGCTCTCAATTCCAGGTAGAGTGTTGGCTCCTTTCCAGAAAGTCCTGAAGGCCAGGAAGCCTGGGTAAATGGAGGTGATGTGTTTGGCCAGCACTGCCAGTGATTCCAGGTTCCCTGAGTGATGGAGCCTGGCATAACACTTACCCCCAACTGTGGGCTGTTTTAAAGGAATGAGGTTGGTAGTATCTGCACCAGTGGTGGCTGTTGCACTGTGTTTGCTCATCATAATTCTGTTCCTATCTGAACTTTGTCCTCTTATGTAAGATATCCCTCAAGATAACTACAAAGCCATAGTCTGCCATGACTGGCTGGGTTTACATAACAAAGTGTTGGTGTCATGCAATATCACCTCTTGAGCCCAAGAGAAGCCAACATGCTGAGTGAGATGAAGTTTGGGCCCATTTGGTGGGGCACTCTGTGTGCCTCAGTGCACTCAAGGGAGAGCATTTCATGACCACAGAGGTCAAAAAGACAAAATTTCCCTTTTAGATGAAGAGAGCAATAATAGCCCAGGACATTTTGTGCTGTCCCAATGCTTGCAATAATGGGACAAGTCTTAGGGTTTCCCTGAGGGGCCATTGCTTTGGTACAGCTAGCCCTCCTTAGGTTAGGAGGATTCTAATGGGAACCTCATGAAGGCCAGAAGGTTAAATCCTGGCCTCAAAGCAGGTTAGATAAGCAGTGGGGCAGGAATAAATGGTTTATAGAGGCTGTAGTCAATCATGCCACAATCTAGTTTAGCTAAGGAGTCAGATTGGGGATGAGATGGGGGGTCTGTGAGAGTAGAAAGTAAGCTTTTCCAAATGTTAATCCATGCAAGAGAGAATCTTATCAGCTGGCAAGGCAGATTCACTTTTATCTTCTAGCTGTAAGTCCCTGCCCAAAGTAGCTATTTCTCCTTTAGTAACAGTGTAAGAGGTGTGAAATCGCAGTCAGCACAGGAGACTGAATGGGAGCTTCCCATTGTACAGACACTAGCCCAAGGGGAAACAAGAGCTGGAAGCCTGTTTGGTCAGTCATGCCCTAGGCAGGCTATCAGCCTTCCTCCCCCGGGAGCCACTTTCCTTAAATAGGCCCATCCTGAAATCAGGCCCTTGCCTGTGGACAGAGCCCTACAGGGGCCTTCCCTATCCTTCCTTGAAAGAATTTACTTACGAAATAGCCTGCGTATTCAACCCTTTTCCTCTTGTCTCCTCTTCAGGGGAGATGGAGAACAGCTGTCACAGTTTAAGGTTCTGGTTCGGATTTTTGCCAAGTTCTCTAGGCCAGCGATTGGCTACAGCTACCCCTGAGTAAGAAGGGAGTGAAAAGTGAGAGGAAGGGAAATGGTTCCAGAGGCTCCTACCTGGTTTACATCCCCCCAGTCCACCCCACACACACCTCCCATTTAGTATCACAGACTAGGTTGGGCCTAGGCCAGCCAGAGGGCCCTGGCTCATATCTCACAAGTTCATGCCTAGTGCCTTATGTAACAGAGATAAGTTACTGAGGCATCAAGGGGCCAGGCATTCAGAAGCCTTCTGGGGATCTAAGTCCAACTCATCATACTCCCAAAGGAAAAGCCTGCTGGTCAGGCCAGCAGTCTGCTCAGACTGGGCTAGTAACAGGCTGCAAAGGTGATCCCTCCAGAACTTCCACACTCAGCAGCAGGCAGGTGAGCTGCTGTGAGCTTAATGTCGTTTCAGGTGTAGTGGTGGTGGTGGGGTGGTAGTAGGTTCCTGCTATAACCTGACAGTATTTTGCTGAAGGGACAGCCGAGTACATTTAGAGGGGCCCCAGAACAGATGTCAGAAGTTCCTCTTCTTTTTGTATCTGCTTGTTGGTTCAGGGACTGTTCTGGGGACTCCAGGAAGAAGGGTTTATTGGAAGCAGGAGGAGCTATTTAAAGGATGGCCCTAGAAGAGCCAATTTCTAGTTCATTCTCCAAGAAGTCTCAAAGTCTCTAGGCTGGCCTGAATTCACAATGATTCTTAGTTCCCTTCCTAGCCCATTCAGTAAGTTATATTACTAGCATAGTGCAATTGAGAGCCCTATGAAATCAAACTGGCTAGATTCTATGACATGTTTTTCTAATAAGCTAACCTGACTATCTGCAACACAGAATAGTCCCATCAATCTAATATTACATTGGCTCAAAGTTTGTGACTAAACCAATAGGCCCTCTTCTTCTCTTCCCTTGTCTTTACTAGTCTGTCCCATTGTGTTACCAGTGGGTAAATGACTTACCAGCTAAGGTTAGTTTGGGACACTTCTCTCCAGTAAGAGAAAGAGGAAGAAACAAGAAAATAACGCTTTTTAAAATGTGGTATGGGAATAACTAGCAGGCATTGTTGTATATTTATGAATCCAAAGTTCAGATATATAAATCCTCAGACAAGTTCAAGATCACCCTCTCAGGTCTCAGGAGAACTGAGCACCCCAAGTCCCCTGCATCACAGCCAGAATCCAGTCAATTTTGGCTAGCTTGAGGTGGAGGTGCAGAATTTCCCTTTCTTGAGACCCCTCTCAGGCTTACAGCTTCTTTTTTCTCCCAATCTTCCCTTCATTGAGTGCCTACCACAGATTTATCTACATGGGAGGTGGTACAGGCTAGGACTGGGGTGTAGGGTGCTAATAGTATAGCTAGGGGAGTGAAGCAGCTGTATCCAAGGCTGGTGTGGAATAAAGCAGTCCCACTGGACTTCCTGCTGCTTGAGAGAATGGCCTCAAGCTTATGACGCCCTGGGTCTGCAGGTACAGAGCTTGGGAAGTGGCAAAACAAACTAGGAAGAGGGAGTTTCTTTATGGTGGAAGGTTCCAGAAGGGCCTTTAAAGAATGCATTGTCTTTGGCATTGTGGAAAGAAGCAGCTATGGGCTCTCTGCTTGGGAAAGGGGAAGGGAACCCTGCCAGTCCAGCAGTGCTCATGGTAGGAAGGTGCTGGCCTGGGTTGGGGTGGGGCAGTGGTGAGGAAAACTTTCCATTCTTCTTGGGACAAAACCTAGAGTCACCAAGTTTCAGGAACGAGTAAAAGGCCCACTTCTAGTCCCTCTCTGACTCAGGGCAAGCTGGCTCCTAGAATGCTCTCCTCAGGGACCTGGGTTAGCCCTTAATGAATTGAGACCTTTGGGGCCTTGGAGCAAGAAGGGACTTTCTTTGATGCTTGGAGAAAGCCCACTGGAACCAGGATGGTTAAGTTTGGTAGTGCAGTGAGGGTGGGCAACAGAGGAGCCTGTGGAATGTGGCTTCATATTTGCACACCTCTAGAGTCTTGGTGTTTACCAGAACCTTCTGAAGTGGGTAACAGAACCAAGGGGGTGTCAAGGTGCTCTCATGAGAATATATATATTCTCATTCACCCAAGTCTCTCTGGGAAAAGAAAAATTGTTGGTGGACCCATATGGTGTCATTTTAGCCTTGTTTGCATATTGTCAAACGCTTTTTTCCCAGGTACCCTATAAATGAAGGCCCTGGGATAGGGCTGAGCAAGGAGGGAAGCATCAGGTAGATAGAAAAGGAGAGGAAGCTGGGATAGCGAAAGGAACCAGCCTCAGATTACTTGGTGAAGGAGGGTGCTGCTTATGGTAAGCACTTCACCCTGATTTTCTGGAGCCCTCTACCCCAGGCAGTGTCCTGAGCATCCATGCCCACACGCTTTCCCACCACCAATGCTCCAGATAATTCACACTTCTTAAGTTCATAAACAGATTTAATCAACAACAAATATTTCTTGCACACCTTCCATGTGCCAGGCTCAGTGTTAAGCACTGGGAATAGAATGAGAAAGTCACTAAAGGCATGGTCACAGCATTCATGGAATAGCCAGTGGAGTGAGGGAGAGGGTCATTAACCAAATGATCACACTAATGAATTTCAAACTAAGTGCCAAGAGAGAAAAAGAATAGCTTCTGTCAGAGAGTATAACAAAGGATCAAACACGGCTTCCTGTGGAAGTGATACTTGAGCTAATCATCCAGGCCAAATGAGACATTTTTAGGCATAAGATTCTCAAAGGAACCCCTGAAGTCATACCATGTAGGTAGCTGCTCACACTCCTGGAAATATTGTTATGGCCAGCGGGTCCAAAAGGAGAGGACTGACAACATTCTGACATGAGGAAGAAATGAATTTGAAGTCCACAGGGAAACTATTACTTAATGTCATCCTTTGCTAAAAATAGTCCATGACAGTATAGAAATGTGTAAAGGCTGACCCTGGGGACTGCTGATAAAGTGGTTATTGCCTGTGGGGAGAATTTGTTTTTGTAAACTATTTACTGTAAAGAAAAAAGAAGTGGGAGGGTCTTCTAGGTTTTCTTTTCCCTTTGAAGGCCTCCTTCTATGTTATGAATGTTTCTCATTGTACAGAGGCAGTGGAGCACAGAGCTTCAGACTGCACTTATTGGGCCCTTATTTTCTGGGCTGCAAATGTCAGATATTTGTTTGGAATAAAAAGCCCAAATGCAGAAGGATAGGGGGCTACACCTCTAAGAAGGGCAAATAAATTGATGGAGGAGCTCCAAAGAGCTTTCATTTGAGAGGGATGGGCCTTATCACAATGACAAGGCAGGTGACAGCTGAGAGCCCACTATGATCCAAGGGAGTCTTATTGTAAAGGGTCCAGATAAGGCTGACAACACTTCCTTAGACAACAGGAGATAAACCTGAGACTTCAGGGGGCAATGGGGCTAGGATTTAGGAACTAAGTAAGTGATCCAAGAGGTGGGGTAAAGGGTGGTAAAGAGAAAAAAGAGGTTAATCTTCATACACAAGAAAAGTCACAACTCAGAGATGGTGACTAGCTGTTTCCAAACCACAATAGGAACAGAACAAGAGGAAACCGGCTTCTATTGTAGCATGAAGAATTGAGATTAGATAGCAGAAAGCATTTCCTGACTATAAGTATTAAAAGAAGCTAGATGAAATTACTATGGGGTGTTATATTAATTTATAAATTTGGGGATGGTGATGAGAGTAATGATAAAGAACTGGATAAAAGTGTGATGGCTGGTTATAAGGACCATGGATAGAAAGGGACAGGTGGGGAAAGCAAAGAAGTCAGAGGCAGGTACTTCCAAGGAAAAAGAAAGTGAATGTGTGATAGATTAAAGTACTTTCAAAATAAAAATGTTTATAAAAATTTCCATTGGAGATCAGATATTAAAATGAAGATATACTCTACTGGGATTGAAATGGTGTGGGGGAATAGATTAAGGAGCTATTAGATTCCACTCCCACATCCTTAGCATTCTCATTTCCTGGCTAAATTAACCTCAGTAGGGGCACCCATCCTCCATAGTCTAACAATTTTAGGGAGCACCCCTAAGGGCAATAGAATAAGACTGCCCACTCCTGATACTTGTGGAGGAGGATGATTTCTTCTTCCATGAGCACAACAAAGATTAGACCCAGACTATCTATAGTGACAACCAAAAAAAAAAAAACAAAAAAAAAAAAAAAAAAAAAAAACTAGGCAGGATCTTGTGGCATAAAACTTACAAACTATGGTAGAGACAGACATCAAATAATAATTACACATATAATCATATCATTACAATTGAACATAATGAGGGGAAAGTGCATGAAGCTGCAAGAACACAAGCTAACAGGGCTTCCCTCAGGGTTAGAAAATCCACAAAAAGAAAATTCACCTTGGAAAACCTTGGCACTTCATATGCCCCATTGTGAGTAATTCTTGCCCCAAATCAGTCCAGAAAAAGGCAAAATGAACCCAGTCACTGCTAATGTCCAAAGATGTGAATAGTGATGCTTTTTCGGATCATCGAGGCCCTCAGGAGCAAACCCCCAAGGAAATTTTCTCATTCCCAAGATCAATCAGCCTTTAGTTAGGCAGAGTGATTCTCTAAGGACCATAATGGCCTATCTAAAAATCAGGATCAGGGAGACTTTGGAGAGCTCATCACTTGCCAGATGAACAGTTGAAAGTCAGTGAAGAGAATAAAGAACTAATGCTTGAAAATTATTCTTGAAACTGCACCCCAGAAATGACCATGTCTCCAAAGTGCCATGTCTTCAGTCTCCTATTCAATGTGGGAGGCTGCCTGGCCAGCATGACTCGGTGGTTGAGCACTGACTTATGAACCACGAGGTTGCAGTTCAATTTCCAGTCAGGGCATATGCCTGGATTGCGGGCTTGATCCCTAGTATGAGGTGTGCAGGGGGCAGCTGATCAATCATTCTCTCTCTTTATTGATGTTTCTATCTCTCCCTTCCTTTCTGAAATCAATAAAAAATATATTTTAAATGTGAAAGGCTTTGCTAGTATATTCTAGTATTAGCTGCAATGTGTGCCTAGGGCTGTTGAATCCTGTGGAGCCAGGATCCTAGAGTAGAATGGGAGGTGCTGGTCCCTGTGGGAGAGCTAGGATGGGCCCCTCTTCCCTTCAAAGGCCTTGGAAGGGCCACTAAGTAGCTGAGGACATTAGCCACTATGTGCTCATGAAGCACAGGGCCTTCCCATTTGATAGATTACCAATGACAGACTCTGACGTGTTTAGTCAACTTCTCTGGACCTCAGCTTATTCATCTAGAAAATGGGGGAAGTGTGGTTGAGAAGGTTAAAAGAGAGGATGCTCCCAGGAAGCACTCAGTCAAGCAAAGCTTTCTTACCATTAAGCAAGTCATATGTGGAACCAGAACAAAACCTTCCCTGATTTGCCTTGCCTCACTTTGTCACCAGTTTGCTCACTGACCCTTCTCATCGCTCTGTAAATCACATACCCTCTCCTGCTTAGAGCCAGTTAACACCTGCAGCCCAGTCTGGAAAGCTCTCTCCCTGTCAAGGTTTGCTCTCTGTAATTTCTTTATCCGCAATCAGGTATAAATGATTGAGAAGGTTTTTCTCCAGCATGGGGAAGGGAAAGCTGCTGGGAACTTTGAAATTTTTACCAGAGATCAAAACTTACAGAAGCATACGGTCACCCTACTGGCATAGTTAGCAAATGGAGGATTCTAGAACATAGTGGAGCCAGCAGGGAATGCTTCTTCAAGACCATGAGCTTCTACTTTCCCAGGTTTGGCTGCCGACACCTTCTGCCTCTACGTGCATCTTAGGCAGACACAGATACTCAGAACTCATAGGGCTTTTGCAGAATTTGGTCTCACCCTCCAATTATAGATGAGGAAACTGAGGCCCAGAGTGGGGTATGTATCTTCCCCAAACCAAATAGCCAATAAGTGACCAGCTGAAAAGAGAAACCATATCTCCTGATTTTCTGATCCAATGGTCTTCCAACTTCTCGTCTCTACACAACTGTGCACATCCCATCCCAGTAGGTACACAAGCTATCCTTGCCAGGAGACAAGTTTTGGATCCATCTGATGCCAAAAACTGTGTTTTTTAATTTGATTCTATTTAATGGAATTGACCAGTGGTTTGGGTGTTATGGAGCCCCAGCCCTGGAATCTTGCTTCTGCACAGGCTGAGGCTGCATGCCACAGCCACAGTCATGCAAGGGGGACAGAAAGGCCTGCTGTTCGGGTTGGAAAAGAAATCAGTTGCTGAAACATTGGTCTTTTTGAAAGTTCCAACCACAGGGGCTGGCTGGCAGAGCTGCTGTCTGGGTCACCCCCCTCCCACCTCAGGATATGGCCCTCCCCTTCAGTCTGGGAGTTAGTTTAGGAAGCTGGCCCAGCCTCGACAGAAGACCTGGAGGGCAGCGCTTGCCCCAGGAGTGTCAGCCTTTCCTCAGAGCCTGGGAGCCCCCAAGGCATTCAGAGCATGGAACTTCCTCCAGCCTCCACAGCCAAGACAGCCTAGGCTGGCCCTGAGCTCCCTGAGCATTTTTTCTTCTGAGCCTGGGAGAGTTTTCAGTTGCTCCCGTACTAGCCTGGAAGCTATAGAGAAGAGAGAGAGGAAAGAGAGGAGGGGGAGGAATTAACCTCAGCCAGGCAATCAAGGCTTTCTTAGGCAGTAGTGAGATGAAGGGGGAAAGGCTGGAAGAGCCCCAGCTTGTGGAGGAGCCCCAGCTTGGGGAGGTCTCTGAACTTGAGGAGGCACAGTTCCTGGAGGAGCTACAGCTTGAGGTGGTGGAAAGTGGGTCAGATTTAGACCCAGAAGACCTGTGTTCGAGTTCTGATTTTGCCACCAACCTGATGCTTGAGCTTGAGTAAGTAATTCTCTGTCCTTCTGAGGGCTGCTTTCCCTACTTACAAAAGGAGGGAGGGGAGAGACAAGATTGTCTCTAGGGTCTCTTCTAACTCAGGTATTCTAGAATACCATGTTTCTAAAATCTTGATGTGTGGATGGGATGCATGGACACTTGAAAAAGTCATTGAACCTCTGAATGTTAGAATTAGGGGGTGGAGGAAATGGGATTAACATGAATAAGAAAAGGGGAGGAGAACATGGTAAATGTGTTAAAAGTCATGCCACCAAGAGGGAGTCCAGGCTGAATAGAACATTAGAGACAATTTTCAAAACTGAAGAATGAAGGGCTTAGAATATGTTAGTAATGAGAACCAGGGTGTTGAGGATATGGTCAATGTGCAATTACTTATGAGTCCCTCAACCAAATGTCTCCCAGTAGCCCCTTCAGCTCAAAAACTCAAGTATTCAACCCAGAATGCATTTATTGAGTTCTTCATGTGTGTCTTAGCAGAAATTCTTAATTTAATTAGGGGTATTTTCAGGTCTTGCATTTTTACATTAAGATCTAAAACAGAGCCTAAGAACAGGAATAAGACTGGGACCTTGTCTTAGAAACATACATTCTTGATAAACTCCCGCATCAGACCCACTGCAGCATGACTAAATTGGGGACCCTTTGAGAATTTGATGGCTGCTATATAGAGCTACTCTACCCCCCACAGATAGAGTATGCATGGAGGAGCTACCAAAAACCAATCTGTTTGGTGAGTGTTGGTATTTAATATTGTTGGTGTTTCACTGTATTCTGAATTATTCCAAGTTAGTTATCCCTCTCTGGTTTATATGGTGAGAGTCTATAAGCCATAGTAGGTGACACTTCACTACCTAGAAAGTTCCTTACTGGCCCAAGCATAAGAGCTCAGAGCTCCCTACATAGAAGATCATCTCCAATACCCTCTGCCAGCCATGTACTCACCAGCATCTCCACTGTGATGGAGACTGTGGGGAGAAGAGTGAATAAAGAGGAACCCCCTACCTGTCTAGACACTTGTGCAGTGCCCTTGCACCCTTCCTTACACCACTACACACACTGCTCCCTATCTGCTAGCCCTCCTTCATTCTTGGCTCAGTTTGTTCTACAATCATTTCTTGCCACTCAGTTAATCAATCATAAATTCACTAGGTCAGTGGTGGGCAAACAGAAGCTCGTGAGCCACATGCGGCTTTTTGGCCCCTTGAGTGTGGCTCTTCCACAAAATACCATGTGTGGGTGCACACTTACAGTGTGATTTAAACTTTGTGGCCCATGCACTGAAGTCAGTTTTCGGCCTGTGCTAGTCTACTTTTAAGTGGTTCTAACGCCAAGCCACACTCAAGGGGCCAAAGAGCCGCATGTAGCTTGCGAGCCGCGTTTTGCCGACCACTGCCCTATGTTGAAAGGGATCTTAGAATTCCCATGGGGAATAAGGCTGTATTATATAGAATCTTTGCAGTCCTCTTTGGCTCTGTAGGAGCTGCCAGAGGGAAAAAGAAGGGAGGAAGGAAGGAGAGAGTTTAGAGAAGGAAAAGAGAAATAGAAGAGAGATTATGCCACTGCTCTCCCCAAATAGAGGTTTACACCTCCAAACAAGCAAGGTCACAAATAAGAATCTACATGTGTCCTTTAAAGTTTGCAAGGTTTGTGTCCGCACCTGGCATGCTTTTCCTCACCAGAAGGTTTTCAAGCTCGGCACCCTGAATCAGAAAGTGTCTCCCCATGGGTGGAGGAAATTAGGGGGCTCTGGGAGTCCTGGGAACTGGGTTGGTAGAGCTCCCAGCCTCAGCCCCACTTCTCTCAGAGCAGTTCTGCTTCTCTAAGGACTTTATATCCAAGGCCCTGAGAGTGTCCAGGTTAAATTGGGGAGAGTGGAGGAAAATATGGGGATGTTTAACAACAATAAAATAAAATAAAAAGTTGTAAGCCACTAATGACCTTAATTCTCCAGAGAAAACAGGAATCTCTTGGAAAGCATCCCGGGGTGGGTGTGGGAATGGGGGGTGGACATATCCACTTGGCTCGAAGGCATTTACACTGAAGCTGGCTCCCTTGTTGGTCAGCTGATAGTCTTTGGGTTTAGCATTTATCGAACATACATCTTTCAATTCGGCAAAATGCTTTGCCTCCACCCTTGTGTTCTTGCTGTGGGCCTTCTTTGTCTCCTGACCACCCAGGAAGCAGGCTCAGGGAGAGGTGGGGTCACTGGCTTCCCAAGAAAGACTGTTTTCCAGCTAGTGCGACCTGTATGCTCCCGGGTCCCCCAGCCACAAGTTACTGGAACTTGTGTGAGCTCCGGGCTACTGATGTGGGCTTGGGACACTCCACCTGAAGCAACCCCTGGGGCCAAAGTGGAGGAAGTCTGTGTCACAGAGGGCACTGTCTGAGTTAAGTGAGGTCTAGTGTCGAATTTTTAGCAGGGGAAATAGCTCTAGGGAAGGAACACTTGACTTACAATAAAGGCCCTGTGTTCTGTTACAAACTCCAGCCTTGGCTCAAGCTGGCACCTGAAAGGAGAAAAATAATAAGGGCCAGGGCCCTAGCCCTCAGAGGAAGGCGAGGGAGACAGGCTCAGGATGGTATCCTGGCCATTCAGGCAGTCTAAAGCCCTGCTGGCTTTACATTGGAGAAAGAAATAAAGCTGGGCTTGTTGACTGTGGGGACCATCTGCGTGCACTATACAGAGACCACTGTTTCCCCAATCCCGGTGAGTATTTGCTGGTGGTGTGCAAGATGATTTTGTGTGGTGGGTGGACCAACTTTGTTTTTCTATTTTTATAGCTATTTATTTAACATGTATTGAGGAGTAATGTATCTAATATATACACCCTATGATTTAAAAATATTTATAAGGTGGATATATTTTTAAGAAGTGAATCTACTTAGTTATTTTAAAGAAAATATGAAGTAAATAACCGTACATACTTAAATATGGCTAAAATCTTTACAGTGGTAGGCAAATCACTGGATTTGGTGCTGTGTACCACCCTGTCAGCAGAGGTGGGAAAGAGAAGCCAAAGGGTCATAAAAACCATACAGTATGGTTTGAGATTGTCTTGTCCATGTACACCTAGCTTGAAAGCTCCCGCTGACAGCCCTATACCAAGTGTAAGAACACCCTGCTATTTTTATATCCACTGTGTCCTTCTCTGGCCCATGACACTCAACACTCCAGATTAGCAGCAGGCCTTTTCTTTGCTTCAGACCACTGTCTCTCACACACTGGCACACACAGGGAAGCAGCTGCTGGATTGTCCTGGTGGGTTGTCCTCACCAATTTCTACAGATTTCTTTTCAGCATTGTTCATGGGCATATTCAACTCAAATGTAAGGAGGTATTTCCAGAAAACAAATCAAAGAAGTTGCAGTCTTTTTTTGAATGCACAAAGCCACAGTAAAATCAAAGAAAATATGTCATTGCAGCAATTTTGCATTAACTTGGGTCAATTTCTAGACAGATTTGATGGGAAATTTGTATAAAATAAAACTAGACAAGAGGGTTCCCACTTCTAATGGGAGTTTATGATGGGCTCTTTAGTCCACTTCCTCCTTCCATTGCCCTGAGATAGGAACATCATTATTAGTCCTGCTTCTTTCCAGGGCTCACCCTGCGGATTATAAGGGTGAGCCCTGAAAGGAAGCGGAAGTTATCAAGGTCTCCTGCCTTCCAGTTTGGTTGTTCCTTAGGAGCCTTGCATGACTTTCCCATGTTATCTGGTCCCTACAACTGTCTTTAGCAGAAGAATCCAGTGGAGACAGCTGAGCTTCAGATACCTCTGAAGAAAGGAAATACCACAGCATCCTTTGGTTGTATAGTCCAGTGTTTAACAACCTTTGCTCTCTGAGACTATTCCTCATAAATTCTGTCCTCCATCCTTCTTATACATCACTTAATATGCTTAAATGATAGTTATTATGTCCCTTGTCAGCCCTCTCTCCCAAATTAGCTAAATCTATTTTTAAAAATAAAAAGATTTTGAACTAGATTGTATTCTTCTCGATCCTTTAGACAGTTTTCAAATTCTCCACCAGAGATTTCATTCTGTCCTCTGTAACAGCTGAGAGTGTAGCAGGCACAACATTGCTCTTAGCCAACCACCCCAATCTCTCCTCTGACTAGTAACACACATTTTCAAGATGGCAGGTTAAGAAAGGAGCAAAATTAACTGAACCTCAGAGGACTCAATCACCTGCCCTAATCCCCTGAGCTAGCTGTCTCATAGGAGACTGGAGCAGTGTAGTGTTTCATTGGTGGCCAATGGCCATGAAATAGAGAAGGAAGATGACCTCATAGCTCTTACATGCCTTTTTCCTATTTAGAGCACCCAGGATCATGCTTGTTCCTTAATGATACCAAATTGTGTGCTAAAGTTTTATTGCAGCCTCTGTCTTTAGCCACCCTGCCTACTCACATAGCCCATTCTTGTATCTAGGTAGAATTACATTTTGATTATTCCTATATTCATTATTCACTTTGTGGATTATTCATAGTAGTCACTAAATATCAGGTTCCTCTTCTTTCTAGCTAGTCTCTGGGTACTCAAGCATGCAGGGTCACTTTGACAACAGTCCAAATCAAGCATAAAGAAAGAAGTTTCTTGCAAAAATAAATTATTCACTCACACGCAAATTCCAATACAATAATAATTGAATTTCACATGGCTGGAGTAACATCAGACATGTTGCATGGATAATCCAAAATGAAAGATAATATGAAAAAATCATGTATAGCTCTTTGAAGTTGCATTGTGGTTCTAATTTTTAAAGTAGTTTTGGCTTCTTAATTTGGGCTGATATGAAAATGGGCTTGCATCCCTCATGTATACAGAAACTAGAATAAAAACTGGATGCAAGGAGAAGCTAAGCTGAGGCCAAGCATTGCCAGAGACATTTCACAAGTGGAAAAGCCATTCAAGAATACCTGGGAGTTTGTTTTAAGATATACAGAACTCTCTTATGTATGTCTATGAAGTGTGTCATATGCTTGTTTATGCCATGGATTTGTCCAGGAAGGTCTAAGGGGCCTGTCCACCAGTACCTACTTTGGCTTGCAAAGACACAGAGCCAGTGAGTTGACAGAAAATCATAGTTCCCTTCTCCTTCACCATCATAGCTTGATGGCTATGTCACTTGGCCTGGTCTGGTCATCTGACCTATGCAAGTCTGAAGGAGGTGCTGCAATTCATTTAAGGAAAATCACATCTGAGACAGGAAAGGGCACGGCAGCCTCTTCAGCCAAGGATTTATGTATCTGTCACAGGAGGGAAATGTGAGCTGAGAAATGACTCCCAGAAGTACTAGAATTGGAAGAGACAGCCCTGCCACCTTCCACAGTCAGTAGTGTATTCATTGGGATCTATGCTACCTCAGGAGTCTGGCATCCTGGCCCTTCCTCGAGTCCATTATCCTTCTTCACTCCCTTCCTTCCTCACCGGCTCCTTTCTGGCTCAGTGAACACTTAAGAAAACAAAGCAGACCTGGCCAGATGCACCCTGTCGGGGACCAAGCTGTAGGTGAAGGAAGGAGGGCAGAGGTTTGCTTTTTGCTTGGCAGTTAGAGGCCAAGGGGACTGGTCCCAGACTTGAGCTAGCCACAGCAGCTTGCAGCTGATGCCTTGTCTCCACTGTGGTACTGGGGCAGCCTGAGTCTATGGGGTTCCTTCAGTGCCTGCAGCCAACAAAGGCTAGGGAACTCACTCAGTCAGGCTCTAGCTAGACTTCAGTGTTGCTGTCTTTGTGAATTGATTTTTGCATTTTTGCCTGCCGTGCATATTTTGGCTCTGGGCCCTCTGCTGAGTCTGGGACTGTATTTGCTCCATATCCTTTCCCCTGCTGTGAGGCTTCCAGACCCATTCCCTTGGCAACCTCATTAGGCTTTCGTGATGGTGGTGTCTCTGGGGACTCTAAGCTGGGCAGCAGTACTCATATTCAGGGCTCTAGTTGTCCAGATGGCTTCAAACCTCCATCAGTGCAAAGGGACTCCAGCTGAAAAATCTAACCTAGCTGTCTTTGAGAACACCCACTCCCCTCAGGTCTGTTCCTGGCATCAGTGGAGACACAGTCCTCACCTCCAGATGCAGTTCTTTGTACGTTCCTTTCCTATTGTTTCTTTCCAGGCAGGGGCTTGACCAAGGGAGAAAATTCCACCCTAACCCCCTATGACAAAGAACTAAGGACTGATTTTGTGCTCTGCTTCTCAGGAAGCAAAGAATGAGCCATGCTAGGCTTTGCAGCCCATTAGAGAAGGTGAATGGCACCCTCACTCCAGACCTCATTCCCTTTTCAACCTGCACTAAAAGGACCATCTTGGTCCTTGCACTAAGTAGGAGAAGAAATTGAATTCTGAGGAAATGGCCTGTCTGTAGAGAGATGGGATTCCTTTGTTGTGAACCTACTTGCCAAATCTAAAGCATTGTCAATTGGAGGAAGCAAGGTCATCTCTCACAAACTGGTGAAATAGTGAGGATTTGTTTTTGACACTCTTTTCTCCCCTATTCTGCCCTCTAGTACAAGCTCCCTCAAATTATCCCTAGCTGCTCAGGGGAGCTTGTACTACAAGGTGATAGGTCATGTTCCAGAACTTTCCTGATCTCCTGGAACCTTAATCATCTGCCAGGGGGAAGTTTGCTTTCTGCCACTGCTAATGTGATAGAGTTAATCCATCTAAGGTGTAAACACCTGGTAGTAACTGAATGTCCTGCTTCTCCCAAGTCACAACTCTACCTAAAGGGATAAACAAAGTGAGAACTACAGGCTCAGCTGTGTGCTAGTGGAGTTGACCTTTTTGGGCAAGGTTCCTCTGACCTTTAGCCCCTCAAATCATACTAAGCAGGCAGCCACCCTCTCCATATATGTGTAACCCCATTCTGAGGGATGTTGTTGACTTTAGCAGAGGGTGTCCTAGATGCCCAGGCACAAGGGGGTGGGAGTCATGATGAAGGTTCCAACCTTAGCCTGCAAATCAGGTAGCTGAAGTTGGTCTAAGCTTCTGTGTCTCTGCCCCGCCTCGCCCCCATCCCCAGCCAGGCAAGCACTTTGGAAGATGTAGGGGGAACTGGAAATTCCCCTTCTTGTGTACCTGACTCAGTTAACTTCTAAAAAAATCTAAGAAAGCAAGAATGAGGGAATTACTTATAATAGTAAAACCATTCTCCCGTAAAAGGAGGAGATCTTACCACTTACAAAACAAAGGTTACAGTCCTTCCAAAGGGTCTGTTGCAAAGCTATTTTTGGCTCATCTGCTCATCTTTCCTCCTTGAATTCTGTTCCTCTCCAGGCCCCTCAGGAGCCCCCCTTCCACCTCCTTCCCTATGTCTGTGCTCACAGGCTTATGCAGGGGAAGTAACCCCTAGCCAAGTAATTCTCTCATCCAGCACATTTTCCGAGATGGTCCCACTGCTCCCTTTCAGAAAAGCAGGGACAAAGACTGTCTGAGCCCATGTAACGACCACTTCCCCTCCGCCCAAGCACACCGGAATTCAAATGCTCTTGTTTCCTTCTAGCACAAATGGCGTTTGCTGCTGATCCTCTGCTCTGGGTTACCCATTTCCTTCTCAGCCCTGGCACAACAAATGTGCCTCTGTAGCAGCTACCTCAGGGTAATTTGAGAAGGAGCTCAGGGCCACCACATGTGGAAAAAGAATCAGGGGAAGACACATGTGGAATAAGAATCTCCTAGAGAAAGATGCTGTGCTTTTTGCAAATGGCCTGAATAATATAGAATTACCAGGACCGGATGTTTCTAGGATGCCAACATCATTTACTCCTAGGTGGTGGTTGTTGTTGTTGTTATATCCTTCCCATTGCAGCAACTTAACGAAATCTCTGACACTGTTCCATCTGCCTTAGGGATTCACAACCATCAATGTTCTGCCTGTGAAAGTCTTGGACACGCATACCCCTACCCAACCTGGAACTTTAAGCTTGTACCTGTAGTATCTGATCAGTTTCTGCCTAGTCAGTCAGCAGCACCCTGTGGCTGAGCCTGTTTGGGTGCGGAGGGGAGGGATGTTGTTGACTTTAGCAAGTGCTCCAGGAGGGAGCTGTTCTCTGTTTCCCCACCCCCAATTGCCCAGCTCTCTCTCCCTCCTTGTTTAAGTCTCTAGCTTCTAGGCACCAATCATGGCCCCATCTATACCCACTACGTGGAATGCAGGGTTTGCTGTTGTGCTGAACCAGCACTTCCATCTCTCCTCCCATCTGCTCAAACGCTGTACTGGTGGTAGATTTATATCTGCCTGACCACTGAGATCAAGTAAAGCTCCTTGACCAATTCCTTTTGGTCTTTTCTCCATGACCATGTGAGGGATGCTCATGCATGATGGGTCTACAGACTGGAAGAAGCTGCTTCAGCAGATTTACCCTGAAGAACAACTCCCTTCTCCTCAAAGCTGAGAAAACAGGGCCAGTGCTCACATTGATTTGGTCTGGAACTTTGTTTTATGCATTTCTAGATCCACATTTTTCATAGGCCTTCCAGTAAACCCCATCCTAGGGTAACCCAAAAATACAAGCCTGGGATCCTAGATAAAGCTGCTGAATAGACAAAACATGTTGCATCCAACCCTGTCTGACTTTCTATAGCATTCTCTCGTCTCCCCCTTCTCTGTGCCTGGTACCTTCATCCATCTAATGCCCAAGCTGTGGCTGCCTCCTGGATGTCTGGAATACCAGTGCCAAGCAAGAGCTCCTGCTCTACACACAATTTTTTTTCAGTGTACTCCTTTGTTATTATTTATTTTTTAAAATATATTTTATTGGTTTTTCACAGAGAGGAAGGGAGAAGGATAGAGAGCTAGAAAACATTGACGAGAGAGAAACATCGACCAGCTGCTTCCTGCACACCCTGCACCGGAGATGTGCCCGCAACCAATGTACATGCCCTTGACCGGAATCGAACCCGGGACGCTTCAGTCCACAGACCGACGCTCTATCCACTGAGCCAAACCGGTTTCAGCTCAGTGTACTCCTTTGGAATGTTAGGGATTAACCAAACTAATCTCAAGGGCAAGTGAAGGGCCCAGCCAGTGGGGCTCCATGCCCCTTACCCCAACTTTAGAGTAGCTCTGCTTCATCTGTTTCATAAATTGGATTCAGCATGTGAGACTATTTGAAAGAAAGGATCCACTTTTATTTTAACCACTACTCTAGGCCTTTCTTTCTCCATACTTAAATTGACCTACTCCTTTCTTGTCCTCTTTCCTCTGAACTCTGCTAAAGGATAGTGTGGGTAACACTAATCAAATAACCATCTCAACTGACTCTTGAGACCATTTACTTGCTTTCTGCTATAATACTGCTCTTGTTCTCTCTCTCTCTCTCTCTCTCTCTCTCTCTCTCTCTGTGTGTGTGTGTGTGTGTGTGTGTGTGTGTGTGTGTGTGTGTGTGTTAGCTGGCTAGAGGCTGACTGGCAATGCTAGTAACTTCACTTGGGGAAGATTGGGAGAATAGGCAAGTTGGCACTGTACCCCTCACATCACGTGGCTGCTTCCTCACCCATCATTAATAATAATACCTTGAATTTGCATAGCACTTGACAACTCCCAAAACACTTTCACAGACTTTATCTTTTCTGATCCTTTGGAAAGCCTGTGAAGGCCGCCAGGGTTGGGACTGTTATTTACATTTTACAGACTCGGAAGACTCTTGAGACCATGTACTTACTGGCTTCTCTGTAGAGCCTGCTAAAAAGGAACTAGTCAGTTTGAGCTGGAGTGGTTAAAAAAACACACACACAAGAGTTGGATGGAACAAGGGCTATAAAAGCAGTGACAAGGGAAGGAGATGAAGCAAAAGGGAACAACCAATCCACAGTGCCACCAGATCCACCAGCTTGGTTTGTGAAACTCTTCAGAAGTAGTATGAACTTTGGGAAGGGCTGACCCAAGGAAGCAGAAAGATTTTCCATTATCCATGATGGTCATTGCTTGAGCTCCTGAGCTAGCCACTGCCCCCCTCTTTCTCACCTCCATTTTATAAACCCGACCTAGTCACACAGCTCTCTTGAGGCTCACGAAGCAGAATTTAAGTCCTAGAACTGGAAAGGCCCTCAGAGAGCTGCATAACCATTTTATAAAAGGAAACAGATGCCTAAAGCAGAAAAAAATCTTGCCCAAAGTTACACAGAGAAACTGAGGCAGAGCTGGGTTGATACCCAGATCTCTCGACTTGTAGTCCAGAGTGCTTTCTGCTATAACACTGCACTCTCTTGCTCTCTCTCTCTCTCTCTCTCTCTCTCTCTCTCTCTCTCTCTCTCTTTCTGTGTGTGTGTAGGCGAGTGTGTATAGAGGTGTGAAGAAGGGCTGTGTGTAGTGTCCGAATGCCTGTCTGGTTAACTCCTGTGGCCTGGACTTTGTATCCATGTGCAATGTCTGAGCTTAAAGCCATTTATGGGGCCTGGGGTATGATAGGGTGTGAGAAAGACAGGGTTCAGGGTTTCTCTCCCAAGGGGATTCACCCACATAAACTGCTCCAGGTAATTAAGATCCCAGGAGAATTGGCAGCTGCTTGCTGAACAAATTAGACTCTGCCTTTATGGGCATGTTCTTTGCTGGAGATCAGAGGGCCCTCCCTGATGTTTGGTTCATTAGTCATTGTTCCCTGTCAGAGCAAGCACTCAGAAAATTGGATGTCTGGCAACAGCTTGTATTCAGAAATTCAATAGCAGCAGCAGCAACAGCAAGAGCCGAGTGTCTGGGACAGTGTTTTGTGCACAGTAGGTGTTTGGAAAAATGCTTGTTAGCTAACTAATGAACTAAGTAAAGAAAGCCTTTAGTTCTCCACACTTTTCAGAATGAAACATTGTCAATAACAGATCTGATTGCTTTTCACCAAGACACATTTGAACTTTTTAATGTGCAGGCTGGCAGGAGTTGGCTAAAAATTCAATGGACCCTAGATTTCCTATGCTGATGACACTGTAGAGATCACAGTGCCTGCCACTTGCATCTTAGATTTAATGGACTCACTGTTCCCTCTCTAAGCTTGCCATGACTTCCTTTTAGTCAAAACCAAAAGCCTTTTCCCAATTTTAGGTTTTTTTTGCCAACACAGAGTCAGCCCAACAGCAGGGAACAAGATGAGGTTCTAGGACATGTGTGGTGATGGGGGAAGGGAGGAGACACCAAGAGGACATTTAGGTCTGGTGGACTTTAAAATTAACCTGTTATTCTTCACCATCTTGCCACAGGCCAAGCCTGCCAGGTAGTTTTGGGTAGACACTTTAGTATTGTTCTTAAATGTCAGGGAAAGTATTTGTTTTTGTTTTATTATTTGTTTCTTATACTAAATGTTCTTAGTTCAAAATACCCAAGATTCCTTGCAAAGGTCAGTTAGCATAGCAGGACTAAGAAAGTCTTAGCAGCTTTTGGCAGTCACTAAAGGTTACCGCTGGTGTTTTGTCTATAGGCCAAGGGAGTGAACTCTGTGAGGGATTTCAAATGTCCTTCATGAACTTTTCCACTATGCTAAGAACCATTAGAAAAAGTACTTCTCTTATTCACTTAGCTATCCATTCTCTCTTTTAAATCCTGCCCACCAAGGAAGAAACACTAGAATTTGTTGGGCACAGAGTCCTTTTGCCTTTGTTGGGAAGAAGTATGTACTGTACATGACTGCGTGTAGCTGTGTACATTGTCAGGACTTGAGTGTGTGGAGGGGCTTTGGGTTGCAATGTGGATGTACATAAACATGTTTAAATCATCTATAAAATAGATGGCAAAATGTATGGCAAATATATTTATTTATATGTGGGGGATAGTGATACCTGTGTTTGTGAAGGGATAACTGGAAAGATGGCATCTGGGAAGGTTGGTAGTCTTGTGTGTGAGAGACATATTGTGGAACTCCATCTAAGCCTATTCTTGTATTTTTGACCTGAGAATCAGAGTGAGGAAGGTATATATGAATCAGGTATGTGAGCACGTGAGTGAGCACATCATTTTGTGTGTGTGTGTGTGTGTGTGTGTGTGTGTGTGTGTGTGTGTTTTGAGGGTTTGTTTGGTGTATATGTATGTACTATCTTCAAGTACATAGGCTTGCCTGACCACATTCCTTTTTCTCCACTCCCAGACCTCCTTAAATCCTCTGTCCCTGCTTCCTTCTCCTTAAGGAAATATTTTCTAGCATGTATCCCCCCTTTCTCAGTTTCATGATCTCTATCATCCCCCACCTTGCTGTCCCTTCTCCCAAGCCACCTGCAGTCTCTAGCAACAAAATGAGGGTGACTTCACCATTGAGAAGAACAATACTAAGTGATTGGGAAACAATCTCTGAGCCAGTGAAATGTCTGCCTAAAGATTATTCTTGGAGCAATGGGAATCCTGTGGGTCACCCTTGGACAGATTAACATCATTAAGAAATGTAATATAGATATTCAATCCTAGAATTTTGGTGAATTAATTAAAGCCTTGTTTTTCGTTCTATTGAGAAGGAAAAATCATTTATTATCTTTAGTCTGACCTTGTCCCTTCAAGAGAACTCTTATTCTGTGAAAATAATGGCTGAGGTAGGCAATTCACACATGCTTGTGAAATCTAAGTAGATTATCTCACCAGTGGCTATAACTGTAATAAATGAAAGTGACCTCCTTTAAACAAACAAATGTTTGGAACTGACAATTAAAGTGAAAACACAACCTTAATGACTTAGTTAATAGTAAGTAATTCACTCTTTAGAGATATTAGCTAAATTCTCAGTCTTAGTAATAACATAGGTCTCCAGGTCACTTTTGTATTCTTCCTGTTAGTAATGAAAGATTTCTAACTACTGGGTCTGTAAGGCCGCTTGTAAAACAGGAGAGGAAGACAACCTAGGGACAGTCCTGATTGGAATATGTGTGTCCACCATCAAAACCAGTCCTCTTTTTTTTTTTTTTTTTAATTTTATTTTATTAAGGTATTTTCTGTGTACATAGTTTACCATTGCCCCCCCTCACCACCCATTTATGCCCTCTCTCCCCAGAGTTTTGTGTTCATTGGTTGTACTTATGTTCATGGATACCAGTCCCTCGGTTGTTCTCCTGTCTCCCTCCAGGTCTCCTTCCCCTCCCCCCTGTCATTTGACAATCTGCTTGTTTTATGATGACCATCTCAGGCTCATATGAATAGAGTCCGCTCCTCCTCTGGTTTTCACTGCCCCTTCCCCTGGGACCCACTGCTTCCCTTAGGACACTCGGCTCACCCGGGGCACTCGACCCCATGGGACACACGGCTCACCCGGGACACCCTTCCCCCTTCCCCTTTGGGGGGTATGGCTTACCCGGGGCACATGGCCCCCTGGGACACTCGGCTCACCCGGGGCACTCGGCCCCCTAGGACACTCGGCTCACCCGGGGCACTCGCCCCCCTGGGACACTCGGCTCACCCGGGGCACTCGGCCCCCTGGGACACTCGGCTCAAAAACCAGTCCTCTTATATCTTCCACTAGGTAAGCTCATAAACAAGGTATATTTAATACCCATTAATGAATAAACATGATCTCTAATTTCAAATAACATCTTATCAATAACTCACTCTAGATCTGATGTAGACATGCAGCTCAATTCAAGGAGACTGCCACTTCTCAAACGAACCTAGAAAGCAGCCAAACATTCTGTTGCCGAAGAGATGGGTGAAACAGAGTAGAGGATGCTGGGAAATGGAATGTTCTGCTCCTTGGTTTAACTGCCACTTGGTATAAGGCACTCCACCCTCGTCCCAACTGCTTATTTGTTATTTCATCAAGATGTGACAGGGAGGGGGTGGTTAAATCAACTGACATACTGGCTTTTGGTTGCCCTCCCTTCAAGAATAGCTCTTTCTTTGCTGCAACAGATACATCCAGCTGCAGATTTCAGTCATCACTAGATACACTTTTAGATGAATTCAGAAATTATACGGGCTTTTCCAATTGTTGTTTCTGAGTTGAACAAGCACTATTGAGACTATCTTCTTGGCCACACCACTGTCCTGAGTGCCACAGGAGAAGGGAAGAGGGGAAAAACCCACTAAAAGCCTGCTTTCCACCCTTCAGACGTTTTGTGTCAAATTAGGAATATAGAATACATGCATAGAAATCACTCAAGAATGATGATATTTATGTCCACAGATGCAAAATAACACATGCCAAAATATCCTATAAAATAATGGGCTCTGTAAAATGATATGTGAAATGAAATGGCAATTGTGACTCTCTGGAATTTTCATGTTTTTGATACCACTAGAACAAGGGGAATAGAAGTGGTTGGAGCAGGCTCCAAAGCATGTGTTTCAGTATTGGAAGTAGTGGGAATGATTGTCTTCCATGCTGAACTCTATTTTAATAGAGTTCTCTCACATATCCAGGTTATCCTGTCTCAGAAAACTGCATGTGCTATTTCCACACTGGCCATAGTGAAGGCTTGGTGGCTTTTAGTGGTATAGGGTTGACCATATCAGAGATGGCAGGGTCAACTCAGCTTCATACCCAGATCATGGCTTGATCACAAGCCCAGTTGATTTAATTTTGGCCTGAGCATGCCAGGGTCAGCCTTGTGAACCTTCCCATCTGTCTACAGTCTGGCCCCAGAGCTTGCTCAAGGTTAAGAAAACTATCCATGGCCGAAGCCAGTTTGGCTCAGTGGCAGAGCGTCGGTCTGCAGACTGAAAGGTCCCGGGTTTGATTCCGGTCAAGGGCATGTACATTGGCTGTGGGCACATCCCCGGTAGGGGGTGTGCAAGAGGCGGCTGGTCACTGTTTCTCTCTCATCGACGTTTCTAGCTCTCTATCTCTCTCTTCCTCTCTGTTAAAAAATCAATAAAATATATTTAAAAAAAGAAAGAAAACTATCCATGGCTTATCACGTTTTCAAACCTGGTAGGCACTCACATCCATTCATTTCCTCTTCCTGTTCACAACTGGAGTATTATATCTGGGCTAGAAAGGAGCAAGGTGGTTTCTGAAATCAAAAGGAGTACAATGGTTACACACCTGGGTTTGCTCTCCACATTCTCCACCTCCTTACCAGTGGAGAAACTAGGGCTAAGTTTATACCCCCTTTCAGAGCTTGAGCCCTCAACATGAAGAATACTCTATAAAAGGTAAAGACAGGGAAGAGCAAAGGTCCCCAACCCAACTCAGGCTTGACTTTGAGCCACAGTAGTGTCAACAGGCATATCTATTGACAGGTGAAATGGGTCTAAAATCCTCACACACCTCTTGTGGTCATCCTCAGCTCAGCTTACCAGACTACACTGCCCACTTCAACTTGGAGCTGGATCTACAGCTTCTGGGTCCCCAAATCCCTGCTTGGGCCTCAGGTTGGTATATATTCTTCCATCAATGGCCAAGACCCAGAAATCTTTGGGTCTCAGTTTCCCCATATATAAGATGAAATGGTTGGACTAGATGATCCCTGAGGTGCCTTCTGGCTCTGTCATCCTGGAGTCTAAGTGTCCTCCCAGTCCTCCCTTTTTTCTTGAGTAAATGTTTTTAAGGACAAGGGGAGGGGAGAGATATGGTGGCGGGGGGGGGGGGAGGTGGAACAAAAGACTTTCACTTTAGAAGTTGATCCAAAGTTCCCAGGCTGTGTTTGTTTTTGTGTTGCATTTGTTTCTTTCCAACTGCTTTTTCCTATTACTAAGGGTCAGTGGTCACTCTGGTTTGGGCTGTGAATATGGCAGAGTGGTAGATCAGTGGTTCATGGCCATCGTGAGCTGTTCCAGACAGTATAGCCACCTCCCCCTCAGGCTTCAGAGGAAGTTCGTCACTCCTGTTGGAGCCGCTATCTCCTGCCTGACTGGGCAGAGACCCTCCCCTCAGTGGCAGTCTGGTGAACTGACCCTTGGAGGGCTGATCTGAGACCCCCATATGCTAGGTGCCTTGGGGTTGGTTGGGGTGAGAATGGGCACTGTGCATGGGGCTCCTTAGGAGGAACTTCTGGGAATGATGTGAAGAGCCTGTGACTGCCCCTGGAATGGATCAAGTTCCCCTGAGGAATCTAGGAAACTGGGACTGATGGAGGCCCTTGGGGGCTGGTCAAACTGTGTGCCTAGGGGCGGTTAGCTATTAGGCTGTAAATGAGCCTGGGGGAATTGAGGGGGAGGGGACTCTGTGACACATCATGCTCTGGTTCCTCCAAGAAACCTTGGAGGCCTTCAAGCTAGGCTTTTCATTTCACCAGGGAAAGAGGAAGCAGTCTTCCACAAGACCAGGAGTTGGAGGGAGGGCTTGTTGTTCTGTGTGATCATGTGATCCGGGGACTACCCCTATTTCCTAGTCCTTCTCAGGGAAACAATGAACTGGAAGAAGCCTAGGCAGGGAGAAGAGTGATGATGTGCCACACAGAAGGCAGTGTCAGCCACAACAAACAAGCACAACCTCTCACACATCTCTCCTTCTCTCTCTCAATCTCTCTCTCTCTCTCTCTCATACACACACACACACACACACACACACACACACACACACACACATACTCTTATGTGCCGAGACCACACTGCATACCCAGACGCTCAAGTGTGACTCTGGCACTGAATTTCTGTGACAACACCCTAGTGGCCCAGCCCATATCACCTGTTGATACAACTTAACTTTACCCAAGTGTCGGGGAGGAACAAGGTTCCTTGGAAGGGGAGGGGCATTTTCTAAAGCTTAAAAAAGGAAAGAAAGAAAGAAAACAAAGCAAGGCTGAAGTCCTCCCACAGGCAAGCTCGTGCTCTGGGTGTGCTTTCGCAGGCCAGAAACTACAGAACTGGGAGTACTGCCAAGTGCTTTATCAAAAGAAACAGCCCGCCCAACAGCTGGAGATGGGCTCCTGCCAGCTGTGTGTGCCTCTCTGTTTCTCCTTCTTTTTTTCTATCCCCTCCCCCCTTCTCCTATCTCCATGTATCCATCTCCTGCATATTGCACTTTGAACCGGGAGAGCTCACAGATGGACTTCCTTGGAGCTGAGAGAATACTCTTGATGCTGAGGAACCAAACAGATCTCAGCCTCAGCTAGAGTAGGGGAGGCTGTCTTTGTGAAGGGATGTGCTGCCCAGACTCAGGTCTCCTGGCATTGGGCAAGGGGCTGCTTGGTGGCAGCTTCTGCTGCAGCTGGAGCCTTGAAGAGACAGTTGAGTAGTCCCTCTGTCGCCTTCTTTATTGCCCGTGGTGGGAGGCGGTGCCTGGCTGGGCTGTGTGTCTTGGCGGCAACAGGGTGTTTTCCAGCAACCTCAGCAAATTTGCCATCCAAATTCATTAATTAGTTAATTACTTGGACTCATTTCTCTAAGCCTTGGGCTTTCCAGGGAGGAAGGAGATGATGTACAGGTGGGAGAGAGCTCTGAATAAGGGAATTCTCCCTTTTCTGGGGGTGAGGGTCCATTGCCAGATTTAAGGCGAGAAATTGAGGGTAATATCCTATGGCTTCTCCCCTCTCCATCCCTCACCTATTTCAGGCTCCTGATTTGCCGTCAAAGTGACCAACACAGCCCTAAAAGGCAGATTCAAGCTGCGTTTATAGAAGCAACTCAATGAAGATTGGTGGCAGCAGGGCTGTCTAGTTCTGTGAGTGGAACGGAAGGCAGCAGCCCTGTCCCTGCAGAGGTCCAGGGGCTTTCTCCTGTTCCCCAACTGTGCACAGCCTGCACCCCTTTTCCCAGTGGACACCTGGGGATGGCTCAAGGCAAATCTAACATTTCCCCTTCCAGCCTAGCCACATCTCAAGGGCAGGATTCCTATTGGGTTTTTCTCTATACCCCAAAGCCTTCCACGTGCTGGGGCTTAACTAATGTCTGATGACCTGGTCTCTGAGGAAACCATTTTAAAGCTTGGGTCTTGTCAAGTGGGAGGCAGCAACTTGTTCTATGTGTATTCCCTAAGGATGCCATATTAGACTTATTACTTCTTTACCAGTGAGCAGGTGCCACGCTGAGGGCTATGAGGGGAATGGTTACTAACAAGAGTGAGGCCACAATTTAGGTAATCTCGGCTTCTGGCACCTGGTAGGCATTCTGCTGTGCATCTCACCTGTCCACCCCACTCTAAGCTCTAACACACATGCCTTTGTCACATTTTCCCCAGAATGTTGTCAACCCTGAGTATATCTGAAAGGACCAGTCCCAAATTCAAAAGAACCATATTTATAATGGCCTGTTGATTACCATATTCCTGATTGTGTGTCTATGTGTCTAGAGCAGGCATGGGCAAACTACGGCCCGCGGGCCGGATGGCTGTTCTAAACTATTGAAATAATAATAATAAAAAGACCGTACCCTTTTATTTATGTAATGATGTTTTGTTCCGACCCTCCGGTCCAGTTTAAGGACCCATTGTGGCCCTCCAGTCAAAAAATTTGCCCACCCCTGGTCTTTAGCCTGCAGCTTTGGGGCATGTTTAAGCCTTGTGGCAGTAATATCTCTCACTCTTAGTCCAAATACCAACTGCTTGACCATCCCTCAGCAGCAGCCTCTGAGAGCTGGGCAGTCAAAAGGATGCTGATGTGGACATGTACATAATTTGTGATATAGGACTTCACGACTGGAGGTTTGTGGGGCATTTCCCTTCCAGTTTCCTCATGGGGGCACTTCCAATAGTTGGCACCAGCAGCATGTCAGCTGCAGGGAGCAAATGGTGTGAGAGAAGAGATTCCAGGTCTTCTTTGGCTATGGTTGATTCCTTATTTCCTCTCCTTTCCCACTTTGGGAGCATTTGTTGCTGTCTGAAGGGCCAGGCAGTGCCAAGACCACAATAAACAGCTTGTCCAGTACACACAAGCTCTTTGGACCCTGAAATGTCAGCTGGCCAACTGGCTCATAGCTAGACCCTGCTGTGTGCCTTTTGCATCCGGCCCTGACAAAGCCATCAAAACTTGTAGAACCATATGTCATAGCAACAAGCCTGGGAGTAGGAGCCCCACAGTGACCTGGACTTAGTTCTGGGATGCCAAGCTTAGGGGCTTCACTTAGAGCCCCTGGCAAAAAAAAATGCCTTAGGGACCCAGTCCTGCAGGTCTCAGACCAACAAAGTGGCCTGCCCTACCCCTTGCCCACCCAGGCCAGACAGCCAGATTCCCTATGTCCCATATAGTTGAACTACCAACTGGTGTTGGACAGAAACATCTTGCCCAGTGAAAGATAATGGAGTGCAGGGTACATGCCTCCAGAGGGTACAGACAGAGCACAGAGCGCAAGAGAAGAGGAGGAGAAGTGGTGGGGTTTGATGATAAGAGTACCAGGCCAGGATCCAGGAAACCTGGGCTCCACTCCCAGGCCCTGCCACCAACTCCCTTGGCATCCTTAAGCAAGATCCCCCAGAGGGCAGGGTTGGGGGAGCAGGCATAGTGCCAAGACCTTGCCTAGGAAAAGAATAGCTGCAAAATCTAGTTCATGCCTTCAGGAGGTGGGGATGTAGTGTTTAACCACAAACACTTTCTACCTTGTTGCTTTAAAATACCTGTTGTGAGGACTGAGGGCAGTATTCACAGTTGTACCTTAACTGGGGAAGGCCCTGTGATCCCTGTGATTGTCTTCACTTCAGCCTCTTATGGCCACCCAGGACAACTTCTCTGGGGTGTGATGTTTGTCCCTATTCATAAAAGCTTGTATGGAGGAAGCATCTCTCAGCTCACCACCATAGGCAGCCATTCCTTAGTATCCCTAATGTTCAGAGACACACACCAAAGCCCTCACTTACTCTCAGGACCTGCCTTCATATCTCATCCCCAAGTGTCTTCTCTCTGGTAGCAACAAGTCAGCTGTTTCTGCCCTACATGTTTGATAAGGACTCATGAGGTTCAACAGTCTTCAATAGCACAAAACACAGTTGATAGAAGCTACCAGTGTCTGACATAGAGTAGCTGTTCAATAGATATTTGTTCAAATAAATCCAGGCTGGAATAAATTCATAATACTTGAATATAAAAAACTGCATTTAATAGTAGAAACATTAGCATCTACAGTAGGGCCAGTTCAGGGGCAGGAGGAAGGAGCCTGTTTGTGACTCTGCAAAAAACAGCATGGGAGCCACCACCCTCTTGCATGGATGGAAGGTAGGATACACCCACTGAGAGTGGGGGAAGGATGTCTGGGAAAAGGGCCAATCTACACTTCAGTCTGAGGGCCTCAGACGCTTCCCAGCACAGGAAGGACCCATGGTTATGTCTAATTGGTTTTCTAGTTATATATTAGGTACTGAAGGCCCTGTGGCAAAGTTAGGATAGGGCTGAACTTCCAGAATCTCTACTGGAGTTTTGAGTGACTTCTGGTTATTCCCAACTAGGTGCCAGTTGAGAGAGAGGGCCTTGAATCTGATTAGCTTTGCCTGATGGAGCCAGGAGGGCCTTCCTATATATATATCACGCATATCTCAATGTGTCCTCTCTCCCCGTTTGCTTCAGGGACTTTGGGAGCCACGGTCTAGCCTTTGCAGTGTCACTTGCCAGATTCCCATGCTATCTATGCCTTCACAGCAGGGTGGGTGAGAAAGAGTGACACAGAAGGAAAAAACAAACAGAGGAAAGGTCTTTGGGTCTATTGACATTATAAATGCTATTGATTTTACATGATTTTTCCATTGGGAGGATAGTGAGCTGACCTGGTTTTACAGCTGGCTCAGGCTTTGATGCCACTGGTTAAGCCATGAACTGAAAATCCAAGAAGCTATGGATTTATCTCAATACATACTTAATAGTCACCACTCTCAGCAAAGCCAGGCAGGGGCCTCCCAGGGTACAACATGGAAGGATGTGGGTGGCACAGGCCTCTGTTCTTTTCACCTTTTCCTAGGGATACTGTATGACCCCACATACAGTGTAAAAAAAGTTACATAGTAAGCCCTCACTTACTCTCAGATCTCGCTAGACCTGGATGGTGCTGGGGGAGGTGAGGGTTGGGGGCTTTTCAAGCAAGAACAACTCTAGACATCAAGCTCTGACAGGAAGAAGATGGTTGAAAGAGCACTGAACTGTGACTTGGTGACTTAGACTTGTATCCCAGCTGGGCCACTAATTAGCTGTCTGATTTCAAGCAAATGACTTCCCTTATTCTTGTCTCAGTTTTCTCATCTGTTAAGTGATCGGTGGAACTAAATGATACCTGTGGTCCCTTCCAGCAGATTTTTAAAAAATGCAGAAGTTAGGAAGGTGGAGAAGGATATAAAGAATAGAGGAAGGCACAAGAATGTAACATTCCAGTTCAGTGCAGAAATGGGAAAATGGGAGAGAAAGAGGTGTGCTGCATCATGATGGAGTGGAAGTGGCCCAGATGCCTAGATCCTGTTCCCAGTTCTCCCATCAATGAACTATCTGACCTTAGGCAGGTCATTTCCCCTTTTTGTACCCCATTCAGGTGGGAAGAATGAATTAGCTTTTTACCCCACCCCTACCCTAGATTATTTTCTTGTTGGGAAACCTAGGTACGTGCACACATGGGAGTAGATTTCAATGCTCAGAGGTGTGATACCAACAATAATTGCATTTGAAGAAGGAGCAGGTGATGGTGGCTGCTAGGTAAGACCTTACCTAAAGGTCAAGGAAGGATAGTAAAGAGGAGCAGCAGCCCCAGAATTAGACAGACCTGGATGGAATGATTAGCTCTGGCCCTGCCTGATTATGTAACCCAGGGCCAGTCATTTGCTCTATCCAACTTAGAATTTCCTTACTCACAAAGTAGAGAATTGAACTAGTTGATCCTCAAAGTTCCTACCATCTCCATGATTATGTGTGAACCGAAATGCAACAAAAAGAGGCCAAAAGATGCCAAGTAGGCCAAAGGGAAGAATTTCGTGTTCAAGGAGGAAGCCAGCCAGTGTGGATCAGATAAGTTTGCCAGGAGAAAAGAAGGGAGGTGTTCCCAGAGTAACAGTGGGCTGGGGTGGGAGGCGCAGTAGTGGTGAAGGAGATGAAGGAGAAGGGGAAAGAAAAGACAAGATCGTTTCAGAGAATTGATTGAAAGGGACACAAAAGCATGTTTGATGGGAGAGAACTTGGTTGGAGGGCCTGCTGATAGGAACCGCTGCCTCTTCAGTGGGTCTCAGACAAGATGCTGAGAGTGGTAGTGAGTGCTACCGCAGTCTTACCAAAAGCTAAGCCAGGAGTGGAGGGTGGGAAGCTGGAACACTTTTCAATTGGCAGGCATTCCACAGAGGAGAGAGTGGTCAGGAGCCCATCCTGTATTTGATGCTCTAGGATTTTATACATCATTTATCCCTCCCCATACACTGAGATTGAGTCTGGGAAGATGTGGAAACTGAGGCCCTGAGAGAGGGGATTCAACCTGTCTGGAGTCACATAACAATTTTATGGCAGGACCAGGAGCAAGAGTTGATCTCTCTCCTGATTCAGAGCCCAGTTCTTTCCGTTACTGCTTCCCCCTCCATTGTATGCTCTTAAGCAAATCCTTGGTTGGAATTGTTTGCCTCTTAAGGAAAAAAATGAAGTGAAGAGAAATCAATTCCAAGTAACCGAGGGTCTTAGGGTCTTGGGAGGCTGAACCATGCTAAAAGGTTCTGTCAGCCATTTGGCCACAGAGCCCATGTTTGGGGAGGGAGTGGTGAGGAGTAGGTAGGGTGAAGAGTTTGGGTTCTGGAGTCAACTTATCCTACAAGTTCAGCTCCAGCTGTGTGACCTTGGGTTGGTCACCAACTCCCTGAGCTTCTATTGCCTCATCTGTCATCTTTTTAAAAAAGTTACATAGAGTTGTGAGAAATAAATGAAATAATGCATGAAAAGTTCTTGGCCCAGTGCCTGGTGCATCAATACCATTACCTTTAATGGTTTAACAAATCTGAGATTTTGTTATCTTTCTTACCAACCTCCCATCCCCACCAAAGACCTACATTCTGCACCATGAACTTCCCTCTTTCCTTACTTGCCTCAGAATCCTGCCACCACTTCAGTTGCTGAGCCTTGGGTCTCTGAGACCACCTTTGTCACCTCCATTATGGGATCAACTTTCTCAGGTGGCTTCTCCAAAGAGTCTCACTTCCTCTTAACCTGCCTGCTGACATAGGGCCCCAGCAACGGGCAGAGGGATGGAATGGATGCCAGAGGCCAACAAAATGAGGCCATGCATTGCTGCCCTATCACCAGTCCCCTGGCAAGGCCTAGCAAGGTCATCTTTTGCCTCTAATCTACTTTAGGGAGAGGGGTATTGAAATGAAGCCCAAGAGAGCTCAGATGAGAGCAAGGGCTTTGTCCCCACAAATTAGGAGAAAGCTGGAGTATTTGCCAGACCAAAAGACATTACAGCCAAAAGGACTGCCATCTCCTAGCATAGGATCAGATCTATTAAATTCATGCTGCCCCGTGGTAGGTGTCATTTTCAAGCCCCTAAGTAAAGCTCAGGGGCCTCTAATTCTGGTGAGGGAAACCTAGGCTTCCTCAGTGAAAATATTCCTAGTTATAGACCTTTGGAAGGAGCTGATTGCTTATGCTGGGAAATTCAGTGTCCCAAACTGGTCTCAGCCTCATCCCTGGGGGTAAGGTGGGGTCATCAGAGAAATTTGGAGGCACTAGGCCAGAGAGGCCCAAAATAACCTTCTAGCATTCAGGTCCTGGAAATGAAAGAGCCCATCAATTCTCTGGGTTGAGAGGTGAATGAGATGGATGGGAAGAGCAGGTGGATGAACCTGGTGAATCTAGAGGTGGAGCAGGCAACTGCCTATCTGGCAGGATTTCACAGGCCTCAGAGCAGTCACCATCCCCAAATTTCTCCCAGCATAAGTAACCAAACAATGATGTGTTTCTTTTTTTTAAATATTTTTATTTATTTATTTATTTATTTATTTATTTATCTATTTATCTATTTAAATTTCTTTATTAATTAAGGTATTACATGTGTCCTTATGCCTCCATTACCCCCCAAACGCCCATTCATGCCCTCACTCCCCTATTGTCTGTGTCCATTGGTTAGGCTTATATGTATGCATACAAGTCCTTTGGTTGATCTCTTCCCCTTACCCCCATCCTCCCCTACCTTCCCTTAGATTTGATGTTCTGATGGATGTTTCTCTGTCTCTGGATCTGTTTTTGTTCATCAGTTTCTGTTGTTCATTATTTTCCATAAATGAGTGAGATCATGCGATACTTATCTTTCTCTGACTGGCTTATTTCACTCAGCATAATGCTCTCCAGCTCCATCCATGCAGCTGTAAATGGTAAGAATTCCTTTTTTACCACAGCATAGTATTCCATTGTATAGATGTACCACAGTTTTTTCTTTTAAAAATATATTTTATTGATTTTTTACAGAGGGAAAGAGAGAGGGATAGAGAGTTAGAAACATCTATGAGAGAGAATCATCGATCATCTTGCACACACCCCACTGGGTATGTGCCCGCAACCAAGGTACATGCCCTTGACCGGAATCGAACCCGAGACCTTTCAGTTCGCAGGCCAATGCTCTATCCACTGAGCCAAACTGGTTTCAGCTGTACCACAGTTTTTTCATCCACTGTTTGCTGATGGGCACTTAGTCTATTTCCAAATCTTAGCTATGGTGAATTGTGCTGCTATGAACATAAGGGTGCATTTATCCTTTCTGATTGGTGTTTCTGTTTTCTTGGAATATATTCCTAGAAGTGGAATTACTGGGTCAAATGGGAGTTCCATTTTTAGTTTTTTGAGGAAACACCATATTGTTCTCCACAGTGGTTGCACCAGTCTGCATTCCCACCAGCAGTGCATGAGGGTTCTTTTTTCCCCGCATCCTCGCCTTCACCATGTGTTTCTTGAGCACATGCTGGCTGTTCCACATTGTGTTCAGCTTCTGTAGCAAATAATCAGTTTCAGTCATTATCACCCTTTCAAACCCTCCCCCCGAGTCCTTCCTCTTAAAAACTTCCATGGTTAGTGGCTAAGGTCAGGGCTGTTAAATCAGAGTCATTTGGCATACCAATGACCCTGGAGAGAGAGTGTATGTGGCAAAAGGCCCTTGGATGATGAAGGAAGGCCTGAGTGTGATAGGATGGGTGAAAGGGGTAGAGTGGGAGATCTTCTTTAAGCAGGTGGAGGTACATAGGAGACCAAATCTGGCTAAGGGCCAAGTCTTGGAGAAGACACAGAGGATGAGAAAAAGGAAGAAGGCAGGCCAAAGGCACATTGGCAATTTTTTTGTAAAGAGGACTCTACTGTGTAACCTGAATGAGTCCTTCAAGCACAGCAGGGTAAGGAACATAATAATTCCTGGTATTTGTCCCAGACCTTGCCATTTAGATCTCTCTCTCTCTCTCTCTCTCTCTCTCTCTCTCTCTCACACACACACACACACACACACACACACACACACACACTATCTTAATTTTCATAACAGTCCTGTCAAGGTGGATAGGACATGTGGTGATTACTTCCATTTGACAAATGAAAAAACTGAGACTCAGAGAGATTGACTTGCCTAAGGTCACACCAACACTTTTATGATAGAGATGGAACCAGAAGTT
Source organism: Vespertilio murinus (assembly GCA_963924515.1). Taxonomy (NCBI): domain Eukaryota; kingdom Metazoa; phylum Chordata; class Mammalia; order Chiroptera; family Vespertilionidae; genus Vespertilio; species Vespertilio murinus. Next base: position 56,880,673 of record OZ004710.1, on the reverse strand, counting down.
TGGTCTCTCAACTCTCAGGGCAATGAGGCCAGGATTGGTCTAGGGGACCATCCAGAGTGTAGAGATAAACAACTCCATAGTGTTTTCTCAGGAATTCTGGGAAGGACCCCTGCCCCAGATATAATATCAATCTCTCTGGTCACTAATACCTGAAATTGCACTCTTGGAGATTAATTCTTTTGAATAGGAACTGTGGCCACTGTTAAGATGTGGAGGGAAAAGTGGCAACACAGGAGAATATCTAACCACCTGGGAGTGTACCTAGGAGCGGACCCTGGCTGAAGTGGGATGGAAGCAGTGCTAGCAAACTTTCCCCTTTTGCATAGAAGGGTAGATGTTGCATCAGAGTGAATGCTGGTGACACTGAGAAGCGGGGGGGGGGGGGGGGGGGGGGGGGCGGGGCAATCTGGCCTGAGGCAGGCCTAGAAGTGCACCAGCAGTCCTTGGAGGAAGGCTGGGGGAGGACTTCCATGTAGTGTGGGGGAGGGCGGCTGTGGCTGGTAGACAAGGAAGCAGGTTGGCCTAAGAATCTGGAATTGTGCAGGAGTGGGCGGGGGTGTGGGAGCTATTCAGGGAGCTGGTCTGGAGCCAGGGGCCAATCCCAAAGGGGTGAGCTGAGGATTGAGAGTTCTGGGCCCGATTCCAGCCCCTGACCTTGAGTTACCATGCAACTCGGCACTTTTCCTACCTCAGCCCAGACACCCATCATGTCTCTTATCTCAACTCCCCCGTTTTATTTAAAAAAAAAAACACACACAAAACAAAAAACTGTGTAAAAATTACTCTCTGGATTCCTCTTGATGGACCTTGCTCTCCTACAGGCCTTACCACCCCCCATACAGCATCATTCAAGCCTCTTTGGCCTGGTGGAAACTCTTGCCTGCTGCCTTTAATCCCAGAGGCTGTCCCTCCACAGTGCACGCTGCCCTGAATTTGATGGTCCTGAGGGTAAGGGCCTAAAGGCCTCACTAAGCTCAAAGGCACAGCTGTAAATGGGTGAAACTGAGAATATCAAGGGTGGGATTGTTAGGACTAGCAGTAACCTTAGAAACCACTTTTGCTATTCATTCATTCATTCATTCATTCAATTCTTACATTTGTTGATATTCCAAGGTTGTTCTAAGTAGCCAGGGGCAAAATCAGGCCAGAACCCAGGTCTCCTGACTATTATTCTAATACTCTTTCCACCATGTTCTGGAAAGCATACAGCACAAGTATAAGGGCATAGTATTTATCCTCTATGCAGAGTCAGACTTTACTACAGTGAGAGTAGTACCTGGCCTAATTGGCAAGATTTGAAGAGCGTTGATAAACAATCTCTCACCTCCTCTTGTTCCCTTCCCACCACTCATACCTAAAATTATACCACTGAGTGTAATCTTTGGATTAAAACCTCTGTGATTTGACAGCAAAACCTGTTAAGCCATTACTCGCCATTTACACAAAAACATTTCTCTGATTTGTCCTTTAGGCCAGATATGGTTGACTTGGGGGAGGTACACTGTGAGTCACCTCAAAGGAGGCATGGCTAGGAAGGTCAGGGAGCCTTCCAGATAGTAGTGAGGGGCCCATGTTACTCCAGGCAGCAAGAGGGCAGAGGTTCCCTGAGGGGACAGGCAGGAGGAAGGTACCTGAAAAAGAAGCAGGAAGGTTCTGAAAACAGACTCCTACTTCACAGTGTAGTCTTCTGGCCAGCTCTCTGTACCTACACAGTGATGCTGGGTGACATTTTGTTTCAAAATACGTGTTTACATTTGGTCTTTCCTTATGCTGATTATATTGAATCTTTTGTCTCTTCCACAACCTGGTGACTGAGTAGTTTGTAGTTAGATTTCTGAGGGCCTTCCCTGAGTCTGGTCAAATAGTTGTCCTTAAATAGTCTGCCAGTCCCTGAATTGAAATGCAGTTCTGTCCCATCTTGGCATGCTAAAGGGGCTCCCTCCTCTCCAGGAAATTGCAATGGAAATAATTTAGTCAATGGAAAGAATAGCCCCTACTGCTTCCCTGCCTGACCCTGATAAGGGCCTCATTCCAATTCTCCAGCAGGTATGACAAAGGGAGTTCAGTGGGAAGAGACATTCGTGCCTAGAACACAACCCTACCTGGAAATCTCAAAACCAAATGAAATGGGGAAAAAATCTAAGTGCAATGCCCAGCTAGATACTGCCCGGAGTTTTGGAATCAGACACCAAAGGTTCACAACTGGCCTCTGCCTCTTGCTAACAGGGTGACCCTAGACAACTCACTTAACTTCTCTGAGCCTCAGTTTTATTCATCTTAAAAATGGACCTAATGATAACATAATACCCAACTCCTACTCTCAACTATGCAACTGTTGATGAGGTTCAAACTGCTAATGGATATAATGCTCTTGGCAAAGTGCCTGCTCAGTAATCAGTACATGGGAGCTACTGATATTATTGTTATTGGGACCAGATGTGGCTTTGAGATCTCCCAGTGACAGGTCAAGACCAAACAGCAGTCCATCCCAGCACTCCTGTTGCATCAAGGTTTTCATTATGTCAGGTTTGTTTAAAGCAAGGCCCACCTGCAGGGCATTCCCTGCACTGGTGACTCATGGGACGGGTGCATGCCACCTATTTTAAGCTGTTCTACATTTTCTTCTCTCTGACATGGACGTGTTTACACAGTGGAGGGCAGTCCCAGTCAAAACAAGATGGAAATACACTGCTGGCTGGGAGCCCTAAGCTAACTGGTTTCAGGTCCTCTCCCAGCTGTCAGTGCCTTACAATAGGACCATGGGGATGGTGGGGGACTGCCCAGCCCTAATCTCCAGGCTTTCTTCATTGGCCCAGCTCTGCCTGGTGGCAGGCAATTGGCCATCACCTGGTCAAGCTACAGTTGGGTTTCAGGGCACCAAAGTCTTAGAAGGGTAAGAAGCAGGAGTGCTGAGGAGCAAGGGCTGTCCTGGCCAGCTCTTGTGTGAATATTGTGCCTGCCGGCAGGGCTGCCTAATGCACAGGCAGAGAACTGCCAACAGAGAGTGGCGGAAAATGGCCAAAGAAAGCTCTCCCAGCAACAACTCCTCTCTTCTGCCTGGCATTTTCCCCACTCAAACTCATTCCTGTGAGTTAATAGGAGGCTTTTGGTAAAAAAAAAAAAAAAAAAAAAAAAAAAAAAAAAAAAAAAAAAGAAAGAAAAAAAAAGAAAGAAAGAAAGGAAATGAAAGGAAAGGAAAGGAAAGGAAAAAGAAAAGAAAAGAAAAGAAAAAAAAAGAAATAAAAAGGGGAAAAAGTTATACCCTGGCAAAGAAGAACCTAACAACCACTTATCAGAGTCTTCTGATGGGTCAAAGTCTCACCTATGCCAACTTATAAATGAATAAATAGAACTTGAGGAGGAGCTGCCCATTTGATGAAGGGAGCAAATTAGATCCCCTGGACACTCAGGCAGTTTGATTTCTTGACAGAAAGTCCAGGAATATTTTGGCACATTTGCCTGTTACCTGAAACATAAGACTGCCAGTTAGCTAAGATCAATTGTGAGGCCCCGCCCCAGACAGCACTCCACCAGTCTCTATTTAGTCAGCCTGTGTTACATCTCCCAGAAGCCCCCCGCCCCCATGTGGGCCACACTGAAAAGGTCATCATGTTTCTTCCATGAGAAAAACAAAACAGTTCCCCTTTCAAGAAAGACTTTTCATTTTAACAGGGGTCTTCAAGACTTCAAACCCAAGGGTGACATTAAAGGTGATAATGTCCTTTATCTTGGTTAGCATCATCAGTATTTTTGTCAGGACAGCTTTTTTGTCCCCATGTCCCCCATCGTTCCAGTTATATGGCTGTCACTTGCTCAGAATCAGGCCTGCTGGCCCAAAATCCCTCTTTGATGTTACTGCCAGCTGAGACTGGACTGCCCTGCTCCTGGGCTTCATCACCCTCCACTGCTCCTCGCGGGTGTTCTGTTCTCAAGTGACCCAGCCCATCCAGCTAAAGATGGAAACTAAACCAAAGTCTTAGTGTTACTGGAGAACCAGGAGTATGCACACGCGCGTGAATTATCTCTTTTATTGAAAAAGTTGTGCCTTGATTCCAGGTCACTGGTTGCCACTTATTCACTTAATTTGTGTTTGGGTCAGATTGCCCAAGTGTATTTGATTTTCACTGGTCTTTTGTGTTTTTAAATGCAGAGGTGCTCTCAAACAATAGCTGTCCCCAAATAAAAGTGTTAACACAAGGCAAAGTCATGAATTTGCCTATCGTTCTTCCCCAAAGGGACTATTAGCAAAATTCTAACACATCAAAAATCTTTATTTATTTATTAAGCATGCATTTACCACATTGGAACTGTATACCAGGCACTGGTCCAAACCCTAGAGGTAAGGTGGTGAAGAAGTTAAGCCCCTGCCCTCACAGAGCTTATATTCTAGTCTAGGAATCCCATTGATGCTCAAGAGCTTGTGTGCTTCCTCCTTTCAGTCGTGGTCTTATCTGACTGTGCCTCTGGTACTACTTGAAAGATTAGAGGTCCTGCTGCTTACAGACTGTTTGTGCCATTGAAAAGGCTCTCCAGTCCAAAACCTAATGCATGTCATGGGTCCTAAGTTCAAAGGAGGATTGCTAAGACCTTCAAGAGACTAAATTTAAATGATGATTCCATTTTAACATTAATCCCTCAAAGCACCCCTCCCCATAAGCAGTATCAATAACTTGTGAAACCATGGAAATTACAAGTGGAACTGGACAGAAAGTTAGCAATGCTAGACTTTGAAACAGCACTGATAGGGCTGCTCATTTGGTGAGCCACTTTGCCAGCAGTGTTTGGAGACCAAGGGACCTTTATTCATCATGGAGCATATAATGTTCATTCAGCCCTCTTGTTTTCCAAAAACTTAGCCATGCTGTCTACATGATGTCTACCAAGTGTGGAAACATAAGTGGTCCAGTGCATGAAATTTGTGCACATTAAAAAGGGGATTAATTAGAGGAAATAATTTAATATTGCTATTTGCCCTTTCTCTATAAGTGTCAGAGATGAAAGAACATTAGTAAAATGTACATGAAAATCTTCCTCCTGTCAGAGTCTTGGCTCACCACAGGACTCAGAGTCAAGTCCTAGCCCACCCATGTGCACCTCAAAATCACGTGAGACCCAAACCCGGCTGCCCCCCCACCCCCCACCCATTGGGCCAGATCCAGACCTGGTCAGTCCCACCCTTGTCAAGCCCTGCTGGACAGGGGATGTAGCCTTAGGTCCCTTGGCCTGACGCCAGGATGGGGGGCGTGGCCTGAGGTCCCCCAGCCCCAAGGGGGGGATGACTTGAGGTCCCCTGTCAAGCCCCGCCAGGTGTGGACATGGCCTGAGATACCCTGTCAAACCCTGCCAAATGGGAGAGGGGAGTGCAGCATCAGGTCCCCCATCAAGCCCTGCTGGGCATGAGATGTGGCCTGAGTTCCCCTGACCCAGCATTGGGGGTGCATCTTGAGGTCCCCTGTCAAGCCTTAGGTGCCTGCTGATTGCTCCTTAAGGCTCCATATGGGAACTTGGCCTCAGCTGTGGGTGCAGCCATCTTTGTGACAGAGTGATGGTCAATTAGCATATTCCCTCTTAATTGGATAGGATTGTCAAGAATGTTATCAGTCTGCAAAAATATTATATCTCTATTTCTAGATGTGTGAGTTTCCATAAACATACTATATACCTTGTATGATGCATATGTTGAGAAGGGAAGATCATTCCCATTTCATAAATGAGGAGTTGGCAGCTTAGGTTTACAAGCCTTCTAAGCATCCCCAAGTTGGTCAATGTGGAAAAAGAACATATTTTCTTTCCACTTGACCAAGTTCATTTATTTATTTGTATTTTTTAATATATATGTTTTTTTAAATATATATTTTATTTCAGAGAGGAAGGAGAGGGAGAGAGAGCTAGAAACATTAATGGTGACAGAGAATCATTGGTTGGCTGCCACCTGCACAACCCCCACTGGGGATCAAGCCTGCCACCTGGGCATGTGCCCTTGACCAGAATCAAACCCAGGACTCTTCAGTCTGCAGGCTGATGCTCTGTCCACTGAGCCAAATCAGCTAGTCCTGATTCATTTAGAAAGAGTGCTATAACTGAGTGCTTATCGGGAGTACATTACCCTGATATATGCACTAAGGGAGTCCCTCTCATTTCTTATCTTTACATGTATACCTCAGAAATATTGTGGGTTCAATGCCAGACCACCACAATAAAGTGAATATCACAATAAAGCAAGTCACATTTTTTTTTTGGTTCTCAGTGCATACAAAAGTTATGTTTATACTATAATCATTAAATGTAGAAGAGCATTATGTCTAAAACAACAATGTATGTACCTTAGTTAAAAATATTTTATTTCTAAAAATACTAATCATCATCTGAGCCTGTTGGTAAATGGTGCCAACAGACTTGCTTGAAGCAGGGTTGACATAATTCTCCAGTTTGTGAAAAATGCAGTATCTGTGAAGTGCAACAAAACAAGGTATACCTGTACTTTATATCTAAGGGCTCAGGACCAGCTCCATGGGCCAAGCCCATTATTACAGCAGTGTATTGTTGGAGAAATCACTTAGTCACATAACAGATGCCTCTGAATTATCTCCCCAGTGTGCTCAGGCCCTAATACTCTAAGATGTCCAAGTATTTTCTGTGAAGCTCACTTCTTCTCAACTGTTGAGCTAGTAACTGCCTATACTTGGCCATTCCTTAATTTCCATATTTACTTTAGTTCTTCTGCAATTCTGTCAATAAATTCCACGGTATAATTAGTTTTAGCAAATAACGGGATGTCAGAACTGTTGACAAGGATTCGTTACTTTGCTTTTAGAGCTCTATCCCAGGACATAGGGGCCAGTGTTCCTCTTATTTTTTAAGGTGTATGTCAGGAAGCATTTCTCAGGCAGGCTCATCGTGCTCTGTTCAGTCTATAGACCTTTAAGGCTGCTGTGTTGCCACAGCTCTGTCCATGAAGACCTGGGACCTTCTGTCTTTGCTTGGTGGTACAATGATTTTTGTAAGTATAATTTTTTAAAAAATCAATGCAAATACTTTGAATTTTCCATTTTTGTGCTTCACCCTTATAGTCTTGCTGTGGCCTTCAAAAGAAGTCTTTACTTGGCAAGGTGGCTTCAGGACTTAACATTCATTTTGTAAAGAAGGGGGTGGGGGGCTATATTTTAGGTTGGGACTAAGAATTTTCATGCTTTGGACCAAAAATGTCTTCTCCTCCCAAACCCTGCCCCTGATATGGCTTGTCTCAAGGAGCAAGAGAAGAGGTTAAACGGGTCGATATGTTCCTGACAGGCAATCAGGAAGTCCAGGCCTTGAGGGAACCTTAGACTTTGTTAATTTAGCCACAAACCTAGCAGACAGTATAAATTAAACATAAAAATAAAATAAAATAAAATAAAATAAAATAAAATAAAATAAAATAAAATAAAATAACAAAACATAGGCTGGATGCGTACCACAGAAAACAGTGAATTTATCCTCTGCTTTCCCCCTGGGAGAGGGGAGTTTGTGAGCAGTGGGTCTTCCTGGCCAGGGAGTCACTCATGAGTCATAGAATGGGGTGAGGATGGCAAGGGGGAGGAACACAAGGCTTGGATCAGGGTGGGGATGGGCATGTTGGCAAGTCTCCATAGTCAGCTCCAGCAGGTTTCTGAGGGGGAATGAATCACGCCTCCAGTCAATCTCTGAATGGACCAATGTTTGATGGGATGGTGACAGCCTAGGGCTGCAGGAGAGCTGGCATTTGTAGAAGGTAGGCAGGGCTGATTAATTGACCAAACTGTGCAGTTGGAGAAAAATCAACCCCATCCCTGTTCTCTCTCTGTACCTGGGTTCTTCTTTCTACCCTCCCTGTGATGCCTGTCCCCATGTCCCCAGCCTCTCAGGCCAAGAGTTCCTTCCAATCAACAGCTGTGAAACATCTTAGAAAGCAATCTGTTCCTCATAACAGAGAGACAAATATTGCTAAAGACTGATTTATAAATCAGAGCAACTTTAGATTTTCCTACTAAAAGCAGTTCTCATTCATGTTCTGATCAAAACATGACAGGGTGTTTGAAAAACATGATCAGGAAAAGAAATAGCTAAACAGGTATTAGGCCTAGGATATGCTGATCCCTAACATGGGGCGTTATGCAAAGTGGGTCTTGGTGATTCTCACCTTTAGACCAGTGGTTCCCAAAAGCAGTTCCATGGACTGAGACCAGAAGAGCTGAATCCATATAATCTGAAAATACCCTTCCCTAGCCACAGACCTATTCCACCAAAATTTCTAGGGTTGGAGCCCAGGACATCTGTATTTTCCACCAGCTCTACTGGTCAGTCTTAGTGTTAAGAAACTCATGTCTTTCCCTCCACACAGTCCAGTTGTCTTGCAATCCTGATAGGCCACTAATCACTCTTGAAAGTAATATGATAATTTAATTCATACTTAAGTGTTTGTAAATAATAGTGGCAGAATGTGGCACTTTCCCAGGGTTTTTTGTATTGGAATTTTTTTTCTAATTCCTCGAAGTATAAAAAACTCCATTAGAATCTTGGATGGTGTTTGTGGGCACTGTCATAGTCAGGTCAGGCAAACAGCTTGGACTAAGAAGAATTTATCACGGTGCCCCTCAAATCACACTTCTCAGATAGCCAGTCACATATGGCATCTACGGACTCACTCAAGTTAGTAGTCCTCACAGGGGTCTGTGGGAATTATTTCTTAGGTCTTCACCTGATTCATTGTGCACAAATGGTACTTACTTTAACTTCTCTTTCATTTTAATGTACAATAGACATTTTTGAAAACTATGAACCTGGCAGCACCAGGGCTTCCTGTTTCTGGTATATAATTTAAGGCTACAAGTTGGTTCTTCTTGTATCCACCTGACTGCCACTCGATGCTTCCCTTAAGACCCTGTCACCTGTGTCTCCTGCACAGTACACAGGCAGCTCTGGACCTCAGAGAGAGCAGAAGCCATGGCTTTTGATAATCATAGGCTTGTCCTGCTTTGCAATTTTGCCATGCTTGTTGCTTTACTACCCCTTTCAGATCATGGGGAAGCTGGCAATGGGAGAGGGAGAGAGAGAGGGAGAGGGAGGCGGGGAGGTAGGGAGGGAGGGAGGGAGAGAGAGAGATGGGGGAGAGAAGGAGTGAATTATGCCCTTCTGCTTGCCTATCTCTGTGAATTAGAATTTGCAAAAGGCTGAAAGGGTGTTTGCATAAATGTGTGTGTGCTTCCATACTTCTCTTTCTTCCTGATAAGGTGTGTATATTCCTTGTCAGCAATTCTGAAACTGGCTGAGAGGCCTTCCTTAACCCCTCCCAGCACTTCTTTGAGTTCCCTGGCTCCATTCCCATGGCTTGGGGGCCCTGCCCAGAGAGAAGTTTGCCTTGTTTCTCTCCTTTCTGTTCTGGGAGTGAAGTGTCCCCTGCCCTCTTCTGCCACTGCTGCCAGGTAGGCTGTCTTCTCTTCATCCAGGAAGCCTCAGGTGGGGAGAGGTGTTTGTGGCTGAAGAGTCAGGGGCGCTTTGCAATTGCAGAGCCCTCTTCACAAGTCATAGAGTGTCCCACAGCAGAGGATCAAGGAGCTACCTTAAATGAGCCCGTGGTGAATAGCTCTTCTGTGAGGTACATGAGGGCCTCAGGCACACAATGTGAGACTCTGGGGAGGCTCATAATGCTTAGCCATCATGGCCCAGGAGCTGAGTGCCTGAAAAGGCTAGCATTATTACTGTGGTTCTGTTCCCCAGGAACCTGCAACACTTCAAAGATCACTCATTCACTCATTCTATAGTGGAGCCCACAGTGGAGCCAGGAGTACCACCTCAGAGTCCCTGGCCTCTTCATAGGTCCCTTGTCTGCTGTCCTCACATCCCCAAATGATATTCTCCTGGTTCTTGTCTCCAAGCATTGCCAATGACCCAGAGTCCTACATGTACCACTGAAAGTAACCTTGGCAACTGCCCAAAAAATGGTTTAGAATTTTGACTCTTGGGATTGCTTGCCACTCTGGGAGGGTAAGGTGCAACAAGGGTAAGACTGAGAGGAACTGGCAAAAGAAGGAAGACCAAGAAGGTTGGCAGGTAGAGGTGACCCCCACACTAACCATAGACAACCCTTCTCAGAAGGAAGGAACTGGTAACTCAGAGAACAAAGATCTGTGCCTTCCTCCTTTCATTTACAAATCCAGGGGTTAAGAAATGGAATCAAAGTGGCACTGTAGGCCACAATATCAGAGAAGCCATAGGTCCCAGAGCAACTCCAGGCTTTGTGGCTGCTGTGCTACCCCTATCTAGATGGGCACAGGACAAAAGGCAGGTGGAAAGGGAAAAAAAGCCCGACTTGAGAATTATGATGCCCAAGGATGGCAGTGATGTCGCCCTCCTATTCCCCATGCTACCCTCCAGAGCACCCTTCAGCTCTGGGCTCTGTCCTGAAGCAAACATTTCACTGAAACTTAACAGTAAGGAGACATTTGAAGTGGCCACAGGCCCAGGGTATTCTGGAAGGAAACACATTGTTTTACTGTACTATCAGCTTTTTAAAAATTTCTCTGACATGTGCCTTGCACTTTGAATAGGCTTTCAAGCAACTTCAAATTGAGCTGAACGGAATTGAATTGAATTGAATTGAATGATAATGGCAACTAGTATGGGAAGCAGAAAAGAGATTCCATTTGTTGACGTTAATTTTACAATCTCTTTTTCAGGAATACAATCTCTTTTTACTTAATACTTGTAGATGGGTAATGGAAATGAGAAAGGAGAGGGCTTGAAAAATTACGGAAGTAAATTTTCCCAGCTGCAAGACATAAGGGGAAGGGAGACAGGCATAAATATTGGTACAAGGTTCATGAAATTTAAGATCCACTGAGCTAAACTGTATTCCTGGATAACGTTGTCAATACTTCCAGTCTTGCTGAGACACCAGGACAAACCGCTTCCACCCATAGTTAGTTAGCTACCAAAGTTGGCATGATGAAGGTGATTTGATAAGAGTGCTTTTTGATTTCTCTGACTGAGGGTAAGTGGAATAGAACACCTTGTCAAAATGGAATGGGCTTTGGTTTTGCCTGTCATCCCCAATGTCACTCAGAGATTATTTGTGAAACTCACATTGGATCCTGTCTAGGAGGGAGCTGAAAGGCACAATTCATTGCTCCTGCCCTCATTTAATGCCAGAGCTTGGCCCAAATTGGGTACTAGAGTTGCTTTTCCAAGAGCATGTGTCCATCTCCATCAGGACTCTCCTTGAGCTCCTACAATCACCTTTAGCATCTGTGTCCACAACCTCTTCTCCATTTTCCTGTCCCAAAAAGTTGGGATTCTGGGCCATGGCCATGCAGGGATATTAACATGACCCACAGAGGACAAGGTAATTTCTCTGTCACTATCTTTCCTTCTTGCTTCCCTCCTTTGGAGTCTGGGGATTTTCCATGAAGCCAAAGTCATGATGTAAGTGGCAGCAGCCTTCCTCTCTATAGTCTTCCACACACTGGAGTGGAAACAGAGGGGAAGAGAGACGAGAGAGGCAAGGACAGATAAAGGGTAGCATTTCATCCTCCTTATTCCTCCAACCTCTTTTAAAAAGGGGGACAAGTAAGTAATTAAAAGTAGACAGACCTTCCTCCGGAAGGGGGCCTCTGTGGAAGAGTAAATGGGAGGGCTGTTTTGCAGCCATTCCCTGTCCCATTAACTGTTCTAACACTCATGTGCTCAATATCTTTTTTATTTCACTTTCCAGTTCCTAACCCAGTATTTGCTTTGTGGCTTGTCCTGCACCTCTTTCATCATGTCTTTTTTCCACTTCTCCTGACACTAGACCCTGTGTTTTGCTGGCAACATTGCTGAATCTTTGGGTGGAACATTCCCTGTAGAAAATAAGGAAGACTTGCCTATAAATAGTTTCCTTTGGGCTGCATGGTACACAATGCTTCAAGTGTGACATAAAGGGAAGTGAGATGTTCCCCCTCATCGCCACCCTCAACCTACCGCCCCCACCCTGAGTCTGCGTCCCACCCCTGGGTGGCTTGCTGAGATCCTGGCCACGAGTTCCGCAGTCCAGGCTCTCCAGTCTCCATCCCACTGTCCTCTGGGAACCAGAAGTAGGAAGGGCTCTTGTCCTAGAGAGTCTGGCTTTTGAAGTGGAACAGACCAGTGGGAATAATGAGACACTTCTTCTAGCTCAAAGAGGACAAGTTGGCGTGCAGGGCCTCCTGAAATGGAGGAAGTCGCCTCCATCCTCATTATGCCAACTTCCATCTAGAAGGCTGTCCCTGAGAGAGGAAGGGTCAGTTATATCTGTTTACTAGGTAATTGCAGAATCCTATGGCTGTAGGGAGCTGGCAGAGGACCTGGCTCATAAGCTGTGCTGGTTCAGGGTCCAGCCTACCTTGTAAATGTAGGGTGGGAGAAAGGGATTTTGGAAACTTTTACATAAAGTTGTTGGGCTATTGAATTAATAATCCACTATTTCCTGCCTGGGGCCTACCTCAGAGCCCACAGGACACAAGGACTGCTGAGAGCCTCAGGGATCAGCACTTGACTCATAAAAGTTAGATCAGATAATAGATATCTTACAGGGCAAGCTTCCACTTACTGCAAAGTCTGACACAGCTATTCTTTTTTTTTAAAAATAAATCTTTATTGTTCATATTGTTACAAATGTTCCTCATTTTTCCCCCTCCATTGCTCCCTCCCACCAAGTTTCCATCCCACTCTCTGCCCTTTCCCCATGCCCCATTGTCCTCATCCATAGGTGCAGTTTATGTTCTGTCTCTTCCCGCCCTCCCCCCGACACACACACTCCCCATTTCCCCGAGAATCATCAGTCCACTCCCCTTACATACCTCTGATTCTATTATATTCACCAATTAATATTGTTCATCATGATTTTTACTTCCCTTGGTTTTTAGAATCACTTGTTGATAGTTATGTGTTTGTTGCTCATAATTTTTATCTTTATTTTCTTCCTATTCCTAAAGGACCCCTTTTAGCAATTCATATAATTCTGGCGTGGCAGTGATGAACTCCTTTAGCTTAAATTTATTTGTGAAGCTCTTTATCTGGCCTTCAATTCTGAGTGATAGCTTTTCTGGGTAGAGTATTTTTGGCTATAGGTTATTGCTAGTCATTACCTTAAATATTTCTTGCCATTCCCATCTGGCCTGCATGGTTTCTGTTGAGAAATCAGCTGACAGTCTTATGGGTGCTCCTTTATAGGTAACTGCCTGCTTTTCTCTTGCTACTTTTAATATTCTCTCTTTGTCTTTTGCTCTTGGAATTTTAATTATGATGTGTCTTGGTGTAGTCCTCTTTGGATTCCTTTTGTTTGGGGTTCGGTGTGCTTCCTGGACTTGTAAGTCTATTTCTTTCACCAGGTGGGAGAAGTTTTCTGTCACTATTTCTTTCAATATGTTTTCGGTATCTTGCTCTCTGTCATCTTCTGGGACCCCTATAATTCTGATGTTGGTTCGCTTGAAGTTGTCCCATAGGTTTCTTACACCACCTTAAACTTTCTGGATTCTCTTGTCTTCTTGCTTCTGCAGAGGAGTGTCCTCTGACTCTGTGTTCCAAATCTTGGACTTGATTCTTGCAATCTTCCATTCTGTTTTTATGACTCTGTATAATATTTTTTTTATTTCAGAGAATGTATTCTTTATTTCTAATTGATCCCTTTTCATATTTTCATAGGTCTCATTTATTTTATCAGCCTTTTCTAGTAGATTCTTGAACAACCTTATAAGTGTGGTTTTGAACTCTATATTCAGTCGCTTTTTGTCCTCCATTTCTTTAGCTTGTGATCTGTTTCCTTGTCTCAGCATTTTCGCTGCTTCCCTGAGTTGGTAGGTTGGGAGGATCAGCTGTGTCTATGCCAGGAGACAGCCTTATTCCACTAGACTTGGAAACCTGCAAAAGCCTCTGTTTTCAGCTTGGATGCAGCGGAGTTTCAGGGTGGAGCTTACAGCCTTGGCTTCAGGTTAGCACGGGTTCCTGAGTCTCAGTGTACCTCAGTGTCCTTTGGTATTCACTGCAAGCACCTCTGAGAGAAAGGTACCCTAGAGTTTCTCCCACTACCAGACAGTCTAGTATCTCCCCCAATGAGCCCACAACTGGGATTCAGTGCAGTTGGAAGTGGGGTTAAGAGCAGTCTGGAGCTTATGTCTCCTTCCTGCTAAGGCAATCCAGCGGCCCAATCAACAGTCTGTCCTCTGTGTGAAATGTGTGTGACTCAGGGGCTCTGCCTTTTGCTGCTCCCCTGAGCAGATTCCCTCCGTATGAGTCTGGGATCCAAGGGTCTCGCCCAGAACTGAGGTTCAGTGCAGTCAGAACTGGGGCTTAGCAAAGTCCTGAGCTTTTGTCTCCTTCCAGCTAGGACAATACAGCAGCTCAGTGAACAGACCATCCTATGCACGCAATGTGTGGGACTCCGGGGCTCTGCCTTTTGTCACTCCCCTTAGCTTCCACCTTACAGCCCAGATTCCCTCTGTATGAGCCTGGGACCCCAGGGTCTCACCCAGAACTGGGGTTCAGTGCAGTCGGAGTTGGGGTTCAGCACAGTCTGGAGCTTTTATCTCCTTCCCGCTAGGGAACCCCAGCTAGGCACTTACCCACCCCTCCTCTCCAGCTCCGTCCTCTCCCCAAGAGTGCACCGTGTCTCTCAGTACCTTAGGCTTTTACAGCTCCTCTGATTTTCCTTCTGGTTTTCTCTTTCCTTCTACTTGTAGAATTTCCAGTCAGTCAACTTTTCTGTAGTTCTGGATAATGTCCACTTTATATTTTAGTTGTATTTTATGAAATTGTTGAATGAGGCTTCAGTTAGGCATTTTACCTATGCCGCCATCTTGTTGCAATCCCCTGGATTATCTGTTTCTAAAGTATTAACTTGACACAGCTATTCTTGACAGAGGAATTTCCTGGTGTGCTGACTGTTCAGCAGAAAACCTTTTGGGTTCTTCTTACTTCTCATCCATCCCTCCACCTGCCCTTGTTTGAAAATCTTTCTACAGGGACACTTATGTCTGTGTTTTCCTTTAGCAAACCCTGGGGTCCTGGGATACAGCCACTGTTTGATAAGGGAGGATTATAAAGAGCCATCTCACTTGGCTGGTGGCTTGACAAACCAAAGGTGTAGAGGGGATATGAGATTGGCTGAGTGTGGGCTGAACCTGGCACATCCTTTCGAAGTTGATTTTTAAACTAAGTCCCTGACATGAGCTTGTTTTCTTATCATTGGTTTCATTCTCTTAAAATCTGAGCACAGCAGGTATAGAAATAAAGGGAGTTAATTAGAGTGCCAGTTCATGGGGACCTGGGAACTGGATGTTAGACTAGACTGTGAGGATTACTCCAAGACACCACACATTATTTGGGATATTGTATACCCCAGGACTACATATTCCATTCTGTAAGCCACCTGACAGAGAGAGCTTTCTTTGATGGCTGTGTGGCTGCCTTTCAAAATTATGTGGATAAGCACAGCCCTAATATTTTAAAAACTTGGACACTTTTGATATTTTCCTGTCCCCCGATATGCTCTCTCCTGCCACAAGTGTCAGAAAAGCTGGCTGTGCTCACAGAGCTCTAAGTCAGCCTCTGGGCAGCTCTCTAATATTGCTGCTGGAGTCCCAGGGGTATTTCTCCTGCCCCTCACCATTTCTTACGTCTCACCACTTTCCTTGCACCTCCAAACCAACCCCCAGCTACCTGGAATTACTCATTCACCAAACCTATCCCTGCCTCATAAGATAAGTAAATGTAGGAGGAACGAGGTCTCTAGGTCAGGGCTCTGCAATTTACTAGCTATACTATCTTGGGCAAGGAAGGCTCTCAGACCCTCATCGCCATAGTTTCTTTTCATTGTAAAATGGTGACAGTGCCTACTCTGCAGGGTTTGTGGCATATCCAGACAGTGTCTGGCCCATAGATGATGATGCTCAGTTAATAGTAGCTGTTATTGTCAGTGGATCTCAAACTCAGCTTATTTTTAATTGAAGTATAATTAATGTACAATTCAAATACAGCCTAGCTAGCAAACTTAACCTCTTTCCTTTTTCCTCCCCAAACTACCTTAATTTCTCTACCTCCATCTCAATGTAAGGGAGTCCCCACTAAAGGAGCTGTTTTTTCTTCTGTCCTATGTCCTGGTCCTGGTGGGGGTTTTTTTCCTGCCAACATAGCTTATTTATCTCTCCCTTTTCATCTCTCCCTTGGAATCTAAGGGTGAGTAGCAACAGTTAGTTTAGGAAAAATTTACAATCTGGTGAAAAGTCAACTCACAGACTCTTTCTTGATTAAGAAAGCTCTATGTAACACAGAAGACAGACTAATATATCAGAAAATTAATTCCAATATCAATTAAGCTCATGATTTAAGAGGTTGTTTTCCTTAGCTAATGTTCTTAATGACCTATAAATATGGTCTGGACTTTGTTCTGGTCTTTGTTCTGCCTACTGCACAAGGTTCTAAGTGCAAACACCATGTTCAGACAGCTTGTGACCTAAATGTAACATAATATCCTGAGTCTGGGATTGTCTCCCACCTAAACTGAGGTGAAGAAAAACACCATCCTTGGCTAGTGTAGTATGTTTGCTTGAATAATTCTATTTCTCATCCTGTTGCAAACAGAATGGCCCTTGTGCACATACTATACCACTAGTCGGGTCCAATGGGAGCCCCACGTCATAGTAAATTATATTGGCTGTTTTGTGACATACCTGTCCTGGCAGCTGGAGAAAATAAAGGCCTTCAGACTGGGCTTTCTGGGGATTGGGGGTTGACAAGGATGTCAGTGCCAGGCACCTGGTTAGGAGAAATATCCTGAAGCAAATAATAATTACCTTTTTTGCTGATAGGAGTCCCAGTATTTTTCCAACAGCAAGATTGCAGTAAGGTATTTCCTTGGACCATAGCCTGAATCAAAAATTGATACATGACTATTGGCCTTAACCTCAATCAAACTATTGTATGTATGATGGAACTCAATGTTCTCCTTATGGCCCTGAGTTGTTGTAAATAATATTCTCAATCGCATTACCTATTCTTGTTCTGTCCTGGTTACTTCTTCTGACTGCAATTCTGTGTGTGTCCACAAGATGGCCTTGCTTAGGAAAGAGCTGGAGAAAAGGACCTCAAGCCTCTGATCTCTCTCTCTCTCTCTCTCTCTCTCTCTCTCTCTCTCTCTCTCTCTCTCTTTAAGCTTGAGCCTGAAAAGATGAAAATATAGTTTGATGGGAACATATATACCTCTTAGTAGGCAACAATAAACTAACTTACCTTGTGACTTGGAATTTGTGCCTGAAGTACCCTCTAATCCTATGTATGGCTGGACCTACCACAGGTGTTTTCCTGGGATGGTTTATGCATATAATCTTGGTTTGTAGTTTTGCTGTCTTTTTCTATTTATAGGAAAGTAACAGAATATTGTTTTTAAAAATATGAACATGAAATCATGGATAATGTTGAATGTTGAATGCAGAATAGGGTGTGGAAACCAAAGAGAAAAAGGCTGGCATCTTGTGGTCATTCCAGTGCCCACTCCCCTACCATTTCCTCTCACATCCTCTGTCACCCAACTGGTTTCCAGGTGCTCCCTGTACATGTGTCCCTATTCATCTGAGCTCCTGGACACTTTCTCTTCCACACAGGCAAATTAGCATGCACAGATTAGCTCAGATGTGTGCACACATCCCATGCATGTCACATTTAGGTCACAAGCTGTCTGTGCATGTGTCGGTACACAGATAGGCATATCCAGAGGAGGAGCTAAGTGGATAGGTGCTAGTGTTGGTGCAGGTCAGCGAGCTCACTGGTTGTATGAAGGGACATGCGGGTGACAAACTATGTGTGAAAAAGAGAGACTGAGAAGGCAGACAATGGGAAGAAGGCAAAGCTCTTCGTGGTTAGGTTCAGTGTCGGGAGTGTGGTGTGTGATAGCATTGCAAAGCCTTAGGGATATACTGGCTGACCCCTGAATAAGAGTTTTTAAAATCAGCACCGCCCTCTACTGCAAGCTTTCTATCTACTGTTAGGGCATTTGTATTAATTTCTCTAAGAAATCAGTTCCAATTTGGTTTTTACTGATCTCCAGAGCCCTCGTTGGAGATGCCAGTTGGCACAAGAAAGTGCTGAACTGTTTACAGTCCCAGCCTCAGGTTCAGGGAGCGGATGTGGTTTCACTGGGCCACAAAGCCCCGTACACAACTCATTTGCATGACTCCTGACGCCATGTGACGCAGCCGGCTCCTCCTATATAAAGAAGCAGGAGCTGAAATATCTCCGAGTCTGGGTTGGACTAGCGGCCCGTGGAGTTTGTGACACACTAGGTGACACCCATCGAGCTACTTCCCTTCAAGACCGGAGCGCTTGCCTGGCTTTAGGTCCTCTCGGCAGCGTTTGCCCCCCTCCTAGCCCCAGGGTCAGCCGCCCAGAGTCCAGGTCCGAGCAGCGCGCCAGCAGCTCCTCTGACAGCCCAGCCGCCCCAGCTCCCGGCAGCCCAGCCATGAACACCGAAATGTATCAGACCCCCATGGAGGTGGCTGTCTATCAGCTGCACAATTTCAACATTTCCTTCTTCTCTTCCCTGCTTGGAGGAGATGTGGTTTCCGTTAAGCTGGATAACAGGTAAACTACTGGCCCAAGCTCCCTAGCGAGCACCGGCGGAAGCTGAGCTGAGAGCGGGATCTCGGAGCTGGCCTCGTGCGCGTTGGTCCTGGTTCCCCGCGGTGCAGCATCCTGGGAAGGGGCGGGGGTGGGGTATGCGGAGGGGGTTGTCACTGCTGCGCCGGGATCCGCCTTTGGAGCGTCCCTGCGGCCCCTGCGCCTTGAGAACAGCTGCTACAGCCCGGAGCCAGAGGCAGAGAGGCGGCGAGCAGGGCTGGGCAGGGGGCTGGCTGTGCGCTGGGCGCCCCTGGGGAGCAGGCCGGAAGCTTCCAAGCCCAGGAGGAATTCCTAGCTAGCTTCGGAGCTTGGTAGGTTTACTTGGGACCTTCTGGGTCAGAGCCTAGGGGGCAGGAAACTCCGGGGGTCGCACGCCCCATTGTTTGCCAGTCGCCCAAGCTAGCGAACCGGCCATGCTGGTCCATTTTCCCCAGGACCTGAGCGCCGCTGCAGGCTGAGCTCTGGACGGTGGCGGCAGGGAAACAGCCTGGGTGGGGAGGTGCAGCTTCCTGCAGTGGCCGAGACGGACCTGGGGACAAAGTGCCCGGAAATTCGGGCCAGGGAAGCGGGACAGAAGAAGAGCTGGGGCAGATGGAGGACTTTGGCCACAGCTACCAGGTACTCAGGTGGAAAGGAGGTGGTTAACAGGGTTGCTTTGCTTTTTGTCTTGACAGTGCCTCTGGAGCCAGTGTGGTGGCCTTAGACAACAAGATTGAACAGGCCATGGTGAGTGGCATCACTGCGTCATTCCCATCCCCAGACCTAGCTGCTGCTTATGTAACTGGGCATGAGTGAAGGGGTGGGTGCAAAAGCCATTAGCCAAGAAACCAACCGCCTGCTTTCTTAAGTAGAGTCCCATTAGTGTGGCACCTTTGAGGGCATTTCCAGTCTACCCTCCTCGATGGGCCCCCTCTTTTCTTCCTCTCTCACCAGTCCTCATTCTTTGCAGCAGCCTCTGGCTCTCTCCTAGGTCCACTGCAGGGCAATGAGCTCAGACACTTGTATTTATTCTGCATCTTGCATTTGGCAGGAACCGGAGCTCATTGGATGCTGCAACGGCACTGCAGTGCCTCTGCAGAGTCTGGGCTGGAGTCAGGAGTTGGGAGGGGACAGGAAACAAAGCACCCCACTCCTCACCCCTCCCTTTACCAGGTAGAGATCATACACCACCTAGCAGTCATAATGGCTGCAGGGGGTTAAGGCATTCATTTAGAAACCACTTAATTGTGCCCTGGAGCCTAATGACACAGTTCCAGGACCCCAGTGTAGTAATCAAATTCAGAGAGGATACAGCAATCAGGTACTTTTCCTCAGGGCAAGTGTCTTGTCACATCAGACTTTTGGACAACTGCAATTCAGTGTGCTTGGTCATGTGGAGAGGAGGAGACTCTAAAATTGCCACTTTTATTGTCTTGGAGAAGATGCATAAAGCAACAAACAAACAAAAACAACAGTGTGGGGTACATTGAAGGTCCTCCCTAGATCTAGGCCAGTAACAGGAACCTATGTGGAAATAGGGATATAGCCAACCACCAGCAACCAGCAGAATTCTCACCCAAGATGCTCCTCAGCAGCCATCTTTGAAAATCATTAGAAACTTGCAGAGGGGATACTATGTGGCTCAAAACTGGGCTCCCAACTCAGGAGTTACCTTGATCATGCAGCTCTCCTAAGCAAGCATTTAGGTGCTTTGGAGAAGGGTGCAAGAAGATTAGGGTTGTGGGGCCAGCATGCTGAAGGGTTGCTGAAGGAAGGTTGGAGGTAGGTGGCATAAGAGACAGCACAGGCACCTTGATGACAAGATGAAAGTGCTGTCGAGGAGCCATGATGGCTAACGAATGGCTTTGTTGTGATTTCCTCTGTGACAGGATCTGGTGAAGAATCATCTGATGTATGCTGTGAGAGAGGAGGTAGAGATCCTGAAGGAGCAGATCCGAGAGCTGGTGGAGAAGAACTCCCAGCTGGAGCGTGAGAACACCCTCTTGAAGACTCTGGCCAGCCCAGAGCAGCTGGAGAAGTTCCAGTCCCGTCTGAGCCCTGAAGAGCCAGCTCCTGAAGCCTCACAATCACCAGAGGCCCCTGATGGTTCTGCAGTGTAAGTGGCTCTGTCCTCAGGGTGGGCAGAGCCACTAAACTTGCTCTACCTAATTCTTCCCAGTTTGTTTTTGGCTCCCCAAGCATTATCTCATGTGGAGAACTTTACATCTAGCATAGCTGGTGCCAAGAGGTGTCCCAAGGACATGGCCACCTGGGTCCACTCCAGTGACAGACCCCTGACAAAGAGCAGGTCTTTGGAGGCTGAGTTGCATGGGGCCTCGTCACCCCAAGGCAGTGAGCCTCTAATGCCACCACGCCCTGGGGGCTCCCAGGGCCCGGGCAACTTTGCTGTGACTGGCAAAGGAGAAAGGTAGTTTGACATGTGATGCCAGTTTGCTCCTGAAAGTATAAGGGGATCTGCTTTTCATTTCCATGGACATCTTTAACAGCTTCACCTGACAATGACTGTTCCTATGAAGAAGCCACTTGTGTTTGAAGCAGAGGCACCCTCTCTCTTATCCCCTGCCTCGCCAAAGCAGGGCCACAGATGGGAGAGATTGAGCCAAGTCAGCCTTCTGTCAGTTAATATGGTATAATGCATGGCTTTGTGCACAGCCCAGTGTGGGATTACAGCTTTGGGATGACTGCCTACAAAGTTCTGTTTGGTTAGTAATGGCGTAGTTTTTCTATATAGCCATACATGCGTATATATAACCATAGGGCTAGATCTATATCTTAGTGTAGTGATGTATACATATACACATACACCTACATTTTGAAGGGCCTAAACAGCTTTGGGAGTATTGACCAGTTCCTTATCTCTTAAGGCTAATTCTTTAACTGTGTTCATTTACCAAATTGATCCAGTTTGTCCTTTAGGTTAAGTAAGACTAAAAAGTAAAAGCAGGGAGAGGGCCAGTCTCTGAATGTGGCCACAGATGCCTTGCTGCTGTAATCCTTGCCCTCTGAAGACAAGTGAGGTCCTCTTTTGAATGCCAAACCCACCATTCACTGGTGCTGACTACATAGAATGGGGTTGAGAAAAGATCAGCTGGGACTTCACATTGTTATTCAAAACCTTTTTTAAATGTTTGTGGAAAACTTTCAAGTGAAGAGAACAATTGGCTTGCTGGTGTCCTTTTGTGGACAAGGGATAAACAAGGCAATGGCTTTGATGTGATGGTGCCTAGGTGATGTGCTCAGGGAGCTTGTCTCTAGGATGTTCTGTGGCAGTGAATACTTTCCACTTTCTGACACCTTATCCTGATGTATGTCTCCAGGATTTGGATTTTGATTTATCAAATGTAGCTTGAAATTTCAATAAACTTTGCTCTTTTTTTCTAAAAATAAACCTGCTGTCTGAGTATGAATGGAGTGGGTGGTAAAGGCCCCTCATGGTTGGGAGCACAGTTTTCCTGATTCACTAACCATCATAAGCATCTCCTAAATAGCAGGCCTATGCTACCTCCATGATCCTGTGTAACTAACATGATACCCACATTGTATTGGTGAGGAAGCTGAGATTCAGCCAATTTAAATGCCTTGTCCAAAGTCACACTGCTGTTATGGCAAATTGGGACTCAACCCCACATCCATCCCTCTCTGCCCTGCTCCTGCTTTCATATAACATCTTTAAAGTGAGTAGCAAGGTGACTACTAACACACAACCTCAGCTAGAGGAGTAGCCTGGGAGGGATAATATATCAAAAAGGCCTAAAAGAAAAGAGAAGGTTATACATATGAGTAAGAAGAAAGGAACCAAATAAACATTAGTAAGCTTCTTCCCTCTTCTGAAAACATCAGGATCATTTAATGCATTCACCTTAATACCAATCTACATGAGACCCTTGACATTGGCATAACAGCTAAGCGGACCTTAGAAAAGGAAACAGAATGCATGTGGTAGCCAAGGAAAGATGCTCTCAGTCCCTGCTGCTTCACTTGTCACTGCTGGAAGTTTGCTCACAACTCATGAGTTGCATGTGCAGGACCAAAGTCTAAGGATCCTGATCCCAGCTTCCCTCCTCTGACTCTCTTTGAAGTTCATCCTCACCTATCTCCTTTTCACCAGCCCCATGTCTTAGGAATCCAGAGTCCTGCCATTTATCTGAGAGCCCTCCAGTGAATATTTGGTGTCCATCACATCCTCACCAGGACCCTGAGCTGTGTTCTAGGCTCAACGTGTTCTCAGCAGAGGCTATCACCCCTATTTGATTGACCCATTCAATCTTAGTGTCCTATAGCATATACTAGAGGCCCAGTGCACAAAATTCATACATGGGCATGTGTGTCCCTCAGCCCAACCTGCACCCTCTCCAATCTGGGACCCCTCAAGGGATGTCGGACATCCCTCTCACAATCCAGAACTGCTGGCTCCCAACTGCTCACCTGCCTGCCTTCCTAATTGCCTCTAACCACTTCTGTGTGCCAGCCTGACCACCTCATAACCAATCCCCTGCCAGCCCAATTGCCCCTAGCTGCCTCCCCTATTGGCCTGGTCCCCCCCAAACTGCCCTTCCCTGCAGACCTGGTCACCCCCAACTTCCCTCCCCTGCAGGCATGCCCCCCCTCAACTGCCCTTCCCTACAGGCCTGGTCACCCCCAACTTCCCTCCTCTGCCAGACTGGTCACCCCTCACTGCCCTCCCCTATAAGCTTGGTGGCCCCCAATTGCCCTCCCCTGGCAGCCATCTTTGAGCACATGGGGACAGCCACCTTGTGTGTTGGAGTGACAGTCAATTTGCATATTATTCTTTTATTAGATAGGATACCTATTCCTTTGCCACTTGAAATTGACCACACTCCTTGATTTTCCTGTACCACAAACCTCAAATACCAAGATGTCTTGGACCCCTCCTTTGTGCCAATCATAGCCTAAATATACTCAAAATGCCATGCTTCCTTTGCTATGAAGCTTATACATGTTGGCCTGTTCTGTTCTAATAACCAAAACTCTTCTTCAGAACTTTACAAACCCCTGCTTGGTGGCCTCTCAAATCCCAATTTTAGCACCTGCTCCTAATCGCTCTGTTCATGATGCTAACTTCATTGTCTACAATTTGGTCATGGTTTTCAGATTTCACAGCTGCTAAAATGGATAGAAACTTTGGACCAGTCAGTTACCCCCCCAACCTTGACTGTTTCTCCCCACCCCCACTAATTCCCAATACCCCCCCTCCTTTTAAGATGAGCTGAGGGACCTTTTGACTCTTTAGCTCCTCTGTAGACTTCCCAAATTCGATTCCTAGTCACCAAAACTCTTCAGAACTTTACAAACCCCTGTTTGGTGACCTCTCAAAAACAAATGCCAAAAGATGGAAAAAAAAAAACCCACAAAACAATTCAGGAACTGGCCCAGCAAACACACAGCCATCTCTGGTGATGCAGCCCTTCCCTACAAGAAAGGGGAAAAACTTGCCCACAGTCACATAGTGGGAAAGAGAGAGCAACTCCGTTTCCTAGGCAACCCCAAGTAAACAGAGACAAACACTGCCACTTGGGAGGCCATAGCAGTTGTTAGACTAGATAAGAGGAACTTTGTGGCTGTTTGTTAGTCACATATAGGATCAGCTCTTTTTTTTTTTGTCGTCCCACAGAAAAACAAGTAGGGGTGGGGAAAGGCAAAAGAACACAGTGCTCCTGGAAAGAGATTCACGGTTTCTGGGCTTAGCTGGTCCAGCTGGACCCAGAACAAGGAAAAGAACAAGAGCAATAGTAGCAGTAATGTTTCCCTGCCTGGGCATGCCCCCTCTCCGTGTCCCCTCCTATCTATTATCTCATCTGATCCTTACAGCAGCCCTCCTCACATGTCAACAGAATCACAAGAGCACCACTACACACCCCTTCTTATGAACAGGAACATTTTGTTTCCTGCCCTTAGAAAAAGAGGCAGTTATGATTTATCTCCATTTGACAGACAATAAAACTAAGAGCCAGATACTTTGGTGCTACTCCCACAGCACCTTGTATCCCATGGGACAGTAGTCCCCAGCCTGGGTAACCCACAAGGACCCGTTTTAAATGTCAGGTATATCTTCAGATCTCCCCCAACCTGAAAGTATTTAACTTTTATTATTCACTGACTGAGAAAAAATAAACACATAATGACAAACATTAGCTGTGAATCTATTGGGGGCTTTTAAATGAATGCATTACAGTTGCCACAAAAGCATAAAGGTTGATTTGAAAAGTAAAACAGAAATATGGGCAATAGATGATTTATAAACAAGGACTGCTGGAGTACAGGGTGCAAGGCTCTCAGGCTTGGTACTACCATGGAGGAAGATGATCCCTTGGGGTCTTATAAGGAACACAGGAAGTGAGCAAATGAGGAAGAAGGGCCGCTAGGATCTGGGGTGTAAGGAGGACTCGAGAAAGACAACAGAAAAGAAAGCACACAAGCCAATGTCCTTTAGGGTGTTTTGAAGTTATCCCAATATCATCTACTTATCTAGGGAATATCTTGCTTTCAAATCTCTCCTCATCTCCTCCTAGTTGATAAGAAATTAATGAACATAATTAGGACATTGAACATAGCCCAGTTCCTCAGGTTGTCTCATGTAGAGAAGCTTGTTGGAACCCAAATTATGTAACTACCTCTCCTAGATCAGGCAAGGTTTGACAGAGAACTCAATCAGTTAGCTATTCCAAACAGAAGTGGTTTCTAGGAAAGAACTGACTGGAAGAAGCCATAATAACAGTAATTAATAATAATAACAGCTAACAGTTACATGGCACTTACTTTGTGTCGGACACTGTTCTAAGCCTTTTTACATCTATTGCCTCTTTTAATGTTCTCCACAAACCTATGAGGATATTCCGTTAAGATCTTCATATTACAGAGGAAAAAGTGAGAACACCAAGGCACAGAAAGATGAAACAATTTGCCCAAAGTCATCCAGCTAGCTAATAGAAGAACTAGGACTTGTGGGAAGGGATAAAATGCATTGAGAAAAAGGATGGATAACCTCAATAGTTCTCATAATTATTTTTGGACTAGGTAAGTGTTCTGGTGGCAGGAAGGAAAATGTGGAAAGGAAGCCACTCCAAACTAGCAGGGAGGCTGGCAAGATTTAAAATGGTCAATGAGCCTAGAGGGATGACAGTGAACAAGGAAGAAAGAGGGAGAATGGGAGGTCAACCTGGTTGGATCCCCACCAAATGAATTGATATAGGATTTAATAAGTCTGAGGGAGCCATGGTAAACTTCTGAGCAGGAAAGTGATGTGATGCCAAAGATATTTGCAGAAGATGGTTCTTGACAGCTGGAGGGGCTGTAGCAGAGAAAGGCTAGCTGAAGGCAGGCCAGATGTTGCTGTAATCCAGGTATGAGGTGATGAGAGGCAGCTAGGACAGGGAGAAGGGTGGTGGAAAGGAGACAAAGGAATAAAGTGAAAAGACAGCAAAAGTGTATTTCTCCAAGGGTGGCTGGTCTGCATCAGGTTTCTATAAATGCAAATTCCAGGCCTAACTCTCAGACTATAGAGTGGAGTGGTGCTTAGGAACTGATAGCTCTTAACAAGTTTTCCTAGTGATTCTAGAGGATGTGCAAGTTTGAGGGACCTCAACTAAGTAAAAAATCAGCATGACCTGGTAACAAGGTGAGCTGGGGAGGAGAGAGCATAGAAGCCATTCGTTGAAGATAACATGAAAGTTTTTGTTTTATGTTTTATAAATTGTGGTAAAATATATATAACATACAATTTACCACTTTAACTATTTTAACTATTAATCATAAAGCTGCTTGGAAAAAGAGGAGAAATAGTTAATAACTATTTTAAAGTGGTCCAGTGGCATTAAGTACATTCACATTGTTGTGCAACCATACTCATCACCCATCTGCTGAACTATTTCATCTTCCCAAACTGAAACACTATACCCATTAAACACTAACTCCCTATTTCTACCTCCTCCCACCACAGCCTCTGGTGACATGAAATTTTGAGTCTGGAGGATGGGGAGACTATAGAAGTACTGAGGGAACCAGGTATAGAGAAAAACTTCAGATTTTCAGAAAAAAAGGATGAATCCCAATTTTGATTTCTGGCTGAGCTATGCATATTCAGATAAGGAAATATTCCAGAACCAGTTATGGAAAGTAGTGTAAAATCCAGGACTAGAGCGCCAAATATAGATGTGTCTGTGTGTCACAGAAGCTAAAGTAATGTGCCCCATGAGAAGACATGTGCCCCAGAGAAGGCTAAACAGCAGGCCCAGAGCCTTGCATGCCCTTCGGAGGCCACCCACAATGAGGCCATGAGAGGGAGGAGGAAAGGCCAGCTTGGGAGGTGTCAAAGACAGAGATAGGAAACTCCCCAAGGGAACACTGAGGTTTGTGGTCTCCCTTCCATTTTTATCTCTTTGTCTCTTCCTTTTTACTTTTTCTCTTCAGAGTCTTTACCACATGCTCCCCCCCATCTTATAAAATCAAACTAGTCCCTAAAAGTCACTATGGTAAAGACCGAGGCAACTGAGATATTCTAGGAAGAGGGGTCAGGATTCCTGCAATGTAGCCCTAGTCTCTGACTAACAAGATAAATGACCTTGGGGGGGGGGGGAATGGCAGAAGAACAGGTAGGCAGGTTCCGAGTCTTGTCCTGAAGAAGAAAGAGAAAGCAGCTGAGGATCGTGCTGGGAGTGCTGGTCAGCAAGCCAAGAGACTGGAAAACACCAGGGGAAACTTGGGGTCGGCTGATCAGGGTGCCCCTGACAGTTAAGCACCCACAGCTGGGTCCCTTCCTGGAGCTACCTACCGGAACGGACGGGGAAATCTCACAATCTTGACGGGAACAGGTTTGTATCAGAGGCCTGAATATCCACAGCCGCAACGACCACCAAGCAGCTGTGAGCCCCAGAACACTGGTCATAGTCAGCGATCACTTGGACTCAAAGGAGCGCTCCACCCCAAGGCGAAAAGTTCAGATTTCACGGAGATTTGGTGAGGCCCGCGCAGCGCAGCAGCCCTCGTGTGCCAGGTGCATGGAGGCTGGAGGACTGGGCCGGGGTTTAAAATAATTCTGGGCTGGTGGTGCCCTTGACTGTGGACAGGGCTCCTAAGTGGAGGGATATCTAAGGAGCAGCACGTTTGAATCTGAATCCGAGGCATATCCAGAGAGTTACTGGGGAGTGCAGTCGGCTCAGTCCTGCCCCACCCCCACCCCTCCATAGATCAGGGACACAGAGAGGGGGGAAAAGATAGAAAGGCTTCAGAGCCATGGAAGTCAACCCAGAAACACTGCCACCCAGAGGCTAAAGCACATATGGTCTCTAGAACTGCTTAAAATCAGGACTTGATTACAACACGGAGGAACAGTGAAACACAGGGAACTGCAATTACCACCCAGATGGGGAGCAGGCATGCCAGACAGAACAACAGTGGAAGTGAATGACCTTCATTACTACAGATTTTATTTAATTTTTAATTTTAATTTTTTAATTGTTTAATTTTTGTTTTTATTTACATTAGTTGCAACATTTACTCAAAAAATTATTTTTACATCTCCCTTCACTTGATTTTACATTTTTAATTAATTCATTTTATATGTAATCAACATTATTACTATTTTACCTTTTTTATCTTTTTTATCTTATTTTCTTTTGTTTATTTTTATTATTATTTTTAAGTGTCATATTATATTCCTTTTTTCCCCTTTGTTTTCTTATTTTTTCTCTTTTTCCCTCCTTAGGGATTACTATTCTACAGACTATTTATGCCTTTCTTTCCCCAACGCTCTATTCTATCTCAAACCTACCTTTATGCCATCACTCTCTTCCTAACCCTTTCCCTTTGATGTCCTATTTATCTTTACCCTTTACTCCTATGGATTTTCCCTACTCTTTCTGTTTACCCCCTCCTAAAATTTCACCTGGCCTGTGTATATCTAATTCCCAACCCCCTGCTCCAAGCCCATTCACACCTACCTTGTCACTGTCATAAAAAAAAGAAACAAGAAAAAACAACAATTCTTCTCTCTACCCCTTTGTTATTGTATGTTGAATGCTAACTATATCAAAGTTTTATGCTTTATTGTAAGATTGGTTTGCTTATTTTTTATTGGATTATATGTTTTTGTAAGCTGGGTTCTAGTCACCTTTATTGGAGGATATTAATATTGCAAACACATTTCTGTTCAGTGCCTTGTGTGTTGTATCTGGTTGTGTTGTATTTTGTGCCTTTAAATCAAAGCAGGAGGGAGAGAACTACATACCAGACATCCTAAAAAGAGAGATCATGGGGAGGCAAAGAAACAACCCACCCATGGAAGAAAATCAAGCATCACCAGAAAAGGAAGTAAACGAGTTAGAGGCAAGCAACTTACCAGAACAAGAATTCAGAGTAATGATCATAAGTTGGCTAAAAAGAATGAAAGACAAATTTGACAATATGAGAAGAAGAACCAAGAGGAAATGAAGGTGACCCAAGAAGAAATGAAAAAATGACATCACTACTATGAAGAACTCAATAGAAAGCATCAAGAGTAGACTAGAAGAAGCAGAGGACCGCATCAGTGAGCTAGAAGACAAGATGGAAAAAAATACCCAATTACAGCAGCTGCTAGGGAAAAAAAATAAAAAAAACAGGAGAGCCTATGGAGCTTTGGGACAATACAAAACAAAACAATATTAGAATAATAGGAGTTCCAGAAGGAAAGGAAACTGAGCAAGATATGGAAAAAGTATTTCAAGAAATAATGACAGAAAACATTCCTGAGATAGAGGGGCGGGGGAAAAACACACACACAAATCCAAGAGGCTCACAGAGTCCCAAACAAAATGAATCCCCAAAGACCCCGACACCTAGGCACAATATAATTAAATTGGCAAACACCATCGACAAAACCAGAATCTTAAAAGCAGCCAGAGAGAGACAGAAAGTTACATATAAAGGAACCCCAATCAGACTAGCAACTGATTTCTCAACAGAAACTCATCAGGCCAGAAGGGAATGAAATAAAATATACAAAATCATGCAAAGGAAGGTTCTAAATCCAAGAATACTGTACCCAGCAAGGCTATCAATCAAAATTGAAGGTGAAATCAGGAGCTTCACAGACAAAAAAGACTAAAGGAATTTATCCCCAACAAACCAGCAATGCAAGAAATGTTAAAGGGTCTACTGTAAAAATAAATAAATAGGAAGCGAAGAAGGAACACAGGGGGATAGAATAAAAATGGCATCAAATACCTACCTATCAATAATTACTTTAAATGTAAATGGTTTAAATGCTCCAATCAAAAGACATAGGGTAACAGATTGGATAATAAAGCAAGATCCATACCTCTACTCTCTACTAGAAACCCACTTCAGAAAAAAAGACACTCACAGACCGAGGCTGAAGGGAAGGAAAGAGGTTTTCCAGGTGAACGGAAATGAAAAAAAGGCTGGGGTAGCAAAATTTATATCTGACAAATTAGATCTCAAAGTGAAGGACATAACAAGAGATAAGGAAGGCCACTTCATAATACTAAAGGGAGCAATCCAACAAGAAGAAATAACCCTGGTAAACATATATGCACCCAATACGGGAGCACCCAAATACATTTAAAAAAATACTGCTGGAGGACATTAAGGGAGAGATTAATAGCAATACAATAATAGTAGGAGATTTTAATACCCTACTGTCACCTTTGGACAAATCATCTAAACAAAAAAATCAGCAAAGAAACATCAATCGTAAATGACATAATAGACCAGATGGAATTAATCGACATCTTCAGAACATTTCACCCCAAAGCCACAGAATATACATTCTTCTAAAGTGCACATGGATCACTTTCAAAGATAGACAACATGTTGGGACATAGGCAAAGTCTCTTCAAATTCAAGAAGATAGAAATCTTATCAAGCATTTTCTCAGATCACAGTGCCATAAAATTGGAAATCAACTACAATAATAATAATCCAAAGAAAGCAAACACATGGAGACTAAATAGCATGCTATTGAACAAAGACTGGGTTACCAGAGAAATCAAGGAAGAAATCAAAAACATCATGGCAACTAATGACAATGAAAACACAACAATCCAAAATCTATGGAACACAGCAAAAGGTGTTTTGAGAGGGAAGTTCATATCTCTACAAGCCTATTGCAAAAACAAGAAAGAATGGTAACAAATTATCTAACTCTACAACTCAAACAGTTAGAAAAAGAATAGCAAGAAAGGCCCAGTGTAAGCAGAAGTAATGAAATAATAAAAATCAGTGCGGACATTAATGACATAGAGACCAAAGACACAATACATAAGATCAACAAAACCAAGAGCTGGTTCTTTGAAAGAATAAACAAGGTTGATGAACCTCTAGCCAGGCTAACCAAGAAACAAAGAGAGAGGACCCAAAAAACAAAATTAGAAATGAAAGAGGTAAAATAACAACAGACCCTGCCGAAATACAAAAAAAAAAATTGTTACAAAATCTATGAACAACTCTATTCCAACAAACTGGACAACCTGGAGGAAATGGACATATTCCTAGAAAAATACAACCTTCCAAAACTCAATCAGGAAGAATCTAAAAACCTCAATAGACCAGTGACTTGGGAAGAAATTGAAGCAGTCATCAAAAAGCTTCCAGCAAACAAAAGCCCAGAGCCAGATGCCTTCACAGGAGAGTTTTAGCAAACACTCAAGGAAGAACTAAAACTTATCCTTAGACTTTTCTAAAAATTCAAGAGGAAGGAACACTGCCAAACTCCTTTTATGAAGCCAGCATCACCCTAATACCAAAACCAGATTAAGACAACACAATGAAAGAGAATTACAGGCCAATATCCCTCATAGATGCTAAAATCCTCAACAAAATTCTAGCAAATGGCTCCAGCAGTATATCAGAAAGATCATACACCTTGATCAAGTAGGTTTTATTCCGAGAATGCAAGGATGGTATAATATCCGCGAATCAATAAACATGATACATCACATAAACAAACTGAAAGTTAAAAATCATATTGTCATATCAATTGATGCAGAAAAAGCATTTGATAAAATCCAACACCCTTTCCTGATAAAAACAACAAGATGGGAGTACAAGGATCATACCTCAGCATAATAAAAGCTATATATGATAAATCCACAGCAAACATCATACTCAATGGGCAAAAACTAAAACAATTCCCCCTAAGAACAGGAACAAGACAGGGATTCCCACTCTCACCCCTCCTCTTTGACATAGTACTGGAAGTACTCACCATTGCAATTAGACAAGAAGAGGAAATAAAAGACATCCAAATTGGAAAAGAAGAAGTGAAGTTGTCCCTATTTGCAGATGACATGATATTGTACATAAAAAATCCAAAAGACTCCATCAAAAAACTAATAGACTTAATAAACGAATTTGGCAATGTAGCAGGATACAAAATCAATGCCAAGAAATCTATGGCATTTCTATACACCAATAGTGAACTCACAGAAACAGAGACTAAAAAAGCAATCCCGTTTACCATCGCACCAAAAAAATTAAGATACCTAGGAATAAACTTAACTAAGGAGGTAAAAGACCTATATGCTGAAAACTACACGACACTGAAAAAAGAGATAGAGGAAGATGTAAACAGATGGAAGAACATACCATGTTCATGGATTGGAAGAATCAACATCATCAAAATGCCCATACTTCCCAAAGCAATTTATAAGTTCAATGCACTCCCTATTAAAATACCAACGACATACTTCACAGACCTAGAAAGGACTCTCCAAAAGTTCATTTGGAACAATAAAAGACCCCAAATAGCCTCAGCAATCTTGAGAAAGAAGAGTGAAGTAGGAGGGATCTCAATACCAGATTTCAAATTGTATTACAAAGCCACTGTTCTCAAAACAGCCTGGTACTGGCACAAGAACAGACATATAGATCAATGGAATAGATTAGAGAATCCAGATATCAACCCAAATCAATATGCTCAATTAATATTTGACAAAGGAGGCATGAGCATACAACGGAGTCAAGACAGTCTCTTCAAGAAATGGTGTTGGGAAAATTGGACAGATACATGGAAAAGAATGAAACTAGACCACCAACTTATACCATACACAAAAATAAACTCAAAATGGTTACAGGACTTAAACATAAGATGGGAAATCATAAAAATACTAGAGACATCCACAGGCAGCAAAATCTCAGATATATGCCTAAAGAACTTCTTCACTGATACTAACCCTAGGGCAATGGAAGCTAAAGAGAAAATGAACAAATGGGACTACATCAAAATAAACAGCTTTATTACAGCAAAAGAAACCATCAACAAAACAACAAGAAGTCCCACGGTATGGGAGAACATATTTGCAAATGATATCACTGATAAAGGTTTAATCTCCAACATCTACAGACAGCTTATACAACTCAATAAAAGGAAAATAAATGAGCCAATTAAAAAATGGGCAATGGAATTAAATAGAATCCTCTCAAAAGAAGACAGAAGTAAAGCCAAGAGACACATGAAAACATGCTCAAAGTCACTAATCATCCAAGAGATGCAAATCAAAACAACAATGTGGTACCATCTCACACCTGTCAGAATGGCCAACATCAACAAAACAACAAACGACAAATGTTGGCGAGGTTGCAGAGAAAAAGGAACCCTCGTACACTGCTGGTGGGATTGCAGGTTGGTGCAACCACTGTGGAGAACAGTATGGAGCTTCCTCAAAAAACTGAAAATAGAACTCCCATTTGACCCAGTAATTCTACTCCTAGGAATATATCCCAAGAAACTAGAAACACCAATCAGAAAGGATATATGCACTGCTATTCTCATAGCAGCACAATTTACAATAGCTAGGATTTGGAAACAAGCCTAGGTGCAGATGAATGGATCAGAAAACTATGGTACATCTACACAATGGAATACTATGCTGCCATAAAAAGGGGGGAATTCTCATCATTTGCAGTAACCTGGATGGAATTGGAGAACATCATGCTGAGTGAAATAAGCCAGTCAATGAAAGAGAAACACTACATGACCTCACTCATTTATGGATAATAAAGAACATTGTAAACTAATGAACAGAAGAATAGATATAGTGACAGTAAAACAACTAGCAGGCTGTCAAATGACAGTGGGGAGGGAAGGGAGATCTGAGGGAGAGAAGAGATCAAATTAAGGATTGGTGTGCATGCATATAGGTACAACCAATGGACACAGAACTCTGGTGAGGGAGGGCATGTATGGGAGGTGGGGGGAACAATGGTAAGCTATGTACACATATAATACCTTAATACGTTTTTTAAAGGGAAAAATAAAAATAAAAATAAAAATAAAGATATATGACCTTGGGCAACTCATTGAAGTCTCCAGAACCCAAATTTCTAAGCCAGGCGTTTAGTAAGTCACTGGGCCCAGAAAACCATTCTGGCTCTAAAACTTGAATAGATTACCTCTTTGCTTGAGCCCTCACTTTCCCTTCCCTCTCCCACATTCTATTCATTCTCATATGGAATTCTATCAAGTTGCTGAAGAAAGAGCCACATGTCATTTTTTTAGAGGAAGGAATCACCTACAGTCTTATTTCCCAGCCTTGCTCATTTCATGAACCACTTCAGTTTGCCTATATTATGACAACACACTTAAAAGCTCTGGGTCACCCAACTCAGATGGGATGGAGGTGGGTGAGTTGCACACAGGCCCCGCCTTGGATAGGCAGAGGGAACAGGTTCACCTTTGAAAGACTTGTGACTGATACAGATAAATGGAGAATGCAGAAAAGGAATGAAAAGGAGATGACTTCAAGGGCAGGCAGAGATAGACAAGAACTAGAGGAGGTAGAATGTGAAAAGAAAGGGTGCCCCAACCCATTGGACTTTTCTTCAGCTGGCTCCTCTGCTGTTTTGCTGCTGTTCACTGGTAAACTTCCTGCCACCACCATCAAAGAGAAAATAGAACATATTGTTCACCACAGATGGTTCTCTGGATCCTTACCTGTCCCAATCACCTCTTCTTTGCTGTCCATTGTAATACAGAACTTGGTCATTAACAAACCACACTGATCTAACAGAAGCATCTTCAGACATAATTGATGTTCCAGTGAGTTTAGTTATACCTGGGATCAGAGAACAGAGCAATATATCATTAGGGTTGTATGGGGACTCTAGAAATTAATTGCCCCCACTTCCTTACTTCTGAGAGGAGGATATTGAAACCCAGAAAGGAAAACAGGCTTGGCCCAGCCTCTCATGCCCTCAGCAGCAGGGCCAGGACAAGCTCTCTAATGTTACACGCCTCTTTCTCTATTAATCAGCCTCTTCTTTCTCTAGGCCTCAGTGTCTCCATCTGTAAAACAAGGAATTGGACCAGATCAATAGTTCTTTGTATTGGAATCACCTGGCAGGAGTTTAATGCAATATTAATGTCTTAACCTTGTCCCCAGAAATGTTAATAAAATCGGTCTGGAATTGTAACCTGGGTATAGGCATTTTAAGCTCCTCGGATGATTCCTGGATGATCTGTGAGGACTGTCCCCATCTTAACATCTGGATCCACTTGTTCAACAAACATTGGCATCTACTTTGTGCCAGGCATTCTGCTAGGCACAGATCAGGTCAGGCATGGGCTCTGTGCTTCTGGAGCTCATTTCATGTTTCCATAAGTAGAGAGCAGATGAAACAGGCTGCTCATATTAGCAGGCCTGTTCAGTGGCAACTCTTTCTCCAAGCAGCTTTATGATTAATAAAGGTGATAAACTTATCTCCTGCCTGACTCATGTGTGTTTCTCTCTTGATTGATTCTGATTTCAGACAGAAGACAAGAGATGCTATTAATCAGCCTCCTCAAGTGCTAACACATTCTGTGGGGGATGACAGGCGGTATACAAATAATCTTATTTTTCAGTTGCCTTTGCAGGCTTCTCCTCTATCTGCTAGATTGCCTCTGGGCTCAGCTCTACCCTCTCTACTCTTTCTCTCTGATTGCTTCAATCTGTTCTTAAGGTCTTAAGTTATATCACCATGCTAATGACTCCCAAATTTATATTTCTAGTCCTAAGCATTCCCCTGAGCTCCAGACCCAAATATTCAACTGTCTCCTCCATAGGAAAAATCAAACCCTTGACTCTCACCTCTCCCTGTGCATCCCACTTCAGTGACCCTTGATTTCTCTTCCCCCTCAACTCCCACAACTTGACTCTCTGTACTTCTTTCCAGCCCCACTGCCACCACCTGGTCTAAGCCGCCTCCCCTCCCAAATGGAGACAAAGCCTCCTCACACCTTCGGCCCCCTGCTTGCACCCTGGACCTTGTCCAATTCCACACAGCAGTCACAGTGGCTTTTTTAATGCAAAACTAGATCCTGGTGTTCCTGTATTTTAAACTTATCAAAGGCATATCTCTGCACTTAGAAAAATGTCCAAACTCCTTCCACAATCTACAGATGCCTACATGATGTGACCTGCTCTCTGATGACCATCCAGGCCATTTGGGTGTCATTCCCTTACTATTACCCAGTTCTGGCGCCACTGAACTTCTTTCATTCTTTAAACACACCTCAGAGCCTTTGTTCATGTGATTCCCTCAGTCCAGAATGCTCCCACCAGCACTGCTACCCCACCAATTGCATGGTTGTTTGTTCCTATCCTTCAACTAAATCCCTTCCTCTGAGAGGCTTTTACCCATATTCCTAAGTTCCTCCCATTATTGTTTTTCTCCTTGCATTTATCCCACATTGTATCAACTAGTTCACATATTTTTGTTTACTGTTTCTGCCTCACTGCACCATAAGCTGCCTGAGGGCAGAACCCCTATCTGTTCTATTCTTCACTAAAGCCTCATAGCTGAATAGAGTACCTGTCACAGGCTGATCAGTAAATAAATGTATGTAAGTTTCAGATGTTGTGGCATGTGTCAGCAGGTTAGCAGATAAATTTTTGTATGGGGACAAGAGGGTAGCTTTCCCAACATCTTTCAAATCACAAAAGTGATTGAAACTGGCATATTATGTCAGTTATGAAAGCAACAAACTATTATTTCAATACTTTTTTAAAATAAATATATTTTATTGATATTTTACAGAGAGGAAGGGAGAGAGAGAGAGATCTAGAAACATCGATGAGAGAGAAACATCGATCAGCTGCCTCTTGCACACCCCCCACTGGGGATGTGCCCGCAACCAATGTACATGCCCTTGACTGGAATCGAACCCGGGACCCTTCAGTCCTCAGACCAACGCTCTACCACTGAGCCAAACCGGTTTCGGCTATTTCAATAATTGTTAATTGAGACTGTCCTAAATGTCAAACACTAGGCTAGACACTGAGGATACTATGGCAAATCTGAAAGATGTGACATGAATTCTCATGGGGTTTACTGTGAAGGGAAACTACATACAGCTTAGTGGTGTTCCCATGCCTTTTGCCTGGTGAAATTCCCACTGTTACCCCTTAAAATATTCTAAATGATCACTTTTTCCATACCCATATTTTAGTCCATAAAACTTTACCTCATTTTCTGGAGTTATGTGTCTAGCTACAATCTCATTTTAGGGAGGGGGTATAGTATTAATTAGGATTAGCTCTGGTTGTAATAGTAGAATTATAAGTACAGTTGCTTTAAAAAGATAAAAGTTTATTTCTCCCATAAGAGAAGTATGAATGTAGACAGTACAGAGTAGATAGAGAGACTCCATAAAGTTACCAGACATTCAAACTTCTTCCAAGTTGCCTAATTGTCCATGATGGCTATTTAAGTTCCAGCTACTGCATCCACAATCTAGACAGCAAAAGGAGGAACAATCTAGACAGCAAAAGAAGGAACCGAAAGAAAAATCACTCCTTCCTTTTGAAGAAGCTTCATGGAAAAACTACACAATACTTCTGCTTACATCCTAAGAGAGGCTTTCTTTAACTGGGTACATTACTATCCCTAAACAAGTTCAGATTACTGTTTTTAAGTAAGAGAAGAATGGATGTTGGAGGAAGTTACCAGCAGTTTCTTCTTTTGGTGTTTAGATATATTAAGAGATGAGAGGAATGGAGAAGGAAAAAAAGGAGGGAAGCATAGAAAAGCCCACCATAAAAGAGCCATGATCATTGCCTACTCCAGTGGGCCAGAGATGGCTGGCAAGTGTGGTCATATGCTCTGGAAACACAGTAGACCATTGTGGAGAGGGTGTGTCTCTGCTGCTGTAGAACTGTTTTCCCAGAATTGCCCAGGCAACAGAGCCACTCACCAATAATATTTCAGAAACTGGGAGCCCAAACTATGGAGGCAAAAGGGAAAGTGGTCCCTAAAATAGTCAGCTTCAGGTCAAAATCTAGGGCTCCAATATCCAAAGTTAAAATTCCAGAGAAGACTTCCCCAAACACCCACACAGCCTGTCACATTTAGAAGACAACTGTGGGAGAAACCAAGATGGCAGCATAGGTAAATGCCTAACTGCAGGCTCACACAACAATTTCAAAAAATACAACTAAAATATAAAGTGGATATCATCCATAACTACAGGAAAGTTGACTGACTGGAAATTATACAACTAGAAAGAAAGAGAAAACAAGAAGGAAAATCAGAGAAGCTATAAAAGCCTAAGGTATGGAGACAAGGTGTGGGGAGAGGACGGAGCTGCAGAGGAGGGCAGCCTGGCTGGCGTTTTCTAACGGGAAGGAGATAAAAGCTCTGGACTTTGCTGAACCCCAATTCCAACTGCACTGAACCCCAGTTCTGGGTGAGACCCTGGGGTCCCAGGCTCATACAGAGGGAATATGGGCTGTAAGGCAGAATCTAAGGGGAGCAGCGAGAGGCAGAACCCCAGAGTCGCACATATTGCACGCAGAGGACTGACTGTTCACTGAGCTGCTGGATTGCCCTAGAAGGAAGGAGACAAAAGCTCCAGACTGTGCTGAGCCGCAGTTCTGACTGCATTGAACCCCAGTTCTGGGCGAGACCCTCCGGCCCCAGGCTCATACAGAGGGAATCTGGGCTGTAAGGCAGAAGCTCAGGAGAGGGGCAAAAGGCAGAGCCCCTGAGTCACGCACATTTCACTCAGAGGACAGACTGTTGATTGGGCCGCTGGATTGCCCTACCTGGAAGGATACATAAGCTCCAGACTGCTCTTAACCCCACTTCCAACTGCACTGAACCCCAGTTGCGGGCTCGTTGGAGGAGAGACTAGACTGTCTGGTAGCAGGCGAAACTCTAGGGCACCTTTCTCTCAGAGGTTCTTGCAGCGAGTACCAAAGGACACTGAGGTACACTGAGACTCAGGAACCTCAGAGGGACATGGCTAATGGGAAGCCAAGGCTGTAGGCTCCACCCTGAAACTCCACCCCATTCAAGCTGAAAACAGAGGCTTTTGCAGGTTTCCAAGTCTAGTCAAATAAGGCTGTCTCCTGACATAGACACAGCTGATCCTCCCACCCTACCAACTCAGGGAAGCAGTGAAAATGCTGAGACAAGGAAACAGATCACAAACTAAAGAAATAGATGACAAAAAGTGACTGGATATAGAGTTCAAAACCATGCTTATAAGGTTGTTCAAGAATCTCCTAGAAAAGGCCAATAAAATAAACAAGACCTATGAAAATATGAAAAGGGATCAACTAGAAATAAAGAATACATTCTCTGAAATAAAAAAATGTTATACAGGGTCCTAAAAAGAGAACGGAAGATTGCAAGAATCAAGTCCAAGATTTGGAACACAAAGAGCCAGAAGACACTCCTCCACAGAAGCAAGAAGACAAGAGAATCCAGAAAGTTGAAGATAGTGTAAGAAACCTCTGGAACAACTTCAAGTGAAACAACATCAGAATTATGGGGGTCCCAGAAGATGACAGAGAGCAAGATACCGAAAACATATTGAAAGAAATAGTGACAGAAAACTTCCCCCACCTGGGGAAAGAAATAGACTTACATGTCCAGGAAGCACACTGAACCCCAAACAAAAGGAATCCAAAGAGGACCACACCATGACACATCATAATTAAAATTCCAAGAGCAAAAGACAAAGAGAGAATATTAAAAGTAGCAAGAGAAAAGCAGGCAGTTACCTATAAAGGAGCACCCATAAGACTGTCAGCTGATTTCTCAACAGAAACCATGCAGGCCAGACTGGAATGGCAAGAAATAGTCAAGGTGATGAATAACAAGAACATACAGCCAAAAATACTCTACCCAGCAAAGCTATCACTCAGAATTGAAGGCCAGATAAAGAGCTTCACAAATAAATTTAAGCTAAAGAAGTTCATCACTGCCAAGCCAGAATTATATGAATTGCTGAAAGAGGAAGAAAATAATGATAAAAATTATGAACAACAGCCAAAACCGGTTTGGCTAAATGGATAGAGCATCGGCCTGCAGACTGAAAGGTCCCGGGTTAGATTCCGGTCAAGGGCATGTACCTTGGTTGTGGGCACTTGCCCAGTAGGGGATGTGCAAAAGGCAGCTGATCGATGTTTCTCTCTCATCGATGTTTCTAACTCTCTAACCCTCTCTCTTCCTCTCTGTAAAAAATAAATTATATATATATATATATATATATATATATATATATATATATATATTTAATAATGAACAACAAATACGTAACTATCAACAAGTGAATCTAAAAACCAAGGGAAGTAAAAATCATGATGAACAATATTAACTGGTGAATATAATAGAATCAGAAGTATGTAAGGGGAGTGGACTGATGATTCTCGGGGAAAAGGGGATTGCGAAGAGACTGAACATAAACTGTGCACCTATGGATGAGGACAATGGGGGATGGAGAAAGGGCAGATGGTGGGATGGGAACTTGGTGGAGGGGAAAAATTAGGAACATTTGTAATAATATGAACAATAAAGATTTATTAAATAAATAAATAAATAAATAAATAAATAAATAAATAAATAAAATTCCAGAGAAGACCTTCTCAGTTTTTGGTAGCTGTAAAAGCAACATCAGCACAGAAGCTTCAAATCTTGGGGATGCAAGAGGCCTTTCAAATCATCCAGTCCAGTCTAATCCCATCAATCACCAGTGTCTTCCATCCTTCAACCTAACACTCAAGAGAAAAAGGATGTGTTGAGAAGATATTAATTTGAGGGAATTATTTTCCATGGGAATGTACCTTTTATGCAGAGTTAAAAGACTTTGGGGCGATGGTGGGAGGGGGGTGGTAAAATTATCCAATAACACCTAGTTCCCTATCTCAAAGTTTGTCACCTGACCTTGCCCATCCAGTGAGCAAGAATCCCTTAGGCTGAACAGAACTGCCCTGCCCATGAATGCTGAACATTCTGTTTTTTGCCTCTAGGAAGAAACTGGTAAATAACTGCATTCTCTTCTGTCAGTTGCACACCCCCTTCTTAGAAAAACCAAGAGATTGCGTCACATGACCTAAGTTTATGTGGTTTTGAAGGGCTCAGTGTCAGGCTTTCAATTGTTGTCAGACACACTTGTTGGAACAAAGCCTGTGTTCTGGCTGACACGAAGGGAAACTGCTGAGTTCCAAAGTTCAGAAAGTTGTTTTTCCATACACTTCTGATCATCTTAACCCATGTGACCTATTTGTGTCCCTCTTCTATAGAGAAATTAAGCTCTCTTAGGAGCACATATAACTAGCCCAGACAGACACCCCATTAGGGTATGGGAAAGGGATAGTTCCTACCATCAAATTACCAAAGCCAAAGCCAAACCCCTCCTTTTGTAAGATTCAGTCATTTGTTTGTTCATTCAACAAATATTAATAGAGAAACTATTATGTGCCAGGCTCTCTGAGGGCTAAGGTTCCTAATATCATGGAGCCTGCATCCTAGTAGAAGGAGATATACAATAAATAAACAAACAAGAATCACATCAGATAACTAGGAAGCTGAGATATAGAGAGAAAAGGACTTGCCCATGATCACACAGTCCAGGTCATCAGACACCCAGTTCCCCCATTTTTTCATTAAATATACATGAAATGCTGAGCACATAAATGTGTCAGGCACAGCATTTGGCAATGAGGATATAAAATAAGACAGACAAGGGTCCTTTTCCCACAGAATTAAAAGGATAGTAAGGGTGGCAAACTAAATAAACACAGAAAACCTTAGAGATTTCCAGTTTCTAGTTTGGCTTGTGAGCAGCTTAGAAGTCAGCACTCCATCAAAGAATAATTTTAAAGCTTAGATACAACTTGACTTGGAGTGGTAAACACACAATACAATATACAGATGATGTATTATAGAATCGTATATCTGACACCTATATAATTTTTGTCAATATTATCTCCAAGAGCTTAACCAGGTCATCAGATTGAACATTGGAAAGATTCCCTTGTACTTCTGGCATGGGGAGGTCCATTTCAATGGACCAGAACATTCCATTCTTTAAAAGTCCTGCCCTTTGGAGAAATCATTTTTTTTCCTGAGCTTCCTTTTTTAAAAAAAGTTTCTTTATTGATTAAGATGTTACATTTGTGTCCTTTTTCCCACATTACCACCCCCATTTCCCCACTCATGCCCTCACTCCTCTGTTGTCTGTGTCCATTGGATAGGCTTATATGCTTGCATACAAGTCCTTTGGTTGATCTCTCCCCAATACTATCACCCTCCCCTACCTTCCCTCTAAGTTTGATGGTCTGTCTTATCGATGTTTCTCTGTCCCTGGATCTGTTTTTGTTCATCAGTTTCTGTTGTTCGTTATTTTCAATAAATGAGTGAGATCATGAGATATTTATCTTTCTCTGCCTGGATTATTTCACTTAGCATAATGCTCTCCAGTTCCATCCATGCTGTTGCAAATGGTAAGAACTCCTTTTTTACCACAGAATAGTATTCCATTGTGTAGATGTACCACAGTTTTTTAATCCACTTATCTGCTCATGGGCACTTAGGCTGTTTCCAAATCTTAGCTATGGTGAATTGTGCTGATATGAACATCATATATCCTTTCTGATTGTTTTTTCTAGTTTCTTGGGATATATTGCTAGAAGTGGGATCACTGGATCAAAAGGGAGTTCCATTTTTAGATTTTGAGGAAACACTATACTGTTCTCAACAGTGGCTGCACCAGTCTGCATTCCCACCAGCAGTGCAAGAGAGCTCCTTTTTCTCAGCATCCTCCCCAGCACTTGATATTTGTTGATTTGTTGATATAGCCATTCTGACAGGTGTGAGATGGCACTGCATTGTCATTTTGATTTGCATCTCTCAAATGATTAGTGACTTTTAGCACCTTTTCATATGTCTCTTGGTCTTTCTGTCTTCTTTTGAAAAGTATCTATTTAGGTCCATTGCCCATTTTTTTGATTGGATTGTTTATCTTCCCTTTATTAAGTTGTATGAGTTCCCTGTAAATGTTGGAGATTAAACACCTATTGGTGATAAGATTGGCAAATATGCTCTCCTATGCAGTGGGATTTCTTGTTTTGTTGATGGTTTCTTTTGCTGTGAAAAAGCTTTTCATTGTGATGTAATTTTCATTTGTTCATTTTCTCTTTAGTTTCCATTGTCCTAGGAGCAGTATCAGTGAAGAAGTTGCTTCGGCATATGTCTGAGATTTTGCTGCCTGTGGATTCCTCTAGTATGTTTATGGTTTCCCATCTTAAGTTTAAGTCATTTATCCATTTTGAGTTTATTTTTGTGTATGGTGTAAGTTGGTCATCTAGTTTCATTTTTTTGCATGTATCTGTCCAATTTTCCTAACAGCATTTAATGAAGAGACTATCTTGATTCCATTGTAAGTTCATGCCTCCTTTGTCAAATAGTAATTGAGCATAGTGGCTTGGATCAGTTTCTGGGTTCTCTATTCTATTCCATTTATCTATACGTCTATTCTTGTG
This sequence comes from Vespertilio murinus, assembly GCA_963924515.1. NCBI lineage: Eukaryota > Metazoa > Chordata > Mammalia > Chiroptera > Vespertilionidae > Vespertilio > Vespertilio murinus. The sequence continues at coordinate 56,837,267 of OZ004710.1, read as the reverse complement.
ACAGTACCAGGCTGTTTTGAGAACAGTAGCTTTTTATTTCCTCTTGATTCTTACGTAAGTTATTGATTTTTTCATCCATTTCTTCTTGATTCTTACATACATTGTTGATTTTTTTCCCTCCATCCAGTTTATGAACTATATGACCCTTATTCTAAATTCTTTTTCTGACATATTGCATGCCTCTCTTAGACTTAGTTGTTTTCTGGTGATTCCTCCTTTTCTTTCCTTTGGGGGTTTGTCTATCCATTTTTGGTCTCACCGACTGATTTAGGTGTTAAGTCATGAAGGGGCTGCTCCTTGGGTGGAAGTGGCTCCTTGGGTGCTGCTGCTCCTCAGAACATAGATGCCAAAATCCTCAACAAAATTCTAGCGAATCAGATCCAGCAGTACTCAGGCAGTTGTAGAAGCAGCTACTCCTCAGTTGGCAGTGGGTGCTGTTCGCAGCAGTGGTGTCTCCTCTGGCTGGTAGGGAAGGCTGCTCGCACAGCTGTTTTTCCTTGGACGGGGTGGGCTGCTCACATGTCTGCTGCTCCTTGAATCAGGACTGGCTTCATGCTGCTGCATTTCCTCAGATAGGGTGGGCTGCTTGTGAGGCTGCCACTTCTTGGACAGGGGCAGTTTTCTTGCAGGGCTGGTGTTCCTCATATGTGTGTGGGCTCCTCATGTAGTTGCTGCTCCTTGGACAGGGGATGGGTTCCTTGAACAGCTGCTGTTCCTTGGACAGGGGACAGGCTGTTTGTGCAGCTGCTGCTCCTTGGGTGATAGTGAGTTGTACATGCAGCTGCTGCTCTTTGGACGAAGGTAGGCCACTCACCGAGGCTGTGTTTGGCTGCTGCTTCTCAGAACAGTGTGGGCTGCTGCTCCTCAGACATGGGTGGTCTGCTTGTGTGGCTGTTGCTCCTTGGTCTGGGGCAGGCTGCTTGGGCTGCTGCTGCTCCTTGAATGGGGGCAGGATGCTTGTGGTGCTTATGTTCCTCATACAGAGGTGAGCTGCTCACACAGCTGCTGCTCTTCAGGTGGGGGCAGGCTGCTCATGTGGCTGCTATTCCTCAGATGGGGGCAGGTTGCTCGTGTAGCTGCTACTCCTCAGACAGGTGCAGGGTGTGGGCTGCCCACAGCTCCTGCTCTTCGAATGGGGGCAGGTTGCACTCCTCAATTGTAGGCAGGCTTCTCTTGTGGCTGCTGCTCCTCCAATGGGGCTGGCTGCTCATATGGTTGCTGCTCCTCAGATGGGGGAGCAGGCTGCTTATACAGCTGCTGCTCCTTGGACAGGGGCAAGCCACATGAGGCTGCTGCTCTCGAGCCTGGGGTGGGCTGCTCGTGGGGCTGCTGCTCACGTGTCTGCTGCTCGCGTGGTTGCAGTGCCCTTGGCTAAAGCATTGGGCCAGTCAGAGGGGAACGTGCTTCGGAACTCAAAGGATCCTGTGCCTGGGGTAGCAGGTCCCTGACAGGGGTGGCTGTAGAGTCCCAGGTGTTATCTGAGGGCACCCTGGGTGGAGGTCAGGCTGGGTTCCCAGTTATAGCAGCTCTCTCCTTCAAAAAGGCTAGGCCTTTGAGGACAAGGTGGCCTCCTGGTATTGTTTGCAATGGTAGCAGAGGCTGCCTAGTTAGGTGAGCCCAGTTAGCCTGCCCCAAAGTTCCTGTGGGATCTAACTGTGACTTACTCACATACATACCACATACACACCCCACATGAGCACACACTCCTCTTTTGCTCCCTCATGCTCTCTCCCTCACTTCCGTCTTCTTCCTGCCTCCGTAGTTGGGCCTGGGTGTTATTGACCCATTCGTGGATTGAGTTTCCTCTCCAGGTATCTGGTTAATGTGCCTTGCTCTCTAGCTCCTGGCAAGACAGGATAAAATTCACCTTGACAAGACACAACACAAAGGGAACAAAGCATGAATATGCTCATGACACCAATGACCCCACTATAAGTAACCACCTGAGAAAAGATAATTAGGGGAGAGAACAGAGAGCACAAATGATATTAAAGAGAGAGAAAAAAAAGAAGAGAGAAAAGAAAAAGGAGAATATACATATATGAGGGAAAATACCACAGAACCAATAGATAAAGAAACAACAAACAAAAAAATACAAACACCCAGCAAAGAGGGTGGGAGTAGAATCTGTAGAGGCTGAGCTTATATACAGAAAATAAGGTTAAGAATTGGATGAAGCTGAGACCGGTTTGGCTCAGTGGATAGAGCGTCGGCCTGCAGACTGAAAGGTCCCAGGTTCGATTCAGGTCAAGGGCATGTACCTTGGTTGCGGGCACATCCCCAGTAGGGAGTGTGCAAGAGGCAGCTGATTGATGATCCTCTCTCATCGATGTTTCTAACTCTCTTTCCCTCTCTCTTCCTCTCTGTAAAAAATCAATAAAAAATATCTATTTTTAAAAAGGAATTGGATGAATATGGGGAGGTCCTCAGTTCAGTGTAGAAGGGAATGGGTGGATAAGAAGAAAGAGAATGAGAAGAAAAAAATAATAAATTTACAAAAAAATTGATTTCAAAAATGGTATAAAAACAGTAAATAAAATAAAAGAGTGATGGAAAAATAATGCGAAAATAAATATGAAATAAACCAACAAAGAAAAATAGGGAAACAAAGAAAAATAAGAAAAAAAGAGATAAAATGATAATCATAATAAATGAAAAAGAAAAAGTGAAATGTTGTTCCTTAGGCTGGATTAAGATCCCAGTCTTCTGTACTGTACTGTTTCTCAGATTCCTGTTGCTGGGATTGAAGGTCTCTCTTTAGGCCAGTCCCTTTGTACCATTCAGGGTGGAGTCTGCGTGAAGCTGTATTAGTTGCCTGGACACTGGAGGGAGGGGCTATTTCTTCTGGACAAAATAGCTGCCCAGGTCCCAAGCTCAGGTATGACTCACCACCAGACTCACTGCTACTTCTTCTGGTCCCCCTTCTCTCCCTAGACTCCAAGAGTCTGCACCTTTTCCTACACCTCAGCCATGGGTAAGTGTCTGTATCTGAAAGGTCCTATGATCTAGGTTCAATGAAGAAATGCTCAGGCCACAGAGAGAGGAAAGATGGCACCTTTGCGTGCTCCTCTCCTGCCTGTGCTGCGCCGTCTGGCCAGCCCTTTAGGCTGTCCCCTCTGGATTCAGCCTTTTGTGGCTGTGGACCCAGATCTAGAATCCCCTGCTGTCCACCAGTCCTGTGGACCTTTTTTCCACAGTCAGATGCTGTGCCTGTCCCCAGGGATGCGACTTGGTGCTGTGCGGATTCCCTCTGACTCTCTGGGCTCAGAGGTATGGCAGACTATCCTGCCCAGATCCTTGATTTTACCTTTCTCCAGGGATCCTCTGCCCCCTTCCCAATTGCAAACTGTTTCACCAGGTGAGTCTCCTCTGACAATTAGGGTTCGATGTTATTTGTTTCAGCTGCTCATTCTATTTGCTCAGGGACAAGTCTGTCTATTCTGCTGCCATTTTGTCTCCCCTCTGGAGAAACCAATTTACCAGCACCTAGATTTCTGGAGTTTTATCAGAGCCTAACTGACCTAGGAGAAGGAAATGTTTGACTCTAGCTGGCTCTAACATCTGTGTGAACGAAGAGAAACACCCAACTTCAGTCCACTCTAAACATCCTATCCCAACTAAGGGGAAAAACTGAGGAGGTGACCCAAGAGGCCTCTGATCAATAAGATTCTAGAAATTGGGAGCCTCTCAAATGTTTTTATGGAGGAAAAAGAGAGTGTGATCCCTAAATTATGCAGCCCCACATCAAAATGTGGGGCTCCAATATCCAAAGTTAAAATTCCAATGAAGAACCTAATTAATTTCAGCATTGCAAAAGACTGAGACCTAATCATATGATTATAAAATGCCTCCCCTCTCCCCCAATGCCTTACTACCACATTACCAAAGGCCTATTTACCACAGTTCCTTTTACCCAGTACATCATATTAACCTTTCAACAAAAAAGTATAAAGCATACTAAAAGGAAAAAAAAAAGTTTAAAGAGATTGAACACAGGGATGTTGGAATTATCATACCATGATTTTTTTAAAGCAAGTAAGGCCAAAACTGGTTTGGCTCAGTGGATAGAGCATTGGCCTGTGGACTGAAAGGTCCCAGGTTCAATTCTGATCCAGGGCATATACATTGGTTGTGGGCACATTCCCAGCAGGAGGCAGCTGATTGATGTCTCTCTCATCGATGTTTCTAACTCTCTATCCCTCTCCCTTCCTCTCTATGAAAAATCAAATTATATATATATATGAATTTCTTAAAAAATAAAAAGAAAGTAAGAATTTATTGATCACAGCAAAAATAAACAAGAAAGGACATAGAAGAAGCAACAGGAGAGCCTAGGCTGTGCTTCCTTAGTTCACTGGAAAATCAGGGAATAGGGGGCCTTGGAGACAGACTCAGGAGGTTTGTCCAGGATGAGCTCCCACTGCCTATTACTCCCCTGGTTGTAATTCTCACAGGGTCCTTTAGAAGTTAGGGGACATGTGCCTGTGTAGGAAGAAGAGGGGGAAGGGAATGGCACAGGAGTGCTTCCTGCAGGGAGAGCACAGACCAGGAATTTTTTAAAAACTATGATTAATATGCTAAGGGCTTTAATAAATAAAGTAGACAATATGCAAGAACAGGTGGATAATGTACACAGAGAGAAGAAAAATCTAAGAAAGAATCAAAAGGAAATATTAGACATCGAAGACACTAACAGAAATGAAGAATACCTTTAATAGGTTCATTCATAGACTGAAAATAGTTAAGGAAATACTCTCTGAGTTTGAGGATATGACAATAGAAACTTCAAAAACTGAAAAGCAAAAATGAGCAAAAATCCAGAACAGAATATCCAAGAACTGTGGGGAAATCACAAAAGGTGAATCTCATGAGATCACGGTTGGATTCCTGATCAGGGCTCAATCCCAGTGTGGGGTGTGCAGGAAGCAGCCAATCAATGATTCTCTCTCGTCATTTATGTTTCTATCTCTTTCTCCCTTCCTCTATGGAATCAATAAAATATATATATTTTAAATATTACATGGATTACAAGATAGACCTCATTCTGGGCAATAATACACACTGATTCCTAAAATATCAGCCTGCTGTCACACCCTGTCCTCACTTCTGTCCTGAGTTCTGCTGAACCTTCAGAGCTAGGGGTAGTCTCAGAGGTGAAAATAGGAAAGGAGCAGGAAAGAACTGGCAAACGCATTAATCAGGTAGTATTTATTCATTGTAAAAATCTCATAATTGTTTTAAGGACTTTTTACCTTGATTAATATCATAGGCTCCCGTGGGTACATTATACTGTGTTTCAGTCTGTACAAAAATATCTGAAGTATGCACTGTTTGTAGCTGGCAGTAGGGAACCAGTGCTTCTGTCAGCAGTATCCTCTCCAGATGTCTATGACCCAGGCCCAAGGTTCTATTGGAATTAACATATGATTTACACCTGTGCTCTCCAAGTTTTCAAAGAGCCCCAGTGCATGCATGGATAATTTAATCTTCTCTACTTCCTTCCCATTGAAAATTATTTCATGAGAAGTAACCTTTCAGAGAGAAGTCTGCCTTTTCCTATTCATCCCTACCCCTTCTCCCTGATCTCTCCATCCCATCTAGGCCCCCACTCCCACCCCAACATGGCTTCACTGATTATTACCTTTTTGTTCTGGGTTTTCAATCTTGCATGTCTACTGACTTTCTCTATGGCTAAAATGGGCCTGCTTATGTCATCCTTATAATAATGACTCTCTAACCCTTCACCCTCCCTTCTCCCACCTGCCATCCCACCTCATTCCTTCCCTTAATAATCAAAGATCTTTGAAGGAGAGCCCCCTTCAGTGACTGCATATCCTCACTTCTTGCACAATTATCAGTACTTGTAGTTTGCCTTTATCTCTCCCCTCCCCCATCTGCTCAAAGATCAGAAGTGAAGCCAGACCCAATGGACATGTTGCAGCTCTTAATTTAGGGACCCCTCTACGCCCCTGGGCACTGCTAAGCATACTCCCCTTGAAACTTTCTCTCCCCTTGGGCCTTTGTGGTCCTCTTCTCTCTTAGTTCTCCTATTTCTATTACAATTGTCTTTTACCTACCTGACGTGGTCTTCATCTTCTGTCCTTCTTGTATGTCACTGTTCCCCAGGACTCTGCACCCTGACCTCTTTTCTTCTTATAATAATACACTCTCATATTCTGGTCTCATCTTTTCAACCCCAATCTGTATGGTCCCTCATATATGGCCCCAGCCCAGACTTCTCCCCTGAGCCCTGGACCTATACATCCAACTGCTGATGCTCACTGTCACCTCATACTTGACACATACAAAATGATTCATCACTTTTCCCCATAAAATTTCTCTTTCTACTGTGACACCCAATCAATTAAGCCAGAAATATGGAAATTATCCCAGATTCCTCTTCTCTTCACCCTCCTCCACATCCAATACACCAGCTGTTCCTTCAAAATATATCAAGAACATGACTACTCCTTTTCACCTCTGCTACCACCTTCTTGGTTCAAGACACTATCCTCTCTCATCTGGATGGTAATAACAGCCTCCTAACTTGTCCCCCTCCTTTTACTCTGTTCCCTTCAGTACACACCCCATATTACAGCCAGAGGGACTTATATAGCATAAAATGCCCATATCATTCCTCTGCTCAAAATGGCTCCTCATCTCACTTAAAATAAAATAAATTCAAACTTCCTACCAATGCAGGAAAGGAAGTCCACACTCTGGTTCCTGCCTGCCCTATCCAGCTTTCTCATACAATCACACAATAGTGTCCATCACACCTGCTTCTGGATCTTTGCTGGTACTATGCCCTCTGCTTGGGATAATCTCCACATTATGACCAGCCAATCTGGTGACCACATAACTCATTTTTCAAGACAGCAATAGAAATTTCCTGATATTCCCAGGCTGACTGTGTACAGTCATCTGTAGCATCTGTAAGTCATTGACAGGAAATGCCTATTGAGTACTTATTGTGTACTGCTCTTATAGGTAACCAATTCTATTAGTTTCTGCTCTTATAGGTAACCAATTCTATTAGTTTCTGGTTTATTCTTCTTGTGTTTCTTTTTGTACAAATGAGCAGATGCATCTATATTTTCTTACTTCCTTTCCTTCTTACACAAAAGGTAGCATAATTTATTTGTTTGTTTTTGGAGAGAGTGAGAAAGGAAGAGTGAGAGAGAGAGATATTGATGTGACAGCAAAATATCCACCTGGGATGGAGCCCACAACCCTGGCATGTGTCCTGACCAGGAATAAACCAGAAACCTTTCGGTGCATGTGATGACATACAACCAACTGAACCACACTGGCTAGGGCCACAAAAGGTAGCATATTAAAGATACTTTTTGCATTTTGCACTTTTTTTTTTTTTACTTTTTAGCATACTCTGAAAATCACTCCCTATCAATTCATAGGAAGTGTCTTCATTCTTTTTCACTGCAGCATAGTGCTCTATTCTGTGGCTGTACCAAATTCTATTCAATCACTCCCCTTTTTATAGACATTTAGACAGTTTAAAATATTTTGCAATTATAATGTTACATGAATAACCTTGTGCATATACATTTCCACATTAGTGGCATGAAGGTAAAACCCTAGGAATGGGATTGGTGAGTTAACAGGTAAACACATATATAATTTTGTGAGATATTGTCAAATACCCCTCCAAAAGGTTGTATCAATTTTCTTTTCCACCAGTAATATATGAGAATCACCTCAGGTATTTTTGGAAGATGATTTTTTAGGACATTAACTACCAACATTTCCTAGCAGACCTGTGTTTGTGACTGATCCATCCCATTGCACACAAAGGTCCCTCAGCCACTCAACACATAATCCTGCCCCTTGAGAAGTCCCGTCACTGAAGGAACATGGACAAACCCAAGTCCTATATTGCTGGCAATACCCCTGCATCTTAACAATAAGAAAATTATCCTGGCTCCAGTTGTGCAAGGCCACAGCCTATCTGAAGGTTCTTCATCAAGGGTCAGTTAGCTTGGGGAACACAGAAGAAGTACAAGGAAAGTTAATACTTTTCCATGCTCACCAAGTACCAATTTGGTTTGTTCAAAGGCTCCTAATGAAAATAGGTATCCACCTTGTAAATAAATAAACCATCCTATTGAGAAAAATAACAATAAAAGTAATTTACAATGCTTCAAGGATCACAGAGTGCTTTCACACACATACTGTCTCATTTGATCCTTACAACAGAAGCATCCATGCTGGAACAACTGCTTCCTGACCAATCTTTGATGTACATTAAGTGGTTCATGGACTTTAACTGTGATTTATCCACCCAGACTTCAAAGGGTTAATGAGAGCTGAACTCTGAACAACCTGAACTTATTAGAGGCACAGGGTTGGAAGAAGCCTGGGAGCAGGAAGTGGTAAGGAAGCTGAGTCTGCCCTAGGCTTGAATTTCCCTGACCAAGCGCCTCAGATAAATTATGGTGGAAAAACCCCAACTACACTATATCCTCTCCCTTTAATTTAGGCATTTAATAAACAGATTGATTCGTTCTCCAGAAACAAGGAAGGTTAATCATTTTCTTGGATGGAGAGTACCAAGAATCCCTTGTGGCTTTGTACAGACCTTCAAAAGAACTTCTGCAGACAGAGTCTGTGAAACTTTTTATACTTGTCTATTAAGTTTTCACTAGGCTCCCCTGCCCTCATTAATATCATTAGAGAACCTGAGAACCTATCCAGTATTTGTCAGACATCCCAGAATACAAGGGAGGGATCTGATGCTATAAAGCAAATAATGCTCTCATGAGTCATCCTGTCAACGTTCCCAGCTGCCAGTACCCTTCTGTTTCTTCTTAGGTGCCCAGGACCCCCCACCATGGCACCATTATCACAAGCCAACGGAAAAAAGCCTTTATTGACTCCTTAGCTCATAGCAGCATAGTGACCACCTGCTTCTACCTACCAATGTGTCAGGCTGGCACTCCAAGTGTAAAATGGGAAGGCATGATAATTTCCTCTCTTGGGCATTCCAAGATTGTCAGGGCTTCAAGACTAATTTGGATAGTGTAGAGCTATAAAGTCACTGCTTAGCAATTATGAGTGTGAGATGTGGGATCAAACAGACCTGAATTCAGACCTTGGGTTCTTCCCTTTGCTGTGTGATCTGGGGTAAGTCACTTAACCTATCTGAGCTTCATTTTCCTAATGAGGGAGGAGAAGAATAATAGTATCTACCTCACAGGAGTTATTGTGGGGATTAAATGAGGTGAAGAATGTAAATCACTCACCTTGGCCTCTGTGCATAGCAGCTATGAGGCTGTTAGCATGTCACAACTAGAAGTGACCTTGGAGACATTTACTTGGACCGCTCATTTTCTAGATGGGGAAATGGACGTAGAGGGAGGTTTTTCAACTTGTAAATGAAATACCCAAGTTTAGAAAAGTTTCCCTAACTCTTTTCAATCTACTATGGTGCCACTCTTTCCCAAAGAACAGCACTCCCAAAGTAGATGGGTAAATAATGAAGCTAGGTCTTACCTGCTGGAGCCCAGGTTGGGGAGATAGGCCACTTTGACTGGTGCAGTGTAAATTGGCACCAATGCTGGCTAGCAAATAAAGCCTATGAGAACTTTCCTCTCTAGGATTATTTTCATGATTATCTATTTCAGCAAAGCCTTGGTTGACGATTGATTATTTGGTGTCACTTCTCCTTAATTTGTTGTCAAATGAAATATCCCCAAAGAGCAAATGTTTCACTTTGGGAAATATGACATTCATCTTCTTTGGGCTGTGAGCCACGCGCCTCTCCCCAAGGCTTTTTGGGCTGGGTGTGGGGCTGGGAATGGAAGGAACTTCTCTCTCCAGCTCACTTTGTGGTGGGAAGCTCTGTGGCTTTTCTAAGGGCAAGTGCAGAGAGGAGGGGGGAAGAGCAAGGATGCTGTGGCTCTTGTGATTGGCATTCCATAGAAGTGGTGTGTCTAAGAGCAGCCAATTTCATGCAAGCTCAGGAGTGAGGCCCCGCCCCCTGACCTCACGTGGCCCTGCATGAGATTGTTGCTTGCTTGCTCTCAGACCCAGGAGCACTGGGAGTTCTGCCCAGCTCAGCACTTGGTTATATTATGGAGGAAGGAAGGAACTGGCCAGTTAGTACTTAGCTCCTGGCTGAACAATGACCAGACTAAACAGGGTTGGGTTATGCAACCGAGAGCTACTGCTGGCTTCACTACACCCCCTGACAGTGAAACTCCAAAGCACCCCAAACAGTGGATACCAGAGTCGCTTCATTTCCTTCCCACTCTGAGCATCTGCGTCGGCTTCCAAAACTCACTTTGCCTTTTCTGCTTGGTTCTCTATTAACCTCTCTCTTGAGGGAGACCAGGACCAAGAGACATGGTAACCTTGAGCAAGTTATTCCCCTTCTCTATGCCTCAGTTTCTTAATATGTGAATGTGTGAGCTGAACTCCTTCACTGAGGTCTCCACAGTTGTCACTCTAGGCCAGGTAACCATAAAAAACCCTCCTGATTTGTCACTCTGCTTCCACTCTTGTCCCCCATTCAATCCACTACCAACATGGTAGCTAGGGTACTCTTTAAAACACAAATTAGATTGTACTACTCCCCAGCTTGAAATAAAATGCAAACTCCCTACTAAGATTTTGGAGGCCTATGTAGCTGGCTAGTCTCATTTCCTGCCTACCACCCTTTCATTCCCTCTGTTCTAGATATACCAGTCCTCTGGCATATTCCACAAACATGCCAAGCTTTTAACTGCCTCAGGTCTTCATGTATCCTCTGCCTAAGATGCCCTCCCTCAGGTTTTTGTTTCGTTTTTTGCCTATTGAATTTCTGGTTATGGTCTTGACTCAAAGTCACTTCCTTGGGTAAACCTCCTTGAACAGCATCTCCCAACATGTCCCCATTCCTGCCAGGCTCATTCAGGTTCTCCTGTGATATATACTTTCACTGGACTCTGTTCTTTTCCTTTACAGTACTCTCACAGCTATATTTCCTAATGTCTGTCTTCCCACTAAACTGTAAGCTCTGTGAGAGCAGGAACCTTATGTGTCCTGCTCACCATTTCATTGTTGGTACCTTGTGCAGTGTCTGCCTCATAACAGAAGCTCACTAAAATTTGGTTGAATGAATGAGTGCCTTGCAAGTCTGGCCAGCCCAAAGTGCCAGCCCCATATCTCCTTAGCCTGCTACTGTACTCCATCCTCTCTGGGGCTCTAACACATTGACCTATTGACCTCACTTTCAGATAAGCCAGGAGAACAGACCTTGTTGTTGGAAGACTCTGAATGGAGTCACTCCTAAAGCCCAAAACAAAAGACTTTAGTTTATGTTATTAATGCCCTGGTTCCTTGCATTAGTGATTTGATCCCCCAAATAACTACTGGGCACCTACTGTATACATGGCCTGTCCTAGATGCTGCTAGTTTAAAAACTTGGTCTGCGCTCTTTGAAAGTTCACATGTACCCTGTTTCCCTGAAAATAAGACAGTGTCTTATATTAATTTTTGCTCCCAAAGACTCGCTAGGTCTTATTTTCAGGGGATGTATTATGTTTCCATGAAGTAGGTCTTATTTTCGGAGGATGTCTTATTTTCGGGGAAACACGGTAAACACCAATTCTCATGCATATCAGCCTATGCTAAGTGCCTGGGAGGACAGAGCAGGAAAGAGCAATTAAGCACTGATTGTCCTGTGGACATTTAGTAGTGAAGGAGGAGGGGCAGATGATTGTGTAAGAGGGCAATCCAATTAGTTGAGGAACGGAAGGGCCTGTCCTGATGGAACTATGAGCATCAAAGGAGGCCCAAAATTCCAAGGAACCAGAGTCTAGAGGATGATGCTTCCCCCAAGGCAGTGGAAGGATCTGCTGATGGAGAGACTGCAAAGCTGGATCTGCAGGAGGGGAAAGGTGCTGGCCCATTTCCACCCTTGGAGAATCTTCTAGGGACAACGTTGGTATAAAAGAGGAATATCTGGCTGGGTGGCAGAAGACATGCATTTTTTATCCTAGGTCTGCCACTTCCTAGCTGGCTGATGTTGCTTAAGGTACCCCAATCCTAAAATAAAGACATGTTCCCCATGATTATTATGCTAAGCAGAATAAGGCAGTCATAGAAAAACAAGTATCACATGATCTCACTTACTTATATGTAGAACCTAATGAATAAAATGAACTGACAAACAAAATAGGACCAGAGAAATGGATACATGAAACAGACTGACAGATCTCAGAGGGGAGGGGTGTGGAGGCAGGAAGAGATTAACTAAAGAACATATGTGCATATATGCATAGCCCATGGACACATAATAATGTGGTGAAGGCCTGGCGGTGGAGGCTGGGTAAGGAGGGCAAATGGGGGCGGGGGGGAACGGAAAACATCTGTAATAGTGTCAATTTAAAAAAGAATGGTCTCCATGATCTATAAGTCTTACTAAGCCTGTTTCCCACCCATCAAATTAGAGATAGCACAAACTTTGGAGGGGTGTTGGGAAGATTTAGGTGAGATGATGATGTAATCTACTTAAGCATAGTGCCTGGCACCTTCCAAGTGCTCAGTAAATACATGTTATTGTTATCTTTTGGCATGATCCTAATGTACTTGTTCTAAAATTTCAAAGAAAAAAGCCCTAACTGGTTTGGCTCAGTGAAGAGAGTGTCGGCCTGCGGACTCAAGGGTCCCAGGTTCGATTCTGGTCAAGGGCATGTATCTTGGTTGTCACACATCCCTAGTAGGGAGTGTGCAATAGTCAGCTGATCGATGTTTCTCTCCCATTGATGTTTCTCACTCTCTCCCCTCTCCCTTCCTATCTGTAAAAAAATCAATAAAATATATATTTAAAATTTCAAAAGAAAAAGAAGTCACTTGCCACCTACAATGCAACAGTGAGAGAAATGGAGGAGGGAATGTGAGAAGGAAGGGTTTTCCTTGGGTACAGGAAGAAAATAAATTTTAGAATTGAATTTAAAAGTAAGTTTAGAAGTAAATGTTCCCTGCATGGAAGGATTAATCTGATTTAATAATTCTTCCTTTGGATGCAAACAGCTTTTTGGTTCTTTCCTTTCAAAAAGTCTTTTCATGGACTCAGTGCCTTTTCAATACCAAAAGAGAATGTTATTGGAATTAGATAATTGAATGTCATGAAAATCATCAGTTTATTTCAGTTTCTTTTCTCCTCTCTGATCTATACTTCCACACTTGCTACCTATCTGCCTAGAGAGCATGTTCCTCCATGAAAACAATTCAAAGTGATGTAAAGCTGGCTAGATCTTCAAAAGTAACAATTTTCCAGTTCTGTTTTCCCCAGCTCTTTTCCTCTAACCCAACCCCAGAACTATACAAAACTTAGGGAGACTAAATACCTGACTGAATTAGTCCATTTATGGAGAGGCTTACCCACAAAAGTGTTTTCTTGCCCTTGAAATGTTTTAGTTGCTGTCTTCTAGTTAGTTCAAAGATAACTTGAATCAGAATGTATGGATACAACCATCATATAGTTGAGTATATATGCTGGATATTGCATAGTAAGCAGTAAATTAGATACTTGAAAAAATATGTAAACACCTAAGTAATGTTCTGTTTAATAATTTGTGTCAATATAAGCTTTACATTCATTTATTTGTTCATATTTATTTATGTTACCTAGTAGCACCATGTATCAAATAAAACACACCTGTCTATTTGAGAACTTAAAAAAAAAAGTCCAGAAGAAGATGAAGATGAAGAATAAGGAGGAGGATGCAAAACCGGTTTGGCTCAGTGGTAGAGCGTCGGTCTGCGGACTGAAAGGTCCCAGGTTCGATTCCGGTCAAGGGCATCTACCTTGGTTGCGGGTACATCCCCAGTAGGGGGTGTGCAAGAGGCAGCTGGTCGATATTTCTCTCTCATCGACGTTTCTAGCTCTCTATCTCTCTCCCTTCCTCTCTGTAAAATATCAATAAAATATATATTTTTTAAAAAGAATAAGGAGGAGGAGGAGGAAGAGGAGGAGGAGGAAGAAAAGAAGGAGAAGGAGGAAGAAAATGAATAGGAGGAGGAAGAAGAGGCTCATGTTGGTGAAGGCTCTCTGTTCACTGAGTGGCCACTAGGCATTGTGTGCTAGGGTTGCAGGCCCATCCAACCAAACCATGCTCACACAATCAACCACAGCAACTCTCACATCATTGGATTTCAGAACCACTGAGGGAACTTCTGAAACATGCAGAACACACTCCTTCCTCTGACCTACCTTGTGGATTCTGATTGAGTGGGTCAGGCATGGAATCCAGCCATCTGCATGTTATGAGGCTGTTAGTTTAAAGAGAACACCCAGAGAAAAATTGGTCCGGTGGACTGGCAGGTGATAAATACAAGTGGAAGCCGAGGACCTCAGTGCATCTTGAGGACTTGGGTTACACCACTGATTGATGGGGGGAGGGAGGGAGTTTGTAGGTTAGTGGCAGAGTCTGAGTGAGAGTGGCATTAATGGTATAAGAGTGGAGTCCTTAGCTTTTTCTATCTTATGTCACTTAGCATGATATTCTCAAGATGTATCCATGTTGTTGCATATGCAGTATTTTATCTTTTTTATGGCTGAGTTTTATTCCATTGCATAAATAAGATAGACAGAAAAAGCTAAGAAGCAGATGATTTCACTGATATGTAGGATATAAAAATGAAACTCATTGACACAGTATGGTAGTTACCAGAGGGAAAGGAGGTAGGGGTGTAGTAAAGAGTAAAGGGGACTAAACATATGAAAGATAATTTGACTTTGGGTGGTGGGTACAAAAATCAATATACAGATCATGTATCATAGAAATATACACTTTAAACTTACATAATCTTATTAACCAATTTTACCCCCAATAAATTTAATAAAATAAAACAAATAAATTAAAAATTAAAGAGTGGAGTCCTGAGCCCATGATTAAGAGTTCTCAGGCCTGCCCTAGCTGGTTTGGCTCAGTGGATAGAGCATCAGCCTGTATACTGAAGGGTTCCAGATTTGATTCTGGTCAAGGGCACATTCCCAGGTTATGAGCTCAATCCCCAGTGTGGGGTGTGCAGGAGGCAGCTGATCAATGATTCTCTCTCATCATTGATGCTTCTATCTCTCTCTCCCTCTCACTTCCTCTCTGAGATCAATCTACACAAATAAAAGAGAAAGATGCAAAATGATCGTACCTTCACAACACCCACTAGCCAATCAGGAGTGAGTATGCAAATTAGCCAACCCAACAAATATGGTGGATTAATTTGAATATACAAGTGCCTAGCGACCTGAAGTGGGATGCTTGACCTGGGGTGGGATGCTTGTATCATCGCCATGGTGACAACACAGGCTTTTCCCACTGCACTAGCCACTCTGGGCCTCTGGGCAGCATGGGAAGGCAGAAAGGTGGCTCCAGGCTGGAGCAAAGGCTGTGCCAGCAGCCAGGGTAAGGAAGGCCCATTCTGCATGAATCTTCATGCATCTGGAGTCTAGTAAAAATATATTTGAAAAAAGAGTCCTTGGACCCTTAGTGGCCATCCATTCCTGAGTGTTCTGCCTGCCACAGGCTAGGGATCTCTGGTGTGCCCAGGACATTTCTGGGCCAGAAGGGAAGAAACAAGATGAGGGTTTTTATAGAGGCAAACCCAGAAACAATATAATCTCCAAGCCACCCCATGCCTCCAAATGGGCAGTGGTGGAAACAAGTACTCTAGTGATAGGGAGCAAAAAAGTAGGAGGAGAAGACATGAATGTACTTCTTTCACTCTTTCAATTATTTATACATTTTCCAAATGTGTGCTGAGGATCAGGAACTGTACTAAGTGCTATGACATTTGGTGGTACCACCATCTGCCCATCTGTCAAAACCAGAAACCATAGTGTCATCCTAGATTCTTCTTTTCTCTTACTTATTCCTTCCAGGCAATCTGTTTACCAAACTTCAATGACTCAATCTCTTAAATGTCTGTTGACTCCAAACTTCCTCCTTAGCCCCTCTACCACTGCCTTAGTTCCAGAGATCCCAAACTCTTGCCTGGATCTTGCAGAAGTTTCTTTACTGATCTCATCACAGCCAGGTTTATCTAACTCCAATCCATTTCCCTCACTGCTACCAGACTGATGGTCTTTTATTTTTAAACAGATTAGTCAAAGTATAGTTTACATAACATAAAATTCACCTGTTTTAAGTGTATAGTCCAATGATTTTTGTATATTCAGTGTTGAGTAACCAACACAATACAATTTTAGAACCTTTCATCACCCTTCAAAGGTCTCTCGTGCCCATTAGCAGTCACTTCCTGCTCCCACTCCCAGCCTCATAAAACCACTAATCTACTTTCTGTCTCTATGGATTTGCATTTTCTGGGTATTTCATATAAATGGAATCAAGCACCATGTGGTATTTTTTTTTTTACTTTAGTTGCCTGTCTTAAAGAATTTTGCTTAATTAAAATCCTCAAACAAAATGTTAACTAGTTGGTGAATGAGTTAACTAATCTTACTGTGGTAATCATTTTGCAATACAAGAGTGAGCAAAAGTGGGTTTACAGTTGTGAGTATGCAAAACAAAGTTTATTTATTTGTATTACTTGTCTTCTTCTTATTATTATTATTATTTCATATCCTTACTTATGATTTAATTTTTATGTAATTATGGCTAGTAATTTACTTATGCCCACTTCTGTATATACATATTTCAAATCATCAGGTTGTATACCTTAAACATATACAATGTTATGTCAATTATATCTCAATAAAACATTTGAACAACTCCCCATCATCCTCCATCTAAACATCTCTTGTTACTTTTTAAGGTCTTGCATACCTGATCCAGCTCTTGAACATCCTATGGCTCCTTAACACACCATGCTGTTTCTTGGCTCTATGCCTTTGTGTCCTTGGTTTGCCTGCCTAGAATGCCCTTATCTTCCTCCTAAAGTGGTCTAACCTTTGCTATAATGTCTCTAACACAGGGGTGGGCAAACTTTTTGACTCAAGGGCCACAATGGGTTCTTAAACTGGACCAGAGGGCCGGAACAAAAGCAACCTGACCATGCTGGCACTCTCATCTTGAGCTGCTGGTGAAGGAGCGGAGGGGAGAGCAAGAGAACCCTCAGCTCTTTTGGCTCCGTGGGCCGGATAGAACAGCGGAACAGGCCGGATTCAGCCCGAGGGCCGTAGTTTGCCCACGGCTGCTCTAACATCACATTTCTTTTTTATTGGCCTTATTAAAAGATTCATGAATTTAGCAACTAGAAGAGTGCTCCCTCCAACATCCCATTTCTTAATTTCTATACATCGCTTCCACCTCTATAAGCATTTTGCACCTTTTATATGCTTTATTTATTACATAACTCATATTATTCTTATAAGTATCCATATAAATTGTAGCCCCCTCATTTCTTGAGGGCACAGGGATTATCCTATTCATCTCTGTATCTTCACATCTGGAATAGATCCTGGCTTGGAATGAGCACTCAAAAAATGTTAAGCAAAACAGAACTGCATAAGACTCAGTCCAAAAACTGCCCTTGAGAATCCCACAGTCTTGTCAGAGAGTAAATAAGCCATTGATCATCCAACCTACATTTACTGAGGCCCCACTATGCGATGGTGAGAGAAGAGAGATAATCAAAAGGACAAAGCATGATGCCTACCATTTTTGAGCTTATAATCAAGTCAAGAAGATATACTCTCCACAAATCAGCAGGTTGCAATACAAAACATGACATGCTCAAATGTTAGGTGGGACCGTGGGGTGCATCAAGAGCCAAGAAGAGAGGGAAGTAACTATTTTTGGAACTCTTAGAGCATCATGAGGGACTTGAGGATTGGAATGATTTGGACAGGAATGGAAGCATAAAGAACATTCTTCAATGGCAGTAATGGAATGGTCTGAGCAACACCTTGGGGCAGAGGGGAGCACGGAGTCAGTTTGGACACTGGTGACTTCATAAAAAACAGTGATGATAAGAGCCTGAAGTACAGCTATATCAGCAGGAATGGCTATGTGGCTAGAGTAGGATTTCCAGATTCAACAAATAAAGGACACAATGCAAGGGAAGTACTTAAACAAAAAGTTATTTGTTGGGTATCTGAAATTCACACTTAACTGAGCATCCCTATGGTGGTGGACAGCAAGATTGGACCAAACCATAAAGTATTGAATGCTTTGCTTAAATGATTACCTTATGCTCTGATGGTAATGAGGAACCACTGAAGGGTTTTAACTATAAAAATGACATGACCAGTTGTGCCTTTTAGAAAGATGGCTCGGGTAGTGGTGAGAAGAATGGATTAGGGGAAGTGGGTGGCTGAGGACTGTGAAAGCAATTCAAGTGACAGAGGATCAAGGCCTGAGTCATGACATAGGTTGTGAAGAGGGCATAATGAAGAGGTTGGAGTTCAGGAGCAACCCAGCTCAAATCAGACAGTGCTACATTAGTAATAAGTACATGTTGGGGGAGTAAGATATAGGGGTTCTGATTCAAAGGCCAGGGCCCACAGGGGAGTAGCCTCTAAGTTGTCACTGGGTTGAGAATCATGTGGTTTCTCCCACGACCTCCTGCTACCCAAAGAAAGGAAGTGAGGCGGGCACTGGTGAAGCTTAGGTGGAGGAGCCTGAGCAGCTGCCATAGCAGAAACTTCTCCCTATCTTTCCCCTGGCCGGTCAGTCCTGCACATTTCCCTTTCCCCCCTGGCTCCGGCATCAGTCCAGGGCACACAGTGTTCTCCCAAGCAGATGCACACATTCTGGGCTGGGTGATTCATAGTCTCTGGCCAGAAGGGCCTGCCTGCTGCAACTAGGACCAGGCAACCCCAAAGAACATTCTAAAGGGTCCCCAGTGCAAACCCTTATGGAAAGGTTCACATGGAAGAAAACAATGGGTGTCAAAGAGTGTTGGCTTTTTATGAGGTGATTTTTAGCACTGCCGATAAAAAAAAAAATGTCCCATCTTGCCTTTCTGGCCAGCAACATCTAGAATACTTTCTTAGCTCAGGCCTTGCACTCCTTGGGAATGAAAGAGCCAAGAAGGCAGAGTCTGCTTGTGGTGAATTTGTTCCATTCTAGTCCAAGCACTTATGCCAACCTCAAATCCTGTCCCTATCCCATGATCCTCCTAGCTGCATGTGGATCTACACATGGCTTTGGTAGGGACTAGAAGCTGTGATAGCAGGGAAGGGCTCTTCTCTACAGGCTGTAAAAGTAGATACAGAGGGTGGGGTGAGAATTTTCCTATTAAAGCTGCTGTCTTGCCCTAGGATCTGTGGGATGCACTGGTCCTGCAGGGCCTGTGGTGGAGCTGCCAGCACCTTCTTTGGTAACCTCTGAGGCTATTCTGTTATCAGTGGGAGGCTTCTTAGTTAAGGGCAGTGACTCTAACCTCAGTGTGTAAAACAATGGTAATTAGGGTAGTTGACAGAATTCAATGAGATTGCCCATGTAAAGCATTTTGCCCTATGTCTGGAATTTAGTAAGCATTGAATAAATGCTAGCTAGTGCAATTATCATCGTTAATTGTCGTTGCCTCTGTGTTCTACCTTACATCTCACCAAATTCTTTTTCCCAAGGACACAGCTCAGAACTATCCACCATTGCCTGGCCATAGAGCCCTCCCCAAGAATTCTTCTCTGAGGAACTCCTTCCTTGCTCCACAGATGGTGGGTCTCCTGTGGTCTCTCATCCTAATTAACAGCCACTTGCCCTCTATACCTTAGCCTTTTGCCTTTTATCTCTTGTGTCATTGCTGGAGAAGGAGCCAGATATGAGGACAAAAGTCAGGGGCAGAGAGCAGGCTGGCTATGCCAGGTGGGGCAGAGGAGATGCTGCGAGACTGTCCTGTCGGTGTTTTTTCAGTGTGGCTGCTGAGGGACTGAGCTTTTTGAAAATGTGCCACCCTGCTTCTGACCCAATCAGGTCTGCCCTGGGGCCACTGCCCTTTCTCCAGCCGATTCCTGATCTTTTGGGTGGAAAGAAGGAACAGGAAGCTCAAAGAGCACCAAAGCTTACCTCCCACATAGCCCTTCTGGCAGCCCCTCAGCCTAGCCCTGGGGCTGTCATCCTCCATTGCCCTTGCCTCAGCCACCATGTGCCCTGATTCACAACACACGCTGAAAACCCATGGGATAAAGCTAGTCTTGCAAAGACAGGGGGGGGGGGGGTCCTGGAGAGCCAGGCAGTGACTTGCCACCAGAGGTCTTTGTTTGCTCTCCAAGATGTATACCTCCATAATACACTTATGTGTCCCTGCACTTTAAGAGCAAGTGTGAAAACGTCCCCAGTGCTAAATTATTATCATCACCTTAGCAATCAAGCCTGTGATATAACACCAGCTTTTACTGCACCTTCTAGGTAGAATCTCATTAAATCCTTCCCAATCTCTAGGAAAAGAGGAAAGCAAACACTTGACAAACAGAAGACACAAACAGCTGCATTCAAGCCGACTACACAGAAAAAAAAAAAAAGTAGGCAGTGCGGGCGGGGTGAGGGAGAGATGTTATGCTTAAAACATCTGGGAAGCTGGGGGAGCGGGGCCGGGTCGGGGGCGGCTTTCCATTGGTTTTGCCCAGCTGTGTTCCTCCCACTCAGATAGAATGAAATGTTCTGTCTTTTGTGGTTATAACCTCTTTTAACTTGGAATGACTTGCCGGAGTCTGGACCTTGCTCAGGGCTGCCTCGCTAAGAAGCTCTCACGCAATACACTAAATTCAGCCTAGTGCAAGTTCCCTTCCCCCACCCGCCGCCTTTCTTCCCCTCCCTCTGTCTTCCTCCTACTTGAAGAGTCATTGTTATTGGTGCTTAGGCAGCTTCCAAGCCCAGGAAGACCCAGAACTCCAGCTCACCCTCCTCTCAGAGCACGTGTTATGCAATGCCTCCTCCTCCGCCCCAGGGGTGGGGTGGGGAACACGAGGGAGTGTGCACCAGCCATGCAGCCTCCAGACCGCTAGACTAGGGCGTGTCAGGGGGGCAGGGCCGCAGCTCCTGGAGAGACTGGGTTGCTTACCAGAAGTACTGAGGAGATGGGAGTTCTTGAGATTTTCCAAAAGCCCCTAACAAAAGCCCCTACCCAAACTCACCCAATAAAACAAAACAAACTATACTAACAAGGGGCTTGAGAAGGGAGAAGAGAGGAAATATTTGGCTCAGAATCCCAGCGCTCGGGTGGGATGAAGGTCCTGGGAAGCACCTGGGAAGCAAGCTTTGAGTTCTGAACAGATCGGGAGTCCAAGCCTGCAGGTCAGGGAATGGGGAAATTGGCCAGGGTGTAATGTAAAATCATGGTTCTCAAATTTAGCTGAAAATTAGAATCACCTGGGGTAACTTTAAAACTCTTGATGCAGGGTCCTCATCCCAGACCAGTTTTTAAAACTCTCCAGGTGGCTCCAATGGGCAGCAGAGATTGAAAGGCAGTGGTGTAAGAGCTCTTCAGAGCTGGCTCAGGACTACCAGCCTTGACACCTGGGAGCTTGTTTAAAAAGCAGAATCTCCATCTCTACCTCAGCCCCACTAAACAGCACCTGAATTTTTTAAGTTCCTTTTTTATCATCCCCCAAAGAAACCCCATATCCATTAGCAATCTCACACTCCATTCCCTCCTCCCTCCAGCCATGGGCAACCACTATTACACTTTCTGTCTCCATGTATTTGCCTATTCTGTATGTTAACTGCATTCCTAGGTGACTCCTCTCCATTACAGTTTGAGGAGCACCAATGTAGGAGACTTTCTAAAAGAAGCAGCCCTCGCTCCCTCCCACATCCTTGTCATGCAGACACGTGGGTCCAGAGATGCTAGATTTTCTGCTTTTTCAAGAGAAGCCAGAAATCTGGATTTTTATGTGAAATGTTCCACATTTTAAAATGTTGGCAATTAATTCAAATTTTTGGAAAACACTATTTGAGCCAAACAAAACATGCCAGAAGGCTGGATTCAGCCTGTTAGCTACCAGTTTGTAACTCCTGATGGTCATCAGGTTCTTACCCATGCCCACCAAAACCCTTCCTATTCTAACTGGAGTCCATTTCTATTTGTTCCAGGTCCCATGGAGGTGAAGAAACAAGTACTTAGTAGCCAGCTCATAAAATCCTCTCAAATCTTATTCTTACCTTTTCCAAACCAGTAACTTATACATTTACTGGGGACTTATGATGGTGCTTTACAATTTTGGAATTACTTAAATCTTTAGAATCTTTTTAAAAAACATATTTTGACTGGTTTCAGAGAGGAAGGTGGAGGGAGAGAGAGAGATAGAAACATCAATAATGAGAGAGAATCATAGATGGACTGCCTCCTGCACACCCCCTACTGGGGATCACACCTACAACCTGGGCATGTGCCCTTGGCCGGAATCAAACCTGGGACCAAACACTCTATCCACTGAGCCAAACTGGCTAGGGAACAATATTTATGACAGATATTATTATTCTAGTTTTAAAGACAAGGAAACTGTAACACAAAGAGGTTGAGTAACTTTCCTGATGTTGCACAGTGTCTGTGTCCAGCTCCTGGACATTGGTGCCTAAGCTCTTTCTACCTCATCACGGAGCCTTCACTTTACTGGTATTTGCCCAGAGGCTCCATTTTCATCTCTTTTTTTGTCTTCTGAATTTTCTCCATTTCCTCCAGGTTATGGACATATCTCTCTGGTGAAGACTAAACTGCAACAGAGTATGGCTTCAGAGAGCCTAGGAACTAAGTTATCTGGGAAAGAGTTTCAGTTCCAGGCTTATCCTATACTAGAGAACCACTACACGAAAATTCATGCACTTCAGCCCAGCCTGTGCAGCTCAGGACCCCTCTGGGGATGTCCATCTGCCGGCTTAGGCTGGCACCCTGGGGGATTGGGTCTAAGCTAGCAGTCAGACATCCCTCTGGCAGGCCAGGAACCCTTGGGAGATGTCCACCTGCCAGCTTGGGCCCTCTTCCTGCCACTGCCATCAGCCTGGCTTGTGGCTGAGCAGAGCTCCTCCTGTAGGAGTGCACTGACCATCAGGGATCAGCTCCTGCATTGAGCATCTGCTCCCTGGTGGTCAGTGTGCATCATAGCAACCGGTCATTCCTAGTCATTCGGCCATTAGGGTCAATTTGCATATTACCCTTTTATTATATAGGACTGGAAGCCCAGTGCATGAAAATCATGCACTGGGGTGGGGGGTGGGGTCCCCTCAGCCCAGCTTGCATCCTCTCCAACCAGGACCCTTCGGGAGATGTCCAACTGCCAGTTTAGGCCCAATCCTTGATCACTAGCTCCTAATCACATACCTGCCTGCCTGTCTGGTCGCCCCCAACTGCCCCCGCCACTGGCCTGGTTGCCTCTTACTGCCCCCCTGCCAGCCTGGTCACCTCTCATAGCTCCCCTGCTGGCATGGTCACCCCATGCAGCCTGCTTGTTCAGTCATTTGGTCGTCCCTCACTAACCCCCCTGCTAGCCTGGTCATAAGCAGCCATCTTGTGAGGACATGAGGGTTAATTTGCATATTACCTCTTTATTATATAGTATAATAAACCCTAATATGCAAATCAACTGAACTGTGGAATGAGCAGTCACTATGATGCGCACTGACCACTAGGGGGCAGACACTCAACACAGGAGCTGGGGAGCCACAGCAACTTTGCCCTCTCCCACTCCTGACCCCTCAGGGGATGTCAGAGAGCCAGTTTCGGCCTGATCCCCGCAGGCCAGGCCAAGGGACCCCACCTGCCAGAGGAACCTCATTCACTCCACAGACACCCTTTGAGCCCATGAGCCGCCTCAGGTGCACCTGACTGGAGAGGGACCACTGGAGGTTGGCTCCAGGGCGTGTCCAACCCATCTCACCCAGTCCCACCCCAGCAGCCCCCTTCTAATTAATTACCTTTCAATGTGCACAAATCCATGCACCAGGCCTCTAGTTTCTCCATAATTATACTAATCCTTGTCAGAAATGTCCTATCCTTTGATATGGAAAATGTGGCCAAAATAAGTGAGCCATGATCTATTTTGAGGCTGATTTATATTCAACTTGTGGTCAGTTCCCTCTTTCACTTGGTGTTGTGCTTGTTTATTTGTGTTGAGCCAAATTATGATGTTAGGTTTTGTCACTAATGGACCCCTTGCACTTGTTCCCAATAAATTTCATCCTGGTTTTGCAGCACCTACTTCTTCCAAAACGTCCAACTTGAAGTCCTTCCTCCATATCCTGTGGAGTAGGCCACCTCCCAAACTTCTTTCATTTTCAAGTCACTTCAGATATGGGGAAACTATTTCCACATTCTGCAAGTGTCCCATCTGTTTCCCTCCTTTTACTGCCTTGGGAACCCTCAAGAAGCTCCTGGGGAATGGTGCAGACAGGGGGGAGGCCAAATCTATACCCTTAAATTTGGGGGGAGTGGAAGAAGGTCTGACTGTGGGTGGGAGTGTCCCCTTGTGGGCTGGAAACTCTCCTACGCCAGCTCCATACCTAATCTGGCCCCAGTAAGGTGCCAGGGGTCTGTGGACTGCTCTTCAGCTCAGAGGGATCCGCAGCTCTGGGATACCCTTTGGCAGGAAGTTTTTTAACTCAGCTCTGGCCCCTTGAGACATCTTATTGTCTGAGTGCTGTGGAATCCAGGCACAGGGCTCTCAAACAATGTAATGTGACAGTTCCCCAGCCCGCCCAGGGCCCTCCCCAAGCCACAGGGTGTGGTTTACTGTCTGGGTACATTCTGTACTCTTACTCTGGGGGCGGGTTTGTGGTTCTTGGTGCAGTACAGCTGAGCCCCGCCCATGCCTTTCCTCTCCAGCCACAAAAACAAGCTTAGACACCAAGAGGGGTGGAATCTAAAAAGAGGCTGTTACTGTACTGTTGGTCCCTGAAGACTCCAGATGGGCCCACTCTTTTCCCCTTCTCTGAAGGCATCCCATGCAGGGAAGGCCAAAAGTGTCTACTGCCGGTTCTTTTATTCCCTCCCTATGCATTCTTAAATGGCCATTAAACAATCACCTGGGGGTGGGGTTTAAGGCAAACACTTGGGGTACCGGCTATCATTGTCTTCCCAGGAGACCAGAAATCCTGCTTTCCTTTCTCTAGCATCATTAAGCATCTCCATATTCCCCCCAGCCATGAATCTGATTGCTTTGGGTCCTGGATCTCTGGCATTAACATTATTATTATTATTATTATTATTATTATTATTACTATTAGCTACTTGAATGCCCATATGGTTTTGGGTGCTTTCAACATTTCCCATTTAACCATCACAGACAATTTATGAGGAAATGCTAGCTGGTACTTATTTCACACTCACTATGTGTAGGTACTACTGTAAGCACTTGACATATCTCATTAATTCTTGCACCAGTTGTAAGATAAATTCTTGTACTATCACTAACCTCATTTTATAGAAAGGGAAACTGAGAGACAGTGAGGTTAAATACTGTGCCCACAGTCATATGCTACCAAGTGGTAGGAATCAGGATTTGAACCCTAGACTGGTGCACTCCAGAATCCATGATCTTTCAATTGGACTCCCTCCTTTCCCTCTCCCCCCCAACAATCCTGAGGACTAGACATGCAGCACCTCTTAGTGATCTTTTCGCTAGAAATAAACTGGCTCAGGCCTCAGAGGAAAAAATAGCTGCCTGGAGAAGCTGGGAGAAGCAGGCACAAACTTTGCTCAGTATTATAGGGATTCCCCAGGACTCCCTGAGAGTCAGACCACACCCAAACACTGCTTCTGCTGGGCTGGCAGGCAGTGTCTGCTTTATAGTGGGGTAGTTGGGTGTGTGTATATGTGTGTGTTTGTACAGGCACTCACATGTGGACCCAGAGGTGGGGTGGGGTGAGCAAAGGAGGTGCCTGAGGAAACTCACCATCTGGGAGCTCTCTGGCACCCTCTTCAGACAATGCACACTCACTGTCACTCCTCTCTCTGGGTAACCAGTTTCTGCCATCTGAGGCTTTGTTCCTGGACCTCAAAACCCACCACCATTCCCTATGGACCGTAAGCTCAGTGGAGAAGGCTACTGCTGGGCCTGCTTTTATTTTCTTTTTTACCATTTGAATCATTTTCAAGTGTACAAATTCAGTGGCAGTGGCATTAAGTATGTTCACATTATTGTGCAACTATTATCACTACCCATCTCCAGAACTTTTTCATCATCTTAAGCTGAAACTCTATACCCATTAAACATTCCCCACTCCTCCCCAGTCCCTGGTTACCACTATGCTACCTTCTATCTCTATGAATTTGATTATCCCTGCTCCCTCATACCAGTGGACTTATACAGTGTTTGTCCTTTTATGTCTGGCTTCTTTCATTTAGCCTAATGTCATCAAAGTTTATCTAAGTTGTGCATGTATCAAAATTTCATTCTTCTTTAAGGCTGAATAACATTCCACTGAGTCTATATACTATTATTTGTTTATCCATTCATCCAGTGATATACATTTGGGTTTTTACCTTTTGGCTATTGTAAATAGTGCTACTGTGAGTATGAGTGTATAGGTGTTTATTTGAGTCTCTGCTTTCACTTTTTGGGGACATGTACCTTGGAGTGGAGTTTGGGGATGTTTGCCCATTCCCTGTGGCAGGCTAGTGGTTTGACCTTCTTCCAAGTAAACTTGCCTGTGTAGCTTTCTGCCCTCACTCTAGGGAGAGCTCCTTACTCACCCCACACTACCCCCACCCTGTTGCCAATAATCCCCAGCACCAACTCTGACTGATTAGCCTCTCTGGACTTCATTTTCCTTTTCTTCCTTATTTATGTCTGGTCATAGTGTCTCCCATGCAGATCATGTCAGTCTTTGGTTGCCCTCTTTTTCAGCTACCCAAAATGGCCTTTGTATAAGCAGAGAGAGACAGTGTGGTGCAGTAGTTAAGGGCTTTGGGACCAAACTGCTGATGTTTGAATCCTAGCTTATTCCTTGTGTAAACTTGGGCAAGCCAGTTGACCCCACCATACCTTGGTTTCAGCATCTGCTAAATGAGGACAATAATAATATGTATCTCAAGGGATTATGAGGAATTAAATGATATACAGAAAGCCATAAGTGAAATGCCTGGTGCATAGTAAATGATAAATGGGAGCTATTGTTTGTAAGTTTGCTTTCTCCCCTCATTGACTCTTTGGGGGAAACACACACACACACACACACACACACACACACACACATCCAGGATATAGTGGGAGCCACCTCGGTATGTCTTCTGGTGAGAGTTGGTGTTGAATTGATAGACTTCCCTCTTCACCATTCCCCACCATTTCCCTGTGTTGATAGTCTTCTCAGTCTGGCACTCCTCCACTTGTGTGAAATGCTTTTAAGTTAGTGTAAACATAGAGACTATAGAGATTGTTGTCTTCACTCCTGTAACCCAGCATGTTGTAGCCATTATGTGCATGATAACCTGGAGGTCCAGTTGGGCTCCTATTCAGGCCAAATATGGCTCAGAAAAGCTGCTAACAGCAGCTGGCTCTAAGAAACCTCTTTCCCCTCAGGAACCTGTGACAGAAGGGGTGCATACATTGCTTATGGAGTCCAGGCTAGGAGAGAAGAAACCAGGCTCAGTGTATAGCCCTATATAGTTAGTCCTGTTGGTTAAATCAACATTATCACTAATAGGGTCAAGACCATCATTTCATTCTACTTGGTCATTCTCCAATTCACCTATTAAAAACTAAGTGCCCTTCCTCTAGTTGGTTTGGCTCCATGGATGGAGCCTTGGCCTGTGGACTGAAGGGTCCCAGGTATGATTTCAGTCAAGGGAGCATGCCCGGGTTTCAGGCTCATTCCCTAGTGGGGGACGTGCAGGAGGCAGCCAATCAGTGATTCTCTCTCATCCTTGATGTTTCTATCTCTCCCTCTCCCTTCCTCTCTCTGAAATTAATAAAAATATATTTAAAAAATAAAAGCTAGGTGCCCATGGCATACAGAGATAAGTAGAGTAAGATCTCTTCCCTTGAGGGACCTAGGCCAAAAAAAATTCAAGGCTTGAAGAAGGCCTCCCTAGATCTTCCTGAAGGATTGAGGCAAGACATTGCAGAGGCAGCGCTGATGTTTGTGTTGACACTTGAAAGTTTGTCAGACTGAGGCATGGCAGGGAAGTCAGGGCATTCCCCAAGGGACAGGACTTTTGTGTACTAAGGGTTGAAAGTGCTGGTGGTGCTGAGGGCTATGCCATGGTTGTGGTCAAACATAAGGAACGAGGTAGGGTAGCAAGATAAGAAACTCAGGCAGGGGAGCATGACCCAGAGCATGAAAAAGTACTTTCTGTTGGTGGTGGTTTCTTTGTTTTGTAAGAGTTTCGACTTTATCCTGCAGGTTTTCCAACAGTATTTCCTAGAGTACTAAAGTTCTGCAAAGAGGTGTATTTGGAGCTATCCAAGTAGCTGCTGGAGGTGAAAGGAGAGGAAGGGACAAGGAGGACACTGAGTAGATAGTGCTGTAAGATCTCTGCCCCTCTCCAACAAGAATAGCTCCACTTTTACCTGTGTTAAAAAGTTTTGCTAGTTTTTACAAACAAAAAAAAAGAGTTCCACTGTTTTAGACAAAACATCATTGACACAAAAGTTTGAAAACTACTTTTGTGTATAATGGGTAAATATTAAAGGATCTAGCCGAAACTGGTTTGGCTCAGTGGATAGAGCGTCGGCCTGTGGACTGAAAGGTCCCAGATTCGATTCCAGTCAGGGGCATGTACCTTGGTTGCGGGCACATCCCCAGTAGGGGGTGTGTGCAAGAGGCAGCTGATAAATGATTCTCTCTCATCCATGTTTCTAGCTCTCTATCCCTCTCTCTTCCTCTCTGTGAAAAATTAATAAAAAAATATATTAAAGGATCTATTCTAGGGCCTACTGTGGCTTTCAAATATCTAATAGTTTTAATATCTCCTGAATGTGTGGGAAATGGATTATACGAGGGCAAGGTCAGAGGTAGAGAAACCATTAGAAACCCAAGAAAGAGAATATTGTGGCTCAGACTGGGGTGGAAGCTGTAGAAGTGGTGAGAGTTTGTGGGAATAGATCTAGGTTTAGGAAGCAGAATATGCAGGATTTGGTGATAGATAGGGTGTGTGAAGTTGGGGAGAAGATGTTAAGAATCACTTCTAGTAGGCTATATCCTGAGGTGAACAAGTCTGCTTTGGGCAACTACATGAGCTCAGTTTGGACTACATTGGTTAGGACTATCTATGAAACATCCGAGCAGAAATGCCTTGTAAATGGTTGGATATATGAGTCTGGAGTACAGAGGGGAGGTGGAGCTGAAAATTCAGGGTTCATCAGCAAAGAGACTGAATGAGGATGAATGAATGAATGCAGGTATAGAAAAGAGCTCTGAGGACTAAGTCCTGAGAATGCCAATATTTAGAAATCACCACCATGAGAGGGGCCCTTCAAAGCAGACTAAGAAGTAACAAGTGAGGTAGGGAAACCAGGGAAGTGTTGAGGAATCCCAACAAACAAAATAAAGAAAGAGTTTCAAGGAGGAGAGATAGATGGGACAACTAGTACTGAGAAAACTAGCAAGTTGTGGGCAATTGACCATTCTTATTGATAACTTGGAGAGAACTAGGGACCTGGATGAAAACAGTTTTCATGAAGTGGTGGGGATGGAAGCTAGATAGGAATGAGTTGAAAAGGGATTAGATTTAAAAAGAAGAGTAGGAAATAAGACATTGAAACTGTGTATAGGGAGATTGTAACAAGATGGCGGCATAGGTAAATGCCTAACTGCAGCCCCATTCAACAATTTCAAAAAATACAACTAAAATATAAAGTGGACATTATCCATAACAACAGGAAAGTTGACTGACTGGAAATTCTACAACTAGAAGGAAAGAGAAAACCAGAAGGAAAATCAGAGGAGCTGTAAAAGCCTAAGGAACAGAGACACAGTGTGCGCGTGGGGAGAGGACAGAGCCAGAGAGGAGGGAGCGGCTGAGTGCCTGGCTGGCGGTCCCTAGCAGGAAGGAGATAAAGCTCCAGATTGTGCTGAACCCCAGTTCCAACTGCACTGAATCCAGGTTCTGGGTGAGACCCTGGGGTCCCATGCTCATAAGAGGGAATCTGGGCTGTAAGGTGGAAGCTAAGGGGAGCAGCGAAAGGCAGAACCCCGAAGTCTCGCACATTGCATGCAGAGGACGGTCTGTTCACTGAGCTGCTGGATTGCCCTAGCTGGAAGAAGACAAAAGCTCATGACTGTGCTAAGCCCCAGTTCTGACTGCACTAAACCCCAGTTCTAGGCAAGACCCTTGGGCCCCAGACTCATATGGAGGGAATCTGGGCTGTAAGGTGGAGGCTCAGGAGAGCAGCGAAAGGCAGAGCCCCCAAGTCCCACACATTTCGCACAGAGGACAGATGGTTGATTGGGCCGCTGGATTGCCCTACCCGGAAGGAGACATATGCTCCTTACTGCTCTTAACCCCACTTCCAACTGCACTGAACCCCAGTTGCAGGCTTGTTGGGGGAGAAACTAGATTGTCTGGTAGCAGGCGAAACTCTAGGGTGCCTTTCTCTCAGAGGTGCTTGCAGGAAATACCAAAGGGCACTGAGGTACACTGACACTCAGGAACGTCAGAGGGCGGGACTAACCAGAAGCCAAGACTGTAGGCTCCACCTTGAAACTCCACCCCATCCAAGCTGAAAGCAGAGGCTTTTGCAGGTTTCCAAGTCTAGTCGAATAAGGCTGTCTCCTGGCATAGACACAGCTGATCCTCCCACCCTACCAACTCAGGGAAGCAGTGAAAATACCAAGACAAGGAAACAGATCACAAATGAACGAAATGGGAAGACAAAAAGCGACTGGATATAGAGTTCAAAACCATGCTTATAAGGTTGTTCAAGAATCTCCTAGAAAAGGCCGATAAAATAAATGAGACCTATGAGGATATGAAAAGGGATCAACTAGAAATAAAGAATACATTCTCTAAAATAAAAAAAATATTATACAGAGTCCTAAAAACAGAATGGAAGATTGCAAGAATCAAGTCCAAGATTTGGAACACAAAGAGCCAGAAGACACTCCTCCACAGAAGCAAGAAGACAAGAGAATGCAGAAAGTTGAAGATAATGTAAGAAACCTCTGGGACAACTTCAAGCGAAACAACATCAGAATTATGGGCATTCCAGAAAATGACAGAGAGCAAGATACCGAAAACATATTGAAAGAAATAGTGACAGAAAACTTCCCCCACCTGGGGAAAGAAATAGACTTACACGTCCAGGAAGCACACTGAACCCCAAACAAAAGGAATCCAAAGAGGACTACACCAAGACACATCATAATTAAAATTCCAAGAGCAAAAGACAAAGAGAGAATAATAAAAGCAGCAAGAGAAAAGCAGGTAGTTACCTATAAAGGAGCACCCATAAGACTGTCAGCTGATTTCTCAACAGAAACCAGGCAGGCCAGACGGGAATGGCAAGAAATATTCAAGGTGATGAATAACAAGAACCTACAGCCAAAAATACTCTATCCAGCAAAGCTATCACTCAGAATCAAAGGCCAGATAAAGAGCTTCACAAATAAATTTAAGCTAAAGAAGTTCATCACTGTCAAGCCAGAATTATATGAATTGCTAAAAGGGGTTCTTTAGGAATAGGAAGAAAATAAAGATAAAAATGATGAACAACAAATACATAACTATCAACAAGTGAATCTAAAAATGAAGGGAAGTAAAAATAATGATGAACAATATTAATTGGTGAATATAATAGAATCAGAGGTATGTAAGGGGAGTTGGACTGATGATTCTCGGGGAAATGGGGAGTGGGGTGGGGCGGGAAGAGACTGAACATAAACTGCACCTATGGATGAGGACAATGGGAGATGGGGAAAGGGCAAAGGGTAGGATGGAAACTTGGTGGAGGGGATCAATGGAGTGGGGGAAAATGAGGACCAGTTGTAATAATATGAACAATAAAGATTTATTTTAAAAAATAAATAAAATAAAAAAGAAGAGACTTCCAAAAAAAAAAAAAGAAAGAAAGAAAGAAAAGAAAAAGAAACTGTGTGTAGACAATTCTTTCAAGAGTTATGCTTTGGCTGAGACTGGTTTTGCTCAGTGGATAGAGCATCTGCCTGCAGACTGAAAGGTCCCAGGTTCAATTCCGGTCAAGGGCATGTACCTTGGTTGCTGGCACATCCCCGGTGGGGGATGTGCAAGAGGCAGTTGATCAATGATTCTCTCTCACTGATGTTTCTAACTCTCTATCCCTCTCTCTTCCTCTCTGTAAAAAATCAATAAAAATATATATTTTTAAAAAGAGTTATGCTTTGGCCCTGGTCAGATGAATCAGCGGGTTGAAGCATTGTCCCATACACCAAAAAGCAGCAGGTTCGATTGCAGGTCAGGGCATATACCTACTTTGTGGATTTGTCCCAGGGTGACTCCCCTCCTCTCTCTGTCAATAAACATATGTCAATAAACATATTTTGGGGTGAAGATTTTTTTTTAAAGAGTTGTGCTTTGTTTTAGAGAGGAGGATGGACATACTTTTATTTCAGGCAATTTGGATCTGAGGTGCCTTAGAGACATCCAAACAGAGTGTCCAGTTAGGCAGATGGATATATGGTTCTGAAGATCAGGAATAAATTCTGGACTATATACAGATTTGTGAGGCATTCACTGAAATTCTGGGGATTGGAAGAAAAGGGGTTATGGTGGTGAATAAAGATACAGATCATTTGGTGAGGTTAGTTTGGAAGTTGAGGGAATTCCTGCCTACTGACCTGATGGGAACAACTTAGAATGGTCCTATTGTAAAGGGAATAAACCTAGTTCATGGAAGTCTGATAGGAAGACCTCTTAAAACCCAAGGCTATGAGGGAATTCGGAGTTCTATAGTGAAAGGGAGTCTAGACGGGCCCTAATTGTTGACATTTTATGATCTGGAAACTTCATGAACAAGGTTGTCCAGTACAAAAGGAAATGTGTATGATGTCACTATTTATTCAAACGTTTTTAAAAACCCCAAGAAATCAATACTACAGAATGTTTATGGATATACACTATGCGATAAAGTATAAAAACATAAATAGACCCTCACCAACCACCAACTTTAGAATAATAGTTGCCAATTGAATGAGTAGAAGAGGACTGGGATAGGGACGATGTTAGATGTTAACTGCTTTGGGAATGTTTTCTTCCTTTTCTTTTTTTGTTTAAATAACCTAAGGTAAACATGGCAAAAAAAAGTAAACATTTGTTAAATCAGAGTTATGGCTACATATTTTGTTTATTATAGTGGTACCAATTTCAGTGGATTGTTGTGAAGAATGAGTTGATCCATAAAAATGAATCAACTATTATTGTTTCTGTATTTTTCTGTATGTTAGGAGTTTCTGAATTTAAGAAATATATTTTTTCATTCCATGTAAAAAGACAACTATTAACTTCTGAGCAATTTTAGCTCAGATAAGAGTGATCATTGTGCTAATTAGTACCACCATGAAATGATACTCACTATGATCCAGACAATCTACCAACTGCAATGGTACAGTACAAAATAGACAATACTGTAGATGCTTTGAAAGGAAAAGGCAACTAGCTAAGCAGTAGAGCCATCAGACTTTCCAACTTGGCTTTCCTTAGTCTATAGGAGCAATTCTGCCATGGTAGAATATTGGTAATTGCAGCAGGGAGTAGAAGTGTCTTACAAGCAAGCCTAGTGTAGGCAACCAGCAGCAGACCAGAGGGAATGAGCATATTCTTCAAATGGGGGCCAACCAGCTGATCGGCTTAGATATGTAGACTGGCTAACAAAAGCTGGAAAATTCCCAGGGGAGGAAATAGAGACCATAAAAATAACAGTAGTGCCCAAGCCGGTTTGGCTCAGTGGATAGAGGGTCAGCCTGCAGACTCAAGGGTCCCAGGTTCAATTTCAGTCAAGGGTATGTACCTTGGTTGCAGACACATCCCTAGTGGGAGGTGTGCAGGAGGCAGCTGATTGATGTTTCTCTCTCATCAATGTTTCTATCTCACTATCCCTCTCCCTTCTTCTCTGTAAAAAATATCAATAAAATATATTTTTTAAAATAATAACAGTAGTAAGCATACAACCCTGAACTGTCAAAGCTGGAAGGACCCTTAGAGATCTAATCTTTCGATCTTTATGGATTAGGAAATCAGGGCCCAGGCAGGAGATAGGACTTATCCATCATTGCCTAACCACTCAGTGGCAGGTATGGAAATAGAATTCATGGCTCCTAATTTTTCTGTAGGATTTTTTTTTTAATCCTCATCCAAGGGTACTTTTTTTAAAGAGTGAGTGGAAGAGAGAGGTAAAGACAGAGAGAAATATTAATGTGAGAGAAACACATTGATTGGTTGCCTCCTGCATGAGCCTCAACTAGGTCCTGGGGCAGGGAGGAGCCTGTAACTGAGGTGTGTGCCCTTGACAAGGAATTGAACCTGGGGCCCTTCAGTCCACATGCAAATACTCTATCCATTGAGCAAAACTGGCTAGGGCCTGTAGGGTCTTTGTGCTCTTTTCCAGGGACTCCTCTGCCTTCCTGACCCTTCAAACCCTTCACCTGGGAAACAAGGTTAGCTGCCTTGGTATGTAGTGTCCCTCAAAATCCACCTCTTCTCACCCTGGCTGTATACCTCAGTTAGTTAGAGCACTGTCCTGATATCCCAAGGTTGTGGGTTTTATCCTTGGTTAGGAAACATACAAGAGTCACGCAATAATGTATAAATTAGTGGAACATCTGTGTGTGTGTTTATGTCCTACTTCCTGTCTCTCTGAAAATAACTTTTTAAAGATACAGTTTATTAATTTTTACAGAGAGGAAGGGAGAAGGATAGAGAGCTAGAAACATTGACCTGCTGCCTCCTGCACACCCTCTACTGGGGATGTGCCCGCAACCAAGGTACATGCCCTTGACTGGAATCGAACCTGGGACCTTTCAGTCCGCAGGCTGACACTCTATCCATTGAGCCAAACCGGTTTTGACTGAAAATAACTTTTTAAAAAATTCATCTCTTGCCTGGCTGGCATGGCTTGGTGGTCGACCTATGAACCAAGAGGTCATAGTTCAATTTCTGCTCAGGGCACATGCCTGGGTTGTGGGCTTGATCCCCAGAGGTGGGTGTGCAAGAGGCAGCCAATCAATGATTCTCTCTCATCATTGATATTTCTACCTCTCTCTCCCTTTTCCTTCTTCTCTGACATCAATAAAGATATATTTAAAAATGTTCATCTCTTCTCTGGGGCCCTCCCTTGAAGCTTTGCCTAGCATGGTCCAAAGAGA
The DNA here is from genome assembly GCA_963924515.1 of Vespertilio murinus. NCBI lineage: Eukaryota > Metazoa > Chordata > Mammalia > Chiroptera > Vespertilionidae > Vespertilio > Vespertilio murinus. The sequence continues at coordinate 56,802,090 of OZ004710.1, read as the reverse complement.
TAACATGAGCCTGTGAAAACTCTGTTCTTGGAAAAGTTAGTACCCACTACTCACATTACCAAATGCAGGCTTGGCTGTCAGGGGTACAAATTCAAACCTTAGGTAGATAGACAACAGTCTAATATGTGACTAGGAGCCAGAATCTTCAGTCCTATAATGATCAAATCAAGCATTGAAAGGCAGCCCACAATACAAATGAAAGTGAGGACTGTGTCAAGGGGTGGAGGTGAGGCAAAGATGAGCAAGACAGACTCCCTAAGGCCCCAAAGCAATAAAGTGTGACTGAGATAAATTGTTGGTGGGAGAATAATTACCAAGCAAGCCAGAGGGGTGTACTAGGAAGCCACTGAAAGGATATGATGAGGGTGAGCGTGGTGGGGACTGGAGGCAGTGAGTGAGTAAAGTCAGGCAGTTATGTAATTATTCTAACTTTACCTTTCTAAAGAAAAAAAATCAGGTAGCTTACAAATATACACAAGATAAGTCAAGGTAGCATAAATTAAATGTAAAAAACAAGAATAAGGGTAGAAATGCATATCATAAAAACCTGTATTCCTCCCAGCTGGTATTGTTCAGTGGTTGAACATTGACCTGTCCACCAGGAGTTGGCCAGTTTTATTCCCTGGGTTTCTGGCTCAATCCCCAGTTGGGGGCATGCAGGAGGTAGCCAATCAATATTGATGCTTCTCTCTCATAGATGTTTGTCACTCTCTTCCTCTCTCTCTCTCTAAAAAAAATCAATAAAAATAAAAACAACAACCTCTTGTCCCACAAAGGGTGGACCCAAACTTTGACTCTAAGCTTTCTACCAGCCAACAGGAAAGGGGAAACATTGTTATTATGCAATTCACAATGTTCAGGAGATAAAAACAAACACATTGCTCAGAAGGGCAACTGTTCTCACTAGTAAGATCAGACAGGAATTCCTCCCTGGGAATCCTCAGAGAGGATGCTGTGGGACACAATGAACTACTTCCTTAACGACATCCTTACATAGCAGTAGCAACAAGTTTCAAAGGACTGTTTTTCATAAGGACCCTCAGGATCAACCTCCTGTATCCCACTGCAGCCAGGCAATTAGGAGCTAAAAATAGTGTGTATAGTATGTTTGCATTGGTGGGTAAAATGAGAGTTATATATAGGCATCCGCATGCATCTAACTCATCTGGAAGAATAAATTGGTAACAGCAGTTGCCTCCAGGGAGAGGAAGTGGAGGACTGTGGCCTAAGATAGGAAAGAGACTTCCTTTGCATCATACACAACTTCGTACTGCCTCAGTTTTTGCTAACAGTGTCTTATCCTTTCGATAAAAGCATTAGTTACTAAAATGATAATGACATTCCAAGTTCAAGGGGTGAGCTGGGTTTATCTCTGAGTCACAGACAAGCTGAGGATGTCTGAAAGTTCTCCTTGATGTTTAGGAAAAAAAGAGCATAACAGTTATTGAGCAACTCCTGGGTACTAAGGGCTTTCATTTTCTTTAGTTCATTTAATCTACATAATAATCCTGTGAGAGAAATCTACCTCATAGACAATCAACTCAGTTTCCTTGAAGAAGACACGTGTTTTAAATAACTGCTTATTTTTCTTCCTCCTACTGATTTTTAGGAGAAAGGAGCAATTGGAAAGAAAAGAAGCACTCATGGGGAATTTAAGATAGCACTTGTATGGGACATCATACTTATACTTAAAAAATTCCTCACCATTTATCTGAAATTCGAATTTACCTGGGTGTCTAGTTTTTCTTTAATTTTTTAAAAATTAAGATATAATCAACATATGACATTATATTACTTTCAAGTGTACAGTATAATCATTTAATGTATGTATATATTATGAAAAAATCACCACAATAAGTCTAGTTAACATCCAGCCAGTATTTTTTCATGTTTTCTAAATCCACTATGTCAGTGGTTGGCAAACTCATTAGTCAACAGAGCCAAATATCAACAGTACAACGATTGAAATTTCTTTTGAGACAAATTTTTAAAACTTAAACTTCTTCTAATGCCACTTCTTCAAAATAGACTCGCTCAGGTTGTGGTATTTTGGGGAAAAGCCACACTCAAGGGCCAAAGAGCTGCATGTGATTCGCGAGCCACAGTTTGCCAACCACAGCACTATGTCAATCTAAGACTTTTAATTGGTGTATTGATATCCTATTCATCAAATGTAATTATTTACTAGATATGCTTGAGATCAAGACCATTTCATTATTTGTTTCCTATTTGTTCTAGTTTTTGTTTCTTTGTTCTCTTTTTCCTAACTTCCTGTGGGTTACTTGTGCCATTTTTATAATTTTACTAGTGTCCCAGTGCACAAAATTTGTGCACAGGAGGAAGGTGTCACTCAGCCTGGCTTGCACCCTCTCTAATCTGGGATCCATGCAAGATCAGGCCTAAACCGACAGTCGGACCTCCCTCTCACAATCCAGGACTGCTGGCTCCTAACAATTCACCTGCCTGCCTGATTTCCACTAACAACTTCTTTCTGCCAGCCTAATCGTCACCTAACTACTCCCCTGCTAGCCTGATTGCCCCCAACTGCCCTCCCCTGCTGTGACCCACTTCATCCCCTGGGACCTGCTTCCTCTGCGCCGAGCTTCGGGACCCCCAGGCCTCACCATGTGGAGTGGCCGCTGGACCCCACCTCTGCTGTCATGTGGCCATCTTGTGGTGGCCATCTTGTGACGATGTCGCACAGAAGGGCCATGTAGGCTTTTGTTAGTATATATTTTAATTACCTATATTGCCTTGTGGTGTTTGCATAACTTTTTTAGTTGTTGCTCTAGAGCAGTGTTTCCCAAACTTCTCTCATGATGAGAATCACCTGGTGGAGCTGTTAAAATTGTATACTTACAATTTTACCTATATGTTCCCCAAAATTCTAGTTTAGCACTTCTTAGTTGGGATTCAGGAATCTGTATTTTAACAACTCTACCAGGTGATTCTCATCATGAGAGAACTTTAGGAAACACTACTCTAGACTAGAGAATATATAATATATAATATATATATAATACAAACTACTAGTGTTGATATTTTACCATTTTGAGTGAAGTGTTGAAATCTTATCTCCCTTTATGTCCCTTTATTCTCCCTCATTTATAATATAACTTTTTTTTATATTCTAATTTTTCCCCTAACTTTATTTAGGTATAATTGACACATACATAATTATATTAAGTATTATTTCTACAAACATTGACAACCACATCAGACAGGGCTATAAATTTTGTTTCAACCATCAAACATAATTTACAAAACTCAAGAGGGAAAAGAAAGCCTATTGCATTCACCCATATTTTTGCTTACCATGTTCTTTTCTCTTTTCTGCTATTTTGAGATGTGATTCCTTCTTCTAATAATTCTTTTCTGTGTAGAGATCTTCCTTTAGCTAGTCTTTCAGAGTAGATATGCTGATGACAAATAGTTTTAAATTTTCCTTCATCTAAGAATGTCTTGATTATCTCCCTTCATTCCTAAAGGATATATTCACTGGATTCTACCATGTTTCCCCAAAAATAAGACATCCTCCGAAAATAATACCTACTTCATGGAAACATAATACATCCCCTGAAAATAAGACCTAGTGCATCTTTGGGAGCAAAAATTAATATAAGGCCGAAACCGGTTTGGCTCAGTGTTAGAGCGTCGGTCTGTGGACTGAAAGGTCCTGGGTTTGATTCCGGTCAAGGGCATGTACCTTGGCTGCGGGAATATCCCTGGTAGGGGGTGTGCAAGAGGCAGCTGGTTGATGATTCTCTCTCATCGACGTTTCTAGCTCTCTATCCCTCTCTCTTCCTCTCTGTAAAAAATCAATAAAATATATTTTTAAAAAATTAATATAAGACACTGTCTTATTTTTTGGGAAATGGGGTAGATTGACAGTTCTTTTCTTTCACAACTCCCTTCTGGCCCCTATGGTTCTAATGAGAAATATGCTGTCATCTGAATTGCTTTTCCTCTATAGGTAAGGTATTATTTCTCTTTCCCTGATTTTAAGACTTTTTGCCTTTGGTTTTTAGAAGTATTACTGTGCTGTGTTTTAGTGTGGATTATATTTGGGTTTATTCTATTTGGGGTTTACCAAGCTTCTTGAAACTGTTGATTTATGTTTTCTGCCAAATTTAGGAAGTTTTAAGCTATTATTTCTTCTGGTACCTTTCTAGCCCCATCCTCTTTCTCCTCTCCTCCCTTTGTTATAGTCATGCAAGTCCCCAAGGTTCTGTTCCTTTTAACACTTCCTATCTACTTTTAATGTTCAGAATAGATCATGTCTATTGTTTTATGTGTGAATTCACTGACACTTTCCTCTGGCCCCTCTACTATGATGTTCAGCTCATCCATTGAATTTTTGCATTTCCAATTGTCTCTTTATACCTCTACTAGTGGCTCAATGCATGAAATTCGTGCACATTGAAAAGAGATTAATTAGAGTAAATATTTTAATATTGCTATTTGCCTTTTCTATATAATAGAAGTGTCAGAGATTAAAGAAACTTAGTAAAATGTTTATGAAAATCTTCCTCCTGTCAGAGTCTGGGGCACACCATGGGACCCAGAGTCAAGTCCCCACCCACCCACGTGCACCCCAAAATCACACAAGACCCAGACCCAACTGTGCCGCCGGCACACCCTCTCTCTCCCCCCCGCATTGAACTAGATCCAGATCCCACCTTTGTCAAGCCCCACCAGGCGGGCAGGCACAGCCTCAGATCCCCTGGCCCAGCACTGGGGCGGGGGCATGACCTGAGGTCCCCAACCCGGGCTGGGGTGAGGGGCACACCTTGAGGTCCCCCGTCAAGCTCCACCGGGTGAGGGACATGGCCTGAGATCCCCTGTAAAGCCCTGCTGGGTGGGGGTTATGGCCTAAGGTCCCCTGGCCTGGCACCAGGGCAGAAGGCTAGGCCTCAGGTCCCCTATCAAGCCCTGCTGGGCTGGGGGCATGGTCTGAGGTCTTCCATCCAGCCCTGCTGGGCAGGGGGTGCAGCCTGAGGTCCACAGGCTTGGTGCCAAGGCAGAGGGCCTGACCTGAAATTTCCCGGCCTGGCAGGGGGTGGGGGCGTGGCCTGAGGTCCCCCATCAAGCCCTAATGGGTGGAGGGCATGGCCTGGTGCCAGGATGTGGGACAGGGCCTGAGGCATTCCCTGTCAAGCTCCATGGGGGGTGGGGGGGGCGCTCAGACTCAAGTCCCTGATGATTGCTAGTTAAAGCTACTTACAGGAATTCAGCCTCCACTGTGGGTGCAGCCATCTTGTGTTATGGACACCTCCCCCCCCCCCCCCCGCTGTCAATTAGCATATTCCCTCTTTCTTTTTTTTCTTTCTTTTTTTGTTTTGTTTTTTTTAAATTTTATTTATTTTTTTTATTAAGGTATTATCTGTGTACATAGCTTACCATTGCGCCCCCCCTCCCATTCATGCCCTCCCTCCCCAGAGTTCTGTGTTCGTTGGTTGTACTTATATTCATGCATACCAGTCCTTCGGTTGTTCTCTTATCTCCCCCCAGGTCTCCTCCTCCCCACTGTCATTTGACAATCTGCTTGTTTTATGGTGACTATCTCAGGACCACATGAATAGAGTCCACTCCTCCTCTGGTTCACACCGCCCCTACCCCCGGGTCCCACTGCTTCCCCTGGGACACACGGCTCACCCAGGGCACCCGGCCCCTTTGGGGGACATGGCTCACCTGGGGCACATGGCCCCCTGGGACACATGGCTCACCCGGGGAAATATATTATATTCCCTTTCTTATATAGGATTTCTTTGTTGAGACTATTTTATTTTTTCCATTTCTTTCAAGCATGTTCATATTTGTTCATTGACACATTCTTATGATGATGACTGCTTTAAAATCATCTCTTATTATGGTGTTGGCATCTATTGATGATCTTTTTTCCAATCAATTTGAGATCTTCCTGGGTCTTGGGAAAAGGAGGTTTTTTGTTTTTGTTTTTGAAGCTTGGATATTTGGAGTATTATGAGATTCTGGATCTTCTTTAAACCTTCTGTTTTAGCCATCCTCCTCAGACACACTGCTGGTGGAAGAAAGGGGGCATGACCTCATAACAGCCATATGAGATGGAAGTCCAGAGTCCCCACTCAGCCTTGGTTGACACCCAGAGATCAAGCAATGGTGAGTCCAGGCTACCCATCAGGGTCCTACTGAAAGGGGTGGGATGTGCCTCCACTGACACTATGGGGTGAGAGGCCTCTTTACCACTTATTGGTAATGAAAGCCCCAGCCCTATGCTAGGCTTTTTCTGAATCCACTCTAGTGGGGATTCTTGGAACCTCCTTACAGCTTGGTGAGAGTGGACATCATGGCTTCCCACTAGGTTTTTGTTGGCATGGGGCAGGCAGGGCAGGCTTTCTTTCTGGTGTTTGGTTGCCATAGAATGATTATTGTCTATATGTTTTCTGTCTTTTTAAGCTGTTGTGTTTTTTTTTGTTGTTGTTGTTTGTTTGTTTGTTTTTTGTTTTTTGTTTTTTTTACTGCTCCTTTACCTAGAAGAGGTGGATTTTGTTAGGGCCTTTTTGTCTGTGCCCATTGGCATTCCTGGGTGGCCTGTCTTTCTAGCACCCAGTCCAGGATCTATAAGGCAAAAAGAAAATCCAGGGAATTCACTGATATGCTGTTTCTCAGGTCCTTGGAATCCTAGCTGGTCTGCCTTCCTCACTCCATCTATCTTTTTTTAAAAGACATTATGTCCAGTGTTATTATTTGACATCATGTATCATTTTTTCTTCACCACTTATCCTCCCTATTCCCTTCTCCACCTCCACCCTTCTCCTCACAATTACCACACTGTTGCTCGTGTCCATGATTTTTTAATTTTCTTTTTTGCTCAATCTCTCCATTCCTCTCACCAGAGCTATTAGCCTGCTCTCTATCTATGTGTCTGTTTCTATTTTGCTTGTTAGTTCAGTTTGTTAATTAGATTCCACATATAAGTGAGATAATATGATACTTGTCTTTCTCTGACTCGCTTATTTCACTTAGCATAATATTCTCCAGGTCCATCCATGCTGTTACAAAGGGTAAAATTTTCTTCCTTTTCATGGCAGAGCAGTATTCTATTATGTAAATATACCATAACTGTTTTATCCACTCATCTACTGATGGACAATTGATCTGCTTCAAAATATTGGTTATTATAAATAACTGCAATGAACATGTAGGGGTGCATATATTCTTTCACATTAGCGTTTTGGTTTTCTTCAGATAAATGCCCAGAAGTGGAATATCTGGGTCATAAGGCAGCTCTATTTTTAATTTTTTGTGGAAACTCCATAGTGCTTTCCACAATGGCTGCACCAATCTGCATTCCCAGCAACAGTGCATGAAAGTTCCCCTTTCTCCACATTCTTTCCAATACTTGTTATTTGCTGATTTATTGTATACTAGAGGCCAGGTGCACAAAATTCATGCACTGGGGGGGGGGTGGTCCCTCAGCCCAGCCTGCCCTCCTCTCACAGCCCAGGAGCCCTCAGAAGATGTCCTACTGACGGCAGGCCTAAGCCACAGTCTGGCCTCCTTTTGCAGGAGGCAACTGGGCTGATCAGGGGAAGGCGCCATCCATATCACCCCACTGCTGCTGCTACTACCAGCCACCACAGCTGCCAAGGTGTTTTCATCAACACGGACTCAAGTCCCTTCACCACGAAAAAATGACAACTTTCTTTTTTTTTTTTAATTTTATTTTATTAAGGTATTATCTGTGTACATAGCTTACCATTGCCCCGCCCTCACCTCCCATTTATGCCCTCCCTCCCCAGAGTTCTGTGTTCGTTGGTTGTATTTATGTTCATGCATACCAGTCCCTCGGTTGTTCTCCTATCTCACCCCAGGTCTCCTTCCCCTCCCTGCTATCATTTGACAATCTGCTTGTTTTATGGTGACCATCTCAGGACCCCATGAATAGAGTCCGCTCCTCATTTGGCAGTCTGCTTGTTTTATGGTGACTGTCTCAGGACCATATGAATAGAGTCTGCTGCTCCTCTGGTTTTCACCGCCCCTTCCCCTGGGTCCCACTGCTTCCCCTGGGACACACGGCTCGCCCGGGGCACTTGGCCCCATGGGACACACGGCTCACCCGGGGCACACGGCCCCCTGGGACACTCGGCTCACCCGGGGCACTCGGCCCCCTGCGACACTCGGCTCACCCGGGGCACTCGGCCCCATGGGACACACGGCTCAGCCGGGACACCCTTCCCCTTTGGGGGGTACGGCTCACCCGGGGCACACGGCCCCCTGGGACACTCGGCTCACCCAGGGCACTCAGCCCCCTGGGACACTGGGCTCACCCGGGGCACTCGGCCCCATGGGACACACGGCTCAGCCGGGACACCCTTCCCCTTTGGGGGGTACGCCTCACCCGGGGCACTCGGCCCCCTGGGACACACGGCTCACCCAGGGCACTTGGCCCCCTGGGACACTCGGCTCTCCCGGGGCACTCGGCCCCCTGGGACACTCGGCTCACCCGGGGCACTCGGCCCCCTGGGACACATGGCTCACCCAGGGCACTCGGCCCCCTGGGACACTCGGCTCACCCGGGGCACACGGCCCCTCTAGGGTGTTGGGGTCGCATATTGGAGGCGCCTTGCTAGCTCCTTGCTAGCATGGCCGGCAGGCTGGGACTGCTGCAGTTGGGCTGAGATGGTTGCAGGCGGGGGGACCACCTTCAAAGGTGTCTCGTTCAGTGTGGGAGCAGAGCAGCTGCAGACATGGAGGCTAAGTTCTGAGGTTGCCCACTCCCTGAGCCCAAGGCGTGGTGAGCTCTGTTCTCGGTGGATTTCCTTTATTCGAGGCGGCAGTGGCGGGTGGCGGTGCCAGGTGCAGCAGTGAGGGTCGCTCCTGTGGTTCAATTACCACTGTAGTTTTAAAGTTCACATGGCAGTGGTGGCGAGAGCTTCGGCTCGGCCATGCGGCATCGGAGGAAGGGCTCGCCTGGGCGGCTAATAGAAGGCGCCGTGCCATTTCCTCACCAGCGCACTCCATCTCCCTTCCAGCATGGTGGGTGTGCTGGGAAGATTGTGGGCGGGCTGTGATGGCTGCATGGGGAGAGTCCGCCCTCAATGGTGTCCTTTTTGGTGCGGATGTGGAGCTGCTGTGGATGCAGATGCTAATTTCTGAAGCCACACTCTCTGTGAGCCCGGGGCGTAGTGAGCTCTGATTTCGGTGGATTCCCATTCTTGGGGGCGGCGGCGGGTGCGGCAGCGATGGTAGCTCCTGTGGTTCAATTTCCCCTGTAGTTTTAAAATCCGCATGGCAGTGTCTGATGCTTTGGCCTGGCCATGTGGCAGCGGAGAGAGGATTCTCCGGGTCTGGCAACGGAAGGCGCAGCGCCAGCACAGCGCGCGCGAAGGCCTGGCAGAGCAGGCTGCGGGTGGTGGCAGCGGTGGAGGCCGCAGGTTCCGCGGGTGTGGCGCAAAGGCAGGGCCGAGCTGGTCGCGGGCGGTGGCGGAGAGTCCCACTGGCACGCGCTAAGGCAGGGCCAAGCTGGTCGTGGGCGGTGGCGGAGCGTCCCCGCGATATCTTAGTCTTTCAGACTTAGTGAAACGCTTCCCCTGAGCCAGGAGAAGCAGCACCACACCACAAATATTGGCCAGCTCAGTGCTGCCCCTCTACAGGTGACAGTAGGGGCATCCTCACCTTGGTAGGCCTTTGTTCTTGGAGGTCTTAACCAGTGGAAGGCAGCACGGTACAGAACTGCCCCACCTTCTCAGTCCTCCGGGACAACTTTCTTTAGGCATTTTCAAAATGTCTCTTTCATAGGATATGACATTTCTTTCTTTCTTTCTTTTTTTTTTATCCTCACATGAGGATATTTTCCCATTGATTTTTAGAGAGTGTGGAAGAGAGAGGGAAAGACCGAGAGAAACATCAATGTGAGAGGAACACATTGATTGGTTGCCTCCTGCATGAGCCCTGACCTGGTCCCCGGCCAGGGAGGAGCCTGCAACCTAGGTACATGCCCTTGATCATAATTGAACCCAGGCCCCCTGCAGGTTTGTGTCTCTGCTCTGGCACCAGCAGCCCAGCCCCGTGCTGTGGGGCTGGAGGCCAGCCCCCCTGCATGTTGTTCTCTCCAGCTGTGGGCCTGCGCCAGGCCCCTCCTCCTGAGCTGGCCATGACCATTAGTGTCCTGGCCTAATTTGCATTACACACATACACACACACACACACACACACACACACACACACACACACATATATATATATATAGAGAGAGATGTATATTGACAATATTACAGATGTCCCCCATTTCTTCCCCTTTATCCTCCTCTGTTCAGCCCCCATCCACCCAGGCCTTCACCACGTTATTGTATGTGTCCATGGACTATGCATATCCTATATAATAAAGAGCTAATATGCAAATGGTTGTCACACCCTCATGCTGTAATGGCTCAGACACTCAACACTGGGGAGAGAGGAATGGGCACCAGCCAGACACAAATGAGCTCATGAGGAATGGGGACCAGCCAGGCTACAGCCTGGGAGAGGGACAAGCCACCCAACTGCCCCACAGTCCCGGGCACCAGTGGCTGTGCCTGTATCTGTACCTGCATCCTGGGAGAGGGACAAGCTGCCTGCCCTGTGGCCCCAAGCACCAGTGGATGCATCTGCACCTGTGGCCCAGGAGAGGGACAAGCTGCCTGCCCCACAGTTCCAGGTGCCCTCAGTGCCCTGTGGCTTCAGCTGCCTGGGCAAGGCCGGCTTGGGTCCTGGATGCCTATGACCAGTCAGAGGAGGGAATCCTAGGTCATGGATGCAGGGTGAGGCAGAGGTGGTTAAGGGCAATCAGGCCAGCAGGGGAGCAGTTAGAGGTAATCAGGCAGGCAGGTAGAGGTGGTTAGGAGCAATCAGGCAGGCAGACAGGCAAGCGGTTAGGAGCCAATGGTCCCGGATTGCAAGAAGCAGTCGGACATCCCCCGAGGGGTCCTGGATTGGAGAGTATGCAGGCCAGGCTGAGGGACCCCCCTCCTTCCATACACAAATTTTGTGCACCTGGCCTCTAGTAAGTATGTAAATTCCTTGGTTTATTTCTTCTCGTCCCCCCAACCACCACCCTGAGATATGGCAGTCTGTTCCATGCCTCTAAGCCTCAGAACTTATTTTGTTGGTCAGTTCATCTTGTTCACTAGATTCCACAGATAAGTGAGATAATGTGATAATTGTCTTTCTCTGATTGGCTTATTTAACTTAGCATAATAATCTCCAAATCCATCCATGCTGGCCGAAGGATAAGAGATCCTTCTTTTTCACAGCTGCATAGTATTCCATTGTGTAAATGAACTACAGCTTTTTTAAAAAAAAAAATCTATCTACTGATGGGCACTTGCACTGTTTCAAAATATTAGCTAGTGTAAATAATGCTGGTATAAACATAGGGGTATATATATTATAATTGGTATTTTGGGGTTTTTAAGATATGTTCCCAGAAGTGGGATCACTGGGTCAAACAGCAGTTCCATTTTTAATTTTTTGAGAAAATTCCGTACTGTTTTCCATAGTGACTGCATCAGTCCGCATTCCCACTAACAGAGCACTAGGGTTTCCTTTTCTCCACATCCTCACCAGCACATGTTGTTTGTTGATTTATCAATGATAGCCATTCTGGCAGGTATGAGATATCTCATTATACTTTTAATTTGCATTTCTTTGATGATTAGTGACATTGAGCATCTTTTCATATGTATATTAGCCATCTGTATGTCCTCTTTGGAGAAGTGTCTATTCAGGTCTTTTGCCCATATTTTAATTGAAATATTTGTGTGTGTGTGTGTGTGTGTGTGTGGTTGAGTTTTATAAGTTCTTTATAAATTTTGGAAATTAACCCCTATAAGATGTATTATTGACAAATATCCTCTCCTATTTAGTGGGTTGTCTTTCCATTTTGTTGATGGCTTCCTTTGCTATGCAAAAACATTCTAGTTTGGGGGCCCAGGGAGTGGGCCATCCCTGCTGGCCTGCCGTGGGAGTGAGGGAGCTGATGCGGGCCTCCACCGCGCCTTCGGCTCCTGCTCGGATGAGACGCCTTTGAGCGCGGTCTCCCCACCCGTAGCCATCTCAGCCCACCCGCCATGCTGGTGAGGAGCTGGCGCGGCGCCTTCCATTCGCGGCCCCAGCGAGTCCTTCCTCCGCCACCACATGGCCAGGCCGACGCTTCTGCCACTTCCGCCATGTGGATTTTAAAACTACAGTGGAAATTGAACCACAGGAGCGACCATCGCTGCCGCACCCGCCACCTCCGCGATTAAGGGAAATCCACTAAGAACAGAGCTCACTCCGCCCCGGGCTCAGGGAGTGGGCGGCTTCAGAACTTAGCCTCCGCGTCCGCAGCTGCTCTGCTTCCGCACCGAACGAGACATCTTTGAGTGCGGTCTCCCTGCCCACAGCCATCTCAGCCCACCCACAGCCGTCCCAGTCCGCCTGCCGTGCTGGTGAGGAGCTGGCGCGGCACCTTCCGTTTGCAGCCTCGGCGAGCCCTTCCCCTGTCAGGCCCACCGCCGCAGGGCCGAGCCGGAGCCTCTGCTGGGACCCCAAGGAGGGGCACCGCTACCACCATGTGGATTTTAAAAATACAGTGAAGGGAGCCAGGGAGCTGATGTGGGGCCTCCGCCGCGCCTTCGGCTCCTGCCCGGACAAGAAGCCTGTGAGCGCAGCCTCCCTGCCCGCAACCATCCCAGCCCGCAGCTGTCCCAGCTCCCCCACCGTGCTGGTGAGGAGCTGGCGCTGCACCTTCCATTCTCGGCCCCGGCGAGTCCTTCCTCCGACGCCGCATGGCCGGGCCAAAGCTTCCGCCACTACCACCATGTGGATTTTAAAACTACAGGGGAAATTGAGCCACAGGAGCTACCGTCGCTGCCGCACCCACCACCGCCGTGAATAATAGGAATCCACCGAAAACAGCTCACTCCGACCCGGGCTCAGGGAGAGTGTGGCTTCAGAACTTAGCCTCTGGTCCACAGCAGCTCCAATTCCACACCAAACGAGACACCATTGAGGGCAGTCTCTCCACCCGCAGCCATCTCAGCCCACCCACAACCTTCCCAGCACACCCTCCGTGCTGGTGAGGAGCTGGCGCGTGCTGGTGTGGAGATGGCGCGGCGCCTTCTGTTCCCGTCTCCGGCGAGTCCTTCCTCCACCGCCACATGGCCAGGCTAAAGTTTCTGTCCCTGCCGCCAGGTGAACTTTAAAACTCAGTGGAAATTGAACCACAGGAGTGACCGTCGCTGCCGCACCCACCACCGCCTCCGCGAATAAAGGAAATCCACTGAGAACAGAGCTCACTACGCCCCAGGCTCAGGGAGTGGGCGTCTCAGAACTTAGCCTCCACGTCCGCAGCTGCTCCGCTTCTGCACCGAGATACCTTTGAGGGCAGTCTCCCCGCCTGCAGCCATCTCACCCCCCTGAAGCCGTCCCAGCCTGCCTGCCACTTCCAATTCAAGACCCCAGTGCTCCAGAGGGGCCATGTGCCCCGGGTGAGCCGTGTGCCCCCAGGAGGCCTTGTGTCCTGGGAGAGCCATGTGCCCCGGGGGAGACATATGCCCCAGGAGAGCCTTGTGCCCTGGGGAAGCAGTGGGACCCGGGGGGAAGGGTGGTGTGAACCAGAGGAGGAGCGGATTCTATTCGTGTGATCCTGAGATAGTCACCATAAAACAAGCAGATTGTCAAATGACAGCGGGAGGGGAAGGAGACCTGGGGGGAGATAAGAGAACAACTGAAGGACTGGTTTACATGCATATAAGTATAACCAACAAGCACAGAACTCTGGGGAGGGAGGGCATGAATGGGAGGTGGGGGGAGGCAATGTTAAGCTATGTACACATATAATACCTTAATAAATTAAAAAAAGAAAAAAAATTCTAGTTTGATGTAGTACCATTCATTTATTTTTTCTTTTGTTTCCTCTTGCTTGAGGTAATATATCAGAAAAAAATATTGCTATGAGAAATGTCCAAGATTTTACTTCCTATGTTTTCTTCTGGGGTTTTTATGGTTTTGAGTGATACCCTGTGTTTTTCTTTCTTAAATCTGGAAACTCTACTCAGGATTCCTATTACAAGTTGAGGCAGTGAAGATGACTTAGGAATTTTGCATGAATTTTCAACCACAGGAGTGGAACACTTGGAAGGTTCTGTGTAACCTCTATTAACTCAGAAAAATTTTAAGGTAATTAAGCTGCATAGACAATTTGCTTTCACATTTCTGTTCATCAAAATTTTACTGAGCTTCTAATTTGGCAAGCTTCCCTTTCCATGTATTTGCCAGTGACAGTGAGTTTGTGCTAATGAGGCCCTCTGCTGTCTGCAGAGAGAAGGACAATGCCTTAAATCTAGAGGTTACAGCAAATTTCTCAGCAACACAAGATGGTTGGGAGTTCATAAACTACATTCAATTATGAGGGTGGCTAGCTGACCCCCAAACTTTGGATAGCTGTAATGCCTTAATTATGTTTATCTTTAAGATACTATTTTGTCCTAACCAGTTTGGCTCAGTGGATAGAGCATCAGCCTGCGGATTCAAGGGGCCCAGGTTCAATTCCGGTCAAGGGTATGTACCTTGGTTGCGAGCACATCCCCAGTAGGGAATGTGCAGGAGGCAGCTGATTGATGTTTCTCTCTCATCAATGTTTCTAATTCTTTCCCTCTCCCTTCCTCTCTGTAAAAAAATCAATTTTAAATATATATATATATATATATATATATATATATATATGAATGATACTATTTCCTTCTCTCCTCATAATAATGTGTGATAACATAGTTTGAAAATGAAAGTAATATCAAATCACATTTTGGATATTTTGTGACAAACTCTCCCTTTAATCCCTAAATTCGGGTACTGGGAGCCACCTTCGCATTTCACTGAGGCAGGCCTGGGCAAAGGCAGCTGATACCATTTGTCAGAGAGAGGAAAGGATTCATAGAGGCCAAGCTAGGACATTAAGTTATATTAGCCTAGGACTCTTCAGGAACTTTACTCCACCAAAGTAAGAGGAAAGTAGAGTTGTGTTTGAGCTAGAGGCCAGGAAGAGAGGATGGCTTTCCTATCAGCATTGCTTTCTGCTCCATGTAGTCCTTCATTAATAAGAATCCTCAGTAGGGGCATAAATGAAGACGGTGGGAGCTGACCTTGTTCCTGAGCAAGGGAAGGAAACACGTTGCATATTCCCAGAAGGCCCTTAGAAGGACACTAAAGCACAGCTATTTTCCCCACTGAAGCTTTTCTCAACCTCCCTCCATCTCATAGGCTAAAGTTACAATTGATACAACTCCTTGTTCCCCTGCAGGTAGGAAAGAAGGGAACAAAGACTGAGTGCCAGGACAATTTACAATAGATAAGATCTGGAAATATCCCAAGTGCCCATCAGTAGATGAATGGATAAAGAAGCTTTGATACATTTACACAATGGAATACTATGCAGCAGTAAAAAAAGAATTTCTTACCCTTTGAGACAATAAGAAGGGACCTGTAGAGTGTCATGCTAAGTGAAATAGTCAGAGAAAAACAAATATCACATGATGGTGCTCACATGTGGAATATAAGTAACAAAATAAACTGATGAACTTCCCAAAGCAATTTATAGGTTCAATGCACTCCTCATTAAAATACCAATGTCATATTTCACTGACCTAGAAAGAACTCTCCAAAAATTAATTTGGAACAATAAAAGACCCCGAATAGCCACAGCAATACTGAGAAAGAAGAGTAAAGTAGGAGGAATCTCAATACCAGATTTCAAGCTGTATTACAAAGCCACTGTTCTCAAAACAGCCTGGTACTGGCACAAGAACAGACATATAGATCAATGGAATAGAATAGAGAATCCAGATATCAATCCAAAACACTATGCTCAGTTAATATTTGACAATGGAGGCACGGATATACAATGGAGTCAAGAGAGTCTCTTCAATAAATGATGTTGGGAAAACTGGACAGATACATGCAAAAAAATGAAACTAGATGACCAACTTACTCCATACACAAGAATAAATTAGAAATGGATACAGGACTTAAACATAAGACGGGAAACCATAAAAATACTAGAGGCATCCACAGGCAGCAAAATCTCAGACATATGCCAAAAGAACTTCTTCACTGATACTAACCCTAGGTCAATGGAAGCTAAAGTGAAAATGAACAAATGGGACTACATCAAAATAAAAAGCTTTATTACAGCAAAAGAAACCATCAACAAAACAACAAGAAGTCCCACGGTATGGGAGAACATATTTGCAAATGATATCACAGATAAAGGTTTAATCTCCAATATCTACAGACAGCTTACTCACCTCAATAAAAGAAAAATAAATGAGCCAATTAAAAAATGGGAAATGGAACTAAAAGAATCTTCTCAAAAGAAGACAGAAGGAAAGCCAAGAGGCACATGAAAACCTGCTCAGAGTCACTACTTATCCGAGAGATGCAAATCAAAACAACAATGCGGTGCGGGGGCCTGATGTGGCGGGATCTCCCTTTTCCGTGTCCCGCACGGAAAGAGAGATGAAGGAACCGGTTCTAAGGGGAGGCGGCCAGGGATTGAGAAATATTAGAAATAAAGAGAGAAGACACAGAGAAAGATTTTAAGCTGGGATCTGGGAGGGCCGCCACCCTCCTCTGCTGGAGAGACTGACTGACAACCCTCTGAGCCACGCAGCACATCTATTTATACTCCAATCTAACAAGGGGGTTTCACAGGAAAACAAGGAGCCTGGGAGGGCCCAGGGCCCACCCACTCCTTCCTCCTGGACAAACACAAGCCAGGAACTAAGAACATCTCCGCACTCCCAGGGTGGGAGTGCAACTGACATGATTCTGCCAATATCCCGGGCCCAGTCAGCAACAATCTAAACAATGTCCAGGTATCTTCCCATTTGGCCCTCTACAATGCGGTACCATCTCACACCTGTCAGAATGGCCAACATCAACAAATCAACAAACGACAAGTGATGGCGAGGTTGTGGAGAAAAAGGAACCCTCGTGCACTGCTGGTGGGAATGCAGACTGGTACAACCACTGTGGAGAACAGTATGGAGTTTCCTCAAAAAACTGAAAATGGAACTCCCATTTGACCCAGTAATCCCACTCCTAGGAATATATCCCAAGAAAATAGGAACACCAATTAGAAAGGATATATGCACCCCTATGTTCATAGCAGCACAATTTACAATAGCTAGGATTTGGAAACAGCCTAGGTTTCCATAAGCAGATGATTGGATCAAAAAACTATGGTACATCTACACAATGGAATACTATGCTGCCATAAAAAGGAAGGAATTCTCATCATTCACAGCAACCTGGATGGAATTGGAGAACATCATCCTGAGTGAAATAAGCCAGTCAATGAAAGAGAAACACCACATGACCTCACTCATTTGTGGATAATAAAAAAACATTATAAACTGATGAAGCATGAGATAGATATAGCGACAGTAAAGCAACAAGCAGACTGTCTAATTACAGCAGGGAGGGGAGGGAGATATGGGGGAGATAAGAGATCAACTGAAGGACTTGTACACATGCATATAAGTATAACCAATGGACACACATTTCTGGGGAGGGAGGGAATGTTTGGAGGGGGGCAATGGTAATATATGTACACAGATAGTTTAGTTTAAAAAATAAATAAATAAAAAGGGGGAAAAAACCTGATGAACTAAGTGGATCCAGAGACACAGAACCATGAAAGACATTGGGGAATCTCAGAGCGAAGGTGGGGGAGGATGGCTAGGTGGGAGGTAATTGAACAAAGACCTTGTATGCATATATGCATAACCCATGGACACAGACAGGGCACTGAAAGCCTGGGGTGGAGGGGGTGGAAAGGGCAGGGGCAGGCTGGAGGAAGTCAATAGGGGAAAAGAGAGACATATGTAATACTTTCAACAATAGATAATTATTTTTTTTAAAAAGATTGAGTGCCAGGAACTGTATCAGGTACTTTAAATAATTTATATCATTTGATATTCACAAGGGTCAAAAATCAATGGTAATTCCTACCATTGATTGAGGGTTGGCTTGTGTACCCAGCACCATTTAAACAGCTCACATGAGCCTAGCTGGTATGGTTGAGCACTAACCTAGAAACCAAAAGGCCGCCAGTTCAGTTCCCTGTCAGGGCACATACTGGGTTGCAGGCTCAATCCCCTGTGGGGGGCATGTAGGAGGCAGCAGATTGTTTCTATCTCTATCCTTATCCCTTCCTCTCTAAAAAATCAGTTAAAAACATATTTTTTAAAAAAAGAGAGAATTACCTGAATTTAAAGGGAGATTTAATAAAAATGAGCAAAAGACAGTTCACATGAGTTGTTAATTTAATCTTCATGACAACACAACAAGGTTGGTACTATTGTCCCTTTTCCTAGGCTACATAGCAAAAAGTGATAGAACTGGAATTTGAACTAGGTTTGACTCCAAAGCTCATCTCTCAGTCACTTTACTTTTTTAAATATATATTTTATTGATTTTTTACAGAGAGGAAGGGAGAGGGATAGAGTTAGAAACAAGGATGAGAGAGAAACATACATCAGCTGACTATTGCACACTCCCTACTGGGGATGTGCTCGCAACCAAGGTACATACCCTTGACCAGAATCGAACCTGAGACCTTTGAGTCCGCAGCCTCATGGACCTGGACTGAGGCTGCCCCCCCCCACACACACACACAAAATCTACTCTATCTACTGAGCCAAACCGGTTAGGTCACTACACTGTACTTTTGGTAAACAATGGAGCCCAAATTTGAACCCAGGTGTCAAGAACTTTCATGCCGAAGGTGCCTAAGCAAGGAAATCAAATTGATAGTTTTTTGCTAACAACCACAGGCCTATGCTCAACACAGAGAGCTTTAAGCTAGTCAGAATAGGTTGCAAGCTTTCAATGTCCTTCTTTTAAGAGGTAAGAACTACTCTAGTGTGGGGAGTTGTGGCTGAAGGTTGTAAAAAGGGACTTCTGGGGTTCTGGTAATGTTTTTGGATCTGAGTCTACGCATGTTTGTGAAATTTTATTGAACTATAGTTATCAAATATGCACTTTCCTGTGTGTTTTATGTCAATAAAAAGTTTTGTGTTTTTTTTTTTTCCAAAAGCATATTGAGTCTGGGAAGATGGAATAGTCATATTTTTACCTTTTCCTTCTACTAAGTCCCACAGAAAACTCTGGACAGCATATATGAAACAACCATAGAAGACTCTAAAACGTAGAAAGAAACTAAAATAGGGATTGCAGACTCAAGGAACAATATGATGGTGAGTTCCCTGGGTTTCCTTCTTGCCTCATATATTCCAAACTTGATTGAAGCGGCTGACAATCTGGAAATGCCAATAAATGCAGACAGAAAAAAAAAAAAAACTCCAGCAAAAGTCATCTCTCTCTAGGAAAGATGCAGCCTAGGAAGACAGAAAACTATAGATATTAATTTCTCTGCTGTAACTAAACACCACAGGAAAAACTATGATTCCACCCCTGCCAGCAAAGGTGCTAGTGGGGAGAAGATACTTCAATTTCAGGCTGAAAAGACACCCTGCCCCAAGCTCCCTGCCCATTACCCCTACCAGGGAATGTTAGAACAGGCCTAGTACAGAGCTGGGACTTTCATCCCTGATGAGTGGTATCAAGGCCTCCCTCTAGGGGTTTCATTGGAGACCTCATGGCAAGCTAGGAGACTTCCACCCCACCCCCCCCCCCCCAGGCAGTTACAAGGTGACTTTGCCCTTCCTGGCTAGGTGGTGTCAGAAGATCTAGTGGGGAGCTATGACTTTCATCATCACCCAGCAGTAATGAGGCCACGCCCTCCTCATCCTGTGGTGTCAGGGGAGGCTATGTGGGGGCTATCCCTTCCAGCCAGGAAGTATCAGTTGAGGCTGGGGCTCCCATCTTCTCCTAGCAGTAACAGGGAGGTTCCTAACTTGGTTGTCAATGGGGGCTGAGGGTACCTTTATTTATGGACCCCCAGCTGGTAGTCATGAGGTAGTGCCCCACCCCCCTCCTTCCTTGCTGGAGTGGTGTCAGAGGGAACCAGTTAAAACAAAAGGCTTAAATAAGATCCAAAAATATTTGACAGATACTTCATCAAAGAGGATAGAAAGGATGGTAAATAAACACATGAAAAAAATGTTCATCATCAGCCATTAAAGAAATACAAATAAGCTATAATAAGAGACTGTAATATACTTATCAGAATGGCTCAACAAAAACTAAAAACAATAACAAAAACAAAACAGCAACCCCACCAAAGGCTGGTGAGAAATTGGACCATTCTGGGCTGGTAGGAATAGAAAATAGTACAGCCACTGTGAAAATCAGTTTGGCAGTTTCTTAAAATAACTAAGCATGCATCTACCATATGACTCAGCAACTACATTTTTTGGTGTTTATCTTATAGAAGTAAAAACTTATATTTACACAAAAATCTGTACATCAATGTTCATAGGAGTTTTATTCTTTAATTGATTTGAGAGAGAGAGATTGTTCCATTTACTTATATATTCCTTGGTTGATTCTTGTATGTACCCTGACCTGGAATTGAACCCACAATTTGGCATATCAGGATGATGTGCTAACAAATTGAGCTACCTGGCCAGGGCCCAGCCAGGGCCAGTTTTATTCTTAATAGTCCAAAACTGGCTTCTTCCTCAGCATTGCCTACAGAGGTGGCAGCCATCTCCTACTCGGCACCATAGCTGCCCTTCAGACCCCTCGTGTAACAAAGAGGACCAAGAAGTTCATCTGGCACCAGTCAGACTGATATCTCAAATTAAGCGGAACTGGCGGAAACCCATAGGATTGACAATAGGGTGCATAGAAGATTCAAGGGCCAGATCTTGATGCCCAACATTGGTTATGGGAGCAACAAGAAAACAAAGCACATGCTGCCCAATGGCTTTTGGAAGTTTCCGGTCCATAACGTCAAGGAGCTTGAAGTGCTGCTGCTGTGCAGCAGACCTCACTGTGCTGAGATTACTCACAGCGTCTCCTCAAAGAACCCAAAGCCATTGTGGAAAGAGCAGCTCAGCTGGCCATCAGAGTCACCAATCTCAATGCCACGCTGTGCAGCAAAGAAAATGAATAGACAGATTGTGTACACATTGTATTTGTATTAATAAAATCATAAAATTCTGCCATAAAAAAAAGTCCAAAACTGGAAACACATATGTCCTTCAGTGATTGAATTATTAAACCAACTGTGGTACATATATATGATGGAATTCTACTCACATTAGAAAGGAACAAACTATTGATATATACAACTTGGCTAAAACTGCAGGGAATTAGCCCAGCAGGCATGGCTCAGTGGTTGAGCGTAGACATACAAACCAGAAAGTCAGTTTGATTCCTAGTCAGAGCACATGTCTGGGTTTTGGGCTCGATCCCCAGTGTGGGGCATGCAGGAGGCAGCCAATCAATGGTTCTCTTTCATCACTGATCTTTCTCTCTCTCTCCCTCTCCCCTCCTCTCTCTTAAATTACACACACACACACACACACACACACACACACACACACACTCTAAAGGGAATTAGATTGAGGGAAACGAGTTAAATCCCTCTATGATTCTTGAAATGACAAAATTGTGGAAATAAAGAACAGATTAGAAGTTTTCAGGGGTTAAAGAGGGAATAGAGTAGGAGGGAATGCTGTGGCTGTACAAGGGTCACTGGGGGCTCCTTGTGGTGATGGCACTGCTTTGTCTCTTCTGTATTGATTCTGCAAGATGTTACAATTGGGAGAAGCAAGGTAAAGGCACATGAGACAACTGTATGTGAATCTGTACATATCTCAAAGTAAGCATTTTAATTTAAATAAAGGCATAGGGACTCTCTGTTCTGTTTTTTGAAGCCCTTGCCCCTCTTTTCATTGAGGCCCTGACTGCCATTCCCTATCTGGGTGACTGATGTAGCCTTCCAAGTCTGACCTTGGACCCTGTTAAACCATTATCGTAGATTTTCTTTACTTAACCTGCTGCTACCACTCTTGCTTCACTCATGTATACCTTCCAAATACATCAAAATAATCATCATTGTAATGAAGCATCAGATTATGGGTTAAGGCTTTTTACACACATTTCCCAAATTGTCTGTAATGCTGTTGTAAACTGTACATAGTTCAAAAAAAGACCAACATCTCTTCCAGAGCCTTCTTTATTGGCTATTTATCTTTATCCTTTAGGTAACCTGTAATTCAGATTTAAAAGCTTTTACCTTTATTGTTCCCTAGTTTTATTCCTGTTCTATAACCTCTCCCACTTTTACTTGCCATTTGCATTAAAACACCCAAGATACATAAAGCAAGCCTAGTGTACAGCCCCACCAATTCTTGACTATCTGGAGAGGATGTTTGCAAAAATGTATTGATGACCTTAATCTATCTGCTGACTGCAATGACTGCTGGTTGAGTCCTACT
Organism: Vespertilio murinus; assembly: GCA_963924515.1. Taxonomy (NCBI): domain Eukaryota; kingdom Metazoa; phylum Chordata; class Mammalia; order Chiroptera; family Vespertilionidae; genus Vespertilio; species Vespertilio murinus. The sequence continues at coordinate 56,779,678 of OZ004710.1, read as the reverse complement.
GGTGAGGTCCCCTAGACTACTTAAACTTGGCATCATCCCTCATATTCCACAGTACCAGCATCCACGGGAACTCAGGCCAGAAAAAATGGAAACTGTCCTGGACTACTCCTCCCTCAATTCCTACATTTTCCTCCAAAATATATTGTATATGGGTCTCTTCATCAGCACTTCTCTTACCCTTGTCACCCTCATCTCTCACTTGGACAACTGCACGGCTTCATAACTGGTCTGCCTTTCTTCACTCTTGCCCCTACCCAATCCATTTTTCACATTATTGCCTGTCAAGTTAAATATTGTCTCTCCTTTCCGTTCCCTCCACCCTGACAGTGCCGATTGAAACCCTTTCTGGCTCCTCATTTGCTCCCATGATAAAGTTGAAACTCCTTAGTCTTACAAGTAGGATTATCATATCATCCAAATCAGGATACTTAAGAATGAAAGTAGATGCTATTAGTAAGTATGCTGGGACAATAAGTGTATGATCATTCTATTTATAAGATCCTTCATGATCTGGTCTCATCAGCCCCATCCCTCATCATAGCTCAGCCTACCCCCAAACACACCCACATTCTTTTGGGTGTCTAGGTAAGCACACACTATTCTGTTTGCCTGAAATACCCTTCTCCCCACTCCATCTTTGGCTAACTTCTAGTCAACTGCTTTAAGAGTCAAAATAAGCCGAAACCGGTTTGGCTCAGTGGTAGAGCGTCGGTCTGCGGACTGAAAGGTCCCGGGTTGGATTCCAGTCAAGGGTATGTACATTGATTGTGGGGACATCCCCAGTAGGGGGTGTGCAAGAGGCAGCTGGTCGATGTTTCTCTCTCATCGACGTTTCTAGCTCTCTATCTCTCTCCCTTCCTCTCTGTAAAATGTCAATAAGATATATATATTTTTTTAAAAGTCAAAATAATTTTCTCAAGGAAGCTTCCCATGACTCACAACACTGGCTTAGATGCCCCTTCCAGTGCTCCCATCAGACTTCACTCTTCCCTCATCATAGTCCTTATCACACCAAGTTGATGTCCTGTTCCCCGTCTAGACAAGAGCACCTCAGATTATACTTATACTTTGTGGACTTTCCTTCTGCTGAATGAGTAAGAATTGGCCATCCTATTGTCATCTGGGCTTCTGGCAATGTAAAGGGGAAGAGGGGACCTGGACTGAGGCTGCCCCTCATGCCACATCTCAAGTCCCAAGCCATTTTTCCCCAGGTGTCCCTACCCTCCTCCCTAGTGGCAGCTAGGAAGTAGTGATAGGCCTCATGGGCCAGGGGGTGGATGCAGGAAAAGGACTGGAGGGGAGTGTCCTCAGACAGGCTTCAACTGCTGGGCAGCCCTCCCCTGGATGCTCCTACCTTGCTTTGCTGCAGCCCCTTCCACACCTCAAAGTTCCCATTCACTACATAGTTAGAGGCTCTACCAGGAACTTTGACAGTGATGACTAAAGTTGGGTGGTGTGCCTCTAGGGCCTAGGCTGATTTATATACTGGAGGTCAAAAACCTCTGGTCAGTGTATTGCCCAAGTGAAATCAATTGGTCAATCCCGGCTGCTCTGTTGTTTTATATTCAGTCCGTGAATCAAAACCACAAGATGTGAATTAGCTCATGGAACTATATGGGTGAAGGAACAAGACCCAGCTGAAGCAGTGAGTGAACAGCCGAGGTTGGCTATGGAAACTTGAAGAATATAAGAATTGAACCAGTTGGAAAAAAAAAAATTTGAGGGGGAAGGGAATGGGAGTAAGGCCTATTGTCACACCGCACAGTTTCAGATATTTTTGCTTCAAAATGAGCTTCCCCTCCTTTCGTGTTTAATTCTATAGTTGCTAACTGGGCTATTGGAGAAAATATGTTGGGGACAAGAGCTCAAGAAAGAGAAAAGATGGAAGAGCCTAACTTAGGTGACCAGTGGTGACCCAATGGTTTCCCTTAGGGCTTGGGGCAGGGACATCAGGCTGTCACCAAGGAGCAAACAATAGGCCAATAGTAAAGAGGATCACACTCGCATGGATTCAGGAGGAACAAGGAGCTACCCAGGTTTCTGAGGCTCTGGGGCTGGTAAGGTTACCAAGGGTTGGGATGGAAAAATCTACTGTGCCCCCTTGTCTCTTCTTCCCTTTCACTCCACAAGCAAAAATCCAAGTGAACATCCTCTAGTACAGAGGGCCTATGAAGCTTTTTGGCAAGATCTATTTAAGAACATCAAAGGCTAAGGGCATCCAGGCCTCAGAGCCAGAGAGTCAAGGGAGAGGGGAATAGAAGGTGGTAGTTAGGAAGTGTCTTCTTTCTCATGGCCCTCAGTTTTAAGACCATCAGTCTTAGGAGGTGTGAGGCAGTAGGGATCTGTCCAGCACCTGCAAGCCCTTTACTTTGCAATCTTGGGGGCCACGTAGAGCAGCAACTGAACAACTGTTACCGAAGGTCTGATAGATCTAATGAACTTCCTGAAGTTTTAAGGAAATACCATCACTTCTTCAGATTACTCCTTATATTCCTTACTACATTTCAATGCCACACTCAAAACACATGGTTATCCATCCCCCAACCAAATGTGCCCAGATCCTAAAGTATTGTTTGTCTGAATATGCCCATTAACATCTTAGCTCCTCTGCAGTTGTTTCTCCAAAAACCTAGATGTTAAAAAAAGGTGATTCAGAAGAAATATTTGAACCAAGATTCTATGAAACATTGAGCTCATCATAATTTGGAGAGTAATTTGCTCTACTCTTAAACAAGGAGTCGGACTGGTGAAAAAGTTCTTCAAGAGAAAAATAGGCCTCAAAACATAGCAGAAAAGTAAATTTTTTAAATTCTAGCACCCTTTGCCTTTAAACCATGACTCTCATGACAAAAGCCACCTGTTTCAAGCAGCAGTGTCCAGGGGCCAGTGAACGGTTCTTAGGGGCAGGAGACTGCCTAGTATGTTTTTGAATAATTACCTGCAAAAGGCTGCAAATGACTAACAGGCACAGGACTGATCAATCCTCAATCTGGAAATGAAGTATTCTCACCCGAGGTGGTGTTCATTCTAATCCCCTATTCTCTCATTTGAAGCTATGAACAGGAGGACTATATAGATGACCCTGGCAAACTTAGTTACCACATGACATAGGACTCTAAAGACACATGGCCCTCCTATAACAGAACCTATTTTGGTCATTTTTATTTGGTCATTATTATGCACTGGGTGCAAAAGGCCTTGTCACAGAAATAAAAGCAAATCCCCTGCAGAGGAAGCCCAAGAACAAACCAGAGGCAGATGAACCCAGGCTCCAGGAAACAATCAACTGAAGAAGCATCTGGCTAAAGGCTGGAGGTTCAGAGGCTGGCTCCATTTCCTCACCAAATGAAAAGAAATGGGTCTTTTCACAAATAAGGCACTTATTCATTCAGTGGTCTCTATCTGAGTGGTGGGCCATGGACAATAGTGCAGAGATTTCTTATTTCATCCTCACTTTAGGAGTTTGTGGGGGGAAGTGCCATCAAGAAACCAGACTCGGGAGCCACTGCTGCTGGGAATGAGGAAAGCCAGACCTTGCTCCGCCCTGCCCCGGGCCCAGGGAGCGGGCCATCCCAGCCGGCCCACCGTGGGAGCGAGGGAGCTGATGCTGGAACTCCGCCACACCTTTGGCTCCTGCCCAGACAAGAAGCCTTTAAGCGCGGTCTCCCCTCCCGCAACCATCCCAGCCCACAGCTGTCCCAGCCTGCCCGCCGTGCTGGTGAGGAGATGGCGCAACGTCTCCCCGCCCGCAGACAGCTGAGCCTGGCCTCCGCGCACGCCCTGTTGGTGAGGAGCTGCACCCGCCACCAAGAATAAGGGAAATCCACCAAAAACAGAGCTCACTCTGCCCCGGGCTCAGGGAGTGGGTGGCCTTAGAACAGACTCAGCATCCACAGCAGCTCCGCTTCCGCACTAAACGGGACACCATTGAGGGCGGTCTCCCTGCCCACAGCCATCTCAGCCCGCTCACAACCGTCCCAGCCCGCCCTCCATGCTGGTGTGGAGATGGCGCGTGCTAGTGTGGAAATGGCGCGGCGCCTTCCATTCCTGGCCCCAGCGAGTCCTTCCCCCGCCGCCGCATGGCCGGGCTTAAGCTTCCGCCACTGCCGCCATTTGGATTTTAAAACTACAGTGGAAATTGAACCACAGGAACGACCATTGATGCTGCACCCGCCGCCTCCGCAATTAAGGGAAATCCACTGAGAACAGAGCTCACTCCACCCCGGGCTCAGGGAGTGGGCGGCTTTAGAACTTAGCCTCCGCGTCTGCAGCTACTCTGCTTCTGCACCAAACAAGACATCTTTGAGTGCAGTCTCCCCGCCCGTAGCCATCTCAGCCCACCCGCCGTGCTGGTGAGGAGATGGCGTAGTGCATTCTGTTTGTGGCCCCGGCGAGCCCTTCGCCTGTCAGGCCCACCGCCGCAGGGCCGAGCCGGAGCCTCTGCCGGGACCCCAAGGAGGGGCGCTGCTGCCGCCATGTGGATTTTAAAAATACAGTGGAAATTGAGCGACAAAAGCCACAGCCTCCGCAGCACCCACTGCCACTGCCGCGAGTGAGGGAAGCCCACCGAGAACAGAGCTCACTCCACCCCGGGTTCAGGGAGTGGGCGGCTTCAGAGCTTGGCCTCTGAGTCAGCAGCTGTTCCACTGAGACTCCTTGGAGTGCAATCTCCCCGCCGGCAGCCATCCCAGCCTGCCTGCTGTGCTAGCGAAGAGCTAGCGCGGCACCTCCAATTCGAGATCCCAGCGCTCCAGAGGGGCTGTGTGCCCCGGGTGAGCCGTGTGTCCCAGGGGGGCGTGTGTCCTGGGAGAGCCATGTGCCCTGGGGAAGACATGTGCCCCGGGAGAGCCTTGTGCCCCGGGGAAGCAGACCCGGGGGGAGGGGCGGTGTGAACCAGAGGAGGAGCGGATTCTATTCGTGTGGTCCTGAGATAGTCACCATAAAACAAGCAGACTGTCAAATGACAGCAGGGAGGGGAAGGAGACCTGGGGAGAGATAAGAGAACAACCGAAGGACTAGTATGCATGAATATATGTACAACCAATGAACACAGAATTCTGGGGAAGGAAGGCATGAATGGGAGGTGGGGAGGGGGCAATGGTAAGCTATGTACACATATAATACCTTAATAAATTTAAAAAAAAGAAAGAAAGAAACCAGACTCCTTTCCTGGGCAGTCTTCTCTCTCCCTTACAATCAAGAGCTAGACACAGGGAAATGGTAAGAGAATAGGACAGTGGGAGAGACAATGCTTTTTCATTGAACCTCATGCTTTTCACGATTCTAGGAACCCTCATGTTATTAGACTACATAATATTAATGGGCAAGTTAAATAAACCCTTTGGTAGAAAATGCTTCCATTCCAAATGGGAAAGGAGACTAACAACCCTAATTTGAGATGAAATAAATATTTTATTAATGCATTAGCTTGGGGACTTGATGAGCTAAGCTTTGGTCCAACTAATCTCTTCGTTGGTTCTGAGGCTGGGAGGAGGTAAGGGAATGTGAAATAGAACCTGGTGATGCCTTTTGCTTAGAATTAATCACATAGCTATCCTGGGCAGTTTCAACGGTGCTCTTACTGCAATTCCATTCAGGCCACAAGTTCTGTTCCTGTTACTGTTCCCCAGTGAAGAACCACTTCCTATCCAGGACACTTGAGTCTCTTCCACTGGAGACAAAAAAAAAAGGAATGACCTTGGAGGTACTATGGCACTTTGCTGAGTGTCACAAGAAACTGAATAGTGACCTTTCCCCCAGGCATAAGGATCAAAGATGGGGACAGAGGAACTTTCTTGAATGACCTCAAAACCTCATCCAAGGAACTGGATTACCCAAGGGGGCCCACAGTAGAGGTTTTATGACAAAATTTTATGACATGGTCAAACTCTAATAAATGAATCCAATACTTTAGGAAATAATCAGCAAGTTATGGCATCAGTGTGCCACACTAGCTTCTCCCAGAGCAAAGATTTTGGGGTAAAAGGGTGCTAGAGGGTCATAGGTCAGTTTGGTCCTTTCTGAACCACTTTTTTCAAGATTAATTGTAAAATGAGTATCCAAATATTCAACATAAAACAAATACAAAGGAAACAAAGCCAGAACCAGGATAAAGGAGCACTCTTTATAAAACTCCAGAAGAATATAGCTTCCCAAAATAAAATAAAAAATGCCCTTATTTGATAATACATAAACTCACTTAAAATTTTACAATGCATTATAATTCATTCTTAATTTTTGCACATTTACCTTCCAAATAGTTTTTATTTGGAAGAGCTGAAATCAAATACCAAATGTGTGTCTCAACTATTAATGTAGAGACATTTCACATTTGGCAAAATTGGTTCAAAATAAATTATAGAAGCTATTCTCTTTCAATAAGAAAATACTTAATAAGAACTAGAGATCCCACAGGCATTAAACATCCTACAATTGAGGTATAATGCACGGAATTACTATAGATATATAGTTCTAAGTAAACCCTAGACATCGTAAGATCTTACAGTTGAATAAAGTTGTTGCCAACATCTTCTTTTGGCTTAACAGTGCAGCTAATAGTTTGGAAACAAAGAATAAGAACTATCATTGGGCAGCAAGATACCTAAACTAATCCTGTGGCAGAGAGAGTAGTACAGATATGATATAGACCCACAATCACACACAGATACTTTATTAGTTTCCTCTACAAGAGTTAGTAACATCAATCTTTTAACAGAAACCTCAGGTCATTTGAGAGGCCAAACAGATCCAAGGAAATAAGATGAAAATTAAATACTCAATCATAAGGCTGTACAAAACTACCTAGAACCTTCTACCACAGTGATAGTGGGCTGAGATTAAGCTACAGCAAAATAATCTTATGTAAATGTTAAAGAATACACAGCAAAATGTGAGGTTTGCTTTCCAGAAGATTATGGTACACTGATCATTCGGGCCCAAGAAGGTATTTAAGCGGGAAAAGGTCAAGATGGTTGAAGGTCAAACCAAATGGAAATGGAACAGGTACAAAAGAGACTAAGCGATAGCTTCCTAGCAGAGGTTGAGGGATCAGGCTTTTTTCCTCCCAAGAAGCATCTGCTGCACTGTGTGCTGCCTTCCCTCAGGCTCCTACCTGAGAGCGCCTGCCTTACAGGGAATCAGCAACCAGAGCTGGATTCTGGGCTGCCTAGGGCTCTTGTTAATTTAGTATAGACCTTGGGGAACTTGTCACATGTTAAGGTGGGTAGGGAGTTAGTTTGGCTTTGTTCTTTTTATTTTGTTTATTTGGGGTTGGCTCTGTTGCTAGTAGTTCTGAACCTAGGGATCCCAGAAGCATTCACATGAAAGCAATCTGAGCTTCCTCAAACATATTCAAACACCCCACACACACCTTTCAGTCTGAAATCTTGCAGAAGCTGAGTTATAGTTAAAGCTGCAAGGCCCACAAAATCAAAGCCAGAATGAGACAATGCAGGTAGGAAATCTGAGTAGTCTCAATCTGTCTTTCCCTAATTTTGGAGAAAAGTTAATATACCTGGAATGGGATGTAGAAAGCTACTGGAGCAAGCTGGGGCTTCTGCTGAATTTTTCATCAAATACCAAGGGAAAACAAGGGAAGAGGTTCACTTTATTTTTTTTAAAAGCCTCAGAAGTTATTCTATTATAAAGGAACATGGCTGAACAGGTAGGAAACAGATTCCCCATTGTGAGTTCTCCTGATGGCTTCTGCAAGAATCATAGAAATGTCGATCACCTAGAAAGACATGCAAAACACCAAGTTAGTATCATATAGACAGAGATGACTGGCCAATTTATAGACAATGATGAGAAGTCTAAATGAGAGTCCTTCACTGTGCTATTTCACCTCATGAGCCTGCACCCAGCTATTCTTCATAACATTTTTTTTTTAAATCCTCACCTGAGGACATGCTTAAGAGAGAGGAAGGGAAGGAGAGAAAAGACGAGGGCGAGAAACATCAATTGGTTGCCTTCCATATGTGCCCTAACTGGGGATTGAACCTGCCACCCAGGTATATGTCCTTGACAGGAATTGAACCTACAACCTTTCCATGCATGGGAGGATGCTCAACCAACTGAGCCCCTCTGCCCAGGTGGTAACATTTTTAATATAACCACATAGTATAGAGTTAAAATGCAAACAGGGGAAAATTTCTGACTCAAATTCACCATGATGGTGGTAGGCTGACATTTAAAATTTTTTTAAGAATGAGTATTTAAGCTGGGAAAAAAACCCTTTAAGAATAACATCAATCCTCCAATTCTACATATTTCAAAAAGCTAATAGATTATTGTATATATTTTTAATTAAACAAAGGCCTTCTCAGTGCAGCAACATCCAAACTAGAGTGCCTAATAATTACTTGGGGAATTACTTTAAAATAGTAGTCCCAGGACTTCTGATTTTGTAGATCTCGGATGGAACAAAGTAATCTGCATATTAAGAACCCTATGTAATTAACTTAGTTTGATTCCAGAGCACCTTGGAGAAACACTGGAGTTCTAAGGAATATGCCATCAGTTTGAAGGATTCACATTATGTCTGCAAGGACCAATAGTTAAGAGTGACACACATACACATACTATAAAACTTGAGTATCATGACACCGGAAGAGCCTGTTAAAACATAGACTTCTAGCCCTAACCAGTTTGGCTCAGTGGATAGAGCATTGGCCTGTGGACTGAAGGGTCCCAGGCTCGATTCCAGTCAAGGGCATGTACCTTCGTTGCGAGCACATCCCCAGTAAGGGGGTGTGCAGGAGGCAGCTGATGTTTCTCTTATTGATGTTTCTAATTCTCTATCCCCCTCCCTTCCTCTCTGTAAAATCAATAAAATATATTTAAAAGCAAACAACAAAAACGTAGACTTCTAGGCTTCATCTCCAGAGATTCTGAGTCCAGCAATCTGAGTTTTTAAGCATGTGATTTTTTACTTTCGGAACACAGATCCTGATAATAGACTAAGCCCTTAAGAGAAAAGGAGAAACTCTTCTGGTAATTCGACACATATAACCACCTCCTGAATACTTAGTGGAGTTTTGTTTTATAAGAATCTCATCCTCACCTGTATTTTGGAGCAATGCTTCATCTTATCCTCCTGAGGTATGGTATTGGTGACCACTACTGCCTCAAAACATGCATTGTTAATGCGAGAAATGGCAGGGCCAGAAAAGATTCCGTGAGTCAAGATAGCATAAACCCTGGTGGCTCCGGCTGAAAGAAGTCTATAGGAAAAAGCAGAGTTGATTTTGATTAATCTTACCTGTCACTATAGAACAGGGGTGGGGAACGTCTGGCCCGCAAGCCATGTAACGCCCTGGAAATCATATGGTCTGGCCCTGCCAAGGCATGAGGGATGAGTTAATTAAATGTTTGACCAAATATAGCAGGCTAATTTTTAAGTTGATAATTTCGTATGGCCTGTGAATGAAGTTGTAAATATCCAAATGGCCCTTGGCAGAAAAAAAAAAAACAGTTTCCCACTCCTGTTGTAAAACCTGATTAAGAAGAAGTATATTATTGGTCAACTTGGTTACCATACCACAAACTGGGTGGCTTAAACAGAATTTTATTTCTCACAGTTCTGAGGGCTGCAAAGTCTAAGATCAAAGTGGTAGCAAGACAGGTTTCATTCTGAGGCTGACTCTCCTTTTTCCCCCCCTTCCTTCTGAATCTTGTCCTTTTAGCTTATTAATAGCTGCAATCTGGCTGTGTGTTCACATGGCCTCTTTGACCTCAACATACATCAGGGAGAAGGGGGAGTGGGAAGCAAACTCTGTATTCTTTTAAGGACATTAATCACATCATAAAAACCCTACCCCCGTGACTTCATTGAACCTAAATACCTCCCCAAAGGTCTCACACTGGGGTTTTCAATGCATCATATTTTAGGGAGTTACCTCTCAGTCCATATCAAGGAGAGAGAACTGAAGTGTTGCTCAGTTGGTTGGAGTGTCATTCCATAGACCAAAAGGTGGCAGTTTTAATTACCAGTCAGAGCACATACTTAGGTTGTGGGTTCAATCCCTGGTCTAGGCGCATGAAGGAGGCAACAAATGGATATCTCTCTCTCTCCTTCCCTCTCTCCCTCCTTTTCTCCTTTCCTCTCTCTAAATATCAATTTTTTTTTAAAAAAAAGGATAGAGAACCAGACTAAGAACTTACTTCAACAGATCTGGATTCTTATAAAAGAACTGTTGTAGACTGCTTCACTTAACAAAAGCCATCACCTCTTCTTGCTGGACACACAGCTGGACTACATTTCCCAGCCTCCCTTGCATAGTTAGGTGTAGCCATGTGATTTAACTCTGGCTATCAAAATGTGGGTAGCTACAATGTACACTACTTCTTTTTGGAGCTTATAAAAATCTTCCATGGGCCCTGGCCAGTGTGGCTCAGTTGGTTGAGCACTGTTCCTTGCATGAAAAAGATGACTGGTTTATTTCCCAGTCAGGGCACATGCCCAGGTTTCGGGTTCAGTCCCTGGTCAGGGTACGTATGGGGAAGCAACTGGTCGATGATTAATGTTTCTTTCCCCCCTTCCTCCACCCCCCGCTCTACCCTCCTCCTTCTCTAAAATAAATAAATAAATAAATAAATAAATAAATAAATAAAATTAATTGGGTAATTAATTTCCCATGCTCTTTCCCTTTCTGGCTGTCCAAAATGAAAATGTCTTTCAAGGTAATCTTAGAAAGCACATGTTAAAGGTGCAGTGCCACATGATTGAAAGAGGAATACTCACATTGGAATACACCATGAATGAGAAAGAAACTTTATCTTGTTAAGCCACCGACATTTCAGGGAGTTGATCTATTATAGCAATTAGCATTATCTTACTAATACAAAGAGACATAAGCAAGTTTATGACTGTACACTCCAGGATCCAAATCAGAACTTACTGAGCACACAAATATTTTTAAGCACCCATTATATGCCAGGCCCTGTGCAAGGCACACTCAGAAGTAAAAAAATAAAATAAAAAAGTTATGAGAGACAATGCTATCCATGGTGGCTTGGACAATAGGGATCCACTTAAGGTTTCAAAGCTGAGAAGTGATGAGATTTAGCCTTAGCTTTAGAAAGATTAGCAAGTGGGAAGACACTATGAAAGATTGTCTTGGAAGGTAATAGACTGGTGACTGGTAGCAGAGAGAACAGAGATAAGGCGATTTAGAACAGGCAAGAGATGAGAAGTAATATTGAATAAACGTAGTAACAGCTAAAAAAAGAGAGAGAGAGAGAAAGAGGTAAGACCAGGGTTTCTGTTTTAGGTTAAGTATAAATATGTCTATTCTAGCCTGTGGATTTCTACCTTAACTCACTATATACACTTAAAATGGTTAAAAATGATGTTTTTAGTATATACAATTTAGCACAATAACAAGAGAAAAAAATAAGGAAAACTGGGGGAAAAGGAATAATCATTAATTTATAAATATTGAAATTCAAGCCTACGGTGATGAAAAAATCCAAAGCTAGTTATCATCCCTTAAAAAAATCAACAGGCTTAAGGCATTCAAAGAGCAGTCAGCTTTTGGCTTCTAACCATAGGCCTCACTGCTTGGCACTTACTTGTCAGCTGCATGGCAGATTGTGCCACAAGTGTCAGCCATGTCATCCACTAGAATGGCCACCCGATCCTTCACATCTCCTACCAGTACCATGCGGTCCACTTCATTGGCCTTCTTCCGTTCTTTATGAATCAAGGCAAAGTCAACATTCAACCGGTCTGCAATGGAGGTAACTCTGCAAAACAGGGTATCTGCAGTTAAAATATGGGTGTGTGTGCCTTGTAAGACCAAAAGAAATGGACTAGCCCTGGCCAGGCAACTCAGATGGTTAGAGCATCGTCCTACGGTGTTTCCCCGAAAATAAGACATCCTCCGAAAATAAGACCTACCTACAGGTTTCCTTCTGAGTGAAATATAAGGCATCCCCCGAAAATAAGGCCCCCCAGGCTCTGTCTCAGAATGAAAATTAATTTACCATAAACTGTTCGCTAGGGCCGCCCCAACTGGCGTCTAGCAACCAGTGACGTTACGCGGAGTCCTGATGCCACTGCTGTGTGAATGGAGAGAAATCAGCGTGGAAACTTTGTGAAACCTAAACTGCAAGAAGTTGTGACTTGGGTGAAGAATTCATGGCAGAAAATCACTGACAGTTGCATTGCAAATGCACTGCGAGCAGGCTACCTTGACAAGAAGTACTCATTTAAAGACAGTGCTATTGCTAAACATGAGAGATTTGGTCCACTGATTCTGAAAGAAATGGAGTCACAAGAAATTCACCAGGAAATTCAGGAATTGGATTGTTATGATGATGTTCCAGAAGATGATGGCATGATTGTCATTGAATAGATGAGTAAAATCTTGATACTGTAGGATTCACAGTTTGTCTGGTTTGTGTTAACAACTACCGTACTACCGTACCATATACAAGTAATAAATTTCCTTTATTTTCATTTAACAGTAAATGTGTACCGTATTCTTCTTCATGGAAAAATAAGGCATCCCCTGAAAATAAGACCTAGCACATCTTTGGGATCAAAAATTAATATAAGACAGTGTCTTATTTTCGGGGAAACAGGGTAGTATGGTAATGTTGTGGGTTAAATTCCCAGTCAGGGCACATACAAGAATCAAGCAATGGATGCACAAATAAGTGGAACAACAAATCCATGTTTTTCTTTATTTCTAAATTCAATAAACAAAAAAAATTAAAAATTCAATAGCCTGGCCAGTGTAGCTCGGTGGGTGAGGACTGACCTATGAACTAGGAGGTAATGGTTTGATTCCAGGTCAGGGCACATGCCCAGATTGCAGGCTTGATCCCCAGTAGGGTCCATATAAGAGGCAGCCGGTCAATGATTCTCATCACTGATATTTCTATATCTTTCTCTCCCTTCCTCTCTAAAATCAATAAAAATGTATTTAAAAAATGTTTTTAACTCAATAAGTGGACTAAAGAATGGGCTTGGGCTTTCGAGAGAGAAACCAAGATGGCGGCATAGGTAAACGCCTAACTGCAGCCTCGCACAATTTCAAAAAACACAACTAAAATAAAAAATGGACATTATCCAGAACTACAGGAAAGATGACTGACTGGAAATTCTACAACTAGAAGGAAAGAGAAAACCAGAAGGAACATCAGAGGGGTTGTAAAAGCCTAAGGTACGGAGACAGAGTGGGCAAGTGGGGAGAGGACAGAGCCAGAGAGGAAGGGGCGGCTGAATATCTGGCTGGCGTTCCCTAGCTGGAAGGAGATAAAAGCTCCGGATTGTGCTGAACCCCAGTTCCAACTGCACTGAACACCAGTTCCGGGAGAGACACTGTGGGGACCCAGGCTCATACAGAGGGAATCTGGGCTGTAAGGCGGAAACTCAGGGGAGCTGCAAAAAGCAGAGTCCCGGAGGCGTGCACGTTGCGCGCAGAGGACTAACTGTTGACTGTGCCACTAGATTATCCTAGTGGGAAGGAGACAAAAGCTCTGGACTGCTCTTAACCCCACTTCCAACTGCACTGAACCCCAGTTCCAGGCTAATTGTGGGAGAGACTAGACTATCTGGTAGCGGGCGAAACTCAAGGGCACCTTTCTCTCAGAGGTGCTTGCAGTAAGTACCAAAAGACACTGAGAAACACTGAGACTCAGGAAACTCATAGGGTGGGGCTGACAGGAAGCCAAGGCTGTAGGCTCCACCCCGAAACTCCACCCCATCCACGTTGAGCACAGAGGCTTTTGCAATTTTCGTTTTTAAAAATAAATCTTTATTGTTCAGATTATTACAAATGTGTCCCCCCCCCTCCACTGCTCCCCTCTTCCAAGTTTCCACCCTACCCTCTGCCCTTTCCCCAACCCCCATTGTCCTCATCCATAGGTGCAGTTTTTGTTCAGTCTCTTCCCACACCACCCACTCACCTTCTCCCCAAGATTCGTCAGTCTACTCCCCTTCCATACCACTGATTCTATTATATTCACCAGTAAATATTGTTCATCAGATTTTTTAATTCCCTTGGTTTTTAGTTTCACGTATTGATAGTTACGTATTTGTTGTTTATAATTTTTATCTTTATTTTCTTCCTCTTCCTAAAGAACCCCCTTCAGCAATTCATATAATTCTGGTTTGGCGATGATAAACTCCTTTATTTTTTATTTTTTATTTTTTGGTTGTTGTTTTTTTGAGAAGCTCTTTACCTAGCCTTTGATTCTGATTGATAGCTTTGCTGGGTAGAGTATTTTTGGCTGTAGGTTCTTGCTATTCATCACTTTAAATATTTCTTGCCATTCCCATCTGGGCTACATGCTTTCTGTTGAGAAATCAGCTGACAATCGTATGGGTGCTCCTTTATAGGTAACTACCTGCTTTTCTCTTGCTGCTTTTAATATTCTCTCTTTGTCTTTTGCTCTTGGAATTTTAATTATGATGTGTCTTGGAGTGGTCTTCTTTGGATTATTTTTGTTTGGGGTTCTGCGGGGTTCTTGAACTTGTAAGTCTAATTCTTTCACCAGGTGGGGGAAGTTTTCTGTCACAATTTCTTCCAGTACATTTTTAGTATCGTGCTCTCTCTCTTCTTCTGGGACCTCCATAATTCTGATGTTGGTTCCCTTGAAGTTGTCCCAGAGGTTTCTAACACTATCTTCAACTTTCTGGATTCTCTTATCTTCTTGCTTCTGCAGAGGAGTATCCTCTGGCTCTTTGTGTTCTAAATCTTTGTTTTGATTCTTGCGATCTTCCAGTCTATAATATTTTTTTTATTTCAGAGAATGTATTCTTTATTTTCTAGTTGATCACTTTTCATATCCTCATAGGTCTCATTTATTTTATCGGCCTTTTTAAGGATATTCTTGAAAAGCCTTATAATTGTAGTTTTGAACTCAATGTCCATTCTTTTTTTCCCTCCATCTCCTTCCTTTGTGTCCTACCTCTTCTCTGCATTTTATTTGTTTCCCTGATTTGATAGAATAGTTTTGTGTGCTATGTGTTCTGGTAGAGCCCAGTAGCACAGCCTTCCCAGTTACCTAAAGTGGACAATCTTGGTGTAGCCCTTTGTGGGCTGTGTGTGCAGTCTTGTTGTTAAGCCATACTTATTGTAGGTATCACTGGGAAGCGTTGATCTCCAAGCCAATTGGCTGTGAGGATCAGCAGTGTCTCAGCTAGGAGGGCTTCTGTACTCTGCTTGGATGGGGCGGATTCTCCGGGTGGCACAGACAAGCTTTGGTTCCCTGTCAGTCTCGCCTTAGGAAAGTCCTGTTTGCGGTGAGTCCCACAAGATTGGTTGTAGGCATGCACACCTTTTTGGTAAAGGCGCAGACAAGCTTTCGATTTCAGTAAGTCCCTCCTTAGAGAAAGCCAGCCTCCCGGAGATCTTCTGTGCTCAGCTTGGATGGGGCAGAGTCTTGGGGTGGTGCAGACAAGCTTTGGTTTCCCCTCGGCCTCTCCCTAAGTCCTGCAGTAATGGCCACTGGCTTCACACACCTCTGAGAGATCTCTGCTGGCTGCCTGACATTCCGGCCTCTCCCTGACTAGGGCCGTCTATCGGAGCAATAGGGTGATTCTGTTTTCCTCCCGAACGCCAGCAGCATACTCAGCCGCCCTCTCCTCGCTCCATGAGCAAGCCAGCAGGAAACTCAGCCCGCCCTCTCTGCTCGCCGGGAGTAAGTCCGAGTAAGTAGGAGTAAGTTGGCAGTGAACTGGGCCCAACCTCTCCGCAAGCTGGGAGTAAGCCAGGAGCAAACTCGGCTGCTCTTTCCACATGCAGTGAGCAAGGCAGCAGCAAACTCTTTGGCTGCCTTTTCATGCACTCAGTTCTCCGTATCTTCACAGTTTCTGAGGTTCAGCATGCCCTCTCTCTCTTTCCCAGATTATAGATCCTCCTCTCAGAAGCCATCCGGTGTTTCAGGGCAATGTTTCCCCTGTTTTCCAGTTCTAAATTCAAAATTGTTGTGGTAGGTTGCATTTGGGTGTCAACCCTATGCCGCCATCTTGGTTTCCTCGACTTTTGCAATTTTTCAAGTCTAGTTGAATAAGGCTGTCTCCCAGCATAGACACAGCTGATCCTCACAGCCAATGGGCCTGGAGGTCAGCTCCTCCCAGTGATACCAACAACAATCAAGACTTAACTACAATAAGGCTGTATACTCAGTCTACAGAGGGGTGCACCAAGAGTGTCCACCTCAGGTAACTGGGAGGCTGACCCACTGAACCATATAGGACACCTTAGCACACAAAGCCACCCTACCAACTCAGAGAAGCAGCGAAAATGCCAAGACAAGGAAACATCACAAACTAAAGAAATGGAAGACAACAAGCGACTGGATATAGAGTTCAAAACCACGGTTATAAGGTTTTTCAAGAATTTTCTAGAAAAGGCCAATAAAATAAATGAGTCCTATGAGGATATGAAAAGGGATCAACTAGAAATAAAGAATTCATTGTTTGAAACAAAAAAATATTATACAGAGTCCTAAAAACAGAATGGAAGATCGCAAGAACCAAGTCAAAGATTTGGAACATAAAGAGCCAGAGGACACTCCTCTGCAGAAGCAAGAAGACAAGAGAATCCAGAAAGTTGAAGATAATGTAAGAAACCTCTGGGACAATTTCAAGTGAACCAACATCAGAATTATGGGCGTCCCAGAAAATGACAGAGAGCAAGATACCGAAAACATATTGAAAGAAATAGTGACAGAAAACTTCCCCCACCTGGTGAAAGAAATACACTTACAAGTCTAGGAAGTGCACAGAACCCCAAATAAAAGGAATCCAAAGAGGACCACACCAAGACACATGATAATTAAAATTCCAAGAGCAAAAGACAAAGAGAGAATATTAAAAGCAGCGAGAGAAAAGCAGATAGTTACCTATAAAGGAGCACCCATACAATTGTCAGCTGATTTCTCAACAGAAAACATGCAGCCCAGACGGGAATGGCAAGAAATATTCAAGGTGATGAATAGCAAGAACCTACAGCCAAAAATACTCTACCCAGCAAAGCTATCACTCAGAATTGAAGGCCAGATAAAGAGCTTCACAAATAAAAAAAAGCTAAAGTAGAGTTCATCATCGCCAAACCAGAATTATATGAATTGCTGAAGGGGGTTCTTTAGGAAGAGGAAGAAAATAAAATTAAAAATTATGAATACGTAACTATCAATAAGTGAATCTAAAAACCAAGGGAATTAGAGCCAGCTCGGCCCAGCCTCCACGCACGCCGTGCTGGTGAGGAGCTGGCATGGCGCCTTCCATTTGCGGCCCCGGCCAGTCCTTCCTCAACCACCGCCCGTAGCCAGCTCATCCCGGCCTCAGCGCATGCTGTTCTGGTGAGGAGCTGGCCTGGTGCCTTCCGTTCGCGGCCCCGGCGACTCCTTCCTCCGCTGCCTCATGGCCGGGCCGAAGCTTCCGCCACTACTGCCATGTGGATTTTAAAACTACAGGGGAAATTGAGCCACAGGAGCTACCGTTACTGCCGCACCTGCAGCCACCGCTGCGAATAATGGGAATCCACTGAAAAAAGAGCTCACTCCGTCCTGGGCTCAGGGAGAGTGTGGCTTCAGAACTTAGCCTCTGCGTCCACAGCAGCTCTGTTTCCGCACCAAAGGAGACACCATTGAGGGCAGTCTCTCCGCCCGCAGCCATCTCATCCCGCCCACAACCTGCCCAGCACACCCTCGTGCTGGTGTGGAGATGGCGCAGCGCCTTCCGTTCCCGGCCCCGGTGAGTCCTTCCTCCGCTGCCGCATGGCCGGGCCGAAGCTTCCGCCACTGCCACCATGTGAACTTTAAAACTACAGTGGAAATTGAACCACAGGAGCAACCGTCGCTGCCACACCCACCACCACCTCCCTGAATAAAGGAAATCCACCAAGAACAGAGCTCAGTATTCCCCGGGCTCAGGGAGTGGGCGCCTCAGAACTTAGCCTCCACGTCCGCACCTACTCCGCTTCTGCACCAAACGAGACACCTTTGAGGGCGGTCTCCCCACCTGCAGCCATCTCATCCTGCCTGCAGCTGTCCCAGTCTGCCTGCCGTGCTCGCGAAGAGCTAGCGCTGTACCTCCAATTCGCGACCCCAGCGCCCCAGAGGGGCCGTGTGCCCCGGGTGATCCGTGTGTCCCAGGGGGCCGTGTGCCCTGGGAGAGCTGTGTGTCCTAGGGGGCCGTGTGCCCCGGGTGAGCTGTGTGTCCCAGGGGAAGCAGTGGGACCCGGGGGAAGGGGCGGTGTGAACCAGAGGAGGAGTGGACTCTATTCTTGTGGTCCTGAGATAGTCACCATAAAACAAGCAGACTGCCAAATGAGGAGCGGATTCTATTCATGTGAATCTGAGATAGTCACCATAAAACAAGCAGATTGTCAAATGACAGCGGGGAGGGGAAGGAGACCTGGGGGGAGATAAGAGAACAACCGAAGGACTGGTATGCATGAATATAAGTACAACCAACGAACACAGAACTCTGGGGAGGGAGGGCATTAATGGGAGTGGGGGGGGCAATGGTAAGCTATGTACACATATAATACCTTAATAAAATAAAATAAAATAAAATGAAAACCAAGGGAATTAAAAATTCTGATGAACAATATTAACTGATGAATATAATAGAATTAGTGGTATGGAAGGGGAGTGAACTGACGATTCTTGGGGAAAAGGGGAGTGGGAGTGTGGGAAGAGACTGAACATAAACTGTGCACCTATGGATGAGGACAATGGGGGTTGGGGAAAGGGCAAAGGGTCGGGTGGGAACCTGGTGGAGGGGAGCAATGGAGGGAAAAAATGAGGAACATTTGTAATAAAATGAACAATTAAGATTAAAAAACAAAAAACAAAACAAAAAAATACCAAGTTACAGAATTTACAAAGGTTAAAAAAAGAAAAAGAAAAGAATGGACTTGTTTTCTGGGGGAGAATACTTGAAACCAAATAGTTCCCAGAGCTGGAAGAAAGCAACTAATTTATTAACATCACAAAACGGATTTTATAACTAATGCCTCTATAACCTGAGAATAGTTTATAAATGTACCAGTCAAACTTAACTGAATTCATTCTGAGTTACAGTAGTGGATAGACAATGTCCTCAAAGTTCCAAGAAGTAGTATAATTTTAAGGGACATTCATTTGGATTGCCAGGAATGGAGACTGTCACAGTTTGACATGTCGATGTGGTGAGAAGTAAACCTGAACCTGGCTGGAGAGTAGTAGTACTCAGCCTGTTCCAGTGCCCACCCCCTCATCACACTCCCCTCAGTGATCCACAGATTTTCAATGTCAACTATACCTGGATAACAACCTTGGGAGCTCTTTAATGATTGCTAGAAAGAAAGTCATATGTTAATTAACCAGACAAACTGGACATCTCAATGTATAGCTAAAGTATCTCCAAATCAAAATCGATCAGATGCTCAAACCTCAGAAGGAAGGTAAGGAGTGTAGGGGTAAGGAGGAAGAGATCAACTGAAGGACTTGCATACATGCATATAAGCCTAACCAATGGACATAGACAATAGGGGGTTCCTTAATCAATAAATAAAGAAAAAAGATACTTTAAAAAAATTACATGATAAGGAAGATGGTGCTGAAAGCAAAGAAGGAAGCCCTTGCCCCTCCCAAAGCCGAAGCCAAAGCAAAGGCTTTGAAAGCAAATAAAGCAGTGTTGAAAGGAATCCACAGCCACACAAAAAAGAAGATCCGCACATCACCCACCTTCCGACAGCCAAAGACACTAAGGCTCCGGAGGCAGCCTAAATATCCTCGGAAGAGCGCACCCAGGAGAAACAAGCTTGACCACTATGCCATCATCAAGTTCCCCCTGACTACTGAGTCAGCCATGAAGAGAGAAGACAACAATACATTGTGTTCATTGTGGATGTCAAAGCCAACAAGCACCAGATAAAACAGGCTGTGAAGAAGCTCTATGACATTGATGTGGCCAAGGTCAACACCCTGATCAGGCCTGATGGGAAGAAGAAGGCATATGTTCGACTGGCTTCTGACTATGATGCTTTGGATGTTGCCAACAAAATTGGAATCATCTAAACTGAGGCCAGCTGCCTAATTCTAAATATAAAAATTTTACACTGAAAAAAAAATTACAAGATAATATGCCCTAGCCAGTTTGACTCAGTGGATCGAGTGTTGGCCTGTGGACTGAAGGGTCCCGGGTTTGATCCTAGTCAAGAGCACATGCTCAGGTTATGAGCTCAATCCCTAGTGGGAGGCCTGCAGGAGGTAGCCAATCAATGATTCTCTCTCATCTCTGATGTTTATATCTCTCTCCTTCTTCCTTCCTCTCCGCAATCAATAAATATATACTAAAAAATAAAATAAAAATTACAAGATAATATAAAACAGACTAAAAAGTGGGATGTAAGACAAATTTGATGACAAAATACCATATCATTCATTCAAACAGAAATCCATTCAGTGCAAATGACAGTGTACTGCTCCAGTGGCATGTAATCCATGCTCCACTGCGCTATCCTTTTATCATGTGTGATGACGCCTGTGCCTTTTATTTTAATATACTATGCCAACCAGATAATTACATTTTGTTTCCCTGGTGACGATAGTCACATATCTGAGTCTGTGCTAGATAAAGAACCTGTGACCATATAATAGAGAACACACAAGGTTTGAACCACAAACTAGGCAACACTTGTACCCTTAACTAAATGAACCACACCCTGTGTTCATTTTACTACTATTCCGTGGGCACACAACTTTAAGACTAACCAATCTGGCCCAGTTGGCGTGGCTTGGTGGTTGAGCGTTGACCTATGAGCCAGGTAGTCTTGGTTCGATCCCCAGTCAGGGCACATGCCCCGTTTGGAGGCTCAATCCCCAGTGTGGAACGTGCAAGAGGCAGCTGATCAATGGTTCTCTCTTATCATTGATGATTCTATCTCTCCCTCTCCCTTCCTCTCTGAAATCAATAAAAATATTTTTTTAAAAACGACTAACCAATCTTCTTGGAATGACTTGTTATCCAAGGCAAATTCATGATCAATTAGTTCAAGTATCCCAAATTGTTCATACAAAAAAGCCAACAAAGCATAAAGCATAAAGGGCTAGAAAAAGTCACTCCCTATGTTGCTGAGGGGAAAACTGTGAACAAGTCATAAATACACAGGGATCTCTCCCTACTACAAAAACCTAGCCAACACAGAAGTGATAGAGACTCACTTTGAATATAATCCATCACTGTAAGAAAATTATAGCCAGGACAGTGTGGCCTGATGGTTGGGAATTGACCTATGAATCAAGAGGTCACAGTTAGATTACTGGTCAAGGGACATACCTGGGCTGTGGGCTCGATCTCTAGTGGGGGGCATGGAGGAGGCAGCCAATTGATGATTCTCTCTCTTCATTGATGTCTCTCTCTCTCCCTCTCTGATATCAATGAAAAAATATTTTTTTTAAAGTTATCCTTCAAAAAAAGGAAAGAAAACCACTCCAAACCATGTAGCAACAAGTCATCTATTAAAGGTAGTTTTCTATAACCCACTTTGGAAAGAAATTCCTGCTTGATTATTTATTTCAAATGAGATTGTTTTCTAAGTCCCATGGCAAGATGTGAAAATAATGCACAAGTATGACAACTACTATTAGGGTATGTTTTTTAGGTTCTGTCTCTAGTATTACAGATAACTGACAATTACATAAGCCTGACAAAGCCATACATCTGGCTGAATAACAGAACTTAAGTTCTCAGCTTATCAATGCTGTTGAAGTTATTGAAAGAAAGAGCTTGCAAAGAAAGAGTGATCTGAATTAGCTTTTTCTAATCATCTGTGTTTTGTAACTCCTCATTCTATTTCCACAATAAGAAAATCATGTGTCACACTTTTGAATGCATTACTAATGAGTGACCCACTAAGAAAATCAAAAGCTCTTAGTCAGCACCACGTGAGCTGTAAAGCTCTGCAAGTGGCAATTCCTGGCAGTTTGTTTAAAATGTTAAGGTCTTTGGTTTACACAAAATTACCACACTTTATTTTCCTTCCTGCTTAATACTTTAATCCAAAGGACCAAAATGGTCTAACCCAGGGATGGGGAAACTTTTTGGCTTGAGGGCCACAATGGGTTCTTAAACTGGACCGGAGGGCTAGAACAAAAGCAACCTGACCATGCTGGCACTCTCATCTTGGGCTGCTGGTGAAGGAGCGGAGGGGAGAGCAAGAGAACCCTCCGCTCTTTCGGCTCCAAGGGCCAGATAGAACAGCCGAACCGGCCCGCGGGCATAGTTTGCATGGCTGGAACCTGTAGAGAGCCACCTGGACATTCTTTAGATTGTTGCTGACTGGGCCCAGGATATTGGCTGAGTCATGTCAGTTGCACTCCCGCCCTGGGAGTGCGGAGATGTTCTTAGTTCCTGGCTTGTGTTTGTCCAGGATTAAGGAGTGGGTGGGACCTGGGCCCTCCCAGGCTCCTTGTTTTCCTGTGAAACCCCCTTGGTGGATTGGAGAATAAATAGATGTGCTGCACGGCTCAGGAGGTCATTGTAGTCTGCCTCTCCAGCAGAGGAGGTCAGCGGCCCTCCCAGCTCCC
Source organism: Vespertilio murinus (assembly GCA_963924515.1). Lineage (NCBI taxonomy): Eukaryota > Metazoa > Chordata > Mammalia > Chiroptera > Vespertilionidae > Vespertilio > Vespertilio murinus. Next base: position 56,757,145 of record OZ004710.1, on the reverse strand, counting down.
AGCTTAAAATCTATCTCTGTGTCTTCTCTCTTTATTTCTAATATTTCTCAATCCCTGGCCACCTCCACTTAGAACCGGTTCGTTCATCTCCCTTTCCATGCAGGACGGGGAAAAGGGAGATCCCGCCACATCAGGCCCCCCGCACTAAACAACAACAGTATTTAGAAGTACATAAAAGCTTCCTAGTTCATTATTATCATGTGGTTTAACAGCAGGTGCCACTCTTTAGAAAACCAAATTTTCTCCCCTTTCCGATAGGCATCTAGCAGTGTTGCTAGCCCTGACTGCAAATTTATTAATGGGTAACAGGGCCACAATACTAGATTCAGAGCCCCTCTATTGCTGCCTTATCTTTCAGATAGTGACTCAGGCCAGGAAGAGGAATAAAACTAAACCCAGCTATCAGTACATCCATTCTGAAGTACTTAAAAACTGCCACTTGGATAGAAAAACATTACTTTCTGACAACTGTCTGAAAGATTTTCCCAATACACTGAGAATAATATGAATTTTGACCATACCTCTTAGCTCCCCCCGCATCGGGTGACACAATAGTGCAGTTCCTCCACTCAGATATATTCTCCTTTATCCACTTCAGGACAGCTGGTTCTGCATATAAATTGTCCACAGGGATATCAAAAAAGCCCTGCAGGAAGGAGCTGGGTTAGTTTTGCTTCATTTTCCTCCTCTTGCATTTATGTATTTATTTGAATAAATTTGGCATGTAACATTGTGTGAGTCTAAAGTGTACCCTTCTCTTTTATTTATAAATGACTAACAGAATAGTGATTTGCCCAAAGAACACCTTACTGCAACATTCAGACTGATTAGAAGGTATGCTCAATGTGGGAGACTGTAAAAACAGCCCCTTTGAATCCAGGCTGTGCAAGAGAACACAGCCATAATGGGCAAAGTCAACCCTCAGCTAACCCATAACTGACCATAGGCAGGAATGAGCTGTTGAGAAAAATGACCAAGTTCAGTTGGGACCACAAATATCCAGCCAATGTGCATACTTAATGAGATGATAAAAATTTATACTGCTTTATGTTAAGGAGCAAAAGCTAACTAGTAAACCATTTAGAGATACTATCCTATATAATAAAAGCATAATATGCAAACCGCCCAAACAGTGGAATGATCTGTCGTTATAACGCACACTGACCACCAGGGGGCAGACACAAGGCAATAACTGCTCCCTGGTGGTCAGTGCGCTCCCACAGGGGTATGGCCACTCAGCCAGAAGCCAGATTCATGGCTGGTGAGTGCAGCCGCAATGGTGGGAGCCTCTCCCACTTCAGCTGCAGGCAGGCAGTAAGGAGCAAGGGGTCTAGGACTGTGAGAGCCCCGGACTGCAGGAGGGATGCATGACCATAGGCAGACATTCCCCGAGGGCTCCCGGACTGGAAGAGGGTGCAGGCCAGGCTGAGGGATGCCTTCTCCCCCCCCCCCACCTCCCCGTGCCAGTGCTCAAATCTTGTGCACTAGGCCTCTAGTAGTATATAAACTTAGTGGGAGATATTTATAATAAACTAGAGGCCCGGTGCATGGATTAGTGCAGTGGTAGGGTCCCTCAGCCTAGCCTGCACCCTCTTGCAATACGGGACCCCTCGGGGGATGTCAGGCTGTCAGTTTTGGCCTGATCCCCATAGGCCAGGTCAAGGGACCCCACTGGTGCATGAATCTATGCACCAGGCTGATCTCGGCCCAATCCCCATAGACCAGGCCAAGGAACCCCAGTGGTGTACGGGCCTCTAGTATGCATATAAGATCTTTGGTTAATCTTTTCCCAACTGCCCTTCTCTCCTCTGAGATTCATCAGTCTGTTCGATGTTTCCATGCCTGTGTGGTGAGTGTCTTCCCCTGGTGGTCATTGCACGTTATAGCTACTGGTTGAAGGGTCAGATGGATGCTTAGGCTTTTATACATATAGATGGTCACGGTTACAGAGGGTAACTAGAAGCCAGATCTGTGTTCTAATATTAGTTACTACAGATTACTTGTGTTTCTCAACTAATTTGTCCCTCTTCCATAAAATGGGTATAATCACTTGCCCTATGTACCTCACTGGATTGCCATAACCTTTAATGACAATGATTTGAAAGTCTCTTTAAGCCGAAACTGGTTTTGCTCAGAGGTAGAGCGTCGGTCTTCGGACTAAAAGGTCCCAGGTTCGATTCCGGTCAAGGGCATGTACATTGGTTGTGGGCATATCCCGGTAGGGGGTGTGCAAGAGGCAGCTGGTCGATGTTTCTCTCATTGACGTTTCTAGCTCTCTATCTCTCTCCCTTCCTCTCTATAAAATATCAATAAAATATATTTTAAAAAAATAAAAAAAGAAAGTCTCTTTAAAAAGTATAAAAAGTAGGGCATGTATGGGAGGTGGGGGGGGCAATGGTAAGATATGTACACAGATAATAATTTAATAAAAAAAGATTTAAAAAAGTATAAAAAGTATAGACATGAGGTAGTATTCTGCTCCTTTTATTCTGAATTTATGCTAGAAAGTAGGTTCCAATATCTGTGGCTCTAAATGTATTTTAAAAAATGTTAATGCTTTTTTAAATTGATTTTAGAAAGGAAGAGAGAAATATCAATGAGAGAGAAACATCAATTGGCAGACTTCTACACACCTCCTGGATCAAGCCCACAACCTGAGCATATGCTCTGACTGGGAATCAAACCAGTGTCCTTTTGGTGAAAGGGATGATGCTCAACTAACTGAGCCACACCAGCCAGGGCTCTGTGGCTCTAAATTTAATAATGAAGCCTTGACCAGGTGGATCAGTTGGTTAGAACATTGTCCCAATACACCAAGGTTTTGGGTTCAATCACGAGTCAGGGCACATATATGAATTGACCAATAAATGCAAAAATAAGTACAACAATAAACAGATGTTTCTCTCTAAAATCAATAAATAAAAAAATAAACTTAATGATGACAGTAACAACTTCCATTTATTTGGTTCCTGATAGGAACCAGGAATTATCTTATGAATTTATTTAATATGTTACTCAATACTCACAATAACAAAGCAGTGTATATTTAGATAAATTAAATAACCTGTCCAATGTTACAAAGCTCATAGGTGTTAGAGCCAGTATTTCCATCTAGGTTTGATCCCTAAGCCTACACTCTTCTGAGAATACATGACTGCCTCCCTTTTCAACCACTCCAAATGACTAAATCCATGAACTAAGGTCAATGTGAGGATGCTTAATATGTTGTCAATGTCTAGCTTATTTGAGCTGTACTTGGGCAGCATTATGCTTCTCTGCAGTCTTCAGCATTATTAGTCCTCTTCTCCCCTTCTAACCTTTAAGGTAATATTTAGTTTCCTTTGATACCTGAATTTGAGAAGCATGAAGGTCCATGGTAATAATATGATCTGCACCTGCTACGGAGAGCATATTTGCAACAAGCTTGGCTGAGATTGGAGCCCGGCTCTAAATGGAGGGGACAAAAAAAAAAAAAAAAGAGCGAATTTGAGAAAGAATTCATTTGCCCAAGAAGCATGTATTTATTGTGTAGCTACTATGTTTATGGCACTGTGCTACCAGAAAATTCAAAGAAAGTGACATGTTTACTGACTTTTGAGTACATCACAATCTAGCACAATTAAATGGAACATCACTTTGCTAGCTCAAGATACATATTAAATGAAAGAAAATGCTTTCCTACTTTTCATTTTCTTAACTTAATGTACAGATTTCCAGCCTTTCCAATGTTCAATTTAAATTAGATAATCTTTTCCAAATTTTTTTACTAAAATCACTTAACACATACATACTCAAACCTGAATAATATTCAATATATAAATCTATAGTTAATTTTGTAAATTATACCATTCCCTTACTGATCTGGTCAACCTTCTAGCAATCTCAAACCCTTAAATAATAGGTAAACACACCTGCTACACTATAAAATGGCCAAGACCATGCCCTCTATTCTGTACTCTGCAGGAGCAATATACTTTATTGGAATAAAAACACCTGGACTTTCTTTTTCAATTTCTCTGCCATTTTAAAAAAATGTATTTTCATTGTTAAGAGTATTACAGATATTCCCCATTCCCTCCCATTTGTCACCCTCTGCCCAGTTCCCACCCCGCACCAAGTCTTCACCACACTATTGTCTGTGTCCATTGGTTATGCATGTATGCATGTAAGTTCTTTGGTTAATCTTTCCTCCTTCCCCCATTCCTTTTGAGGTATGTCAGTGTGTTCTATGCTTTAATGTCTCTGGACCTATTTGTTCATCAGTTTATTTTGTTCATTAGATTCCTCATATAAGTGAGATGATGTGATATTTGTCTCTCTCTGACTGGCTTATTTCACTTAGTATAATAATTCCAGGTGCATTCATGCTGTTTCAAAAGGTAACAGATCCTTCTGTTTTACAGATGCATATGTACCAGTTTGTTTGTTTTTTACCCACTTATCTACTGATGGGCACCTGGACTATTTCCAGATCTTAGCTATTGTAAGTAATGCTGGTATGGATATAGGGGTGCATATGTGGCCTTCTCCAATGCACTGTAGATACATCTTTGGATTGATTACAATAAACAAAATAGACCTGCAAAGTTTAATGTATATACCTTGTCCTTTAATATACCACATAAATAAGGCTGTGTGTGTGTGTGTGTGTGTGTGTGTGTGTGTGTGTATGTAATGAGACCAAGTATTCATGTAACAGACTTCAAGTTTTATGAAAAGGTCACAACTATAACCTTATGAGGATCCCAAAGGATCTACAATAGTTTAAAAATATTCTACTCCATGGGAGCTGGTGCTTAGTCTTATTGATATAATTAAATAATAGCAGTGAGCTAACTGAAAGTCACAAATTATGACTAGAACAAAATATAGTCTACAAATGTATTGCTTTATACAAACCAATCACATGCCAACTGTTTTTAAAGATCAGGAAATGCCTAAGAGAATGTGATTTGAAAAATCCCCTCTAAATAGAGATATAATGATCAATATAATTTGATGAACAAGAATAGATCCAGAGACAAATGGCAGGGTAGTGGGGGTTACAGAGCAACCAAAGGACTTATATGCATGCTATTAGCATAACCAATGGACACAGACACTGGGGTGGCAGGGGCTTACCCAGGGTGGGAATGGCTGCAGGGTGGTGGTGGGGGGCGGTCAAGCGGGGAAAAAAGAGACATATGTAAAACTTTAGAGAATAAAAAATTATCCTGTAAATACATATCTGATGGGCAACCCACTTTGGGCGCTCTGCAAAAAAATTGATTATATAATTATTTATTATATTATTATTATATAGGCTGTCCTGTGTGGCCCAGTGGGTATTCAGCCTATATAATGAATTAGAGAGGGAGAGAGAGAGAGAGAGGGAGAGAGAGAGAGAGGGAGAGAGAGAGAGAGAGAGAGAGAGAGAGAGCCTATATAATAAAAGCCTAATATGCAAATCGACTGAATTTATTGCTAGAAGAGTCCATCTATTTCTCAATAAACTTTGTTTCTGCTTTTAAAAAATTAAAAATAAATTATATATATATATATATATATATATATATATAAAAAAAAATATATATATATATATATATATGTAAAATGATTAAGGAATATTTTTGGTGACTTTGGGCAAGTGCTCATGATTTCCCTGTTGAAAAACATTTTTAAAAAAATTTTAAGTCTTTACTGTTTAAAGTCTTACATAAGTCTCCTTTTATAAACATCCTATATAATAAAGAGGTAATATGCAAATTTACCATCACTCCAACACATAAGTTGGCTGCCCCCATGTGGACACAAGATGGCCAGCAGGGGAGGGCAGTTGGAAGCTACCAGGCCTGTACAGGAGGGCAGTTGGGAGGACCAGGCCTGCAGGGGAGGGCAGTTGGAGGCGATCAGTTCTGTAGCAAAGGGCAGTTAGAGGTGACCAGGCTGGCAGGGGAGGGCATTTGGGGGCGACCAGGCCTGCAGAGGAGGACAATTGGGGATGACCAAGCCAGCAGGGGAGGGCAATTAGGGGCAATTGGGCAGGCAGGGGAGGGAAGTTAGGTGCAATTAAGCTGGCAGGGAAGTGGTTAGGGGGTGATCAGGCTGGAAGGCAGAAGTGGTTAGGGGCAATCAGGCAGGCAGGCAGGTGAGTGGTTGGGAGCCAGAAGTCCTTGGTTATGAGAGGGATATTCAATTGCCTGTTTAGGCCCAATCCCACCAGATATCTCTTGAAGGGTCTCAGATTGGAGAGGATGCAGGCTGAGCTGAGACACACACACACACACCTTGTGCACGAATTTCATGCACCACGCCTCTAGTTGTTTTTTTTTTTTTATTAAAGGAGAGTCTGTTCCTACCTTATCCTTCTTATCCTGCCGGGCATAAGGGAAGCATGGAATGACTGCAGTAACCCTGCTGGCTGAAGCAATCTTACAGGCATTAATCATGATCAAAAGCTCCATTAGATTGTCATTAATTTCACCACAGCCACTCTGAACGATGTAGACATCCTCTCCACGGACACTTTCGCCAATTTCAACACTACAAATAGGAATGGACAACAAAAACAATAGATTTTAGAGTACTATACTTCTACAGACAGTAAGGTCTAAAAACCATAGCTTTTTACCAGTATGCTATGGTTTACAACTGCATGTGAACAGTTATTGCCTTGGACTTCTGGAGGGCCCTTATTGCAGAAGCAGTTTACTGTCTCAGTTTACTCCAGTTCACTATACAAGTATTACCTATTTTTTATATGGGAAATGGCATGGAAAAAAAGTACTCACAAGTAATTGAACCATAATTCAATAGTCAGCCTATATCTCATTTTAGGTACAAGACATGAATACAAATTTGATATTCTAGTGGCATTTGTGACTATCACAATCCACATATAACAAAAGTAGAAAGGAATCCACATATAACAAAAGTATATGAATAAGGAATGAATTACTTCTGTTCTATAAAGATTCCTTCTATAGAAGACAGTATCACATCTACCATTTGGACCAGTTCACTCAACAAATATTAAATGTTCCATTGCGCTAGGTGCCAGGGACACATTGAGAAGAAAACAGATTTGGTCTTTACCCTCATTCTATGCTAACTATACCCTGGTCCAATTAGTAAGTATTGTTTTAAAATTTTCCACAGGAAACACTGGTTGTTATGGCTCAGTTGGTTGGGCATCATCCCTTGTACCGAAAGGTTGCTGGTTCGATTCCTGGTAGTGGCACATGCCCAGGTTTCAGGCTCCATCCCCAGTTGGGGGTGTGCAGGAGGCAGTGAGTCGATGTTCCTCTTTCACACAGATGTTTCTCTCTCTCTTTCTCTTTCCCTCCCTCCCTCTCTAAAATCAATAAAACTTATTTTTTAAAATGACAATTCCACAGGAAGTTACTATAATTGTGGGGCTATCATTTACCATAAAAATGAAAATTTTAATGTCTACTAGTATACTTGGATCATTAACAATAATAACTTAGAATTAAAAAATAAGCTCAGGTCAGCCTGTGGAATGAAGGATTCTGGGTTCAATTCGGTCAAGGGATACACCTCAGTTGCAAGCTCAATCCCTGGCCCTGGTCAGAGCACATGTGGGAGGCAACCAATCGATGTGTTTTTCTCACATCAATGTTTCTCTATCTGTCTCTCGCCCTGTCCCTTCCACTCTCTTTAAAAATCAATAGAAAAATATCCTCAGGTGAAGATTAACAAAAACAAACAAAACAAACAAACAAAAAATATGCTCAGTAATAACTCAAAACACCATTTCCCCTATTTATTCTTTGGTTGGGAGTGCTTGTGGATGCACATTTGTGTGTGTGTGTGTGTGTGTGTGTGTGTGTGTAGTAGTAGTAGTAGTAGTAGTAGTAGGTGTAAATACGCATAAATCAGAATGGTTGGTAACATTAAGAAAAAACTTCAATAGGCGAATTCCATTGCCAGAAGGAACTAATACAGGTGTAATTATTATTTAATATTTACTTCTTTTCAATCCAAATAACAATAAAAAGAAGCCCACTTCTTAAAACGAATTGGGTTAATTTATATAGTTAGTAAAGCCAGAAAAATAAAAGCATATGTTAAAAAATCAAAACAGAAAGAAATTACAACAGGGATGTTGAAATTCCTGGAAATAAACCCTCTTTAAGCACAAAATTCAATAACTATTTTAGTCTCCTCCCACGACCACAACAAAATTACAACTAAACTACAAAAAATGATCATTTTGAACCTCCTGAAGTCTAGCTAAATAGAAGTCTTATAACTAAGGATATACAAAAGAAGCTACAAGATTGATAGAAGAGGTGAAGACAGAACACTGAATGGATTGAATGAGCAGGAGGAAAGAGTCCCAGCCCCATGCAAGCCTCCCCAGCACAGGAAGAGAAGTGCTGGGAAGAAAAGTCCCCACAATTTCTGGTTGTGAAAACCAGCAGGGGTTATGGCTGAGAAAGTTTGTCTAAGTGAGACTGAGGGCTGCTAGAGTCCCAGGGGGTCCTCTTACAGGGCCAGCACATTAATTTACTTGCTGACGGACTCTGAGCTCCAGCGCTGGGGCAGCAGCTAAAAAAACACCAGGGACTAACAGGAACTATCTGGCTTCAAGACAAGGACTTGGAAGGGAAGCTTTCTCCAGGAAAGAAGTATGTAGGAAGCCATTGTTCCTTCCCTGAGCCTTCCCCCATCTAGCCTACAGGCATAGGCAGGTGACACAGGTGACAAGTCTGAGTCTCCATCAACCAGCTAACAAGGTTGGTTTTGCCCTGGTGATCCCCTGAGATTCTGTCCCATCCAATTTGCAGGCCCACCCAAGCCACTTCCAAGGGCTTTTCATCAATGACACACCCAAAGGGCAGACTTAGCAGACACAAGAATGCCCCACTAATGTGAGTCCTGTTCCATAGGGTCAGCCACCAAACAGCACCTCCACTATAATTATGCCCATTCCACACAGCCAATCATCTGATGGTCAATCCTTCCCAATGACTTGCCAAAAGCAGTCAAAGCTCAAGTACAATAGGAGAGTACACACAACCCACACAAGGGACACACTTGAATACCCACTGGGCCTCACAGGACAGCCTATATAATAAAAGCCTAATATGCAAATCAAATGAATGGCAGAATGACTGGTTGTTATGACATGCACTGACCACCACGGGGTAGGTGCTCAATGCAGGAGCTGCCCCCAGCTCGCAGACCTCAGGCAAGCCAAGGCAGGTGCCAGAGAGAGGCGATCAGCGGTGGTGGCAGGGGCAGGGACAGCAAGTAGATGGCCCCTGGCTGGCTAAGGCAGGTGCCAGTGGTGGGACCCCCTGATTGGCCCTGATTGCCGGCCAAGCCTAGGGACCCTACCTGGGCACGAATTTTGTGCACAAGGCCTCTAGTCTATTATATTAGGCCAATCTACCAATACCAGAAGACATGGCACCTCTACCTAACACACAGAATCAAATATAGGGAGACAAAGAAACATGTTCCCAAATGAAAGAACAAAACAAAACTCCAGAAAAAGAACTAAACAAAATGGAGAGAAGCAATCTACCAGATTGCTGTAAAAACTGTAAAACACTGGTTATAAGGAGGTGCAATGAACTTAGGGGAAGAACAGATGATCTCATTGAGAACATGAACAGATAGGAAACATAAAAATGGAGATAGAGGCCCTGGCTGAGTAGCTCAGTTGGTTACAGCATCATCCCAATACCTAAAGGTTGTGGGTTCAATCCCCAATCAGAGCACATACAAGAATCAATTAATGAATGCATAAATAAGTAGAATAACAGATCCATGTCTCTCTCTCTCTCTCTCTCTCTCTCTCAAAATAAATATATATTTTTAAATGGGCATAGAAAACGTTTAAGAAGTCAGAAATGAAGAATATAATAACTGAAATTAAGAATATATTATTGCCCTGACCAGTTTGGCTCAGTGGATAGAGTTTCGGCCTGTGGACTCAAGGGTCCCAGGTTCAATTCCAGTAAGGGGCATGTACCTTGGATGCAGGCACATCACCAGTAGGCAGTGTGCAGGAGGCAGCTGATCGAAGTTTCTCTCTCATCGATGTTTCTAACAACTCTCTATCCCTCTCCCTTCCTCTCTGTAAAAAAAAAAAATCAATAAAATATACATATATTTTTAAAAACAGTAGGTTACGCAGAGGATCAAAACAGAAATTTGGAAGACCAGGTAGCAGAAAACACCCAATCAGAACAGAAAAAAAAAAAAAATCTCCCCAAATGAGGATAGTTTACCTTACCCTATGGGCCTCAGGCCATCATGCATACTAATACTCACATCATAAGAGAAAAGCGGGTGCAAGGAATTGAAAGCCTATTTGAAGAAATAATGGAAAACTCCCCTAACCTAGCAAAGGACATATACAATTGTAGAAAGTGCAGAGAACCAAACAAGATGAACCTAAAGAGGCCCACATACCAAAGCATATAATAATCAAAATGATAAATGTTAAAGAGAGAATCTTTTTCTTATTTTTAGACAGAGAGGAAGTGGAAGAGAGAAACATTGACTTGTACTCTATTTATATATTCAGTTTGCTTCTTGTATGTGCTTAAACTGGAGATTGAACCTGCAACCTTGGTATATTGGGAGGATGCTCTAACCAACACAGCTACCTGGCCAGGGCCAAAGAGAGAATCTTTAAAGCAGCAAGAGAAAAGCAGTTAGTTACCAACAAATAAACTGCCATAAGGCTGTCAGTTGATTTGTCAACAGAAACTTTGCAGGTCAGGTAGGGATTGGTACAAAATGTTCAAAATGATAAAAAGCCAGGATCTACAACCAAGATTTCTCTACCCAGCAAAATTAGAATCATTTAGATGGAAGGACAGATAAAAGAATTTCCAGAGAGAACCAAGATGGCAGCCTAGGTAAGCACCTAAACTGCCGCCTTGTACAACAATGTAAAAAACAACTAAAATCAGAACGGACTTCACCCAAAACACAGGAAAGCTGGCAGAGTGGGAAATCCACAACTAGAAAGAAGGAGAGAGGCTCACAGATAGGACTGGGAGCCGGAAAGCACTGAGGTAGAGAGTCGCTGGTGCATGCAGAGAGGAAGTGCGGCTGAATGCCTGGCTAGGGAGAGAGGAGGAATTCCTGACTGCACTGAACCCTTTTCAACTGTACTGAACCCCAACCCCGGCAGAAACCCCATGAACCCAGGCTCATATGGGTGGAGTCTGGACTGTAGAGAAAGGCACCCAGAGACTCAGAGACTGGGAGCCGCAGTGGGCAGGGTCTACAGTCGCGTGCGAGCATGTGCAGAGGTCTGACCGTGGAGGTTGCTGCAGCCTCTCCATAGTGGAAGGAGTCAGAAGCTCCGGACTACAGAGACCCAACACAATTTCAGGCAAGCCTCTGGGGTACCCACGTTTTTGCACGGGGAATCTGGGACGGTCAGGTGGAAACTCAGGGGAGTGGCAGAAGACAGAGGTCAGGCGGAAACTCAGGCAAATGCACAAGGGCAGGGCTTATGAGAAGCCAAGACTGTCAGCTCAGCCCTGACACCATCCAAGCTCAGCACAGAGGCTTCTGCAATTTTGCAAGTCTGATCCTATAAGACGGTCTCCAATACAGAAGGTATCCCAGAGTAGACACAGCTGACACCCACATTCAATTGGCCTGAAGGTCAATTCCTCCCAGGGATACCAACAACAATAAAGACTTAGCTACAACAAGGCTGTACACACAGCCCACAAAGGGGAGCACGAAGAGTGTCTACCTCAGGTAACTGAGGAGGCTGACCTACTGGGCCATATAGAACACACAAAACCATCCTATCAACTCTGGGAAGCAAGGAAATGCTGAGACAAAAAAATAGATCTCAAATGAAAGAGATGGAAGATATAGAGTTCATAACCATGGTTATAAGGTTATGCAAGAATATTCTAGAAAAGGCCAAAAAATTTCATGAGACCCAACTAAAAATTATACATAAACTGACTAAACTGTAAAATATTATGAAGAGATCCAACAGCAGAATGGAGGAACACAAGAATCAGGTCAAAGAGCCAAAAGACACTCCACTGGAGAAGCAGAAAGAAAAGATAATCCAGAAAGTTGAAGATAGTGTAATGAGCTCCTGGGACAACATCAAGCATACCAACATCAGAATTATGAGGGTGCCAGAAGAAGAGAGTGTGCAAAATACTGAAAACATATTTGAAGAAATAATATCAGAAAACTTCCCCTACCTGGTGAAAGAAATAGACTTACAAGTACAGGAAGCCTACAGAACCCCAAACAAGAGGAATCCAAGGAGGAACACTCCCAAGACACATCATAATTAAAATGCCAAGGGCAAAAAACAAAAAGAGGATCTTACAAGCAGAAAGAGAAAAGCAGTTGCTTACTTATAAGGGAGCATCCATATGACTATCAGCTGATTTCTCAACAGAAACTACCGTGTTTCCCCGAAAATAAAACCTACTTACAGGTTTCCTTCCGAGTGAAATATAAGATATCCCCCTGAAAATAAGGCCCCCAGGCTCTGTCTCAGAATGAAAATTAATTTACCATAAACTGGTCGTTAGGGCCGCCACGACTGGTGTCTAGCAACCAGTAACATTACGCAGAGTCCTGACATCACTGCTGTGTGTAGGCGGAGTGGAGGTCAGAGTGAGAGGTGAGCGAGGGGAGGGAGGAGGAGACTTTCGCAGATGTGTGTAGAAGAGGAGGATTATAGTGGATGGGACGCAGAGAAGGTGGTGAGTGCTGGTCTGTCTCTGGTGACACTACCTGATGCTCGCGGCTGCCTTCATGATAACTTAAGGTTCTCAGTCATTGGCAGACCCTCTCCAGCCCAGATCCAGGCCCCAGCAAGCCCAGTGACAGTCCCCAGGCAGGCCCCAGGGGGTAAATGTCTGATAAAGGGGTAGGGGGGATGTCTGGTGAAGGTGTTCAGTGGCACAGGGGTGGGGGGAGGGGGATCACTTAAAATGACACAGGAGGATCAATAGGGGTTACTAAAATCGTAATCCCCCCCTCTGATTCTCATGTGCCATTTTGGTTCCCCTCTCTGACCCTCCCTGTATCATTTTAAGTGATCCTCATCCCCACACCTTGATACCCCAATTCCTTTTTCTTAACCTCTAGAAATGAGCACAAAAAGAAAAAGCTACTCCGTGGAGTACAAGAAAGGAATCGTGGAAGACTCTTGGGGCCAAAATCTTACTGCTTTCTGCAAAGAGAAGATGTTGAGTATCCGATTGGTCCAAAAATGGCGAGCAGAGTATGATAACCTCGTTGAGCAAGAGGAAAAGGGAAATGCTAAAAAGCACAAGTGTGGATCAGGTCAGCAACCATTATTTTCCGAGCTGGAATACCTGATCTGTGAATGGGTTGTTGACAGGAGAGCAAAGGCTTTGGTTGTGAATAGGGCTCAGATTCAAGAATTTGCCCTTGCATTGGCACCACAGTTTGACATAGCCCCCGAAGACTTATAAGCATCTCAACACTGGCTGGATAATTTCCTTCAGCGAAGTGAACTGTCTTTAAGAAGATCTACAACATTGTTTAGGTTGGAAGATACTCAAGTTATTAAGCGAGCACTTGCATTCAAGTCCTTTATTGATGATGCTGACTTCTCTAAATACAATCTTTCCAACATGATTGCTATGGATGAAACTGCAGTGTTTATGGGCCAATCATTCAAACAATTGAACAGCGAGGTGCCTCCTTAGTGTACATTCCCTCCACTGCTTACGAAAGTTCACGTGTTTCCTGTATTTTGGCAATTCATCTGGATGGCACTAAAATCCTACCTTTAATCATTTCTAAGGGCAAGAAGGAAAAGATTGAATGTGTTTTGGGCATTTTTATTCTTGAAACTGAAAAAGTCTGGGCCACACAAGCAGTTATAAGGAAGTGGGTCGATTAAATGCTGCCGCTTGTTATGTGAGGGAGCCAAAGACGTCTGCTAGTCTGGGATGCAGCCAGCACTCACCGCACTAAAGACATTTCTTCAGGAAAGAAAAATAGATCAGATAATGATTCCCTCAGGAATGACGGCTATCTCCAGATTGCAATAAAGAAGCTATTCAAAGACAATTTTCACATGGAAATTAATGACTACATTGAAAATAGAATGGAGAGAAATCAGCATGGAAACTTTGTGAAACCTAAACTGCAAGAAGTTGTGACTTGGGTGAAGAATTCATGGCAGAAAATCACTGACAGTTGCATTGCAAATGCACTGCAAGCGGGCTACCTTGACAAGAAGTACTCATTTAAAGACAGTGCTATTGCTAAACATGAGAGATGTGGTCCACTGATTCTGAAAAAAAAAGGAGTCATAAGAAATTCACCAGGAAGGAAATTCAGGAATTGGGTTGTTATGATGATGTTCCAGAATATGATTGTCATTGAATGAGTAAATTCTTTTAAAAAAATATATATTTTGTTTTTTTACAGAAAGGAAGAGGGAGGGATAGAGAGTTAGTAACATTGATGAGAGAGAATCATCGATCAGCTACCTCTTGCACACCTTCTACTGGAGATGTACCCGCAACCAAGGTACATGCCCTCGATTGGAATCGAACCGGGGACCCTTCAGTCCGCAGGCTGACCCTCTAACCACTGAGATAAACTGGTTTCGGCTATGAGTAAATTCTTTTTTTTTTATTAATTTATTTTTTTTTATTAATGTATTATATTGTGTACATATCTTACGATTGCCCCCCCCCCCACCTCCCATTCATGCCCTCCCTCCCAGAGTTCTGTGTTCCTTGGTTGTATTCATGCATACCAGTACTTCGGTTGTTCTCTTATCTCCCCCGATGTCTCCTTCCCCTCCCTGCTGTCATTTGACAATCTGCTTGTTTTATGGTGACTATCTCATGATCGCATGAATAGAATCCGCTCCTCATTTGGCAGTTTGTTTGTTTTATGGTGGCTATTTCAGGACCACCCGAATAGAGTCCGCTCCTCCTCTGGTTCTCACCGCCCCTCCCCCTGGGTCACAGGGCTCACCCGGGGAACAGGACCCCCTGGGACATACGGCTCACCCGGGGCACAGGGTCCCCTGGGACACACGGCTCACCCGGGGCACAGGGCCCCCTGGGACCCACGGCTCACCCAGGTCACAGGGCCCCTGGGACACACGGCTCACCCGGGGCACACGGCCCCCTGGACATATGGCTCACCCAGGGCACACGACCCCTCTCGGGCGCTGGGGTCTCGTATTGGAGGGGCCGCGCTAGCTCCTTGTTAGCAAGGCAGGCAGGCTTGGGCGGTTGCAGGCGGGCTTAGATGGCTGCAGGCGGGTAGACCGCCCTCAAAGGTGTCTCGTTCGGTGCGGAAGCGGAGCAGCCGCGGATGCGGAGGCTAAGTTATGAGGCCGCCCACTCTCTGAGCCCAGGGCGTAGTGAGCTCTGTTCTCGGTAGATTTCCTTTATTTGCAGTGGTGGTGGCAGGTGGTGGTGGCTGGTGCAGCAGCGATGGTCGCTCCTGTGGTTCAATTTCCACTGTAGTTTTAAAGTTCACATGGCGGCAGTGGCAGGAGCTTCAGCTCGGCCATGTGGCGGCTGAGGGAGGACTCGCCGGGGCCACTAACAGAAGGTGCCGTGCTGGCTCCTCACCAGCACCGCGGGTGTGCTGGGAAGGTTGTTGGTGGGCTGAGATGGCTGCGGGTGGAGAGACTGCCTTCAATGGTGTCTCCTTTGTTGCGGAAGCGGAGCTGCTGTGGATACAGAGGCTAAGTTCTGAAGCCACACTCTCTCTGAGCCCGGGGCGTAGTGAGCTCTGATTTAGGTGGATTCCCATTCGCGGGGGCGGCTGTGGCGGGTGCGGCAGTGACGGTAGCTTCTGTGTCTCAATTTCCCCTGTAGTATTAAAATCCACATGGTGGTAGTGACGTAAGATTTGGAGCCGGCTGCTGGCTGTGGCAGCGGAAAGACTTGCTGGGATGCAAAGGGAAGGCGCCGCACCAGCTCCCCACCAAGAAGGTGCGTGCAGAGACTGGTCCCAGCTGGCCACAGGCTGGGAGACGCCGCGACAGCTCCTCAGGATGGTTGTGGGCAGGAGCCGAAGGTCCCATAACAGCTCCCTGGTTCCCATGGCCAGTGCGCTGGCCCAGTCCTTGGGCCCCAGGGCGGAGCGAGGTCTGGCTTCCCTCATTCATGGCGGCAGTGTCTCCGGCTGGTCCGGTTTCGCCAGTTTTAAACTCCACATGGCAGCAGCAGTGCCCTGCTTGGTGTTTAGTTGTAGCCTTCCCATTTCTGGGCCAAGCTGGCTGTGGGCGGGGAGACACTACACCATCTCCTCGCCCGCACTGCAGGCGGGCTGGGATGGCTGCGGGCTGGGAGGTCGCGCTCACAGGCTTCTCATCCAGGCAGGGGCCAAAGGCGAGGCGGAGGCCCACATCAGCTCCCATGGCGGCCGGCGGGGCTGGCCCACTCCCTGGGCCCCGGGGCGGAGCGAGGTCTGGCTTCCCTCATTCCTAAGGTTCCATAACAGCTCCCTGGTTCCCATGGCCAGCGCGCTGGCCCAGTCCTTGGGCCCCAGGGTGGAGCGAGGTCTGGCTTCCCTCATTCATGGCGGCAGCGGCTCCGGCTGGTCCAGTTCCGCTGTAGTTTTAAACTCCACATGGCAGCAGCAGTGTCCTGCTTTGTGTCTAGTTGTAGCCTTCCCATTTCACCAGCTTTCCTGTGGGTCTGGTGCGATCCCTTTTGATTTTATCTGTTGTTTTTTTTCCAAATTGTTGAGGAGATGGCGGCCCAGGAGACTTCCTAGGCCGCCATCTTGCTTCGGTCTCTATGAGTAAATTCTTGATACGGAAGGATTCACAGTTTGTCTGATTTGTGTTGACAACTACCGTAGTACCGTACCATATACAGGTAATAAATTTCCTTTATTTTCATTTAACAATAAATGTGTATCGTATTCTTCATGGAAAAATAATACATCCCCTGAAAATAAGACCTAGCACATCTTTGGGAGCAAAAATTAATATAAGACACTGTCTTATTTTCAGGGGAACCGGGTATGCAGGCCAGAAGGGAATGGCAAGAAATGTTCAAAGTGATGAACAGCAAGAACCTATAACCAAGATTACTGTATCCAGCAAAGTTATCATTCAGAATTGAAGGGCAGATAAAGAGCTTCACAGATAAGAAAAACTTAAAGGAGTTCATCACTACCAAACCGGAATTATATGAAATGCTAAAAGGCATTATTTAGGAAAAGGAAAAAGATCAAATGAATTAAAAATCTGAGGAACAGAATAAACTGGTGAATATAATGAAATCAGGGGCAAAGAAAGGGAATGGATTGATAATTATCAGGGGGAAAGGAGTGTGGGGGTGCAGAAAGAGACTGGATTAAAATCATATTACCTATGGATGAGGACAATGGCGGGGGTGGATAATAAGGGCAGAGAGTGGGGTGGGAACCGGGTGGAAGGGAGCTATGGGGGGGGGAAAAGAGAGAAACAATTGTAATAATCTGATCAATAAAGATTTATTAAAAAAAAAAAAAACAACTTCCAGACAAGAAAATGCTAAAGGAGATCAGCACGTAACCAGTATTATAAGAATTGTTAAAGGGATTTTTATTATGAGGAAGAATAAAATAATAAAAAATATGAATAATAGTCCTGGCCAGCTTTCCCAGTGGTTAGAGCATTGGCCCCTAGACCAAAGGGTTGTGAGTTCAATTCCTGATCAAGGGCATGTACTTCTGTTGCAGGCTCAAAACCTGGTCCAGCTGAAACCAGTTTGGCTCAGTGGATAGAACGTCGGCTTGCAGACTCAAGGGTCCCAGGTTCGATTCCAGTCAAGGGCATGTACCTTGGTTACGGGCACATCCCCGGTAGGGGGTGTGCAAGAGGCAGCTGATTGATGTATCTCTTTCATCGATGTTCCTAACTCTCCACCCCTCTCTCTTCCTCTCTGTAAAAAAACAATATATTAAAAAAAAAAACAACTTGGTCCAAGTCAGGGTGCAAATGGGAGGCAACCAATCAATGTGTCTCTCTCACATGGATGTTTCTCTCTCTCTTTCCCCACCTCCCACCTCCTATCCACTCTAAAAATAAATCAATGGAAAAAATACCCTTGGGTGAAGATTTTAAAAAATATGAATACAAAATGGCAATAATTATACACCTATTAATGATTACTTCAAACATAAATGGGTTAAATGTTCCAATCAAAAGGCATAGAATGTCTGAATGTATAAGAAAACAAAACTCATACATATACTGCCTACAAGAAAACCACTTCAGATTTAAAGACACATAGCCTGAAAGTAAAGGGATAGAAAAAGATATTTCATATAAATGGAAACAAATAAAGAAAAAGCAGGGGTAGCAGTACTTGTATCACACAAAATAGACTTTAAAACAAAGACAAAAACAAGAGCAAAGAAGAACCCTGCAATTTCACTTCTGGGTATTCATCCACAGAAAACCAAAACACTAATCTGAAAAGATATGTTCACTGAAACATTATTTACAATAGTCAAGATAGGGAAGCAACCAAGTGTCCATTGACAGATAAATGGATATAGAAGTGGTACAACCTTAAACTAACACAAAATAATACTGAATGTAAACTATAATTAAAAAATAAATTGCAAAGACATAAATCTTAAAATAAAAAAAGTGGTACATATATACAGTAGAATATATTCAGCTATAAAAAAAGAAAAAATCTTGCCATTTGTGGCAACATGGATGGACATGGAGGGCCTTATCCTAGGGCTGTGGTTGGCAAACTGTGGCTCTCGACCCACATGCTGCTCTTTGGCTCCTTGAGTGTAGTTCTTCCACAAAATGCCACAACCTGGGCGATTCTATTTTGAAGAAGTGTTAAAAGAAGTTTAAGTTTAAAAAATTTGGCTCTCAAAAGAAATTTCAATCGTTGTACTGTTGACATTTGGCTCTATTGACCAATGAGTTTGCCAATCACTATCCTAAGGGAAATAATTCAGAGAATGACAAATATAATGTGATTTTACTTATATGTAGAATATAAAGAACATTATAAATGAGCAAACAAAAACATAGATACAGAGAACATTTTCCTGGCTACCAAATGGGAGTAGGGTTGGAGGGATGGGTGAAAAGAGATTAAGATGTGCAAATTGCCAGTTTGATACCAATTGATATTTCTCTTTCTCCCTCTTCCTCCTTCTCTCTAAAATCAAATTTTAAAAAAAGAAACTAGAAAATGAGCAATATAAACCCAAAGTTAAAAAAGAAGAAGAAAAAGAGGGGATCCAAGATGGCGGCATAGGTAAACACACCTAAACTACTGTCATGCACAACAACTTCCAAACTACAACTAAAAGACAAACATCTATCACCCAGTGTATCACCCAGAACCACGGGAAAGCTGGCTGAAAGGAAGCTCTACAAGTAGACTGAAAGAGAAAGGAGCATTCAGGGCACAAGCACTGAAAAACTGAGGTACGGGGACACACGAGTGATATGGGCTGACAGCGGGCATTGCTTTCTTCAACCCGAAGAGAGACAATCTCCCAATTCCTCTGAAATCCAGTTTCTGGAGAGAAGCTAGACTGTCTCCCATCAGGCCAGAAAGTGAGAGTGGCCTGCTTGCAGAGCTGCGCGCAAGTATAATTGTTTGCTGTGCTGGGGCGCTAGACTCGGGGATGTGGTCAGAGAGGCAGAGATGGCTGACTGGCAGCCATTGCTGTTTGCCATGCCCTAACCTAGTGACACCGAGACTCCGCCCCGCACAATCTACAAACACACCCAATCTCCAAACAGCGACTTTTACATATGGATGGCCTTCTCTATTACAGTTTAACCTAGCAAACTTGCAACCTGGTGCAGATAGTTCCAAAGCTTCCAAGCTCCAAGCAGGAAGGAGAGGACTGTAGTTCTCACTGTAGCTTGTGCAGGATGGCCTCAGACAGTAACTGAACTGCACCCCATTGGAGATCCAGAAGCCAGTGTACCTAGTGTCAGTTTCAACTCCTCACACCCATAAGTGACACATTCAGGAGATGGACTCAGTGAGCACCAAAGCCCCACTGAAACAAGTCGCGTCTCCAGCGCAGCAGTTCTTCCTTTTATAGACATAGCAGGTCCTCACAGCCAATTGGCCTAGAGGTCAATTCCTCCCAGTGTACCAACAGCAACCAAGTCTTTGCACCCAGCCCACGAAGAAGTGTATCAAGAATGACCACCTCAGGTGATTGGGGAAGCTGAGCTACTGGCCCCTATAGGTCACCGACCACACAAAGCCACTCCATCAACACAGGGAGGCAGCCAAAATGAGGAGACACAGAAGCATGTCATGAATGGGAGAGATGGAGGAAAGTAAACTACTGGACAACACAGTTCAGAACCACATTTATAAGGTTACTCAAAAATCTTCTAAAAACCTTTGAGAAACTTGATGAGACCTACAAGAAGCTTGGTGAGACCTTCAAGGACCTTAATGAGAATGCCCCCCCCCCCCAAAAAAAATGGAAAAGGACCAGTCAGAAATCAATCATACACTGTTTGAAATAAAGAATATACAGAAACTCAACTGTAGATCAATGTACCCCAACAGTCAAAACAAAGAGCTGGAATATGAGGAAGAAAAAAAAAAAAAACAAAAAAAAAAAACAACCAGAGAGGCAGAAAGAAAGAAGAATCCAAAAGTGTGAGGATAGTGTAAGGAGCCTCTGGGATGGCTATAAGTGTACCAACATCTGGATTTTGGGGTGCCAGAAGAAGAGAGCAAGCAGGATATTGAAGGCCTATTGGAAGAAATAATGACAGAAAACTTCCCCTACCTGTTGAAAGAAATAGACTTACAAGTTCATGAAGCACACAGAAGCCCACACAAGAGGAATTCAAAGAAAACCACACCAAGACACATCATAATTAAAATTAAAGGGCAAAAGACAAAGAGAGAATCTTGAAAGCAGCAAGAGAAAACAGCTAGTTATCTACGAGTACCCATATGACTGTCAGCTGATTTCTCAACAGAAACTATGCAGGCTAGAAGGGAATGGCAAGAAATATTCAAAGTGATGAACAGCAAGAATTTACAACCAAGATTACTCTACCCAGCAAAGCTATCATTCAGAATTGAAGGTCAGATAAAGAGCTTCACAGACAAGAAAAAGTTATAGGAGTTCATCATCACCAAACCAGGATTACATGAAATGCTGAAGGGTATTCTTTAAGAAGAGGAAAAAGAAGAAAAATGTAAAGGTAAAAATTATGAACAACAAAAAGACATCAAATGTATATCTACCAACAAGTGAATCTAAAAATCAAGTGAATAAAAAATCTGAAGAACAAAATGGACTGGTGAATATAATAGAATCAGGGACATAGAAAGGGAGTGTACTAACAATTCTCAGGGGGAGGGGTGTCTAAGGGGTGCAGCAAGAGACTGGACAAAAATCTTACACCTATGAAGACAGTGGTGAGGGTAAGGGCATGAGGTGGGATGGGGAATCAGGTGGAGGGCAGCTATGGGGGGGGGGGGGAAGAGGAATACCTGTAATAATCTGAACAATAAAGATTTATTATTTTAAAAAATAAATAAATAAAAATTTTAAAGAAGAAAAAAACCCATAAGAACAGAAATCAATAAATTCAAAACAGTAAAACAAAACAGAGATAAAACAATGAAACAAAAAGTTGTCTTTGGGGGGAAGGAAAATCAGTAAAATTGATAAACCTCTAAGAAAACTAACCTAAAAAAGCTTCATTAAAGAATTTTACCAAAGAGTTAAAGAATTAGCAAAATCTTTTTGAGAAAACAGATGAAGAAATTATTTTCCAACTCATTTTATGTGGCCAGTATTACCCAGCTAACAAATCAGAGAGACTATACTAATAAAAGAGTAATATGCCAATTAGACTGGGAGACCTTCCAGACATCCTTCAGGATAAAGCCATGGTGGCAGGGCTGAGGGAGAGGTGATTAGGAGCAATTAGGCTGGCAGGGGAGGTAAGTTGGGGTGAGCAGGCCAGTGGGTGTCAGGGGGCAGTTAGGACTGAGAAGGCTGGCAGGGTGGGGAGTTGGGGGCAAGCAGGCCAGTGGGGGGGGGGGCAGTTGGGTGTAAGCAGGCTGACAGGGGGGCAGTTGATGGTGAGCACGCCAGCAGGAGGGGGAAGTTAGGGGTGATCAGGTCTGAAGGGGGGGACAGTTGGGGGCAATCAGGCCAGTAGGCAGAGTGGCTAGGGATGATCAGGCAGGCAGGTGAGCGGTTAGAAGCCAGCAGTCCTGGATTGCGAGAGGGATTGGTCCTAAACTGGCAGCCAGACATTTCCCAAGGGTTCCCAGATTGGAGAGGGTGCAGGCTGGGCTGAGGGACAACCCCCACCCCCATGCATGAATTTCGTGTATCAGGCCACTAGACTACATATATAAAAGGCTAATATGCTAAGGGTCTGACCATCTGACTGGTTGCTATGAAGTGCACTGACTACACAGGAACTGCTGAGCTGCAGTGACTTGGCAGCAGCGGTTCTCAGGTAACACACTCTGAAACCAGAGAGGAGGGAGCCTGATTCCTTGAGGGGCTGTGCAATTCCATCTTCGACCATGGATTATGTTGTTGCTGGGGCACTGTCGGCCCCAAATCTAGTTTACTGCACACTTGCATTTATGTTCCACAATCTGTATGACAGCAACTTTGCAGAGTGCCCTCTAGCAATCCAGGCCCCTCTGGGGATGTCAGAGAGCCGATTTCAGCCAAATTCCCGCAGGCCAAGCTGAAGGACCCCACCTGCTGAAGGGTCCCTGCTCACTCCACAGACACTGGGGAAGGACCTCGGGTGGTTGGCTCCAGGGTGTGTCCGGCCCATCTCACCCAGTCCTGCCCTGCCAGCCACCTTCTAATTAATTTCCTTTCAATGTGCATGAATCCATGCACCGGGTCACTAGTTGTAGTATAAAAAGGATAACTACAAAGGAAGAGAAGAAAGGTGGTTGTGGCTACAACATGGCAACAGGAAGAATCCTTGATATAGATGGTTTTATATCTTGGCTGCATCAATGTCAATATCCTGTTGCATCGTAGTTTGGAAAATCTATGCTTCAGAACTTTGGAAAAACTGGATAATGGTTATACCAGGTCTCTCTGTATTACTTTTTACAACTGTGTGATTTTACAATTCACACTCTTCCTACTACCTGGAATGCTCTTCTACAACTAGCTCATTCATTTCTCAGGTCTACAATAAAAATATCTTCCCTTAGCCCTGGCTGGTGTAGATCACTGGTTAGAGTGTCAACTTGTGCACTGAAGGGTCTCAGATTCAATTCAAGGTCAAAGGCACAAATTGGTTGCAGATTCGATCTTCTGACCCTGGTCAGGACACATTTGGAAGGCAACCAAACAATGTGTCTTTCTCACATATGTTTCTCTCTCCTTTCCTCTCTTCCACTCTCTTTAAAAATCAATGAAAAAAATATCCTTGGATGAGGATTAACAAAACATATACACAGTTATATCTTTTCTCTGCCCTAGCCGGGTAGCTCAGTTGCTTAGAGCATTGTCCACGCCAAGGTTGCGAGTTTGATCCCCAACCAGGGCACACACGAGAAGCATAAATAAGTGAAACAAATCAATGTCTCTCCCTAAAATCAATAAATTAACATTTAAGAAAAAAATACCAACTAATTGTACTGTATGGACTTTATTTGCATACTAATTGAGCAAACTAAAAACAAACCCCACATTTAAGAGTGATTTGAACATTGGTTAGTTATTTGATATTAAGAGATAACTATTATTTTTAGACAATAAAATGTGGCTACTGAAATATATATATATGGGTGATATAGTATCTAGGTTTGCTTCAAAATAATTAAATTGGCTGAAACTGGTTTGTCTCAGTGGATAGAGTGTCGGTCTATGAACTGAAAAGTCCCAGGTTCGATTCTGGACAAGAGCATGTACATTGGTTGTGGCACATCACCAGTAGGGGGTGTGCAGGAGGCAGCTAGTCGATGTTTCTCTCTCATCAACGTTTCTAGCTTTCTATCCCTCTCCCTTCCTCTCTGCGGAAAATCAATAAAATATATTTTAAAAAAATAATTAAATTGTGGGGGTGTGTTTGGAAGGGAAATAATAGATGAAACAATATTAGTCACAAATTGCCAACTACTGAACTGGGTGATAGGTACATGGAGGATAGGTAGGGTGGGTAAGATCATTATACTATTCTCTCTACTTCTATATGTTTGGAATGTTTCATAATCAAGTTCAATAAATAAAATGACAGTTATTTTTTCATCACCTTGGTTATTCCCTTCAGAACACTTATCACAATTTCTTATCACCCTATTTTTATGCAATTGTTTATTTTCTGTCTCCTCCACCTAAACACATGCACTATGAAGGCAGGAACCAGATCTGCAATGCTGATCTGTATATCTTCCAGCCAGCTAGTGAAAAAGAAATGAATGAATGAATGTGTCCCCTTAGGATTAGATTGACTCTTGGATCCACTCACTTTAGACAGAATATGAACCTTCTGCAGGCTTGCTTGTTATGAAAATTCAGAAGACTTTTATCATCCCTCATATTTCACACTACATGCAAGTGCACCAAATATGTTTCTTCATTTGACAAATCTGCTCATAACACTTTACAGATATTCAGCCAATATTTAATTTTGTTAGAACTATAATCTAATGGGCCCAACAGGATGTGATAGCTACAAAGAATCTTATGGTGGGATCCTGAAATAGTGATACTGAGCAACATAATGGATATAGCAATTTTGTGGACCTAGCTGAGCTGACATCTACTAACCACCAATATCAGCCCAAAGAATTACAACTGTCAGCAGTCTCAATTATGCCAAATGTCAAAATTTATTTTTGAGGACATTCTTTAAAATTCAAATTGATGGGCAGGAGGGAGCTAGGCAGGGCTTTCTGGAAGACCCTGCATGTTTCCCAAACTGTAGATCCTAGAGTGGCACTGTCCAAAATGGCTGTCATTGACCTTATGTGGCTATTTAACACATGATATGTGATTAGTGTGACTGAGGAACTAAATTGAGATGTGCTATAAGTATAAAATACCCACCTTACTGTGAATATATCCTATCTAATAGAATAATATGCAGATTGACCATCACTCCAACACACAAGATGGCCACCCCCATGTGGTCAAAGACGGCTGCCCCATATGAATACAAGATGGCTACCACAAGATGGCTAGCAGGAGAGGGCAGTTGGGAGGGACCAGGTCTACAAGGGAGGGTAGTTGTGGGCGATCAAGCTTGCAGAGGAGGGCAGTTAGGGGTGACTGGACCAGCAGAGGAGGGCAGTTGAGAGGGACCAGGCCTACAAGGGAGGGCAGTTGGGACAGGACACAGGCCTGCAGATGAGAGTAGTTGGGGGGACCAGGCCAGCAGGGGAGGGCAGTTAGGGTGACCGGAATGGCAGAGGAGGGCAGTTGGGGGGGAACTAGGCCAGCAGGGGAGGGCAGTTGGGGGGGCCCAGGCCTATAGGGAAGGATAGTTGGGGGGCCCAGGCCTGTAGGGGAGGGCTGTTGGGGGCAATCAGGCAAGCAGGGGAGGGCAGTTAGGGTGACCGAGTCAGCAGAAGAGGGCAGTTGGAGGAGACCAGCCAGCAAGGGGGGGACAGTTGGGGGGGGGGGGCAGGCCTGCAGGGGAGAACAGTTAGGGGCAACCAGTCTGGCAGGAAGGGCAGTTAGGGGTGACCGGGCCAGCAAAGGAGGGCAGATGGGGGGAACCAGGCCTGCAGGGGAGGGCAGTTAGCGGTGACCAGGCCAGCAGGGGAGGGCACTTAGGTGCAATTGGGCCGGCAGGGGTACAGTTAGGCATCGATCAGGTTGGCAGGGGAGTGGTTAGGAGGTGATCAGGCTGGCAGTCTGAAGCAGTTAGGGGCAATCAGGCAGGCAGGAAGGTGAGCGGTTGGGAGCCAGCAGTCCTGGAATGTGAGAGGAATGTCAGACTGCCTGTTTAGGCCTGATCCCTGGGATCCTAATGGGCAGTCGGACATCCCTCAAGGGGTCCCAGATTGGAGAGGGTGAAATCTGGGCTGAGGGACACCCCCCTGCATGAATTTTGGGAACCAGGCCTCTAGTTATATACAAAAGAAAAAACATCAAATTTTATATTGACTACATGTTAAAATTTTAATATTTTGGATATATTGGGATAAAGTAATTAAAAATTTTAAGAACTAAAAAGAATAAATAACATCTCCTGGAGGTGAGCCTGTTCAGCAAGGTGCTCATTGTGATAGGCCTAAATAAGAGGCAGCAGTAGCGTAGAGGGACTTCTCCAATCTCCTTTACTAACATAACAAATACTCCATGCTTTTTGAGAAGTCCTAGGCTAAAAAAATCCCTTCTAGGTTTTTAAAAAATATATATTTTTTATTGATTTTTTACAGAGAGGAAGGGAGAGGAATAAAAAGTCAGAAACATCGAAGAGAGAGAATCATCGATCAGCCACCTACCAGGGATGTGCCCACAACCAAGGTATATGCCCTTGACCAGAATCAAACCCAGGACCCCTGAGTCCGCAGGCCAACGCTCTATCCACTGAGCCAAACCGGTTTTGGCCCCTTCTAGGTTTTATGATGCACAACTCTAGGGTCCTGACCAAGTACTTCAAGTATTTGCACAACTTCAAAACTCAAAGTTTTAATCCCACTCAGCCATCCCCATACAACTTCCTTGACCAAAATCTCCATTTCTGTGGGGAAGAACAAAAGTCAGGCACATTGATTTCATATAAGAAGTCAACTGTGTCCTTGACATCTGGGATTGGAAGCCCATGGCTATTGTTTCAGTCTATGCTCCAGACAGTCACTTGCCAGAGCTAGGGACAGCAGTTTGACAATTGATCCAAGATAATAAATACGCATCAAGGACTCTATAATAATCTATTCTAAAGCTTTCCACAACCAAGACCAGGAAACAACATGCCTCAACTATCAAGAGTCAATATAAAAATACCTATCACACTAATTACATTTTCCATTATGCTACTCAGTATCATTATTTAAGTATCCCACCCATAAAATTCTTGGACATTTTTGTCTGGAAGTATCTAAAAAGTTTTATGAAAACAAAAATTACATAATCACCCAGTCAGTGTGACTCAGTGACTGAATGTCGACCTATGAACCAGGAGGTCATGGTTCAATGCCTAGTCAAGGGCACATGCCTGGGTTGCAGGCTTGATCCCCAGTAGGGGGTGTGTAGGAGGCGGCTGATTAATGATTCTCTCTCATTATTGATGTTTCTCTCTCTCTCTCCCTCTTCCTTCCTCTCTGATATCAATTAAAAAAATATTTTTAAATACCGTATTTGCCGGCGTATAAGACGACTTTTTGGCCCTGAAAAATATGCCTCCAAGTGGGGGGTAGTCTTATACGGCGAGTATATAACAAACTCTGTATTTTTTAGTGGAAATGTTAGGGGGTCGTCTTATACGCCCAGTCTCTTATACGCCGGCAAATACGTATTTTTCAGGGCCAAAAAATCTCTTATACGCCGGCAAATACAGTACTATATAATCAATTGTATATACCTTTATCCCTTTGGCTGCCAGAAAGCCAGGGAATACAGTTAAAGTAATACTAAATTTCTGCAATCCTTTTATGCCATATTTTTTGCACAATTATTATCATCCTTAGTTCTATAATGCTTCTGATGTATCTACTTAATAATAAACCTTTTGTACGCTGACAATCATGAAACACACTTCAAATCTTTTCTTGAAAGCTGATAAGGTATTAAAATTATCACTGCCAACTTAAAAATCAGAGAACATTTGCTACATACATAGCTTTAATGGAAATGATTCCTGCCCTAGCCAGTTTGGCTCAGTGGATAGAGTGTTGGCCTGCAGACTAAAGGGTCTCAGGTTCGATTACAGCTAAGGGCACATGCCCAAGTTGCGGGCTTGATTCCCCCCAGTAGGGGATGTGCAGGAACCAGCCAATCAATGATTCTCTCTCATCATTGATGTTTCTATCTCTCCCTTCCTTTCTGAAATCAATAAAAAATACATTTTAAAAATGATTCCTTTAAATATTATATTCTAACATCAGATAAGGTTTGAAAATTAATTCTTAAAATATCACCAGCTCACCACCTAACACAATCACTAGTACCTTTTTTTATTTTATTTTTTAAAAAATATATTTTATTGATATTTTGCAGAGAGAAAGGGAGAGAGATAGAGAGCTAGAAACGTCGATGAGAGAGAAACATCGACCAGCTGCCTCTTGCTCATCCCCTACCGGGGATGTGCCCGCAGCCAAGGTACATGCCCTTGACCGGAATCGAACCCGGGACCTTCTAGTCCGCAGACCGACGCTCTACCACTGAGCCAAACCGGTTTTGGCAGTACCTTTTTTTAAATTGATTGATTTGGGGGTGGGGGGAGAGAAACATCATTCTGTTGTTCCATCCATTTATGCTTTATTGGTTGATTTTTTAAAAATATATATTTTATTGATTTTTTACAGAGAGGAAGAGAGAGGGACAGAGAGTTAGAAACATCGATGAGAGAGAATCATGGATCAGCTGCCTCCTGCACACCCCCTACTGGGGATGTGCCCACAACCCAGGTACATGCCCTTGACCGGAATCGAACCCGGGCCCTTCCAGTCCACAGGCCGACGCTCTATCCACTGAACCAAACCGGTTCTGGCCACTGGTTGATTTTTATATGTGCCCTGACTGGGAACCAAACGTGCAACCTTGGTGAATCTAGACAATGCTCTAACCAACTGAGATACCCTGCCAGGGTTCTAGTACCATTTTTGTGTCATTATATCATCTGATAATAATCAACCAACAGTTAAGCCACTTCCCAAAGCTAAATTAAGGATGAAAACTTCCCCTTAAGCATAGAAGGATGTTATGACCAGAAATGCATCTAATAACTTGAAAAACTTATTTAGCTATATTCAAAATAAATTGATACAAGGAAACAAGGACACTGCCTAGTTTTACTATGCATAATTCTAATTTCATTAGTCAAGACCTATCTCTCCCTCCATAAGTATTATAGGGTAAAGCTGAAACCAGTTTGGCTCAGTGGATAGAGCGTCTGCCTGTGGACTGAAGTGTCCCGGGTTCGATTCCAGTAAAGGACATGTACCTTGGTTGCGGGCACATCCCCAGTGGGGGGTGTGCAGGAGGCAGCTGATGGATGCTTCTCTCTCATTGATGTTTCTGACTTTTTATTCCTCTCCCTTCCTCTCTGTAAAAAAATCAATAAAAATATATTTTTAAAAAGTATTATAGGGTACAGACTTTCATAAAGCCTTAAAAAGCCTATGAATTACACTCAAATTATACAGCTTGGTCAATAAATAGTTCATTGAATCCTCAAAAAAAATCTTAATATTATTTTTATGGTTTCCTCTAATACAGTGTTTCCCAAACTCTCTCATGATGAGAATCACCTGGTGCAGTTGTTAAAATACAGATTCCTGAATTCCAACTAAGAAGTGCTAAACTAGAATTTTGGGGAACAAATTCTATACTTAACTAGTTGGGATTCAGGAATCTGTATTTTAACAACTCCACCAGGTGATTCTCATCATGAGAGAAGTTTAGGAAACACTGCTCTAATAAGGTAGGTAGTGATTGATAGTACAACATTTGTGCCTAAAACCTATTTGCTCTTAACATAATCTAGGGTGCACAAATCTATGGTCCAAGTGGAAAGACCTGGTTTAGCAATTTATTTTATTTTAGAGAGGAAGTGAGAGAAAAACATCAATGTGAGAGAGAAACATCAATCAGTTACCTCCCACACATATCCCAACCAGGGATTGAACCCGCAACCTGGGTAAGTGTCCTGACCAGGAATCAAGCCCACCACCTTCTGGAATACGGGATGACACTCCAACCAACTGAGCCACATCAGCCAGGGCCTAGTTTAAAAGTTTAAAGGATTATATGCCTTGTTTTCCCCCTTCCTAATCATGTGTTTTCCAAATGGCTTCGGATCAATCCTCCCAGTTGTTCTGAAAAGTCCAGATGACGGACTATGTCCATCCAATGAGAAAACTAGCTTCTCCTTCAGCCTTTCTTCCCTTTAGCATCAGATATAAGTGCATCCAAAGAACACAGGATGTTAAGAAACACAAAAAGCCCTAACCGGTTTGGCTCAGTGGATAGAGCATTGGCCTGTGGACTGAAGGGTCCCAGGTTCAATTCCAGTAAAGACCATGTACCTTGGTTGCGGACACATCCTCAGTAGTAAGTGTGCAGGAGGCAGCTGATCGATGTTTCTCTCTCATCAATGTTTCTAACTCTCTATTCCTCTCCCTTCCTCTCTGTAAAAAATCAATAAAATATATTTTAAAAAGAAGCACAAAGAGAAAATAAAGTAATCTAAAATGCAGTGGTATTTTTAAAAATCTCAAGAATTTAGACAGAGATTTTGGCATATGCCAAATATATGGAGTTAACTATGCCAAAGGATATAGTTCTTAGGAAAATTTTAGACAACCAAAATTAAGAATTTTCCCCTTTTTTCCTATCCAGAATAACTAAATAAACCAAAGTTTGTTGAGAATTGAGTCAAAAATTTTAGTAGATATAAAAGTTTTAAAATTTTATCAGAAAAAAAACAACTTAAAGAACAATACCCAGAATTGGGCAACTTACTTCACCTCTAAATCTCAGTTCCCTCATTCATAAAATGGGGATAGTGAGAATAACTATTCATAGCAATGTTGAGAGGTTTAAATGTGAAGTGTACAAAATGCGTAGCACTGGAACTAGCATAACTTAAGTACACACTATACATTAACTGTTATTAATATTGTTATTACTGCTGGTGACAGTGGAAATTGGTTCAACTTTTCTGGAGGGCAATTTGGAAATAGGCATTCAAAAACCTAAAAATGGTATATACCTTTAACCTAGTAATTCACCTTCCAAAAATGTATCCTAAGAAAATAATCAGAAATAGTCAAAGAGCCCAGCTGGCCTGGCTCAGTGGTTGAGAGTCCACCTATGAACCAGGAAGTCATGGTTTAATTCCCAGGTTGTGTTTCAATCCCCAGTAGCAGGCATGCAGGAGAAAGCCAATTGATGATTCTCTCTCAATATTTGTTCCTATCTCTCTCTCCCGCTCCCTTCCTCTCTGAAATCAACAATATATATATATATATATATATATATATATATATATATATATAGTCACCAGGTTGATTCCCAGGCAGGGACATGACCAGGTTGCAGGCTCCATCCCTAGTAGGGGGCATGCAGGAGGCAGCTGATTGATGTTTCTATCTCTCTACCCCTTTCCCTTCCTCTTTCTCTAAAATCAATAAAAAACATGTTTGTTTTTTAGCCCTAGCTGGTTTGGTTCAGTAGATAAAGCATTGGCCTTAGGATCCAAGGCTCCTGGGATCGATTCCAGTCAAGGGGTAAAGGGCATATACCTTGGTTGCAGTCTTCTTCCCTGCCTAGGCCCTGGTCAAGGCTTGTGCAGGAGGCAACTAATCGATGTGGGGTTTTTTCTTCACAACGACATTTCTCCTTTCCCTCTCTCTTCCACTTTCTCTAACAATCGGTGGAAAAATATCCTCGCCCGGCTGGTGTGGCTCAGTGGTTGAGCATCGACCTAGGAACCAGGAGGTCAGGGTTCAATGCCTGGGTTGTAGGCTCTATCCCCAGTGTGGGGCGTGCAGGAGGCAGCTGATCCTTGATTCCCTCCCATCATGGATGTTTCTCTCTCTCTCTCTCTCTCTCTCTCTCTCTCTCTCTCTCTCTCCCTCTCCCTTCCTCTCTAAATTCAATAAAAATATATTTTAAAAAAAAGAAAGAAAAATATCCTCAGTGATGGTTAAAAAACACACAAAAGCATATTTTTTTAAAAGAGAGAAAAAAAAGAAATGGTCAAAGATTTACATTCAAGGGTTTTCATATTAAAAGCATTAGATAAAAAAATTGGAAATACCTAATAGAAACTTGTTTAGCTAAAATTATGGTAAAACCCTAAAACAAGCTATATTGTTTAAAATCTGTTTAAGTCCTGGCAAGTGTAGGTCAGTGGTACAGTGTCAGCCCACACATTGAAGGGTCTGGGGGTTGGGGGGGAAGGCATTGATTTTTGGTGAAGGACCCTGGAAGGTGTGGGAAGCAACCAATCTGCATATTTCTCACATTGATGTTTCTTTTACTTTCTCTCCCCCTCCCTCCCTTCCATTCTTTCTAAAAATCAATCAATCAATAAAAGTTGTTTAAAACCATATAAACTAGAGAGAAACCAAGATGGCAGCATAGGTAAGCATGCACCTAAACTGCTGCCTTGCACAACAATTTCAAAACTACAACTGAAATCAGAACAGATATCATCCAGAACCACAGAAAAGCT
Organism: Vespertilio murinus; assembly: GCA_963924515.1. Taxonomy (NCBI): domain Eukaryota; kingdom Metazoa; phylum Chordata; class Mammalia; order Chiroptera; family Vespertilionidae; genus Vespertilio; species Vespertilio murinus. The sequence goes on along the minus strand of OZ004710.1, from coordinate 56,724,819 downwards.
GGCTGAGTTTGCCTGGGTTGCAGGAAATTCTACAACTAGAAGGAAAGAGAAAAGCTCACAAAGAATCAGAAGAGATGTAGAGGGCTGAGGTATAGAGATACATGTGCAGAGAGGAAGGGCAACTGAGTGTCTGGCTGGCTTTCTCTGGCGGAAGGAGAAGGAAGGTCCCAACCCCAGTTCAGGCTGAAACCCAGTGGACTCAGACTCATACAGGGGGAGTCTGGACTGTCAGGTAGAAAGGCACACGGAAACTTGGAGACTAGGGGAGCCACGGCAGGCTGGGGTCTGGAGGCATGCGCACAAATGCGCGAAGAGAGAACTAACTGCTGAGGTTGCCACTGGCTTTCCCTAGCAGGAGGGAGTCAGAAGCTCCCAACTGCACCAGATGCAGTTCAGGGCAGGCCCCTGGGGACCAAGGCTCTTACAGGGGAAATCTGAACTTTCAGGTGGAAACTCAGGGGAGCCGCAAAAGGCAGAGGTCTGGAGGCATGCGCACAAGTGTGCACAGAGAGGACTGATTGCTGAGTGTGCCACTGACTTTAGCTCGAGGGAACCAGAAGCTCCCTACTGTGGTGAACTCCAGTTCCGGGCGAGAATCTGAGAATTTAGATTCATTGGGGAAGAAACTGCACTGTCTGGAAGAGGGTGAAACTGGAGGGTGGCTTTCTCTCAGAGGTGCTTGCAGCGATTACCAAGGGACACTGAGACCCAGGGGCCTCATAGGACAGGGCTGACAGGAAGTCAACTGTCTGCTCAGCCCTGAGACTCCGCCCCATCCAAGCTGAGCACAGAGGCTTTTGCATAAGTTCTCCTGGCATAGACACAGCTGATCCTCATAGCCAACTGGCCTGCAGGTCAATTCCTCCCAAAGATAATAACAACAATCAAGATTTAACTACAGCAAGGCTGTACACACAGTCCACAAAGGGGTGCACCAAGAGTGTCCACCTCAGGTAACTGGGGAGGCCGACCCACTGGGCCATATAAGACACCTAGCACACAAAGCTACCCTACCAAAAAAAAAAAAAAAAAACTACCCTACCAACTCAGGGCAGCAGCAAAAATGCAAAGACAAAGGAACAGATCACAAATGGAAAAAAACGGAGGAAAACAAACAACTGGATATAGACTATAGTAAATCCTTAAACACAAATTCTATTTTTAAAGCTCCAAAATCATTCTTAGCTTAAAAGCAAATGCCACCCAAAGAGAAAATTTGTATTAATTTTTTATTAAACTTTTAAATAAAAACAACAGGGTGGCAGTACAATTTCATAAGTAATTTCAAAATTTAGACTAGTATTTTATTACAAATCTGTAAGTGGTCTATGTATTATAATAAAAAAGGTAAACAAAGAAGAAGAAAAAAAAGTTCCCCCACCTGGTGACAGAAATACAAGTCCAGGAAGCACACAGAACCCCAAACAAAAGGAATCCAAAAAGGACCACACCAAGACACATGATAATTAAAATGCCAAGGGCAAAAGACAAAGAGAGAATCTTAAAAGCAGCAAGAGAAAAACAGTTAGTTACCTACAAGGGAGCACCCAAATGATTTGTCAGCTGATTTCTCAACAGAAACTATGCAGGCCAGATAGAAGTGGGAAGGAATATTCAGTGATAAATAGTGAGAACCTACAACCAAGATTACTCTACCCAGAAAAGTTATGATTCAGAATGGAAGGTCAGATAAAGAGCTTCACAGATAAGAATGAGCTAAGAGAGTTCATCACCACCAAACCATAATTATATGAAATGCTGAAAGGCATTCTTTAAGAAGAGGAAGACGAAAAATCTAAAGATAAAAATTACGAACAACAAATGCATATCTATCAACTAGTGAATCTAAAAAATCAAGTGAATTAAAAATCTGATGAAGAGAATAAATTGGTGAATATAATAGAATCAGGGTCATAGAAAGAAAGTGGACTGATAATTCTCAGGAGGAAAGGAGTGTGGGAGTGCGGGAAGAGACTGGACAGAAATCGTATACCTATGGATGAGGACAGTGTGTGGGGGGAGGTAAGGGCAGAGGGTGGGATGGGAACTGGGTGGAGGGGAGCTATGGGGGGGGGGAAACAATTGTAATAATATGAACAATAAAGATTTATTAAATTAAAATAGATAAATAAAATAAAAAATAAAACCACATAGACTAATTATTAAGGGGAGAAACTATTCAAATTATATTGCAAAATGAAGAAAACTGTAAATAACATGTCTTATATTTTGGGGAAAAAGTATATAAACACACACAAACATCTGGAAGGCCATACATCAAAATGAAGTTTGTCTTGGATGGTAGAATTTGGGGGGGGGGGTTCTTTTTATCCCTCATTCTTTTCTATATTATATTTCACATTTTCTGCAATAACATCATTTATTGTGTTGAATGGACAAAGATCTAAAAAGTTCAGTCCTCTTTCAAACCTCACAATAACTCTATGGGTAGATACCACTTTACAGTTCAAATTATGGAGACAAAGAAAGGCTAAGGATTCAAATCCAGGTTCTCTGAGTCAAGGGCCTAAATTTTAAACTCTCTTAACTATTTGTGTGTGCTATACCATATGCATATTTCTTTAATAACTGGACAGTAATGGGTGATTCTGACTTCAAAAGAAAAGCCATTCTGCTCAAGAGAGTATCAACCCCTGAAATTCTGCCAAACTGCAGAAAATAGCAAAACTCTAGTCTCATTTCAGGATGGGCTCTGAAGTTCCCTATCTGATAAACCACAGCACCCACTGAGCTGCCCTGTCCATGACCTTTAGATGCTAAGAGTCACACAGGGCTGCAGCTATCATTTCTGTAGTGCAGAAAAGCCAGTCTGGTTGGGAGGGGAAGCTCCATAGGCAAAGTACTTGATTATGTTCAACTAGGGGCCAAGCGCGTGAAACCACACGAGACCTAAGACCCAGAGTCCTGTGGCTTGGCGGAACCCAGAAAAAGTCTCGTGACTGCTGCCACTGCCACTGCCACTGCCACCGCCAACGCCGCTGCGGGAGGTGGGACCCAGAAACCCACCCGTGACTCCAAAGTCAAGTCCCTGCCCCCCAATGTGTGCTTTGCTGTACATGCAGCCCTGCCTACCCCGCACTCGCGCAGCCTCCTGCTGATCAATCGTTAGGCGTGATGGCGTGATGATCACAGTCTTTTTATATAATAGATGAGGATTTCAGAACATCCAAGGAACCAAAAAGCTAATGATTAAGCCAGAAACAAAGACACCTAACCAGTCAGCAACTTTCCACAGTGGGCTTAATCTTATCTAATGTTTCCAGGCATGTTACTGTCCAGTTGTTTAAAAATATAATCAGGTTTACACTTCATAAAAGTAGATAGAGATTGCTGATAAACTCAGATAAATCAATCAGTTGAAAAATAAATTGCTCACCCCCTCTCCTCTCCCAATATAGTCTCAAGCTCTGGTGTGTTGCACTACACAGAGGGTGGATAAAGTTTTTGTATTTTTCCTATAAGCATAGTAAAAGGATTTAGTAACCACAGTCCTATAAGGGGACCAAACTTCCCCCCCAAACAAACAAACAAACAAAAACCCTCTAAATTACAATCATTCTTGTCCCCTAGCTTTACTGCCATTTTCAAAGTCTGGTCATGTTTTGTCTTCTCTATTTAATACAGCCCATGAGTCATAATGGTGTGGTCAAAGCTAAAGACAGCAGCTTGACTAGCCTCTTTTGACTAAAGTTTTGCCTGGTTATGGATGGCATCAATATTTGCACTATTATTTGCATCACAACCAGTGGCATAATTAAATATTCAGAAGGAAGCTGTCCAGTACAGATGAATGCTTTTATCAGCAGGCTCTACAAAGTATAACAAGAGTTACACTTTGGTAATAAGTTTAAATAAAGAAAAATGGAAATGAAAGCCTTTAGGAAAACATGCTGAAAGCAATCTTAACTTATTTAACTAATCATTAGACTTGGTGTAAACTTTCCCCTTAACAGATGACTAAGATTGTGAACACTGCTCTTATTTGATCAACAAGGTAATAACAAAACATAAAGTAGTCCAATCAGAACCACAGGATTCTACATTTAGGTGGAAGGTATATGGAAAGGCCCAGACACACCAAGTTATCTCTAAGATGTCCTCAAGGTGCAGTAGGGTAGAAGTGTGTGTGGGGAAGGAGACAAGTTTAATTAGCAAGGCAATGAAAAAAAGGAGTTGCAAGACACTATGTGATCCAGGTCTTTGATTCCATTATTATCTTTCCTCAATTATCTTAACACTCAAAACTGTTTAATTTCCCACACAGCACCAAGAGAAATGGACCCATTCGGGATAGACTTCACTATTAAAATATATGCTTTTGTATTATCTGTACCAGTAGCTGCATTTGGGGAAGGTCAAGAATTCTAGGATTAAGATTCCCTAAGATTTTCTGGATGGCTTAAGCTAAAATGCCATGAGGATGCAGAGTTAATGCATCATTGCCTGATCAACTAGATATATCATAAGTATGGCTCTAAGATTCTAAACATGCGATTCTAAAGTTGTGAAAGCCAACACTTGCCAACCTTTGGAAGTCCTCAGTAATAATTTTGGCGCGCTGAAACCGGTTTGGCTCAGTGGATAGAGCGTCGGCCTGCGGACTGAAAGGTCCCAGGTTGGGTTCCGGTTAGGGGCATGTACCTTGGTGGCAGGCACATCCCCAGTAGAAGGTGTGCAGGAGGCAGCTGGTCCGATGTCTCTCATCGACTGTTTTAACTCTCTGTCCCTCTCCCTTCCTCTCTGTAAAAATCAATAAAAAATATTTTAAAAAATAATAATTTGGCGCCCTCAGCACATGTTAATGTTAATTTCCCTCAATATCAAGCCCAAGGTAGTTTTTAATTGATAAACTGCTTCTTAGATTCTAGAAACACCAGGAGGGCTCAGTACTCAGTCTGTTCTCTCACGCACGCTGGTCCAAGAGGAACTTGTCTAGCCTGGGTGGCTCAACAGTGAAGCGACAAAGCCACGTGTCCCAACAGCCGAGGCTAAGCGTTTTTCCCCTCTCATCGCTTTAGGCAGCCACTATCCCCCGGCTTGGTCCTCCAATCCTAGCCTTCAAACCCAGAAGCTTCGCCTCAAGCTCAATCTTGGCTCCACCCCACCACCAGGGTGAGAACCAATGTGACACCCCTCACCCTCCGCGAGAGGTAAAATAACGGAAACAGTCCTTAGAGCATGCTATCGCCCTCCCTCCCCCCGCCGGCAAAGCCCTGTCCCTCAGCACTAACGCAGCAGCCCAATTCCTCCTACTCTCTGCCGCCCACATATCACCCTGCAGCTCCGGCAGGTGAGGCTGTCGGGATCCCAACTGCGCCTTACCAGGTCTCCTGGTTGCTGAATTTCTTAGTCACCACCTTGCCTAGCTCCAGGCCCAGGCGGTCAGCAATTTTCTGAGACAAGTCCTGGTGGGAGCTCCCGCTGAAGATTTTGATATTCGGCATCTTGGCCAACTAAGCTAGGCACTCTTTGCTCGGCGATCACTGCTGCTGCAAGTCCTGAACCAAAGTCAGCCCAGAGACTCGGTACTAAAAGCTTCGCGTTGCTACTCCGCCATCTTACGTTCCCGCCGGGCGCGCGGCTCTAAATTGCCGGGTGCCTAGGAGGCGAGGCCAGCAGGGAAGTCTCCGCCCCACTCTCTCCGATTAGTTGAGAAACAGCGAGGGGCGGATCCCCGCTGTAGCTCCGCCTACAACAGCGAGCTCAGGTCATGAAAGGGGAGAGGCTAAAACAGCCCATCCCTTGTAGCTAGGCAGTGGGGGTGAAGCTGGTCAAAGAGCACTGAAACGTTCCTTGCTCAAGGAGGAGAGGTGGAGGGATGCTGGTGACGTGTAGGACCAGATTGTTCCTCAAGCGGGAAATCAGCCACGCTTTTTCCCCTCTTCAGTACCAGAAAGTAAGTCTGGCTCTGGTTTACAGTTTCTTATTCAGAAAATCTGTTTAACAGGATGGCAGCCACAGTCAGAATGAAGGGGAGATTTCTGAACATGAGTTTGCATGTTTCTGAACATGAGTGATTTTTATCACTGTATAAGGACGAGGCCAAAGTAAAACACGTTTCCATCACAAAGAGATACCCTTTGGCACAGGCCCATACAAAGAGTTTGTTTGCCCTTTGCAATTATGGCAGTTTCACCCTGAAGTGACAAGGAACACCACCCGAATAATCCAGACACTGCAAAGAGAAAGCTGTGTTTTTCTATTTGTTTGTTTGTTTGTTTTATCTGTTTCTAACGCTGGGACCAAGTATGTTCAAATGAGTGAAGGAGTAAGAATTTTCCAAAATATCTGGGCAATAAAGGTCTGATTTACTGAACGCTTGGAAGAGAGAGAAAAATACAGTGTATTTATGAGACTTTGGATAAAGAGACCTGAATGGATCAGAAAACCTGGCTTTTGGCCATATCTGCCTCATGTGAGCCTCAACATTATCATCTGCAAATTGCTAATGTGGCCTTTTACACCATGCTTTGTGATGAAAGAGAGAGAAAATACAGTGTATTTATGAGACTTTGGATAAAGAGACCTGAATGGATCAGAAAACCTGACTTTTGGCCATATCTGCCTCATGTGAGCCTCAACATTATCATCTGCAAATTGCTAATGTGGCCTTTTACACCATGCTTTGTGATGATACATACTAATTGGACCACAGAGAGCTTGTATTCTTATACCACATTTTCATTGGGTATATTCAAACCATGCTTTACTAGTGGAAGTAAGAGAAACGTACAATTTTAGAGTACAAATTCATACAATTTTAGAATTGTACAATTTTAGTTATGAGCAGCACATTCTTTGCTACTCAGAAGGAGACAGTTTTGGTAGCTCAGGCAGAAGCTGCCAGGAAGTGACCCCTCTGCCACACACTACAGGATTTTGAAGGAACAGCAGGGAAGGGGGCCACTGGCAAGGTTGTACCAAAGAGGAGGAGGGGAGGTGACACCAACCTGATTATATATTTAATTATAGATTATATATTTTACACATATGGATATATCAACCCCCAAAAACAACAATATAGAAAGGACTTCAGAAATCTACTAGCCTCATTTTACATAAGGTGAAACTGAGGCCCAGAGATGAGAAGTGATTTGTCCAAGTGGCAAAGGCAGAAAACACTTACAGCAGCCTCCTATCTTACCCATACTGCCATTGTCACTGGTGTCCATGGAGGAACTCTCTTTTTGGACCTTTTGTCATACTTTTACAAGTTTAGAATTTAATGTAGGCCTAGGTATATATAAGTACTTGAAGAATGAAATAAAATGCAAGGCAGAATATTAGTAGTCGTCCATCACAGTTCATTCATCAAATATTTACTGATTGATTGTTTTATTGTATTCCATACAGTGTGCTAGACATCCAGGGGACTATAAATTATTTGCCCCCAAGGAATTAGCTTATTCAGTAAATACAGTGTCCCCAAAAATGTATATACACTTTAACAGCTGTTGGCTCAATTTTGAAAATGAAATGTATGTTAATAAACATTGCCTTTATAGTTATTCAAAGTGTGTGTATACATTTTGGGGGAACACCCTATATTTATTGTGTACTTTTTATGTCCCAGGCTCTGTTCTGCACACAGATAATACAGCAGTGAACAATTTTAAAAAGCCTATTCTTGGGGGGTTTACATTCTCCGACATCAAACACATAAATGAGAAAAATATGTCAAATGGTGATAAATGCTATGGAGGAAAATCAGGCAAGGAAGTGGGATAATGTGCCAGGGTAGTGGTAGAGGGAAGGGAGAGGGAAATTTAATTTTATTTTTTTTAAAGATTTTTCTTTTAATTTATTGATTTGAGAGACAGAAAGAAACATTGAAAGTAGGGTAGTCAGAGAAGGCCTATGGAAGATAATATTAAAACAAAGACCTGAAGGGGACTCTTTCCCCCTCTCCACTTGGGAGTCTATGCTGTGAGATTCTTTCCCCTTCCCCACATGGGAGTCTGTATTTGTTCTTCAATAAATTTCCACCTTTGCTATAAAAACACACACACAAAAAAAAACACCCCAAAAACCCAAAGACCTGAAGAAGATAAAGAAATGAGCTATTAGATTATCTAATAATACATTCTTTAGATTAAAACTAAACATCCCCTTTGGGCAAACGCTAGGTAATCTGATCCATAAATTCCACAATGTGTATACAAATCCTGTTTTCCTTGTTCCTTTTTTCTCTCAGAAAGGTAACTAATGTCAGGGCATGGGGGAGGGGCCTTAAAATACCTCCTTAGAGGTATGTGGGCCTTAGACAATATCTTCAGTAAGGTAATACTGAGTGGAAAGTTTAAAGGAGACTTGAATTAAAAGAATTACCTCAGACCTTTAAGGATGGGTGAATGTGGACTAATTAGACCACCAGTAAAGGAGCAATGTGTGTGGGGTGGGCATAAGTATCCTAAGGGATGAGGGTTTGAAAGGCATGTAGCTGAGCTATATATACATAGTGGTAGGTTCTATTAAGTTTGATATAATTCAAAACAAATGTATTGAGATCCTTCTAAATGCTAGGACTTCTGGAGAGTGGGTACACAGAGATGAATAGTACACAATATTTTCCACCTAGCAGGCAAGAAAGATACTTACTGAAATAAAGTTAAGCCCGGCCTGTGTGGTTCAGTGGTTGAGAGTTGACCTAAGAACCAGGAGGTCACGGTTCGATTCCCACTGCGAGGTGTGCAGGAGAAAGCCAATCAATGAGTCTTATCATTGATGTTTCTAACTCTCTCTCCCTCTCCCTTCCTCTCTGAAATAAATACATATATTTAAAAAAAGAAATAAGGTTAAGTATAGAGGCATGAGAAATGTAATCAAATTGAGAGGATTTGAAATAGTCCTTTAGGAAATGGGCCTTGTAAAACTATTAAGGATTGCATCCTGGGGATAGAAAGCTGAGGTAAGACTTTTAGCAAAGGCCCCAGGGCTTGCAAATGTAGGGGGAGGGGAGGAGAGGGAAGGTAGGTTGAAAGCTTAGAGAAGGCAGGCAACTAGAAGCCTATGAAGGCCAATTTTATCTGTCAACTTGGCTAGGCTGTGGTCCTGGTTATTAAACACTAATTTAGGCATTGCTGTGAAAGTATTTTATAGATGGGATTGACATTCATAATAGTTGTCTTTATGTAGAGGAGATTTTCCTAGGCAATTTGGATAGGTCGGATTCAATTAATTGGAAGGTCTTAGGAGCTGAACTGAGGTTTCCCTGAGGAAAAAGGAATTCCACTTATGGACTGCAATTTCAGTTGTTGCCAGATAATTTCAGCCTGCCTCTCCTGATGGCCTATCCAATGGATTTCAGATTGGCCTATCCAGCCCCCAACAATGGTGTAAGCCCGTGGTCAGCAAACTGTGGCTCTCGAGCCACATGCAGCTCTTTGGCCCCTTGAGTGTGGCTCTTCCACAAAATACCACGACCTGGGCAAGTCTATTTTGAAGAAGTGGCATTAGAAAAAGTTTAAGTTTAAAAAATTTGGCTCTCAAAAGAAATTTCAATTGTTGTACTGTTGATAAGGAGGGTTAGATGTAGCAGTTTGAGCCAGCCTAACCGTAGGAACCAAGCAAGCAGAAATAATAAAATGTTTTTGGACTCAAAGTAGGAGGCATGGGAAGCCAAGGGAGGGCCTGCAGTAAACAAGATATACGGACACACAGAAACAAATAGTTCAGCATAGGAAAAGGGAAAGAGCCCATAGAAACCGGGAAAGTTTAGGTCTATTTCTGGGCAAAAATAATTGAGTGAGTCAATCAGATGATGACACAGGTAGACACAGAAGCAGGCTTGTAGCAAATATATAACCCTGGAACTCGAGGCTTTACGGGGTAGCCCATTATTGGGCACCCCGCCCTGTGTGGGGAGTCTGAATCTGCTTGTAATAAATTTCCCACACTTTTGCTTAAATCTTCTAGTCCATGGAGCTCATTCTTCAGCATTGCGAGACACGACTCTGGGAAAAACACCTGGGATCACCGTGCTGGTCATCATTTTTTGACCTGTTCTCATTGTTCATATCCTTGCCATCACTTTTTCAGCCAACAGGAGTTCAATGCCAAAGTGATGGCAGGTAGTTGTCTCACTTTTGTAAACATAACAGAGGGTTTTCAAAGGCCACCACAAAGCTCATCACATTTGTAAAGACTTTCAATGTGCTGTAGCCCACGCCCAGCTCACCAGTTCTTAGAGGTCATCCATTCCATTTTGGGCTCTTGACTCCAAAACTTATGTTCTTTATCTACAGTCATCATGCAAACTCATTGAGGGTAGAGACCATGCATCTCCCATAGCCCCTAGGATAGACCCAGCCTTGGAGTGAATGCATTTTATGTCCCCACCCCCTCTGGAGTTGATTCATTATACACACTTAAGGATTTGAAGTGGAATCTGGATTAACACTGAATGTTAATTAGGAGGTGACTCTTAATGGCTTTTAGGAAGTATTAAATGTAGGATTCTTATGAAAGAGCTAAGGACACATATGTAAGTCCTGGTTTATTAACATAACTGTATCTTATGATGAGTTCTGTTCCAGAAGACTTATTTCAGAAAGCAAAGTTTGCTTATTTTACCTTAGGATTTGGCAGAACCCTTTGTTGTTGTTTTTTTAAAAAATATGTATTTTATTGATTTTTTACAGAGAGGAAGGGAGAAGTATATAGAGTTAGAAACATCAATCAGCTGTCTGCTGCACACCCCCTACTGAGGGTGTGCTCGAAATCAAGGTATATGCCCTTGATGGGAATCAAACCTGGGACCCTTCAGTCCGTAGGCCCACACTCTATCCACTGAGCCAAACAGGTCAGGGCTAGCTAGACTCTTTGGATACATTTCACACTCTTATGGTTCCCATGAGTTGGTTTCCTGTGAAGGTAGGCTTTATTGTACAAGGTCAGTATTCCAGAGGTCTAGAATCATCCAGAGATTTAAGAGATGGGAGATTTCGCCAAAACTGGCTTGGCTCAGTGGATAGAGCGTTGGCCTGCGGACTGAAAGATCTCAGGTTCGATTCCGGTCAAGGGCATGTACCTTGGTTGCGGGCACATCCCCAGTAGGGGATGTGCAAAAGGCAGCTGATCGATGATTCTCTCTCATCGATGTTTCTAACTCTCTGTCCCTCTCTCTTCCTCTCTGTAAAAAATCAATAAAATATATTTTTTAAAAAGAGATGGGAGATTTCAACCCCTAGCCCTCACCCCAGACAGAGAGGATTAGATGAAAATGGCAGGACTAAGTAGACTTTGTGGTTTGTTCTAGTGTTTACTTTTATGAGCTGGCAAGTTCTCCTAGTTTAATTACAAACTGAGGAGTGTTTGGGGGGATGCTAGAAGTACTTGTCTCTGTTTAGAAAACCCTTAAGTGAAAGAATGTAGAGAAAATGCGCATTTTTCTTAAAACTAATAGGGCCAGCCCTGGCCAGTGTGGCTCATTTGGTTGGAGCATTATCCCGTACACCAAAAGGTAGAAGGTTAGATTCCCAGTCAGGGCACATACCCATGTTTCAGGTTTGATTTCTGGTGGAGGTGAGAGTGCAAGAGGCAACCAATCCATGTTTCTCTTTCACATCAATGTTTCTCCTCCTCCCCCTCCCCTCTTCTTGCCTCATCTCTCTCTCTCTCCCTCCCTCCCTCCCTCCCTCCCTCCTCCCTCAACAATAAAAAAAAGTAATAAAGCTACTAGGCCCTGTAGTTCAGCCCACTCATTTTACATAGCAAGAAACTGATATTCAGAGAGGGGAAGTGAATGCCTAAGGTCACACAGCTAGTTATTGGAAGAGCTGCAAGTAGAACCAAAGTCTTCTGGCTCTTAGTGTAGGGCACCTGCTTGCAGCTTTGTTACAGAGCCAAACTAGCATGGACTCAGGGCTACAGAAACTGCAAGTGAAATCAAAATCTCTTTCATTGTTCAGCAGGGGGGAAATTTGTTTTCTGCTTGGTTCTTTGAATTTTTTTCAGGTCCCTAGAGGCATTGTACCTGATTAGGAAAGGGAGGAATGCTTGTTCTGGTTCTCACTTTCCTATCAATTCCTCAGTCCTTGGTGGCCAAGAGTTCTGCCATTATCATATATATTTTTCCCCCATAAATCATACTAAGAAGCAGGAATTGTAGTTACTTCCAAGAAACTGCAAATAGCTTGTCCATGTTGTAAATTTATCCTCATATTTATATGAGGTAGGAAGGGAAGGCTGAGGGATTGAGTAATAAGGGTTCTAAAGAAGGCGAAGAAAACAGATTTGCTCAGTGGCTTGGACACTCCCTACCGTCATAATCCCATAATTGAGAGAATGGATTTCCAATTACCATGTTACCAAGCATGCATATCAAAATATCAGATTCATTGCGTTCCGTATTGGATATGACTATATATAACTGCAGGGAACCGTTAGGCACAGGACAAATTGCTTTATTAATCAGATTACTCAAAACCTAACATGTCCATATTATGTCAGGCTTTTAAATTTATTTAGTAATTTAATATTTTTAAGAGAATAAGGATGGAGGGAGGAAGGAAGGGAAGGAGAAAGAGAGGGAGAGAGAGGGAGAGAGAGGGAGAGAGAGGGGGAAGGGGAGGGGGGGGAGAGAGAGAGAGAGAGAGATGAGAAACATCAATTGTCAATTGGTTGCCTCCTGATCGGGATCAAATGCGAAACCTAGGTATGTGCCCTGACCAAAATCAAACCCGAAATCCTTCAGTGTACAGGCCTACAATGCTCCAACCAACTGAGCCACACTGGCCAGGACTTATTTATTAATTTTAGAGAGAGAGGAACATCAATTTGTTGTTCCACTTATTTATGCATTCATTGGTTTCTTATAAGTGCCCTGACTGGAGAGCAAACCCAAAACCTTGGTGTATCAGGGCGACGCTCTAACCAACTGAGCTACCTGGCTAGGGCTATCAGTCAGTTTTTGCTTAAAGAGAGGAGAAAAGAGAAATTGGTCACTTCGAAGGGAGGGCAGGCTTAGAGGGTTATCACCATGTTGGGCATTGAGAAGCCAGAGGAATATATGAAGATCCAGGATGTCCTGGTGAGAAAAAGGTAGGAAAGATAACCAGGGATGGGGAACCAAAGCCAACTTTGCTTTTTAAACCATTCTGCCATGATCCTGGGAGCTGAATTGCCCTTTCCCCTGAGGGTCTTTTAAAATAATTTCTCAAAAAAAATCACTTCTCCTGCTACCCTGGGCATATTGCCATAATTTGGCAAACTGCTAGGATAGGAGTGGGATGCAAGGGAACTATTGCTGGCCACAGTAAATAGAACTCTGTCACAGAGTCGCTGGTAAGGAGTTGGAAGCCCTTTTCCTAAGAGCTAAATCTAAATTTTGAAGAAATAGAAGTTCAAGCTTCCTTCAATTATAGCTGCTTCTAGAAAGAAGGATGAGATAAAGTGAGTAGAGGAGGATGTCAGAGAAACAAGTCAGCGTATTGGCTTAAGGCCAAAAGCCTTGGGCCCATCTGACTGTTGGTGGGGGTTCTTCATTGAGGTTGGGTACAGGCTGCCCAATTTCAACAGATAGGCTCAAGGGACAGGGGATCTCACAGATCCCTTTGGAGGGGAATTGACCAGAAGATGGTTTTGACCAAGAATGTGTTAAAAAAAAAAAAAAAAAAAAAGCACAAACAAGCCCCCTAGTTTCTAGTTCCAGACTCTTAGTACAAGCTTAATTAGTTTCTGTGGATCAGCTGCAGCTGAGGCAGTTTGATTTGTACTTGTTAAGCTTGTACAGCTAGGACTCAGAATTTTTATAGCTGTTTTTCCAGCACCACCTCATTAATCCTCAGAGCCGCAGAGGGAGACTGGAGACTCAATCATCTTCATTTTAGAGAAGAGGCCCAAAGAGGTGAAATGACTTGTACCGCATCATAAGGCAAGTCAGCTACTGGGCTGAAAATAGAACCAACCCTGATTCTGGGGGGGAATTGCTCATCTGAGCCTACATGGCCTCCCTGCTTTGCTTGCTCATTGCAGATGTAGAAATCTCCAGCTTGCAGGGAATCTGGCTCCCTCAGTCTGTGCCCAGGACTGACCCTGTGCCAAAGGGTCACCTGATATGAGGTTGAGGAGGAGCTGTCCCATTTCCTCCTGGTATCCATCATGTCATGTGTCTTATTCCTGAAGAAGTTTCTGACTCCCACCTGTGCTCAGATGCCCTCCCCTTGGGGCCCATGCCACCAGTTAGCTCATCCAATAGACCCTTAGTGTGCCTCACATCTCCACCAAAGCATGTCTGGTCGAAGAGGACAGCAAACCTGGATTCCAGGTAGGTGCGTACCGAATGCAGATGTATCAAATAGGAGTCTCAAGTATCTAAAGTGATATGTATTCTTTACAACAGTGTTTCCCAAAGTGTGGTACACGTACTCCCAGGGGTACGGGAAGAGTTTGGTGGGGGTACATGTTGCACTGGAGTTTGGTGGGGACATGCACTGCACTGTGCTGTGCTTAGATGAGCCTAATTCTACATTCTCATGAGTCAAGTCAATTTCATCCTTTTCATTGATCCAAGTAAATGTTATTTATAATATAACTTTTATTTATATTTTATTATGAATAATTTTATTTTTCATTTATTATTTTGTGTATGTACCAAAAAAAGAACAAATAAATATATTTTGATTGTTATTAAAATACATCCTTTTTTTGACGAGAGGTACTCAGCGTTACAAAAATTATAGAATGGGTACACATATGTCAAAAGTTTGGGAAACACTGCTTTACAAGGAAGGCGACTTCTGTATATCTCTTTATATTTTTACATACAAATTTTTAATGTAGCATCTGCATAATATTTTCCTCACAAATCTTGGAGAAAATGCAAATGCATCAGGAATATGGGCCACATCATAGCCATGGTTTTTTGTGTCTTCTAGTACACTATCACATTCCCTGGGAGACATAGACCCCAGTTTGAGGAGGATGGGGTGGCAGGGCATAATCTTGATGGTGGCTTTTAGGATGCAACTCCTCTATCCACAAATTTCCATGTACATATACTACACCACCCCTAGATATGAAATATATGTGGCAGGAGGGCAGTCCAGCAAAGGGAGGTATGTGGATGGGTTCAGGTGGGCTTGCAGTATCCCACACCTCAGACCCCAATGTTACCAATGACCTGTTATTACCCACATGCTGCCTGGACCCCAAGCATCATTATAGGACATCTTTTCATGAGTGTGGCTGCATCCATGCCTGTTTCCAAGAGGAAGTGCTTAAAAGGTAGGGTTGGGCTGAATACTATAGGGTAGCAGTTGAAAGTATGGGCTGGTTTTGAAAACTTACTGGCTTACCACTTACCAGCTGTGAGACCTTCAGCTAGTGACTTAATCTCTCTAGGCTCCAATTTTCTTCTCTGAGAAGTAGACATGATCATATTATCTCTCTCAAAGGACTGTTAGGAAGATTAAATGAGATAACACTTGTAAAGATCTTAACACAGTACCTGACATATGGCAAGTGCTCAAGCACAGTTGGTTTTGCATATTTCAGGGCAGGGATCACCTTTTCTGTGTTGCAGAACATTCCTAACATAGTATGTATGCATATTCCTTTTAGCCAAAGCTGTGAAAATATCAATAGGAATCAACATCCAGAGGGAAACATAGACATCATAGATAGGAGGGCAGAAAAGCTAAAACTGAATTCATTCCTAAGTGGTATGTCCAGAACCTGCAGCTGAAAATGTCAGTGTGGGCACTGGAACACATCTGCGTAATGCTGGAAGTGTGGCCAGCACCCAAAGACTGGGTATGTGGGTGCATGGGCAGGAAGGAGTTGCTATTAACAGGAAAGTGAAATAAGCAGTTCTCTTCTTCCTGTGTGAAGGCAGAGTTCCATAATTACCACCTAATAGTGGCTTCCAGGAGGACAAGACATTCAAACCAAGAGACCCACTTGGAGTCCAGGACATTTTGCCAGAGCCCAGGACTGAACCTTCAGAAATAATTTCCTTCCACTCCATGGAGAACCTCCTTCTTACTCCCAACATACACAGTCTGGATTCCAGCCTACAGGATGGGGAATGGGATGCAGTTATTATTATTACTCCCAGCCCAGTGGTTGCTTGGAGGAATTTAAAACTAAGCCATAAATTCATGCCCCTTCTCCATGTTGGCAACTGATTTTTCCCCTGCCTATTGGCAGGAAATGTTCTGGCTGAGACAGATCCTTTCAATTCATTGCTGATGAAATTGCCTATTATCCACAGTGCCTTGACAACGGCTTGAAAAAAATTTGACTGTGCCAGCCCCACAGGCATCCTGGGTCCATGCCAGTATCATGAGCCCATTTCCCTTTATTGGCTGAAATCAGAAAGGCAGGAATCAGGCTCTGGGGACTGGTATCTGATATAGAGTGGCCAGAGAGCATCTGCTTCAGGCTCTGGCTAAGATCAAAGATGGCACGGAATATGCTGGTGGAAAAATGGCCTTCCTCAGTGTTTCTGACTACTGCAGATAATGACCCTGGGTCCACAGAAAAGGAGAACATTGGTCAATCACCTCAGATTTTTCTGAAGCTTTTGGAAAGCTGTTGGTGAAATTCAGCTGAGTCAGCAGGGTGCTGGATGATGGACCTGACTCCTTCTCCTTTGATAGGAGGTGCCACCCTGCCTGCCTGCCCTTGTTCAATTGCACTGCCCTGGATTAACCATTTCCAGAGGAGAGAGGGCCCTTTTCATGAGGTCCAGAGATCTGGACAGCCATCCCATTCATTTATTCAGCAAAAACTTATTGAAGAACTACTACATGCTAGGTTCTGTGTGGGTATGTACCTAGGGTATAGAACCAAATATGCATGCTTTTTGACTGTAAAGAGCTACCAGTATAGTTCAGGACCAAAGAGGGCCCAAGTTTCTGGCCCAAGTTTCAGCTGGGTCATTTTGAAGGGCAGCAGGACTCACTATATATTGGCACTGCTTTTCACTTGAGGGGGACAGGATCCCTGGTAGGCAGCTCCCACAGAGTTCTGCTACCAAGGTTAAGCCCCCCTGGTGGCCTCTTGCATGTATATCAAGAGCTTTGGTATGGTGTTGAGGAACATGCGGAGCAGCCCAGACTGACTACACTGTCTCTTGCTCCTCTGTGCTTTACCTCCTGCTTTAGCCACGCCTTTGCAAACATGAAAGAAAAAAAAAAGTCCCAGGTTCGATTCTGGTTAAGGGCATGTACCTTGATTGCGGGCACATCCTCAGTAGGGGGTGTGCAGGAGGCAGCTGATTGATATTTCTCTCTCATCAATGTTTCTAAATATCTCCTCTATGTAAAAAAAAAATCAATAAAATATATTTTAAAAAGTATGGGCTCAATCTTTGGGAGGAAGTGACTGATCAGAGCCACTATACATGGTTGTGTAGTATGTGCACCCGGCCAAAGAGACCAGTGGGACTGGGTGGGGCTAAAATGACCAAGCCATGTGCACATAGAGATAGCATCACCCAAAGGGTGGGATGTTTTTTTCTAATTCATCTTTTGGTGGGGAGGGATAGCAGAGGGGACCTTTTTCTTTCTTTCTTTGTATTTATTGACTTTAAGGAGAGAAAGGCAAGGAGATAGATAGATAAGTAGATATTAGTTTGTTGTTCCACTTATTTGTTCATTCATTGGTTGATTCTTGTATGTGCCCCGAGGGCAATTGAACCCTCATCTTGGCATATCAGGAAGATGCTCTAACCAACTGAGCTCCTGGCCAAGGAGAGAGAAACTTTTCAAGTTGGCATGAAAGTACCTCTTAGGCTAGTGAGGACCTGTGATTTCCAGAAGGAAATAAAAGATCAGAGAAACAAAAGCATTTATCACCATTAGGTAACTCTGAAAAGCTAGAGAGGTCAGCACTGCTTAGGGTCTTGTTGCTTCTATCCTATCAAACCCATCAAATAAATTGCCAGCAACCTTTGCAAAGGATTTGCTAGCCTAAAATATAAGGCAGTTGGGCTACACTCTGAGGTAACTGGGTATCATTTAAAGGGAGGGGCCCCTTTTCCCAATTCTGACCGGACAGCTGGCCTAAAACCATGTCTCCTGTCTCCCAGGCCATACAGTGCACTAGACAGAGTCCATTGTGTGTCTGCCCCTACCCTGCCCCCAGCCCCTTCAACTCTGAGGTCATAGCTATGGTGACCAGGTGAGTCAGAGGCCCCATGGGCAAAAGACAGGAACAGACAATATCCAACTCCTGTGACCCACAGGAGGTTTCAATGAGGAGCAGGTTCCTCAGCTGTCATCACCCACCGGGTTCTAGGTAGGTGGAAGAGAGGCACAGGGAGAGCACCACCAATCAACAATTGAAGGATACAAGAACACTCACAAAGAGGCACTGCCAATGCTTATTGGGATAGTAAGATGAATAGATTTAATCATTCTTGTTTGAAAAACAAGACATAAATAGTATATATATATATAATTTATATTTTATGTAGTGTATATATATTATATACAGACATTAGAAAATGTATCCTCTCCATGAGGCTGAGGGAGAGGTGAAGGATGGCAGTGGAATGACACAGGTGGGGCCTGAGTGGCAAAGGTACAGGATCAAGAAGTTAGGAAGAGAGGAAGACCACATCAGCACTCATGCTTGCAGTGGTCAAGGGTTCCCCACTGGCTTTATCTCTGGCCTATTAAACAACTTGGTCTTGTGGGAGGAGAGGCAAGGAAGGTGGAGCTGGCTTCTGCAGAAGGAGCTCCCCTAATCTTTCTGGGAGAAACTGCCACTCAGGGGGGCTTAATTGCATTAGGGGATACCAAGGTTAGGTGGGGGTCAAGCACAGTGTACATCTTTATAAAACTCATATAAGAATGGGAGATTTCACAGGGGTCTCTCATGTAATGATGATGAGAGGCAGACACAGGTACTGACGAGTGGAAAAATGGGGAGGTATGAAGAAGTGGATGAGGAGCAATCTATACAGAAGAAACATTGGCTTTCTTTGTTCCCTACAATGGGACAATTAGTAGGGACTCCGTGTCTTCACTCCCATGAAGCTTGAGGGGGGGCAGGGGCGGTGACCGCAGCAGTAGATGTGTACCAAGGAGGATGCTAAACAGTGTGAATTCCCTTCCAGATGACTCCGGAGAGAGAGAGAGGTGCAGGACTGCACTTGGTAAGGCGCTCAGCTTCTTTTCTTAGAGAGACAAATCCACAGGGTCAATACACAGCCAAAAGCATATACTCAGGATTAACATATCACGCTAGCTTCCAGAAGTTTAAGATATAGTCATCAACACCCATCCCTATTCCCTAACCCCTTCCCACCCTCCCCCCACCCCCCACCCCCAATCTGTAGCTAAGTGGAACTCCTAAGGACAGCCTGTCTAGTAGAAATGTTGAGAGAGGAGCCGCATGCCTGCAGCTACAGCCACTGTACTATGCTGGGCCAGGCCAGCTCGGAGGCCTGCGCTGGGTCTCCCCAGGGCAAACATTTTCACCAGGTACCTTAACCAGAATGAGTGAGGTGATCCCAGATGCTTGCTCCCTAGTGGACTGAGCTGCCCTGCCCACAGTGAGGGACAGAGCACTTTGGGGATGGCTGGTGTGGAGCTACTAGGCCTGGGAGTGAGGGCTCCCGAGGCTGCCAGCCTGTAGGGCTGGCTGCAAACAGCCATGTGTGGCTGTTTTGTGGAGGACTACCACCCAGGTGTGAGACCTCTGGGATGGCTTCGGCAAAGTGAGTGTGAGCCCATGGTGGGTGGGCTCTTTACCCTCCACTAGGCCCTATGGCCCACTGCTACTGCCATTGCTCCCTGGAGGGGAGCAGATGCCAGAAGGAGCTCAAGGCCATCTGGCCTGCCTCCTTCAGGCCCTGGCTTCCCTGTGTTAAAAATGGAGCAGGAAGTGAGCCTGATGTCACCTCTCAGCCCTAGAGAAGAGATAAAATACAGCTCTGCAATGGGCGTAGTGTCGAAGGGCCTTGGCCCTCACAGTGACACCTAGAGGCCAGGGAAGGAGTGAGGATTCCTAGGGCAGAGCAGCAGCCTGGAGACTTCGGGGACAGTCTCAATGCTAGGAGTTTGCTCCCTAGAGACTGAAGACTGGTCCAGCAGACACATACACTCATCACAAGATGCAAGGACCACAAAGCTCAAATCTGGGTCTGAGGTTGGGGAGTGGGGAGGCTTGGGCAGATGCCCTACTTAAGAAGGGTTTTTAAGGGGTGGGTAAATGTGCTCCTGACAGTCGCCGAAGTTGGGGATCCTGGTGGGTGCCCCGGGGTTACTCCCATAGCTGCTGCTGCCTGCTGCTGTTGCTGCTGCTGGTGGTTCAGATTCCGGATGGTGGACTCCTCAGCAGCGCGCAGCAGGAAGGTGTAGTTCCTAACCACCTCTTCTACCTTGGCCAGCAGCTCTTGGCGCTGTGCCTCAGAACGCACAATGAATACCAGCCGCACGAAGGTCTCAATGAGGCTGCTCAGCACCTGGAAGCTGCCCGTGATGGCTGCCAGCATGTGAGTTGGGCTCTTGTCCACGTTGGCTACACGGCGGCAGGAAGCCCGGAGCTCCTTGAACTTGAGAAACAGCTCCAGCTTGTATTCAGAGATCTGGGAGCCATAGGGCTTGGGAGCGCGGGCCTCAGGGCTGGCCACACATTGCCTCAGGACTGTCAGCAACTCGTTGGTGTCCAACCGTGCAGCCAGGAAGCCGTCAGGCAGGCCATAGGCATGGGCCCGCAGGGCATTGATCTTGGCTAGGCTCCCCTCGAAGGTGGATACCCGCAGGTCAATTTCCTGGGTGCGGGAGGCCTCAGGGCTGCTACTGCAGGTGGCAGCATCCAGCACCTGCAGGGTCCTGCTCACTACGGGCACCACCTTGTCGTCCAGCTTCATACCGGGCAGGATCTTCATGGGAATGGAGTAGGAGAGCTCATCCTTGCCATCACTGGCATCATCCGCTATGTCACACTTGCGGTAGTAGAAGCAGTAGCGGATGGAGCAGCACTTGCTGCTTTCACTGTCTTCGTCCAACTCGGCGGTCTTCTGGTACACCTCTTCTGGCAGTGAGAACACGGCCATCTGTTTGGGGCCTTTGGTCTCAGGAGCAACATGGACATATGAGGGGTCTCCTAGGGTTGGTGACTCTAGAGGCTTGCTTTTGGGACCCAAGCCTAAGGGGAGGCCTGTGTCTACCTCCCTGGCCTCCCTGGGCAGCATGCCCAAGGGTGGCTGTGGATAGACATCCGAGGTCAGTGAGGCCCTGTCACCCTGGTCTGGCTCACTGATGCTATAGCGGCGCATAAGTTTCCTATAGTTGGGAGCTCCCAGGCACTCGCCCCCTGAGGCACATGTGCTCAGGCACGAAATACCGCTCTCAGGGTCTGATCGGCACTCTCGGGATTCCACGCTGGTGGAGCGGATCCGCCGGACATTGGTGGGACTGCCAAGGTTCAAGTCTAGGCCAGCCTCTGGCTGCCTCTGGGTAGGCAGGACCTTGTCCTTCTCCCTCCCTTGGAGGCCGGGCACTGGTGTCTGGGGCGCCTGTGGCCGACCCCCGCGGCAGATGCGTTTACAATCACAGCTGCGTCTCTGCTCACGGGACATGCCAGGCCCCTGCTGTATAGGGCTGCTGCGTAGCTGGCAGCTGCAGCGGCCTGGTGCTGGAGGTTGGAGATATTCAGTGCCCGGCAGCTCCCCCTGGCTTGGTGGCTTTAGAAGTTCCTCAAGGAACTCCAACTCATACTGCTTTACCTTTTGCAGCTGAGCCTGCCGCTCATCGGTTTCCTTCTTCTGGCGGGTTGGGAAGGTGGCAGAGAATAAGTTGCGTAGCCTGAAAGGACCTCGAGATGATTTGGGCTTTGTGGGGCCTTCGGAGGTCACTTGGGCTCCATCCAGGGTTGTTTCAAGCTTCCTAGAGGGCATGGTGCTCACCTGACGGCTGGCAGCCTGGGGCCTCAGTGGGCTCTGGCCTTGAGGAAGGCAGCTGGGGCTCTGGCCTCGGGACAGGCTGATGGGGCTGTGGCCTCGTGGCTGGAAGCTGGGGCTGTGGCCTCGTGGCTGGAAGCTGGGGCTGTGACCTCGTGGCTGGAAGCTGGGGCTGTGACCTCGTGGCTGGAAGCTGGGGCTGTGACCTCGTGGCTGGAAGCTGGGGCTGTGGCC
The DNA here is from genome assembly GCA_963924515.1 of Vespertilio murinus. Classification (NCBI taxonomy): domain Eukaryota; kingdom Metazoa; phylum Chordata; class Mammalia; order Chiroptera; family Vespertilionidae; genus Vespertilio; species Vespertilio murinus. The sequence goes on along the minus strand of OZ004710.1, from coordinate 56,702,708 downwards.
TCGTGGCTGGAAGCTGGGGCTGTGGCCTCGTGGCTGGAAGCTGGGGCTGTGGCCTCGTGGCTGGAAGCTGGGGCTGTGGCCTTGAGATTGGCAGCTGGGACTCTGCAGTGCAATGGGGTAGCTAGCTCGGGAAACCAGGCTGGTCTCCTCAAGCTTGCTGTTTTGGGATGTGCTCTCCAGCTGCCCTTTCTCCCCTTGGCTGGAGATGTTGCTCTGCTTATGCAGGGAAGGCTTAATACCCTCTGGCCTACCCTTACCTGTTACTTCCCCTGTAGCTTGCTTGCCCACTGACTCCCGACTCGCTCTCAAATGATAGCTTTTGGGAGGGAAACTTTGAACAGGCAGCCTATCCTTTTGTGGGGAGAGGTGCAGGCTGTCAGCCCGGCTACCTGTGGTTACTCTGGAGCTAGAAGAGACCTCTGGGCTTACTTTGAACTTAAGATTCTTATTGGCACTGCCACTCATCATGCTGACCTCTGGCTTCCCCATGCTGGCCTCCAGCCTCCTTTCCCCACTGCTGGAAGGGTTCTCCAGGGCCCCGCCAGAGGCAGGTAGGCTCTTAGTGTGAACCACCTGCTGTAGGGCAGCTGAGATGATAGCTGGGGTCACACTGCCCTTTGGGTCCAGGATAAGCTTGGGGCTCAACCTGACCTCCTTTGGCAGGTTCCCCCTTAATTCAGAGACCTGCTCTTCACTGAGGGATGGTGTGGCTGCCCTCAGTGACATCTCTAGACCTGCCTTAGTATAGCCAGTCCCTTTGTCCTCAGGAACTGGGGACAGCAGGCTCACATTATTCTGTTCATTAAGCTGTGGGGACAGTGCTGGGTGCACTGCCAGGGCATATGTTCGCTCTCGCTGTGACTGAGCCTCTGGCTGGGGCAGTTTCCTCCGAGCGCCAAGGGGGCCAGGACTCTGGCCTGTGACAGCTGGCTGGAGGGATGGGTTGGGATCCGGGCGCCCAAGAGAGTAAGGGGCTGTGAGAACAGCCTGGGCTGCACAGCTCTGGATCCGGAAAGGCAGGTCCTTGCGGGTCAGAAGACTGTCTTTGTTGAGGTGCTGGGTCAGAAAGTAGGTGGTGTTCTGGTGCTGCTTCATGGCAGACATCATCTCTGACATATCTGTGAGCTCTGAAGAGTTGGTTTCATGGCCCGAGTCCAGCGATGATTCAGGGGTGATTGTGGCCAGCACAATCAGACCTGGAGGAACAGGGAGAGGGCTTGCTGCACTTAACTCAGATCAAGTCCTCTCCCAATCATTTGTAGAGAGTTTACGGGGGCCAGAGCTAGCCAGTAGTACTGCAAGTTGGGGAAAGCCAGTCAAACCTGGGGGGACTGCAGAGTTAAGAGTGGGAGGAGTGGAGGGGAGGGGACAACAAGAGGCAACCTGGGGAGGAGTTATGAAGGGCAAGAATCCAAAAGAGAACAAAAGAGGCACAAAGAAAATCTGGGCACTTTAATGGTAAATTAACATGCAAAACACATGCAAAACAACATGCTAATCATCACTATTTTTTGATTCTATAGCCAATAAATTTTTGTTAATTGTCCTGAAGAGGGCTGGCAAAGACAGGACCCTCTCTATTTGGACCCCCTTCTCTGGCAAAGCCTGCCAGCTGAGTCCTTAGCTGAGATTGTCCTCCCTCTGGCTACCACATGGGACCCTAGCTTTGGAGAAACTAGTGCTTAGAGCTCCATAAATGGGAGCTACCTGACCCCAAGATTGCCCTCAAATACAGAAAATGCAGGTGTTGGTACTCTCTCTGGTCAGGCAAGCTCCCTCTGACCCCCAACTTCTTCACCCTCTATGTGAACATTTTTCCCACCTCATGTGCTTTCTCAAGTGCCTCACTTCACCTTATTCCTTTTCTGTTGCTGTATCACTAACCACTTTTTAAGTTCTATGTTTATGGAAGTATGAATGGGTGTATGTCTGACATGTGTGTTTGTCTACAAAGTGGACATATATGTGTATGGAACAGATAACATGCATACTCTATGATCTTACCAACAAATAATAATTAATAATAGTCCTAGCTGATTTTTGCTCAGTGGATAGAGCGTCGGCCTGCAGACTGAAGGGTCCAGGGGTTTGATTCCCACCAAGGGCACACATCCCGGTAGGGACGTGCAGGAGGCAGATAATCAATGATTCTCTCTCATCATTGATGTTCCTATCTTTCTTTCCCTTTCCTTTTCTTTCTGAAATCAATAAAATTATTTTTTAAAAATAATAATTAACAATAATAGCTACCTCTTACTGAGTCCTTCCTACGTGCTAAGCAGTTTTCAAGTGCTTTGAATGATCTTATTTAAACCTCACAACAACCCTATGTGATATGACTATTGTTATTAAACCCATTTAAGATGACAAAAGTGAGGCTCAGAGAGGGAAAGTGCCTTGCCAAGGTCACACTGAAAGCATCTGACTAAGAGTACATGCTCTTAGGCAGAATAAAGACCTCTGCCTTGAGCAGTGAAGACTCCTAGTTCCCCTGATCCCAGGTCACTAGGTGTTACTGGGTTATTTGATTTTTGTACCAGCCATGTGCATGCTGGAAGTCCTTTGGCTGTCTTGTATATCTCTGACAATTTTGCTTTGATCCTCCATCCTAACCTGGATTCATAGCTTGCATGGCCCGAATCCCTGGGGTCCATCTACAAGACATTTCCAGAGATAGAATGACAAGAGCCAGAGCTCTAGCTGGAGCTGAGCAGCAGACCCCTGCCATAACATCACTGTTCCCCAACAATATCTGAACCACCTCTGACCCACTCACTGTCCTGACATACCACAGTGACTTTGATCTCTGCTTGGGAAGAAGCAATGTCACCTGCTGGCTTTGCCTGGAAGGGGAGGCAAGAGTGAGGAGGAATGGGCCATTACCTGCAGCCTGTGGGGGTGGAGGGTGTGATCCATCCTCTGATGCAGCCAAGGCTTCTAGAGCCTGCAGAGTGGACACTAGTGCATCATCCAACTCCTGAGCATGATCTCGGACAGTTCGCGTCTGCATGCTGTCAATCAGTGTCACTGGAATCTCATCATACAGGAGCCCACGCAGGTGGCGTCCTTGTTCCTGGCTCTGGGCTGCCCGGCGCTTGGAGTCATCCTCATCAGAACTGTTGTCTCGGAAACCAGGAGGTGGGGCAGCAATGGCAGGCAACAGGGACGTACTCTCATCTTCCTCCTCCTCTTCTTCTTCACTCCCAGGGGGTGGTAGAGACATCAGGTCTACTATATTATCACGAGAGGAACCAGGCCTCCCACCTTTGCGAGGACCCAGCTGCTCTTGGAGTTTGGTTTTGCAAGAGTCACAGTAGAAATTCAGAGCTTCAGTCCCAAGGGAATTGTCCAAGGTATAAGATCTGGCCCTACTGGCACAAGGCTCGTGATCTAGACTGGCTGCATCAAAGTCATCAGGGACCACATTGTAACCTTGGCCAGAGCTTTTGGAAGTGGGGTCAGATTTGGTCCGGGGCCTGGTCTCCTCAAAGAAGATTAAATTCTCATTGACATCTGTTCGGCTTTCCTGCTCCTTTCTTTGTTCACGCATGTGGAGGTAGCAAAAGCTGACAAGCTCAGAGTCGGCAGGCGGGGGCGTGCAGCAGCTCGACTTCCTGGGGCTGGTGCCCACGCTGCCCACATAACTACTCTCCTTTTTCCCCAGATGGCCCCCAGTGACAGGGCGATGGGCACTGTGCATGTAATCTAAACCCAGAAAAAGAATCAACAGGTGAGCCTTGGTAATGAGGACTGTGGCAGAGTTCTCATGGTATCTCTGGCCTGCGTGTATTGTGCACAGTTGGATGGCAGATACCAAGAAAGAGCCTCACCTGGCTGCTAGGGATTAGGGGATTGCCCATGTTGCTGCTGGCCCTAAACATAGAGTAAGTATAATGAGTTGCTAATAGCCCCATCACCTCTGAAATGGGAAAAGGCATGGGGTGAGGTGGGGTAAGGATAAAACCTTGGTATCTAGGCATAGCTGGACTCTTACATGGATAGGTTGAGAGTCACCTATAAGCATACTTAAGTAACTGATATTTTTTTATATCATTCTTGGAACTGTCTCTGCACTCACCCTTTTCAGAGCCCTTCCAACTTCTAGTGCTCTGTCACTCTTGCATTATATTGAATGTCTTCTAGCAGAATGAAATAAATCTGACAAGTTACTAATGGGAAAGTGTAAAACAGGCTACGCTACATACAATGCCTGAGATTTTGCCCTTCAGAGAGAACTGTCAGTGGACTGATAGCTAGAATTCTGGGCATCTGAATGTATAAAGCCTATAAGAGATATGCTGGGATTGTATAGAAGGGGGGAAAAGGTGGGAAGGACATTGTTACAATTCCTCAAATCTCATTATTGCTCTGTAGTCATGTAGGGCCAGCCTATCCACCACACATACATGTGGCAAAATGTTCTGCTAAACAGCTTTTATTTATTTATTTATTTATTTATTTATTTATTTATTGTTAATACTCAACCAAGGATATTTTTCCCATTGATTATTTTTAGAGAGAGTGGAAGGAAGGGAGGGGAGGGGAGAGAGAAGTAGAGAATCATTGATGTGAAAAAGACACACTGTTGCCTCCCACACGTGCCCCAACCATGGTTGGGGACCAAACCTGTAACCCAAGTATGTGCCCTTAACTGGGAATTGAACCTAAAACCTGTAGATTCATGTGTTGACACTCTAATCACTGAACCACACTGGCCAGGGCAACAGTTTTTAATAATGGTAGGTCTGGGCCTCTGAGGATCACCTATATCAAATGCTTCATCTGTCTCTCTCTTAGTCTGTTTTGAGGGTCCCTCCCCATGATATCTGAAAATATACTCAGACAATACCAAATCACTTTACTATCAGACAGGTATCAAGCAAGTACTAATTTAGACTAAGGACATCAGACATTATTCCGTTTAATACTCATAACAACCCAATGAGGTAGGTGCTATTGGGATAGTAATCTCAATTTTACAGAGGAAACTAATCCAGTGGTTATGTAATTTACCCAAGGTCACATGAGTCATAAGTGGCAGTCTGGATTTGAGTCCAAGTCTGAGGGACCACAAACCCCTTGCTTTTAAGTACTACCCCACAGTTCATCATGGTGATCAAGATGTTGGAAAACAAAATTTTAAATGCCTTTTAAATTCCAATTTGACAGGATCAAGGTGTTAGCTTTTTACTAGATCTTACTGCCACCACAAAAGCACAGTGCTGGCACTTAACAATAGAGCCCTAAAATGCATGAAGCAAAAGCTGACTGAATCAAAGGGAGAAATATATAAGCCAAAAGCAATGGTTGAAGACTTTAACACCCAACTTTCAATAATGGAAAGAACAAACAAGAAAATCACCAAGGAAACAGAGGACCTAAGCAACACGATCTATGTGTATAAAAGGCTAACATGCAGTGTCCCCTTAGGAGTTTGACTGGGAGACCAGGACTTTGGTGCTTGTTATGATGTGTGCTGACCACCATGGGGCTGCATGGAACAAAGAAAGGCTTTGTCTGGCAGCTGGAAGGTCCTGATTGGCCCTGATGGCTGGCAAGGCCTAGGGACATTAACAGTGCATGAATTTCGTGCACCTCTAGTAAATCTATAACCCAGGGGTGGGCAAACTTTTTGACTCGAGGGCCACAATGGGTTCTTAAACTGGACCAGAGGGTCGGAACAAAAGCAACCTGGCCATGCTGGCACTCTCATCTTGGGCTGCTGGTGAAGGAGCGGAGGGGAGAGCAAGAGAACCCTCCGCTCTTTAGGCTCTGAGGGCCGGATAGAACAGCTGAACGGGCCGGATTCGGCCTGTGGGCCGTAGTTTTCCCACGGCTGCTATAATCTATAGAACATGCTACCTAATAGCAGAATATACATTCTTCTCAGTGTAGCTGATATCTTCTCCATAATAGACCACATTTAGGTAATAAAATAAGCATCAGTAAATTTAAAAGGAATGAAATCTTACCAAATATGTTTTTATGAGCACAACAGAATTAAATTAGAAATCAATAACAGAAGAAAATTTGTAACATTCCGATTCATGTGGAAATTAACATTGCTAAATAACCAATGGTTCAAGGAAGAGTTTGCAAGGGAGGTTAGAAAATATTTTGAGATGAAGGAAAATGAAGATACAACACACTAAAACTTATGGGATCTCTCTAAATTAGTGTTTAGAGACAATTATAAATGTAAGTGCCTACATTAAAAAAGAAAGAAAGAAAGATTGCACATCAATAACTCAATCTTCCACCTTAACAAATTTGAAAAAGGAGAGCAAACTAAACACAAAGGGAGTAGAAGAAAAGAAATAGTAGTGTATAGAGTATATAAAAATAAGAGATAATCAATGAAACTAAAAATTGGTTCTTTGAAAAGGTCAATGAAATTGACACACATTCACTGTAGAGACCAAGCCAAAAAAAAAAAAGACAAGGACCATTGCTACTGACTACAGATACAGAATTGATTAAAAGGAAAAAATCATGAATAAGTTTATGCCAAAAAATTAGGTAACCTAGATGAAATGAACAAATTCCTAGACATAAAGAAACTATCAAAACTGACTAAAAAAGATAGAAAATATTAACAGGCCAATAACAGGAAAAGAATTAGCAATTAAAAATTCCTCCTCTCGCCCTAGCTCATTTTGCTCAATGGATAGCTCATGGGCCTATGGACTGAAGGTCCCGGGTTCGATTTTAGTCAAGGGCACATGCCCAGGTTATGGGCTCGATCTCCAGTAAGGGGCACGCAGGAGGGAACTGATCAGTGATTCTCTCTTATCATTGATGTTTCTATTTCTCTTTCTTCTCTGGAATAAATAAAAAATATATTAGAAAAAATTCCTCCTCTCTCAACAAAAACATACATACATACATACATACATACATACATAAAGGTCAGGCCTAGATGGCTTTACTGGTGAATTTTTCCAAATGCTCAAGGAAGCATTTATACTAAACTCTTCCAAAAATAGAATAGAAGGGAACACTTCTCAACTCCTTATATGAGGCCAATATTACCTGGATACCAAAACCAGACAAAGACACCACAAGAAAACTACAGAGCAATATTTATTATGAATATAGATACTCCTCAACAAAATAGTAGACATTTGAATCCAACAACATATCAAAAGAATTTTACACCGTAACCAATTGGCATTTATTTCAGAAATGCAAAGTTGGCTTAACATCCAAAAATCAATTAATGCAATACACTATGTTAATAGTCTAGAGGACAAAACATATGATCATCTCAACGGACACAGAAAAATCATTTGACAAAAGTTACCACCCTCTCATGATAAAATTCAATAAGTGAGAAATGAAAGGAACATCCTCAATATGATAAAGGTTATTATGAAAAACTGAGAGCTAATATCATATTGGGTGGTCAAAGACTGAAAGCTTTTCCCCCAAGATAAGGAAAAAGTCAGAATTTTTGTTCTGACCATTTCTATTCAACACTGTACTGAAAGCTCTAACAGAGACTATTAGACAGTAAATTAAAATATAAAGTATCCAAATTGGAAAGGAAGGAGGAAAAGTATCTCTATTTCCAAATGTGATGATTTTGTATATTTAAAAAGTAAGCAATTCCTAATAATCTACTAGAAATAAACAAGCTCAGCAAGTTTGTAGGATGAAAGCTTAACATACAAAAATCAATTGTATTTTTATACACTTGAAATGAACAATCTGATAATGAAATTAGGAAATGATTCTATTTTTTTAAAAAATTTAATCCTTACCTGAGGATATTTTTACTTTGATTTTTAGGGAGAGTGGAAGAGAGAGGGAAAGATAGAAACATAGTTGTGAGAGAAACACATAGACTGGTTGCCTCTTGCATGCACCCTAACAGGGACTGGGCCGGGGAGGAACTTGCAACCAAGATGCGTGCCTTTGACTGGAATTGAACCTGGGTCCCCAGGCTGATGCTCCATCAAATGAGCTAAACCAGCTAGGGCTGGAAATGATTTTATTTATAATAGCACCAAAAAGAATAAAATACTTAGGCATATATTTAACAAAAGGGCTAGACTTATATACTGGAAACTAAAAACAAATTTGTGAAATAAATTAAATAGTGGTGAAAGCCTGGGAGGAGTAAATATGGAGTGAGGGGGGGGGGGCAATGGGAAAACAAACAAAAGGGATACCTATAATACTTTCAACAACAAAGACACATTTAAAAATGAAATTAAATAAGATTTAAATAAATGGGAAGACATTCTATGATCATGAGTTGGAAATTTATTTTATTTTATTTTATTTATTTATTTTAAAAATATATTTTATTGACTTTTCACAGAAAGGAAGAGCGAGGGATAGAGAGTTAAAAACATCAATGAGAGAGAATTATTGATCAGCTGCCTCCTGCACACCCCCTACTGGGGATGTGCCCGCAACCAAGGTACATGCCCTTGACTGGAATCGAACCCAGGACCGAGTCTCTATCCACTGAGCCAAACCGGTTTTGGCATGAGTTGGAAAATTTAATAATGTTAAGATGACAGTACTTCCCAAATTGATCTACAGGTTCAATACACTCCTATCAGAATCCCCGCTGACTGTAGAAATTGACAAGGTAATTCAAAAATTCATATTGAATCACAAGGGATCCAGAATAAACAAAAAAAAAAAACTTTAAAAAGAACAAAGTAGGAGGATTCACTGTTCTTTATTTCAAAGCTTACTACAAAGCAACAGTAATCAAGATAAGGTGGTACTAGCATAAGGATAGACAAATGAATCACTGGAATAGAATTGAAAGTCCAGAAAGAAACCTTTACGTTATGTTCAAATAGCCCAATTTAAAAATTGGCAAAGGATTGGAATAGATATTTCTTCAAAGAAGATATACAAATGACCAATAAGCACATGCAAAGATGTTCAACATTATCAGCCATGATGCAAATCAAGTGAGATACACTTCACACCCACTACAAAGGTTGTAATAAAAAAGATAAAGGAAGTGTCATCAAAGGAATGGTGGCATGACAGCACACCTTGCCCTCTCCCCTGAAATTTCAACAAGTTAACCAATGAAATACAACAAAAAAATCCCTAGTTCACACACACACACACACACACACACACACACACACACACACACCTGAGAGATCCACGCACTGAAACATCTAAAAGTGGGCACCCAGGAATTAACAGGGAGATAAATGGTGAAGTGCAACCGGCCTGCAGACAAAGCCCTGCAGGCAGGAGCTCATGGCTTGGCAGGGAAAGGGGAGAAAGCCAGCATCAGCAGGTGCTTCCTTTGGCCTGGAGGAACAAAAAGATGTGGAGGGGATGGTAGCAGCAAGGAAAGTGGAAAGGGTGCAAACAGTATGTGAGTCAGCATATGCCTAACAGAGCACCAAATTCTCCTGAGTGGCTCTCCACTGTTGTTAGGGTGGTGATTATTCAAAGAAATGGAATCACAGAACCCTGATGCCATTTGAACTCCCAAAACTCACCTCTTGTTGCCCTTGAAATTGGGTCCAGGAGCATATTATCTGTAAACCAAGAACTGTTTCAGTAGAACTGCTATTTGCCTCTGTCATTGATCCCCAGGAGGGGTGCTTGGGGCATGACCCTATGGAGGTCAGGGGTCATCATTATGGTGAGGGCAAAACAAACTCCCCTCCCCCCCTCCCCCAAGCAGCACGGCTGTATTGTCTTACAAGCTGCAGAGGTTCAAGACTGGGGGATCACAGAGGTAAAAAAAAAAACAACAAACCTGCAATTCAGTGTCATCCACTAAAAAATAGAAAAACCTTTTCGGACAAAGCTTCTATAAGCCATACATATAGGGAAATAAATGAATAGGCAAAGGAGAACAGAAAATACTATGAATAACCACAGTAACAAGGATGACCATAAAGAAAATGAAAAATCCCCAGAAAGCAAACTGGAACATATGGAAATATGTGATATCAATGACAGAGATTTCAAAGTTGCAGTTGTGAAAAATACTCAATGAGATGTGAGAAAATACAGACAGGCAATTCAGTGTACTCAGTAAACAAACAAATGAACAAAACCAAGTATATGACCAAAAAGACTGAAACTTAAAAAAAAGAACCATTTAGAAATCTTGGAAATGAAGCCTATAATTAAGGATATTAAGAGTGAACTATTGAGCAGAGAAAACAGAACCAACCAGATGGAGGAAAGAATTAGAGATATTGAAGGTAGGAGTCTAGAAATGATATGGAGGGAAGAGAGAGACCAGTCTGGAGCATAAAGAAAAATTAAAGAGCCATACGAAAACTATCATATTCCATCAGAAATAAGCAACATTAGAATTATAGGTATTCCGGAGGAACAAGAGAGGAAACAGGGAACAGTGGATGAGAGATTCCCAAACCTATGGAAAGAACTAGATCCTCATATCAAAGAAGCAAACAGAGCACCTAGTTACTTCAATACAAAGAGGCCCTCTCCAAGGCACTTGGTATGAAAGCTGTCAAAAAATTAATGACAAAGTTGGAGCCTGGCCCCCGAGCACACAGCTTTCCCAGCCTGCTCGCCATGGAAGCCAGGGAACCTGCACTGAGCCACGGCCACACCTTCCACTCCCGCCTGGAGCAAGCCGCCATGGAGCCCAGCCTCTGTGCATGCAGCCTTCCCAGCCTGGCCTCTGCACCCTTGCTAGCCAGGGAGCCCGGCTCGGCCAGTGGAGGGCGACGGCCGCACCTTCCTCTCTCCTGCTCACCCGGCAGCAAGGGGCCAGGGCCCTGGGGGAGAATCGAAAAGGATCCTATCTGAATCGCGGGAGAGCTGGCAGAGGGGGAAATCTACAACTGAAAGAAGGAGAGGTGCCGCTGCCGCCATGTGTTTAAAACCGCAGCCACCACTGCCACCAGCGAGGTAGGCCCACTGAAAGTGGAGCCCACCCCACCCTAGGCTCAGGGAGCAGGCCGCCTCGGAGCCCGGCCTCCGCGCCCGCAGATTTCCCGGCCTGCCCACCTTGCTGCCCAGGGAGCCAGTATAGGGCTTCGGCCGTGCCTTCCGCTTGTGGCCCGAGCAAGGCCTTCACCCATCTGTCCCCCCCACCCCAACTCCGGGCCTGGCCGGAGCCTCTGCAGAGCCCCTGAGAGCCAGTGCCAAGGCGGAGCATACTCATGGAGTGTGACGGAGGACCGAGAGGTAGTACCCAAAACACCCTTGGACTTTAAACACCTAAACCCGGGGGACTGAAAGCCTGAACGTGTGAAATCAGAGCTGCTGAGGTTGCTAGGGTGGAGTCAGCCGGAGCCTCCACATTCTTCCCCCTCCCTCGTCATCCTCCTGCTTGCCTGCACCTTGAGCCCCAGGAGATCCAGGATAGGAGGGCATCAATCGATGGTCCCAGAGGGGTCATGTAGCCTGGGAGAGCCTTGTGCCCTGGGGGAGTGGTGGGACCATGGGGAGCCGTGAGACGGGGGGGGGGGGGGGGCGCAGTGGGATCCAGGGGAGCTGTGTGCCCCAGGGGAGCGGTGGGACCCGGGGGGGCCGTGTGTCGGGGGGGGGGGGCGGTGGGACCCAGGGGAGCCCCTATGTTCATAGCAGCACAATTTACAATAGCTAGGATTAGGAAACAGGCTAGGTGCCTGTCAGCAGATGATTGGAGCAGAAAACTATGGTACATCGACACAATGGAATACTATGCTGCCATAAAAAAGAAGGAATTCTTGCCGAAACCGGTTTGGCTCAGTGGTAGAGCGTCAGTCTGCAGACTGAAAGGTCCCAGGTTCAATTTCGGTCAAGGGCATGTGCCTTGGTTGCTGGCACATTCCCCTTTGGGGGGTGTGCAAGAAGCAACTGGTCGATGTTTCTCTCTCCCATCAACGATTCTAGCTCTATCTCTGTCCCTTCCTCTCTGTAAAATATCAATAAAATATATATTTAAAAAAAAGAAGGAATTCTCATCATTGGCAGCAACCTGGATGGAATTGGAGAACATCATGCTGAATGAAATAAGCCAATCAATGAAAGAGAAACACCACATGTCCTCACTCATTTATGAATAATAAATAATATTATAAACTAATGAACAGAAAGATAGATATAGTGACAGTAAAGCAACAAGCAGATTGTCAAATGATAGCAGGGAGGGTAGGGTGATCTAGGGGAGATAAGAGATCAACCGAAGGACTGGTATGCATGCATATAAGTACAATCAATGGACACAAAACTCTGGGGAGGGAAGGCATGTGTGGGAGGTGGGGGGGGAATGGTAAGCAATGTACACATATAATACCTTAATTAAAAATGGTGGGGGAAAAATTAATGACAAAGAAAAAATTCCCAAAGCAGCCAGAGAAAAGGAAATGACCTGCAAAGAAAAACATAATCAGAATTTCATCCAACTTCTCAGCAGAAAATCTACAAGCCAGAAGAGAGTGGAACCATATATTCAAATGTCTAAAAGAGAAAAATTACCAGCCACAAATAACATGTACAGCAAAATTATCCTTTAAATATAAAGGAGAAATAAAGATGCTCCCAGACATACAGAAGCAGAGGGATTTTATCACCAGAAAATGTCTATTGCGGAAAATATTCAAAGGACATATTCTCCTTGAAACAACATAAATAAGGTCACAACACTATGAGTAAGATCACCAAAAAACTTACAGCATAAACAGGGATAATTTGTGACAACAAAAACATAAAAAGGGAGTGGGTAAAGGACTGAACTGGCAAAGGAGGATGAAGATCAGATGCACTCAAAAGAAAAAAAAAAAGACATATATGCAGGTTTATTTTTATAAACCTAATGATAATCATACACAAAAATCCCCAAATGAGGACACATTGCTTAAAAAAAGAGGAAACAGAGAAAAGAAGTATGGAATAGCACCAAACCAACACAACAGACAGAAACGCAAATGGAAAGAACTAATGGAGGCATAGAACTACCATAAAAAAAAGATAAAATGGCTATAGGAAATCTTCATACATCACAATTATCCTAAATGTAAATGGCCTGAATTCTCTAAATAAAGAGGCACAAAATGGTGGAGTGGTTCAAAAAACAGAACCCAACCATATGCTCCCTACAAAGAGACACATCTGAGCTGCAAAGACAAGGGTAGAAGGAAAAGGCTGGCAAATGATTCTCAAAGCAAATAACATCCACAGAAAAGCAGGTGTAGCCATACTTATATCTAACAAAATAGATTTAAAGATATTAAAGATAACAAGTGGCAAAGACGGAAACTTAATTTTTTTCCTGTTCCTGATTTAAAAAAATATTTTTATTGGTTTCAGAGAGGAAGGGAGAGGGATAGAGATAGAAACATCAATGATGAGAATAATTTATTGGCTGCCTCCTGCATACCCCCTACTGGGGGGATCAAGCCTGCAACCCTAGCATCTTGGCCGGAATCGAACCTGGGGCCCTTTAGTCCACAGGCTGATGCTCTACCCACTAAGCAAAACCAGCTAGGGCCTGTTCCTGCTTTTTTTTTTATTAAACCTTTATAGTTGAAAATATTACATATGTCCCCCTTTTTCTCCCATTGATCCTTATAGTCCACTCCCACCTCATGCTTCAGGCCTCCACCACCCTATTGTCTGTGTCCATGGGTTATACATATATGCATATAAATTCTTTGGTTGATTTTTTCCCGCCCACCCATCCACCCCTACCTTCCCTCTGAGATTAGACATTCTGTTCCATGATTCTATGTCTGTGGATAAGATGGACACTTTATAATGATAAAGGGCAAACTGCATCAAGAAAATATATATATATATATATATATATATATATATATATATATATCCCAACCAGGTAGCAATGACATATGCAATAATTACTCACATAACTAAAGGGAGAAACAGAACAAAACACAATCATAGTTAGGGAACGTAACACTCCATTGACACCTCTTGAGAGATCAACCAAACAGAAAATCAATAAAGAAATATTGGCCTTAAATGAAACACTAGAACAAATGTATGTAATGGATATTTATAGAACATTTCATCCCAGATCATCAGATGATACATTCTTCTCTAGTGCATATGGAACATTTTCTTTTAAAAAAAAAAAAAAAAAAAAATATATATATATATATATATATATATATATATATATATATATTATTGATCTTCTACAGAGAGGAAGAGAGAAGGATAAAGAGGCAGAAACATTGATGAGAGGGGAACATCAATCAGCTGCCTCCTGCACACTCCCCACTGGGGATATGCCCGCAACCAAGGTACATGCCCTTGACCAGAATCGAACCTGGGACCCTCCAGTCCTTAGGCTGATGCTCCATCCACTGAGCCAAACTGGCCCCAGTACACATGGAACATTTTCAAAATAAACCATATGTTGGGTCACAAAACTAGGATCAGTGGATTAAAAATAGGGGTGGAGTAATTGGATGCCAAACTGACATACTCCCAGGACCAAACTGGAATTACAACTAAAATATACACACACAAAAAATCCTGAGTAATCAACTGAAGACTAGCTGGAGAGAACCCTGATAACCAAGGACAGAAAGTGGAGACTATGTAGACTGACAGGAAGGGCAGAAGTGCATAAGGGTCTGGCTGGGCTCCCACAGATAGCAGTTGAAGTTCCTAAGAGATATCTCAGCTGTGGGAGGTTACCACTGAGAACTCTGGGGTCTAAACCCCAAGCTGAGCCCCCCAGTAGGGAGCAAAAGCACCTACCTAACATCTGGCTGTGAAAAGATCTGGGTTGCTGTCTGTCAAGGAGAGATGGCTGGAAATGCATGCACCCTCTTAAAGAGTCAAGACACAAAATTTTGTGTGTAGCCACTCACCTTGCTCTCCAGGAGAGGGAGGGCAGAGTGGACTGGAACTGTGTGAACAGAAGCCAGGGTTGGGGGCTCTGGGATTAGAGCTCTGAAGGCAGACAGCCCAGTTTCCTGTGCTGAGTCATTTCCTCACACTGGGGAGAACACCTTTGCTATCCATGCGGTTTTGCACAGGTGGGTGGGGGAGAGAAGACAGTTGTCCCACCTATTGGAAAACACCTTGTCCTACCCTGTGGAGTTTCTGAGGCCCATTAAGACACAGAGAATAACAACCTCCAGGCAGAAGCAATTGACCCATCCTGATAGAAAACCTTTTGCACCACCTGTGAACAATTGCCTTAGATTGCTCATCACTTAATCCAAGCAATCTGCAGGCAGAGGCAGGTCTATGGAGATTTTGAGTCTTTGCCCGATCTAAATAGTCAGAAACAGTGTTTGACACTGTCCTGCACCACAGATTGGGAGATATAGAAGATCTACTTAATACATAGTCACAAGCCCAAACAGGCAGCCAAAATAGGGAAAGAAAAAACAAAAACCCCCTAATGAAAAAATAAGAGAATTTTCCAGAAGAAGAGCTAAATAAAATGGAGATAAGAAATTTGTCAGACACAGAGTTCAGAATAATGATCGCAAAGATGCTCAATAACAGGTACAGTAACTATGAAGAATGACCTAACGCTAATCAAGTACACAGTGAAAGGGATACACAGCAGATTAGGGGAAGTTGAGAAAGAGATCAGTGGATTAGAGGACAGGGTAGGAAAAATCACTCAATCAGAGAAATAAAAAGGAAAAATAATTTAAAAACAGGATAACTTAAGGAAGCTGTGGGACAACATGAAACATAACAATACACTGAGTGGCCAGATTATTATGATCCCTGAATGCATAATAATCTGGCCACTCAGTGTATATCCTATATAATAAAAGGCTAATATGGAAATTGTCCCCTCAACCAGGAGTTTGACCAGCATAGATATGTTGAGTGGCCAGATTATTATGCGTTCAGAGATCATAATAATCTGGCTGCTCAGTGTATTTGCATATGTGTATCAGAAGGAGAAACAAGCAAGCAAGCAAGGGATAAAGAAAGTATTTTGAAGAAATTAGGGCAGAAAACGTCTGTAACCAGTTGAAGGAAAAAGTCACAAAAGCACAGAAGGCATAGAGAGTTTGAAGCAAGAAGAACTTAAGCAGGCCTATGCCCAGACAACTACACTAATAAAAGAGAAATACACAAATTGACCATACCTCCCCTACACCCACCAGCCAATCAGGAGAAAGTATGCAAATTAAGCCAACAAAGATGGTGGTGGCCAAGGAGTTGGAATAAGCAGGAGGCTTGGGTTGCCTCTGGCAATGAAGGAAGCCAAACTTCCCACCCTCCCTGGCTTGCTCTGGCCTCAACTCAAGGCTACAAAGTTTCAATTATAGAAGATAAATAAATCCCAGATACCTGCTTTCAGCCATCCCTGCCCTCTGCTCAAGGCTAAAAAGTTTCAATTATAGAAGATAAATAAGTCCATAGATATCTGTTTCCAACTGGCACTGGCCTCCACTCATGGAGGTGCTGAAAAAATAATAAAGGAGGGGCTGGGAGCCTGGGTTGCCAGGGGGCATGGCCAGCCTGAAAATAGCCCTCAGTCCCTTACTCAGTCTGGCTAGGCACCTCAGTGAGAACCCCCACCATGAAGGGGTGTGGCCAGCCTGCAAACAGCCATCAGCCCCTCACCCAGGCTGGCCAGGCACCCCATTGGGGACCCTCACACTGTAGGGGATGTGACCAGCCTGAAAACGGCCCTCAGCCCCTTACCCAAGCTGGCCACATCCCCATGGAGTAAGAGTCCCTGCTGGAGGCGTGGCCAGCTTTCAAACAGCCATCAGCCCCTCACCCAGACTGGCCAGGCACCGCAACAGGGACCCCTACACTGAAGGGGGTGTGGCCAGCTTGAAAACAGCCCTCACCCAGGCTGGCCATGCACCCCCCCAGTGGGGACCCTCACTCCATGGGAGCTTGGCCGGCCTGCAAACCACCCCAGGCCCCTCACCTAGGCCGCCCCACACCCCAAGGGAACCTCCACCCTGATCCAGGACACCCTTCAGGGCAAACCAGCCAGCCGCCACCTGTACACCAGGCCTCTATACTAATAAAAGGGTAATATGCTAATTAGACTGGGAGACCTTCCAGGAGATATTTCGGATGTTCTTCTGGACAAAGCCATGATGGCTGGGCCAAAATAGAGGCATGTAAAGGCCAAGAGGGGAGGGAAGTTGTGGGTGATCAGGC
The DNA here is from genome assembly GCA_963924515.1 of Vespertilio murinus. Taxonomy (NCBI): domain Eukaryota; kingdom Metazoa; phylum Chordata; class Mammalia; order Chiroptera; family Vespertilionidae; genus Vespertilio; species Vespertilio murinus. Next base: position 56,685,623 of record OZ004710.1, on the reverse strand, counting down.
CAGGATGGGACAGCAGTTGTGGGTGATCAGGCTGTTGGGGGGCAGGGCCATTGGCAGTAAGCAGAATAGCAGGGAAACCAGTTGGGGGTGAGCAGACTATCAGTGGGGTCAGTTGGAGGTGATCAGGACAGCAGGGGGCCAGTTTGGAGTGAGCAGGCCTGTAGGGGAGCAGTTGGGGGTGAGCAGGCCAGTAGGGAGGGAAGGTGGGGGCGAGCAGACCATTGGGGGAGGGGGGACAGTTGGGGTGATCAGGCCGGCGGGGGGGGGGGTAGTTGGGGGCAAGCACACTGGCAGTTGGGGAGAAGTTGGGGGCAAGCATGCTGGCAGGCAAAGTGGTTAGGGGCAATCAGGCAGGCAGGCAGGCAGGTGAGCGGTTAGAAGCCAGTAGTCCTAGATTGTGAGTAGGATATCCTTCGAGGGATTCCAGATTGGAAAGGGTGCAGTCTGGGCTGAGGGACACCCCCACTCTGTGCATGGATTTCATGCACCAGGTCACTAGTATCATAATTAAAATGCTGAAAATTAAAGAAAAAAGAGAATCTTAAAGGCAGCAAGAGAAAAGCAATTTGTTCCCTACTAAGGAGCCCCCATAGACTGTCAGATGACTTCTTATCAGAAACTCTACAGAGAATGACATGAAGTACTTAAGGTAATGAAAACCAAGGATCTGAAACCAAGATTACTATATCCAGCAAGGCTACTGTTCAAAGTAGATGGTAAAATAAAGATCTTAAAAAAAAAAAAGGCCTAAGGAGTTTATCACCACCAAACCAGCACAAGAAGAATGCTAAAGGGACTGCTGTAATGAGAAGACATATGCATTGAGAGAAACATAGGCATACAGAATTAAAATAGCAATAAATAAGTAACTATTAATAATAACCTTAAATCTAAATGGCTTAAATCAAGCATGTCAAACTCAAAGGCTAACATAGGCTAAATAAACAAGCTTTAAGTTTATGTGGGCCGAAAAATACAAAAAACAAACAAACAAAAGAACTTCAATTTTCATAGAAATGGAGGTTTATTTTGATAGAGACATGCTGAATACATAGGACTGAAATAAATGAGTAATTGTTAACATAAAATAACAGAATATTATAATAAAAATTAATATTTTTTCTTGAACATTAACTTACCAGACACTGAATAACTGCACAAATTAACAAGCACAATACAAATAAACCTATTTTTCTTGTTCTTCAAAAGTGAAATATTTCTTGTTGCACACACCAAACAAGTCAGTCCAAGAATAATGATTTGGCAATTGGCTGCTAAAATATTCACTTCTAGTATTAGTGGAGAAAATAGGTGCACCTGCATGTAAGGTGCGTAAGTGAAATGAATGCAACACATTATAGTAATCATTCATTAGTGAATGTTGTAGTTCATTATTAATAATTATGTATAACAAGATATTATAAAAATTAAGTTACCAGAATTTTAAAAATATATATATTTTATTGATTTTTTTTACAGAGAGGAAGGGAGAAGGATAGAGAGCTAGAAACATCAATGAGAGAGAAACATCGATCAGATGCCTTCTGCACACCCCCAACCAGGAATATGCCTGCAACCAATGTATATGCCCTTGACCGGAATCGAACCTGGGACCTTTCAGTCCACAGACCGATGATCTATCCACTGAGCCAAACCGGTTTCAGCAAGAATTTTTTATTAAAATGTTTCTTACATACTGTTACATTGGCTGGGCCGCATAAATATTTGTTGTGGGGCACATGAGGCCAGCGAGCTGTGAGTTTGACATGCTTGGCCTAAATGCTCCCACCAAAGACATAGGGTTGCTTAATAAATATAAAAATATGATCCAATTTTATGAGGTCTACAGGAGACCCACCTCAGAACAAATATCTCATACAGGATGAGAGTGAAGGGATGGAAAAAAATTTTCCATGCAAATGGAAACAAAAAAAAGCTGGGATAGTAATACTCATATCTGACAAAACAGACTTCAAAATGAAGGCCATAACAAGAGACACAAAAGGCCACAACAAAATACTAAAGGGATCAATTCAAGAAGAGGATATAATCCTAGTAAGCTTATATGTACCCAATATAAGAACACCTAAATATATATTTTTAAAACTTTTAAGGGGGAGATAGACAACAATAAGTCATTATAGCAGACTTGAATACCCTGCTGACTTCACTGGATAGATCTTCTGGACAAAAAATTAACAAGGAAACAGTGACTCTAAATGACACATTGGATTAGATGAATTTCATTGACATTTAGAGAACATTTCACTCCAAAGCTATAGAATATACATTGTTCTCAAGTGACATATGGGTCATACACAAAGATAGACCCATGTTAGGACACAAAACAAGGCTCTACAAGTTCAAGAAAATTGAAATCATAAGCATCTTCTCAAATCACAAGGGAATGGAATTAGAAATCATCTACAGTAAAAAAAACAACAACAAAAAAAACACCTCAAAAACATTCAAACACATGGATGCTAAATAGAAAGTTATTAAACAATAAATGGGTTACCAATGAGATTAAAAATAAATAAATAAATTCCTGGAAACAAATGAAAATGAACACACAACAACCCCAAATCTATGGGACACAGCAAAAGCAGTCCTGAGAGAGAAGCACTATAGGCCTACCTCAAAACACAACAAAAATTAATAATAAAAATTTTAACCCTACAACTTAAAGAATTATAAAGAGAACAAAATGAAAAGTCCAGAGTAAGTAGAAGAAAGGGAATAATAAAGATTAGAATATAAATAAATGATATAGAGACTAAAAAATACAAAAATACCAAACTAAGAGCTTATTCTTTGAAAAGATAAACAAGATTAATGAACTGTTAACCACACTCCTCAAGAAACAACAACAACAACAAAAAAAAACAGGATCCAAATAAAATCTGAAAGGAAAGCAGAGAAGTAATCACTGACACCACAGAAATATAAGGATTGTAAGAAAATATTATGAACAATGATATGCAAAAAAAAAAGGGGACAATGTGGATGAAATGGACAAATTCCTAGGGAAATACAATCTCCAAAAAGTTAAATAGGAAGAATCAGAAAACCTAAATAGGCCAATAACAACTGATGAAATAAAAACAGTAATAAAAAAATAAAAAAAGAAGAGCCGAAACCAGTTTGGCTCAGTGGTAGAGCATTGGTCTGCGGACTGAAAGGTCCCGGGTTCGATTCTGGTCAAGGGCATGTATATTGGTGAGGGCACATCCCCAGTAGGGGGTGTGCAAGAGGCAGCTGGTCGATGTTTCTTTCTCATCGACGTTTCTAGCTCTCTATCTCTCTCCTTTCCTCTCTGTGAAATATCAATAAAAATATATTTTTAAAAAAAGAAGAAGAAGAAGAAGAAAAAAGAAAAGAAAAAAAAGCCCTGGTTTGGATGGCTTCACAGGGGAGCTTTATCAAATATTCAAAGAAGAACTATAAACTACACTCCTCAAAGTATTAAAAAAAAAAAAGAAAAAGGAATACTTCCAAGCTCTTTTTATGAGGCCAGCATTATCCTAATTGCAAAACCAGATAAAGACACTACAAAGAACAAATTATAGATCAATATCCCTGATGAACATAGATGCTAAAATCCTCAACAAAATATTAGCAGATTAGACCCAGCAATATATTAAGAAGATCATAAGCCTTGACAAAGTGGGATTTATTCCAGGGATGCAAGGCTGGTACAATATTCACAAATCAATAAATGTGATACATCAAATAAACAAGCTGAAAGACAAAAATTACATTATCATATCAATAGATGCAGAAAAAGCATTAGACAAAATCCAACACTGATTTTTGATAAAAACTCTCAGCAAAGTGAAAATAGAGGGATCATATCTCAACATAATAAAGGCTACATATGATAAGTTATATATACAGTGAACATCATACTCAAAGGGAAAAACTACAACAATTACCCCTAAGAACAGGAACAAGACAGAGATGGCCAACTTTACCACACTTATTCAACATAGTACTGGAAGTCCTATTCACAAGAAAAAGAAATAAAAGGCATCCAAATTGGAAAGGAGGAAGTAAAGCTCTCATTCGCAGATGACATCATATTGTACAAAGAAAATCCTAAAGATTCCACCAAAAAACAAAAAAAACAAAAACAAAAAACAACAACAAAAACTAGTAGAGTTAATAAAGGAATTCGACAATGTAGCAAGATTCAAAATTAACACGCCAAAATCCTTAGCTTTTTTATATACCAACAATGAACTCTCAGAAAGAGAAACTAAACAAACAATCCCATTTACCATTGCAACAAAAAAATTAAAATGCTTAGGAATAAACTTAACGTTGGAGATAAAAAAAAAACTTGTACTCGGAAAAAATTAGGATATTGAAAAAAGAGATAGTGAAATATATAAACAAGTACCCTCTTCATGGGTTGGTAGAATTAATATCATTAAAATGTCCATACTACCAAAAGCAACCTACAGATTTAATGCAATCCCTATTAAAATACCAACAGTATATTTCACAGATCTAGAACAATTGCTTCAAACATTTATATGGAACCAAAAAATACTAAATGGCCACAGCAATCTTGAGAAAGAAGAACAAAGTTAGAGGAATTGCAATATAAGATATCAAGTTATAATCAAAACAGCCTGGGACTAGCACTAAAACAGGCATATAGATCAAAGGAACAGAACAGAGACCCCAGAAATGAACCCAAGCCATTACACTAAATTAATATTTGACAAAGGATACAAGAACATACAATGAAGTCAAGACAGTCTCTTCAATAAATGGTGCTGGGAAAATTGGACAAATACACACAAAAATATGAAACTAGACTACCAACTTACACCTTACAAAAGAATAAACTCAAAATGGATAAAAGACTAAAATACTAGTATAAGACAGAAAACCATAAAAATCTTAGATGAAACCATAGGCAGCAAATTCTCAGACATCTCTCATAGCAATATTCTAGTATTTACAGATACATCTCCTAGGGCAAAGGAAACTAAGGAGAAAATAAACAAGTGAGACTACATTAAAATAAACGATTTCTGCAGAGCAAAAGAAACCATCAACAAAATGAAAAGAGAGCCCACTATATGTTAGAACATATTTGGCAATGATACATCTGATAAAGGGTTAATATCCAAAGTATAAAAAGAACTCATAAAGCTCAACAAAAGGAAGACAAACAATCTAATAAAAATGGACAAAGGACCTAAATAGATAACTTCTCCAAAGCAACATAATGATCGCCAAAAGACATAAAAATATGCTCAAAGTCACTGATCATCAGAGAGATGAAAATTAAAATGACACAGGTATAAAGTCACACCTGTCAGAACCGGTACCATCAACAAATGACAAGTGCTGGCGAGGATTTGGAGAAAGGGGAACCCTTGCACACTGCTGGTGGGAATGCAGACTGGTACAGTCATTATGGAAAACAGTATGGAATTTTCTCAAAAAAGTAAAAAATGGAACTTCCACTTGACTCAGTGATCCCATCACTTCTAGGAATATATCTTAAGAAACCCAAAACACCAATCAGAAGGGACATATGCACCCCTATGTTCATAGCAGTACAATTTTCAATAGCTAAGATCTGAAAACAGCCCAAGTACCCATCAGTAGATTAGTGGATAAAAAAGCTGTGGTAAATTTATACCATGGAATACTATGCAGCAGTAAAAAAGAAGGGTCTCTTACCCTTTGAGACAGCATGCAGGGACTTATGCTAAGTGAAATAAGCCAGTCAGAGAAAGATAAGTATTACATGATCTCAATCATATGTGGAATCTAATGAACAAAATAAACTGATGAACATAATAGATCAAGAGACAGAAGCATAGAACAAACTGCAGAATTCCAAAAAGAAGGACGGGGAGGGTGGGTGGGTGGGAAGAAATCAACCAAAGAACTAGTGTGTGTGTGTGTGTGTGTGTGTGTGTGTGTGTGTGTTTGTATGTGTGTGTATATATATATATATATATAAATTCATGGACAGATATAGGGTGTTGAAGGCCTGGGGCAAGGGGGGCATGGTAGGCTAGAAGAGGTGAATGGGGGAAAAGGGGATCATATGTAATACCATCAACAATAAAGATTTAATTTTAAAAAGTAGCATCAACAAATTCAAGAAAGTTGAAATTATACCAAGTATATTTCTGATCATGATGCCTTGAAATTAGAAATCAACTGCACAAAGGAAGTAAAGAAACCCACAAATACCTGGAGATTAAACAACATACTATTAAAAAAAATGACTGGGTCAAAGAACAAATAAAATATAAGATCAAATTTTATACAGAGACAAATAAGAATGATAATATAACATCAAAACTTCTGGGATGCGCCGAAACCGGTTTGGCTCAGTGGTAGAGCATTGTTCTGCGGACTGAAAGGTACCGGGTTCGATTCCGGTCAAGGGCATGTACCTCGGTTGTGAGCACATCCCCAGTAGGGGGTGTGCAAGAGGTAGCTGGTCGATGTTTCTCTCTCATTGATGTTTCTAGCTCTCTATCTCTCTCCCTTCCTCTCTTTAAAATATCAATAAAATATATTAAAAAAAAACTTCTGGGATGCAGCAAAAGCAATAAAAAGGGGAAAGTTATTACAGGCTTATCTCAAGAAACAAGAGAAATCCCAAGTAAACAATTTAATATCACATGTTAAAGAACTAGAAAAGGAAAAACAAAAGCAACCCAAAGAAAGCAGAAGAAAAAAAATTAGAGCAGAATTGAATGAAATATAGAACAAAAAGATTATACAAAATATAAAACAAAGAGTTGGTACTTTGAAAAGATTAATAAAATTGACAACCCCTTGAATAGACTCACTACTGGGAAAAGACCCATACAAACAAAATCAGAAATGAGAGAGGAGTCACAGATATTCAAAGGATCATACTAGAATATTATGAATGAATAAATGCCATCAAATTCAATAACCTAGAAGAAATGGGTAAGTTCCTAGAAATGTATAACTTTTCTAGACTAAATCATGAAGAATGGGAGAATCTAAATAGACCAAATCAGCAGAGAGGAAATAGAAACAATCATCAAAAACCTCCCAGAAAACAGGAATTCTACCAAACATTCAAAGAATACTTGAAACCTATCCTTCTCAAATTTAAAAAAAGAATTGGAGAAGAGGCAATACTTCCTAACACATTCTATGAGGCCAATATAACCCAATGAAATTGGATTACAGTTTGATACCAAAACCTGGCAAACATAACACAAAAAAGAAAACTACAGACCAATATAAGTGATGAATACAGATGCAAAAACCCCAACCAAAATACTACTGGTAGCTAATCAAATACAACAGCACATCCAAAAAATAGTACATCACCATCAAGTGGGATTCATTCCAGGGGCACAAGGATGGTTCAGCATTTACAAATCAATCAACATAATACATCACATTAACAAAAGAAAGGATAAAAATAATATTATCTTGTCAATAAATATAGAAAAGGCATTTGATAAGATACAAGATCCATATATGATTAAAACACTCAATAAAATAGGAAAAGGAAAGTACCGTAACATAATAAAGGCCATATATGATTAACCCTCAGCCAATATACAGTAATACTCAATAGTGAAAAACTGAAAACTTTTCCTAGAAGATGAGGAACAAGACAAGATGTCTACTCTCACCACTCAACATAGTGCTGTAAGTCCTAGCCAGAGTAACAAGGAAAGAAAATGAAATAAAAGGCACCCAAATTGGGAAGGAAGAAGTAAAACAGTCACTTTTTGTGGATGACAAGATTCTGTGTATAGAAAACCCTAAAGACTCCACCAAAAAACTATTAGAAACAATAAACAAATACAGTGAAGTTGCAGGATACAAAATCAATGTGCAAAAATCCATTGCCTTCCTATATGCTAACAACAAAACTACTGAAAAAGAAATAAAAAAACACACAATTATTTTTGCAATTGCAACCAAAAATATAAAATACCTAAGAATAAACTTACAAAGAAGATGAAAGAACTATGTACTGAAAATTACAAAACATTAAAAGAGATTGAAAAAGATACAACAAATGGGAACAGTATTTCATGTTTATGAATAGGAAGAATCAACATAGTTAAATGGCCATATTACCCAAAGCAATATACAGATTTAATGTAATACCCATAAAAATACAAATGTTATTTTTTAGATATATTTTTTATTGATTTCAGAGAGGAAGGGAGAGGGAAAGAGAAATAGAAACATCAATGATGAGAATCATTGATTGGCTGCCTCCTGCATGCCCTTCCTAGGGATTGAGCTGGCAATCCAGAAATATGCCTTGACTGGAATTGAACCTGGAACCCTTCAGTCCATAGGCCAATGCTCTATCCACTGAGCCAAATTGGTGAGGGACCAATGCCATTTTTAAAGCAATAGAAAAAAAAAACCATCAGATTTGTATGGAACCACAAAAGACCCCAAATAGCCAAAGTAATCCTGAAAAAAAAGAATGAAGCTTGGGTATCACCCTACCTGACCTCAAATTATACTCCAGAGCTATGATAATCTGCATATTATTGGCAGAGAAGCAGACACACAGAATAGCGAGCCCAGCTATAAAACCACATACATATGGACAGATAATTTTCAACAAAGGATCCAGAAACACACAATGGAGTAAAGATAGTCTCTTCAATAAATGGTGCTAAGAAAACTAGAAAGCAAATGAACGAAATTGGATTATAGTTTGTCCCCAGGTACAAAATTAATTCAAAATGGATCAAAGACCTAAATATGAGACCCAAAATAATAAGTTACATAGGAGAAAACATAGGAATCAAACTTATGGACCTTGGTCACAGAGAGCATTTTATGAACTTGATCTCAAAGGCAAGGGAGGTAAAGGCAAAAATAAATGAATGGGACTATATCAAACTAGAAAGCTTCTTCACAGCAAAAGAAACTGATAACAAAACAAAGAGGCAGCCAACCAGATGGGAGATATTTGCAAACAATAGCTCAGACAAAGGTTTAATTTCCAAAATATATTAAGAACTCATAAAACTCAACACAAAACAAATAACCCAACCAAAAAGTGGGCAAAGGACCTGAAAATGCACCTCTCCCAAGGAGACATCTGAATAGCAACCAGTTATATGAAAAGATGTTCAACCTCCCTGGCAATTAGGGAAACACCAATAAAAACTATGAGATACCACCCCACACCTGTAAGAGTGGCCATTATAGATAAGACAAGCAAATAATAAGTGTTGGAGAGGTTGTTAAAAAAAAAAGGGGGGGGGGAACCGTCTGTCATCCACTGCTGGTGGGAATGTAGACTGATACAACCACTATGGAAAGCAGTCTGGCAATTTCTCAAATAATTAAGAATAGAGCCACCATATGCCCCAGCAATCGCTCTCCTGGGTATATGCTGAAAAACTCAAAATCATGTATTCACAAAGATATATGATCCCCTAATTCACAGTGGCCAAGACATGCAAACAACCAAAGTATCCCATGATAGAGGACTGGATAAAGATGTGGTACACATACACAATGGAATAGTACTCAGCCATAAGAAAGGATGAAATAGTGCCATTTGCAACAACATGGATGGACCTTGAGAACATTATGAAAAGTGAAATAAATCAGACAGAAAAAAGTAAATAACTATATGATTTCACTCATATGTGGGATGTAAAACTGAAACTTGTGAACACAAACCACGGTGTGGTGGCTGCCAGAGGGAAAGGGTCCTAATATATGGTGACAGGAGATTTGCCTTCGGGTGGTGGGTACATAGTGCAATATACAGGTCTTGTAACACAGAAGCCCACACCTGAAACCTATATGTTCATGTTGTATAATGTCACCCCAATAATTTTTTTTAAAGACAATAACATGGTTTGGAGAGGATTTGGTGAAATTATGCCCTCCAACTCTGCCAATGGGAATGTAAACTGGTGCAGTCATTTTGGAAAATAGTTTGGCAGCTTCTGACAATGAATACCAATTCACTCCTAGGTATACACCAGAAAAATGAAAACATACGTCCCCACATAAACTTGTATATGAATGCTTATTACATTATTATTCAAAATAACCAAAAGGTAGAAACAATCCAAATGTTCATCAACTGAAGAATGGATAAACAAAATGTGGTTTATTGCCAAAACCAGTTTGGCTCAGTGGATAGTGTTGATCTACGGACTGAAGGGTCCCAGGTTCAATTCCAGTCAAGGACAGGTACATTGGTTGCATGCGCATCCCCAGTAGGGGTGTGCAGGAGGCAGCTGGTTAATGTTTCTCTCTCATTGATGTTTCTAGCTCTCTATCCCTCTCCCTTCCTCTCTGTAAAAAATCAATAAAATATATATATTTTTTAAATGTGGCTTGTTCATACAATGGAATACAATTTGGCCATAAAAAGAAACAAAGGGCTAATATATGCTAAAACATGAATGACCCTTGAAAACATAATGCTTAAGTGCAAAAAGCAAGCCACAAAAAGACCATATGTTATATGATTCCATTTATGTGAAATGTCCAGAAAAGGCAAATCTATGGAGAAAGAGTGAATTTGTGGTTGCTAAGGACAAGGATGTGATTAGGAGGGGAATAGGAAATGAATATTAATGACCACAGAGTTTGTTTTAGGAGGGGCAAAAATATCCTAGGATTAAACTGTGGCAATGATTGCACAGCCCTGTGAATATCTATACTAATAAAAGGATAATATGCTAATTAGACCGGGAGACCTTCTGGACAAAGCCATAGTGGTGGGGTAGAAGCAGAGGCAGTTAGGGGTGATCAGGCTGGCAAGGGAGGGCAGTTGGAGGTGATCAGGGCAGCAGGGTGGGGCAGTTGGGGTGAGCAAGGGGTGCAGTTGGGACAATCAGGCTAGTGGGGGGGGGCGCAGTTGTGGTGATCAGGCTGGCAGGGGGTGGCAGCTGTGGGTGAGCAGGCCAGAGGGAGGGGCAGTTGTGGGTGAGCAGTCTGGCGTCTCCTGGCGGAGGAGAGGGGGGTAGTTGTGGGCAAGGAGACCAGCAGAGGGGGCAGTTAGGGATGATCAGACCTGAAGAGCAGGCAGTTGGGGGTGGTCAGGCCTGAAGGGAGGGGGGGTTGGGCAGGCAGGTTATCCAGTGGTCCGGGATTGTGAAAGGGATGTCTGACTGTCAGACATCCCCCGAGGGGTCCCAGATTGGAGAGGGTGCAGGTTGGGCTGAGGGACACCCCCCTGCATGAATTTCATGCACCGGGCCATTAGTCCTATATAATAAAAGCCTAATATGCTAAGTGTCTGGTCAGCCAGTTGGTCATTCAACCAATCAAAGCCTAATATGCTATTTATATGCTAAGGCTGCTCAACTGCTTGCTATGGCATGCACTGACCACCAGGGGGCAGATGCTCTGATCAGTAGGTTAGCTTGCTACTGGGGTCTGGCTAATCAGGACTGAGCGAGACAGACCAGATGCGCCCTGGAGCCTTCCCGTGGTCCCTCCCCAACTGGTCAACCTCGCACATCCCTCCCTGGCCTGATCATGCACCAGTGGGGTCCCTTGGCCTGGCCTATGCCCTCTCATAATCTGAGACTCCTCAGGGGATGTCTGAGAGCCAGTTTCAGCCTGACAGCAGAAGGACTGGTCACTATTATGTGCACTGACCACCAGGAGGCAGATGCTCAACACAGATGCTCAGCCAGAAGCCTGGCTCATGGCTGGCAAGCCCAGCAGCGATGGCAGGAGTACACCATTCCAGCCTTTGCAGCAGAGCTAAGGATGTCTGACTGCTGGCTTAGTAAGAAATCCTCCAAGGGCTCTCGGACTGCAAGAGGGCACAGGCCTCAGTGCATGAATTTTGTGCACTGGGCCTCTAGTATTAAATATACTTAAAAACATTGAGTTGTGTCCTAGCTGGCTTGGCTCAATGGATAAAGGATGGGCCTGTGGACTGAAGGGTCCCAGGTTTCATTCCAGTCAAAGGCACATGCCCTGGTTGCTGGGCTCAATCCCCAGTAGGTGGCATGCAAGAGGAAGCTGATCAATGCTTCTATCATCAATGCTTATCATTGATGCTTCTATCTCCCTCTCCTTTCCTCTAAAATCAATAAACATATATTGAAAGAACACTCTTGAAAAACAAACAAACCAAAACCACAAAAAAAGATCATTGAGTTGTGTTTAAGTGGGTGAATTTTATGGCTTGGAAATTACATCTAAATAAAGCTATTTGTTAAAAAGAAGCACATCACTGGACATATGATGAACTTTTAATCATAATAAAAAGAGCAAAAATATGTACTGTTCTTAAAAGGACTTTATCCCACATGGTCCTGTCAATCCCTCATAAGGTAGGTTCTATTATTATCCTTTAATTGTATAGATGGGGAAACTGAGACTCTGTTTATGTACCTTGCTCATGATCACATAACTAAGATACAGCAGAGTTGGGGCTGGAACCCATGTCTCTCTGACTTTGGATCCCAAGCCCTTTGTTTTCAATAGACTACAGTGCCCCTCTAAATATAGTCAATGTAACCGCATCGAGTGATTTCTTTTTAAAAAAAAATATTTTATTGATATTTCACAGAGAGGAAGGGAGAGAGATAGCTAGAAATGTCGATGAGAGAGAAACATCGACCAGCTGCCTCTTGCACACCCCCTACAGGGGATGTGCCCGCAACCAATGTACATGCCCTTGACCGGAATCAAACCCGGGACCCTTCAGTCTGCAGAACCATGCTCTACCACTGAGCCAAACAGGTTTCGGCGCATCGAGTGATTTCAATTTAGGCCTTAGTGGTTGTATCTAGGGAACTCAGGATCAGCTGGGGGATCAATTCTTTTTCTTTGCTAAGATCAAGCATGGATGAGCTGCGGAAATAGTATATAATGACTCTGAGATTTAAGAGAAGTAAGTGTTCTAGAGAAACACTGAGCCAGGAGCTTGAACCATCAGTTCAGGAAGTCTCTACCCTCAGGCATTGTTCCTAGGTCCTGGCAGTACACCTAGTACTAATTACCTATGAGATAGCTAAACAATCTCAGTCTGCTGCTATCAGAGGTAGCTCCCAGGAGCATTTCCAATAAGGAGGTTGTGACTTCTCTCAGACAAGGGCTAGAGGTCTAAGAGTGACTTTCCTCCCCGCAAAATGGAAACATCTCTCAATACCAGGCTGTCAAGGCCAGGTGATGTATAGCTCACCACCTGGTACTGTGATTTCCAGATCTGAGCAGCAGCAGCATGGGGGGGGGGGAGGGGGCGGCGAGCAGTAGTGCAAAGAAGAAAATGTTCTTGGAGAAGCATAAATCTCCTCCAGACAGAAGGTTAAAATGCCAGTAAAGCCAGGTGTGGTTGGCTGATATCTGAGAAAGCATGCCTCCCAGATTGCAAATCTGCTGTAAATGCTCATCAGTTTTCCCCACAGGAATCTCCTAGTCTATCCCTCTGTATTCACCCACTCAGAAGACTGACTTAAAAAAAAATACTTTCAAAGAACAGGATGGTGATTCAATTGGAGCTATATTTAAAAACTCTCTCTCTCTCTCTCTCTCTCTCTCTCTCTCTCTCTCTCTCACACACACACACACACACACACACACACACACACACAATCAACACAACATTGATAAAACTGACTTTCTTGGTCTTACTGTGTTCTGCAGTCTGATGATCATTGGTCACAAGGACAAATGATCAAAAGGCCTTGCAAGAACCTCATGTCCTTTCTGAATCATAAAAAAAGAGTCTGCTATGTTCACTCTAGCTTTGTACTCTATGCATGTTGCTGAGTTTTAATCACATGAAAATCTGTAAGCTTTGTGTGGTGTATATAGTAGCAATTAACCAGAATATCTTATTCACCAGAACAAACTGTTCTAAACATGGGAGAAAATTTAGAGTGGAATCTTCCTCCAACTGTAACTCCAGTTAGGGCCCTGAAAGCCTTAATTTCCTGGATCCCCCCAGGATACAGGGAGGTCAAGGCAGGAGAGAGATGGGAGCTGCCTCTGGATTTCCAAACATCCCCTTATAGGTGGAGAGTTGGCATTTGTCTGAGACTTTCTCGAAGTTGTGTCTTCAAGACCAGGTGGTGTTATGTTGTGTCATTTGAAATTTCCTCTATATAAATGCAAAGGCACTTACTGTATTGACATTATTCCTTCAATCATATTTCTGTATACTCCCACTAGGTTTTAAGTTTTGTGAGGGCAAGGACCATGTCTGTTATTTACAGTTCTATCTGCAGTGCCTGACACATACATAATGAGTTCTTGAGAAACAGTTGTTGAATGAATAAGTGAAATACCTACTTCAGTAAAACCACTGATAAAGCCCAACAGGTAAAGCCTTCCACTTTCCCATTTTCCTTTTTTTTTCTGTGTCTGAGAGAAGAGGTGATTCTTTGTCTTTCCCAGTTGGTGGTTTACCAGCATCGATCCTTTAAGCCCAGTAGGCTGAGCTTTGAGTTGGGTTAGCTGGCAGCCAGTAGCTGCTATGGGACAACACTATAGACTCTGCTAGAGAAACCAGGCTCTGACTAAACTGGTGTTCTATTGTCTGAGGTTGGCAGGATGACTGTTCCCTATAGGTCTTTACTAAACCACACCGGAGCTTCTGTTCTGGGTTGAAAGTGGGGTCTGATGGAGGAATCAATCTTAACTTTGTATCAGGAACTGATGGCCCCTCGCTGTAACCTGGGTGGAGTTTTCCTCAGTGGTGCCGCTTGCTGTTGCCCTTTCCTGTCCTTGGGACCATGGGATAAGATGTGCATACCACCCCCTGACAGGCTGACTCATGAGATTCATTCTGTCACACTTACCTTGAACCCTGGGTGGCTACTGTCAACCCAGCAACTAACAACCCAAAGGTCAATTACTGGGCCTAGGCATTGGCCCAAGCTCCTGGAGAAGTCAAGTGCTACAAACAGTGAGGACACCACAGTGGTCCATCTGGCTCCCGCATGGACAGAGAGGTCCTGTGCTAAAGGCAGCCTGAGTCCCCTTAACTCTGTAGGCCCAATGCTGGGGTTCTCAGGAATCAGGGAAAGGCTCTAAAGTCATGTATAGCATTTAGATAAGCCTCCCTTCTGGGCTAGAAGAGAATCCAATGAAATTTATTTGCCTTTGGAAAAGCAATATGATTCAACATGGTGCCACTATTCCCATAGCAAGGGAATACTTAATGAAGGAATTGGCTAGGGTGCTAATAGGTTGACCAAAACCCTTTAGAAGGCAGGGTGAGACTACAGAACCACCCCAGGAGCCTTCTTAAAATGAACCCCCAAACAACCCTCACTTGCACATCTGGTCCTCAGCTAAGCTCCAGATTCTTTCTTCTATCTTACCGTTTCCCTTTCTCCCTCTCTGTCCTGCTCAGTAAGGAGTATAATTTACTTAAGTGTGATGATAGAGAGGAAGGTTACAGGTGACACTAATAATGCTAATACTGGCTTTGCCATAATTTGGCTATCAGAGGTTTCATAGTATATATGGCTACCCACTTTGAGCAATCTGCCTTGAGACATATGGCAACGTGGATCCCCAGTTTCTTAATATTCCAAATCAGTTCTTTTGCTTCTATATCATATGCTTTGGGGCCCTCTATCTTTCCCCAAATCTGTGTTTGATGGATTGTCTTCTAATTCCTATGGGCAATGTTATGAGATATAAACATGTGTTTGCTGTGATGTTCATTTTGAATAAAATGAGGTGAAAGGGTTTATGTAGATACACAGCCCACTGGATGCTGGGTCATCTATCAGGTATGTGCTTCTATTCTCAAATTCCTCAATATATATCAGATGTGACCATGTTGCAAGGCAAGACAGCCTTGAAGATAAAAGAAATAGTTTAGCAGCAAGACAAGTAGGGTTAAGAGTCTTCAGCATATGAGGAGGGCAACTACTAGGTAGTAAGTCTCAGCTTCTACTTGTGATTTTTGGGTTCTGGGGTGGGGAGAGCACTCATTGCATGTATATGAGTCTTGGGTCTAATATGTGGTGTGACTGTTCTTTGGTCTCCTCCCATTTTGGTTTGGTGTGGCAGTATCAGGATTGGACTGATTTCCCCCCAAATGCCCTGATTATGCCATCATCAGGACAGATCTTAGGAGTGGCTTCACTTCGCTGTTTGAGAGTTGCACTTGACTTTGTTCTTAGTGGTCAACCCCTCCAATGTCTAATATTCCTTTTGGCTATATATACTCTGTGCTTTCACATTCTTTCCTACCCCATCCTTCTGTGGCCTCTTACTTCAGGCAGCTATCAACCACCTTATGAACTAAAGAAAATTTTATATTTATTTTCAGCTTCCACTTTTAAAAAGTTAGAACACCCATGCATCTCTCCTAGATCAATGTACCTCTAAAGTTTTGCCTTAGATTCAATGAGATTCCTTAATTGGTTCTCTATTTATTGCTTGTTTGCTATTTTTATCTTACTATAATTCAGACAAAATCACAATGTGTTGTTACAGGCATCCTTTGTGAGACAAGCCCATCAGAAAGCCAGCTGTCTTTCCAACTGGCTAGTGCCAAGTGGGACACAGTGGTACAACATCAGCTCCTGGCAAATCAGGTGCTGGCAGAATGGAGTGAACTCTAAGGCAGTGGAGTTCCTCCCCTCATGTTTCCAATGTCCAAAGGACTTCAACTAAACCAAAAACTGAGGTTGAGCCCTACCTGCCTTGATCATTGGAGGTGGAAGAGGCTGGTTGGTAGGCCTGGAGAAAATCATCTTCCTGGAATCCATCAGAAGGCGGCAGTACCCTGCAATCAGGCAGGCAAAATTGGTGGCTTCAGGCCACTCCATCAACAGCACCAGAGGCTGGAGGAGAGACGGGAAGAAACATGAGGACATGGAAAGGAAGAAAACATGTTAAATTCCTGGAGAATGATAGTATAGAAAATATAATTTGCATGATTATGGGAACCATAGTTTCTGGATCAAAAGTTGAGGCATATGTCCTGACAAATGATTTCTTCTGATTTGAGAGTTAATTTATATTAAACTCTTACCCAGGTATCAAAATTAAATCAATTTTATTTACACATTTAATGAACCATCTTTACTGAAGAAGACTGAAATTATTAAATATCATGTGACTGTCATGTGGCTTTTATTGGGGTTGTCAGGGCTCAGAAGATGTTAAGGCCAACTGAAAGCTGGGGTGAACCTAGGAGTGGGGAACATACTTCATAAGAAGTTCCTTGAATGCACAGCTCATATCTATAACCATGTACAACTCCTAGAACAGCTCCTGGACATGGACATTCCATGCAATCAAGTTCTCACTTTGCCTTCCAGGTCGAGGTCTTTCTTGTCTGCAGCCCTGCTCAGACCTTCATGTTCTCCCCTTTTCCCTTGGTTTCCCAAAGTGTTAATTGGTGCTCCTTAAAATAATCCCTTGATCAAATACATGAGTGAAACCCTGGGTTAAACACTATATAGATAATTGTACTTATGGAAATTATCAGATCCTTTAATATATTAATATGCAGTACCAAGTTCAAGAGTGAGACTTCAGTATTCCAACTTTTCTAAAACATTTTGTTTTAAAAAATCTATTTTTTTGCCCTGGTCAGTATTTCCCAATGATTAGAACATTGGCTCGCACAATGAAGGGTCTCAGATTTGATTCTGGGTCAAGAGCATGTACCTGGGTTGCAGGTTTGAAACCCTGCCCTATTGGTCCTGGCAAGTGTGGAAAGCAGCCAATCAATGTGTGTCTCTCACATGGATGCTTCTCTTTCTCTCTCCCTTCCCTCCACTCTTTCTAAAATATAAGTGGAAAAAGTACCCTGGGGATTAACAACAGCAACAACAACAGAAATAAAGGAAGCAGCTTCTCTTTAAAAATATCTATTTTCATAAACCATCTTAAGGTGTTCTTAGGGTTTGTTTGTTTTTAACCCACTTTGAGAAATACTAGCATACTCTGTTGCCTCCATTCCTGACCTTAAATCCGTCAAATTAATCCTGGAATTAGCTAGTTGACTACATCAGAGACCTGACAATGATACACCAAAAAAAAAAAAAAATAATATAATGAAAATAAATCAGCACCTTTTCAATAAGCCTTTGCAATATAGGTACTGTAATTTAAAAAAACAAAAGTGTGATTTGAAAATAAGTTTGGGTCAGATGGATATCAGCCATGAGAACATTGTACCTAGGACAGGGTAGTGGCTTCCAAATTAAGAGCACTGAAAACTGCACTGGCTGAAGAGGGGCCATTGGGTTGTGGGTTGCCTTGACTTTTGAAGATGCCCAGACTAGGCATTAAGAGCTGAAAGGATTAAGAGGATTAAATTAAGTTATATGAGAAGCCAATATTTTTATAAGTAATTTAACCCTTATAAAGTCTAAGAAAGTTACTGAGACATCCCATAATCCCTCTGTATATGCAAATAAGCCAAAGGGGATACTCTTTAAAAATATAATTCTAAGCTTAATAAAAAGGAGAAATTTTAAACTTTTGAAATCTCTTCCACTAATATTTACAGGGTAAAGATTGTTGTTAAAATACTAAATCTGATCATTATTATTGTCAACACAATATAGAGAACCATTGTAATACAGCTATTAGGCCACATGACTGAGTATCCAAACCTCAGTAGGTTGCTTGGTTTAAAAAAGAAAGATTAAAACTTTTTTTGGGGGGGAGGGGGGGGCAGTGGATATGAGACATTTTATTGCTCTCATTTGGTTCTTAATTTTTAAAAATTTTATTGTTTAAAGTATTACAATAGTAATCTATATCTCCTCCCCCAATTGAACTTCCTCCAGCCTCCCCAGCCCATCAAATGCCCTCATCACAACCCCCAGTGTCTTGTGTCCATTGGTTGTGCTTATATGCATGCATACAAGTCCTTTGGTTGATTTATTTCCCCCATTTCCCAACACTATCCAGCCTTCCCATTGTAATTTGAGTCTGTTCAATGCTTTACGGCCTCTGTATCTATCTTTTTGTTCATCAGTTATGATGTTCTTTATTTTCTATAAATGAGTGAGATCATGTGACATTTTTCTTTCCTTGCCTGGCTTATTTCACTTAGCATAGTGCTCTCCAGTTCCACCAATGCTGCTGCAAATGGTAAGAATTCCTTCTTATTTATAGCAGCATAGTATTCCATTGTGTAGATGTACCATAGTTTTCTAATTCACTCATCTGCTGATGGGCATTTAGGCTGTTTCCAAATATTAGCTATTGTGAATTGTGCTGCTATGAACATAAGGGTGCATGTATCCTTTGTGATTGGTGTTTCTAGTTTCTTGGAATATATTCCTAGAAGTGGTGTTACTGGGTCAAATGGAAGTTCCATTTTTAGTTTTTTGAGGAAACTCCATACTGTTCTCAACATGGGCTACACCAGTTTGCATTCCCACCAGCATTGCACGAGGGTTCCTTTTTCTCCATATCCTTGCCAGCACTTGTTGATTTGTTGATGATTGCCATTCTGATAGGTGTGAGATGGTACCGCATTGTCATTCTGATTTGCGTCTCTCACATAATTAGTGACTTTGAGCATGTTTTCCTATGTCTCTTGGCCTTCCTTCTGTCTTCTTTCAAAAACGACCTATTTAGGTTGGTTGCCCACTTTTTTATTGGATCATGTATCTTTCTTTTATTAAGTTTTATGAGTTCCCTGTAAATGTTGGAGATTAAACCTTTATCAGCGAGAAAGGGAGAGAGATAGAGAGCTAGAAACGTCGATGAGAGAGAAACATCGACTAGCGGCCTCTTGCACACCCCCTACCAGGGATGTGCCCGCAACCAATGTACATGCCCTTAACCGGAATCGAACCCGGGACCTTTCAGTCCGCAGACCAACGCTCTACCACTGAGCCAAACCGGTTTTGGCACAGTGGGCTTTCTTGTTGTTTTTGTTGATGGTTTCTTTTGCTGTGAAAAAGCTTTTTATTTTGATGTAGTCCCATTTGTTTACTTTCTCCTTAGTTTCCATTGCCCTGGGAGCAATATCGGTGAAGAAATTGCTTTGGCATATGTCTGAGGTTTCACTGCATGTGGATTCCTCTAGTATTTTTATGGTTTCTTGTCTTACGTTTAAATCCTTTGTCCATTTTGAGTTTATTTTTGTGTATGGTGTAAGTTGATGGTCTAGTTTCATTTTTTTGCATGCATCTGTCCAATTTTCCTAACAACATTTATTGAAGAGATTGTCTTGACTCCATTGTATGTTCATGCCTCTTTTATCAAATATTAATTAAGCATAGTGGTTTTGGTTGATATCCGGGTTCTCTATTGTGTTCCATTGGTCTATATGCTTGTTCTTGTGCCTGTACCAGGCTGTTTTGAGAACAGGGGCTTTATAATATAGCTTGAAATCTGGTATTGAGATCCAACCAACTTTTTTCTTTTTCCTCAAAATTTCTGTGGCTATTTGGGGTATTTTTATTCCAGATGAATTTTTGGAAAGTTTTTTCTAGGTCTGTGAAATATGCCGTTGGCATTTTAATGGGGAGTGCAATCTATAGATTGCTTTGAGTAATATGGACATTTGGATGATGTTGATTCTACCAATCCATGAACACAATATGTTCTTCCATCTGTTTATGTCTTCCTCTTTCTTTCTTTTTTTTCAGTGTCCTGTAGTTTTCCCCTTATAGGTCGTTTACTCCCTTAGTTAAGTTTATTCCTAGGTATCTTAATTTTTTTGGTGTGATGGTAAATGGGATTGCATTTTTAGTCTCTCTTTCTGTAAATTCACTATTGGTGTATAGAAATACCATAGATTTCTTGGCGTTAATTTTGTATCTTGCTACATTGCTGAATTCATTTATTAAGTCTAATAGTTTTTTGATGGAGTCTTTAGGATTTTTTTTTAATCTACAATATGTCATCTGCAAATAAGGACAGTTTTACTTCTTTTATAATTTGGATGCTTTTCATTTTCTTCTTGTCTAGTTTCAATGGCTAATACTTCCAGTACTATGTCAAACAGGAGTGGTGAAAGTGGGCATCCCTGTCTTGTTCCTATTCATATGGGAAATGGTTTTAGTTTTTGCCCATTGAGTATGATGTTAGTTGTGGGTTTATCATATACAGCTTTTATTATGTTGAGATATGATCCTTCTAGTCCCACCTTGCTGAAAGTTTTTATCAAAAATGGGTGTTGGATTTTGTCAAACGCTTTTTCTGCATTGATTGATATGACTATGTGGTTTTTATCTCTCAATTTGTTTATGTGATGTATCACATTTACTGATTTGTGGATATTGTACCATCCTTGCTTCCTGGGGTAAATCCTACTTGGTCATGGTGTATGATCTTTCTGATGTACTGCTGGATCCAGTTTGCTAGAATTTTGTTGAGGACTTTGGCATCTATGTTCATGAGGGATATTGGCCTGAAATTCTATTTCATTTTGTGTCTTTATCTGGTTTTGGTATTGGGGTGAGGCTAGCTTCATAGAATGACCTTGGAAGTGTTCCTTCCTCTTGAATTTTTTGGAATAGTCTGAGGAAAAGTTTTAATTCTTCCTTGAATGTTTGGTAAAACTCCCCTGAGAAGCCATCAGGCCCCAGGCTTTTCTTTGCAGGAAGCTTTTTAATGACTGCTTCAATTACTTCCATAGTTATTGGCCTATTGAGATGTTTAGATTCTTCTTGATTGAGTTTTGGAAGATTGCATTTTTCTAGGAATATGTCCATTGCCTCTAGGTTGTCCAGTTTGTTGGAATAGAGTTCTTCATAGTATTTTTAAACAATTCTTTATATTTCTATGGGATCTGTTGTTATTACTCTGCTTTCATTTCTGATTTTGTTTATTTGTGTCCTCTCCCTCAGCTTCTTGGTGAGTCTGGCTAGAGGTTCATCAATCTTGTTTATCTTTTCAAAGAACCAGCTTTTGGTTTTGTTGATCTTTTTTATTTTTTTGTCTCTATGTCATTTATCTCCACTCTAATATTTATTATTTCCTTCCTTCTGCTTACACTGGGCTTTTCTTGTTGCTCTCTAACTCTTTGAGTTGTAGGGTTGGGTAATTTATTACCATTGTTTCTTATTTTTTGCAGTAGGCTTGTGGAGCTATGTACTTCCCTCTCAAGACTGCTTTTTCTGTGTCTCATAGATTTTGGATTGTTGTGTTTTCATTGTCATTTGTAGCCATGATGTTTTTTAATTCTTCCTTGACCTCTCTGTTTACCCAGTCATTGTTTAATAGCATTTAAACATTTATTTAGTCTCCATGTGTTTGATTTCTTTGTATTGTTTTGATTGTAGTTGATTTCCAGTTTTATGCCACTGTGATCTGAGAAGATGCTTGATATGATTTCTTTCTTCTTGAATTTGGGGACACTTTGCCTATAACTCAACATATAGTCTATTTTTGAAAATGGCCCAAGTGCACTTGATAAGAATGTATACTGTGGGTTTGTGTTGAAATGTTCTGAAGATGTCAGTTAATTCCATCTGACCTAGTGAGTCATTTAGGATTGATGTTTCTTTGCTGATTTTTTGTTTAGGGGACTTTTTCAATGGTGATAGCAGGGTATTAAAGTCCTCTAATATGATTTTATTGCTGCAAAGCTCTCCCTTGATATACTCCAGAAATATTTTGTATGTATTTGAGTGCTCCTACATTGGATGCATATATGTTTACTAGAGTTATTTCTTCTTGTTGGATTGCTCATTTTAGTATTATGAAGTGGCCTTCTTTACCTCTTTTTATGTCCTTCATTTTGAGATCTAATTTTTCAGATGGAAGTATTGCTACCCCAGCTTTTTTTTTCATTTACATTTGCCTGAAAAACCTTTTTCCATCCTTTCCCCCTCCATCTGTGTGCGTCTTTTTTTTTTTTTTTTTTTTTTTTTTCCTGAGGTGGGTTTCTTGTAGACAGAAGATATATGGGTCATGTTTTCTTATCCAATCTGTTACCCTATGTCTTTTGATTGGGGCATTTGATCCATTTACATTTAAAGTTATTATTGATAGGTACTTGTCACCATTTTTATTCTTTACCCCTGTGTTCCTTCTTCGCTTCCTATTTCTTTTTACAGCAGACTCTTTAGCATTTCTTGCCTTGCTGGTTGGGTGGTAATAAGCTCCCTTTGTCCTTTTTTGTCTGTGAAGCTCCTGATTTCACCTTTAGTTTTGATTGATAGCCTTGCTGGGTACAGTATACTTGGATTCAGCCCCTTCCTTTGCATGACTTTTTATATTTTATCCCATTCCCTTCTGGCCTGATGAGTTTCTGTTGTGAAATCAGTTGCTAGTCTGATTGGGATTTCTTTGTATGTAACTTTCTGTCTCTCTCTGGCTGCTTTTAAGATTCTTACTTTGTTGTTGGTGTTTGCCAATTTAATTATAATGTGCCTTGGCATTGGTTTTTTGGGATTCATTTTGTTTGGGACTCTGTGAGCTTCTTGGATTTGTGTGTGTGTGTTTTTCCCCCCCTATATCAGGGAAGTTTTCTGTCATTTCTTCAAACAGATTTTCCATTCCTTGCTCAGTTTCCTCTCCTTCTGGCACCCCAATTATGCAGATATTATTTTGTTTCATGTTATCCAAAATTTCTCTTATGCTCTCCTCCTGCTTTTTAATTATTTTTAATAGAAGCTCCTCTGCTTGTGTATTTTTCCCTACCTTGTCTTCTTGCTGACTTATGTGGTCCTCTGCTTCTTCTACTCTAATGTTGATGCTTTCTATTGAGTTCTTTATAGCAACAATGTCATTTTTCTTTTTAAAAAAATATATTTAATTGATTTTCCATAGAGATGAAGGGAGAGGGATAGAGAGCTAGAAACGTCAATGAGAGAGAAACATCGACCAGCTGCCTCCTGCACACCCCCTACTGGGGATGTGCCCACAACCCATGTACAAGCCCTTGACCGGAATCAAACCTGGGACCTTTCAGTCCACAGACCAACGCTCTATCCACTGAGCCAAACCAGTTTTGGCAACAATATCATTTTTCATTTCTTCTTTGTTTTTCTTCATTTCCTCTTGGTTCTTACACATATAGTTAAATTTGTTTTCCGTTCTTTCATCCACCTCATAACCACTTCTCTGAATTCTTTCTATGATAGTTTGCTTGCCTCCAGTTCGTTTACTTCCTTTCTTGGTGATGCCTGCTTTTCTTTCATATGTGGGCTATTTCTTTGTCTCCCCATGATCTCTCTTCTCTGGATGTCTGGTTATGTAGTTCTCTCTCTCTCCTGCATTGATTTAGAGGCACGAAATACAGCACAACAAGGCACAATGCACAGGCACGGGACAAAAATGTATTAACGATACTAATAAGCCCATATGAAGGTGGCCACCAGAGAAAAGAGAATTAGGGGATAAGAAAGAAAGAAGAAGAAGAAAAAAGAAAAAAATGAGTGCAAAAATGAAATTGGGAAAAGGAAAAAAAGTAATAGAGAAAAAGGGAATAAAAAAGAAGGGAAAGAACTATTTATGGGAAGAAAACTCCAATAGAACAGCTACTAATCCCAACAAAAGCCAGCAATAAATACTAGAGATGAATGCAAACTACAAACAATAACTAATATCAAGTGAGGTGAGAGAAAACAGAAGCAAAAAACAAAACAAAAGAAAAAGAATCTCACAAACAAGCATAAAAACATTATAATCAATAATCAAGCAGACAACAACAAAAGGACAGAGAGAAAATATGGATAGTGAAGAAAGAGAAGATAGAGGTATGTATGGACTTAGATCAGGGAATTGGAAATTAGATATATAAGTAGGGTGAATTTTAACGGAGTAAATAGAAGGAATGGGAAAATGTAACACAGGAATAGGGTAAGAGAAACAGGACAACAAAATGGGAAAAGTGAGGAAGAGAGTGTTGGCATAAAGGTAAAGTTGAGATAGAGTAAAATGATGCTAAAGGAAAGATAAAAATAGAATGTAGAATACTTATCCCAAAATAAAATAAAGAGAAAATAAAATGACACTTTAAAAATAAAGGTAAAATAAGACCGAAGCAAGATGGCGGCCCAGGGCCGCCATCTCCTCAACAATTTGGAAAAAAAACAACAGATAAAACCAAAAGCGATCGCACCAGACCCACAGGAAAGCTGGCAAAATGGGAAGGCTACAACTAGACACAAAGCAGGACGTCGCTGCTGCCATGTGGAGTTTAAAACTACAGTGAAACTGAACCTGCCAGAGCCGCTGCCGCCAGGAATGAGGGAAGCCAGACCTCGCTCAGTCCCGGGGCCCAGGGAGTGGGCCAGCCCTGCTGGCCGCCACGGGAGCTGATGGGGGCCTATGCCGCCGCCACCTCCGCCTTTGCCGCGCCTTCGGCTCCTGCCTGGACAAGAAGCCCGTGAGCACGACCTCCCAGCCCACCTGCAGTGCTGGAGAGGAGCGGGCGCCTGGGCTCGGCCCCCCGCACTCGCCACCGGGCGGGCAAAGAGATGGTGTAGTATCTCCCCACCCGCAACCAGCTTGGCCCAGCCCCCGTCCTTACTGAGCTGGTGAAGAAATCGTGCAGCGTCTCACCGTCCGCAACCAGCCCAGAAATGGGAAGGCTACAACTAGACACCAAGCAGGGCGCCGCAGCTGCCATGTGGAGTTTAAAACTACAGCGAAACTGAACCTACCGCTGCCGCCTGGAATGAGGGAAGCCAGACCTCGCCCCGCCCCGGGGCCTAGGAAGTGGGCCAGCCCTGCCGCTGCCACTGGAGCTGATGGCCACTGCCAACGCTGCTGCCACCGCGCCTTCGCCGCGCCTTTGACTCCTGCCTGGACGAGAAGCCTGTGAGCGGCACCTCCCAGTCCGCCCACAGTGCTGGAGAGGAGCGGGCACAGCGTCTCCCCTCCCGCACAACCAGCTCGGCCCAGAAATGGGAAGGCTACAACTAGACACCAAGCAGGGCGCCGCAGCTGCCATGTGGAGTTTAAAACTACGGCGAAACAGGACCTACTGGAGACGCTGCCGCCAGGAATGAGGGAAGCCAGACCTCGCTCCGCCCTGGGGCCCAAGGACTGGGCCAGCCCGCCGGCCATGGGAACCAGGGAGCTGATATGGATCCTTAGGCGCCTGCCCACAACCATCCCAAGGAGCTGTCTCGGCGTCTCCTGGCCTGCGGCCAGCTGGGCCCAGTCTCCGCACACACCTTATTGGTGGGGAGCTGGTGCGGTGCATTCCCTTTGCGCCCCGGCGAGTCTTTCTGCTGCCACCGCCAGCAGCCGGCTCCAAAGGTTATGCCACTACCGCCATGTGGATTTTAATACTACAGGGGAAATTGAGACACGGGAGCTACCGTCGCTGCCGCACCCACTGCCGCCCCCGCAAATGGGAATCCACCAAAATCAGAGCTCACTAAGTCCCTGGCTCAGAGAGAGTGTGGCTTCAGAATTTAGCCTTTGCGTCCACAGCAGCTCCGCTTCCACAACAAAGGAGACACCATTGAGGGGGAATTCTCTGCCCGCAGCCACCTCAGCCTGCCCACAGCCTTCCCAGCACACCCGCCGTGCAGGTGGGGAGCATGCAAGGCACCTTCTGTTAGCGGCCCCGGTGAGTCCTCCCTCAGCCGCCGCATGGCCGGGCCGAAGCTCCCGCCACTGCCGCCATGTGAACTTTAAAACTACAGTGGAAATTGAACCACAGGAGCGACCGTCGCTGCCGCACCAGCCACCGCCACCCCCCCCCCCCCCACCACTGCAAATAAAGGAAATCCACCGAAAACAGAGCTCACTACACCCTGGGCTCAGAGAGTGGGCGGCCTCAGAACTTAGCCTCCGTGTCCGCAGCTGCTCTGCTTCCGCAACAAACGAGACACCTTTGAGGGCGGTCTACCTGCCTGCAGCCATCTCAGCCCGCCTGCAACTGTCCCAGCCTGCCTGCCGTGCTAGCAAGGAGCTGGCGCGGCACCCCCAGTGCGAGACCCCAGCACCCGAGAGGGGTCGTGTGCCCTGGGTGAGCCATATGTCCAGGGGCCATGTGCCCCGGGTGAGCCGTGCGTCCCAGGGGGCCGTGTGCCCTGGGTGAGCCGTGTGTCCCAGGGGGCCGTGTGCCCCGGATGAGCCGTGTGTCCCAGGGGGCCCTGTGCCCCAGGTGAGCCGTGTGTCCCTAGGGAAGCAGTGGGACCCAGGGGGAGGGGCGGTGAGAACCAGAGGAGGAGCGAACTCTATTCGGGTGGTCCTGAGATAGCCACCATAAAACAAGCAGACTGCCAAACGTGGAGCGGATTCTATTCATGAGACCCTGAGATAGTCACCATAAAACAAGCAAATTGTCAAATGACAGCAGGGAGGGGAAGGAGACCTGGGGGGAGATAAGAGAACAAGCTAAGGACTGGTATGCATGAATACAACCAATGAACACAGAACTCTGGGGAGGGAGGGCATGAATGGGAGTGGGGGGAGGGGCAATGGTAAGATATGTACACATATAATACCTTAATAAAATTCATGTGAGGGGGAAAAAATAAAATAAAATAAAGTTCTGGAAAAAAATAAAGGTAAAATAGTAGTAGTAGTAATAATACTGATTGAAAATAAAAATGTAATAATTAAAAAGGTAAATTCAAATGAGGGAAAAAATTAGTTTCTTAAGTAATAAATGAAAAAATAAAAATGTTCAGTAGTGAAGGTCATTCACTTCCTCTACTGTTCTGTTTGGCATGCCTGTTTCCTAGTCAGGACAGTATTGCAGTTCCCTGAATTCCACTGCTCCTCAGTGTTGTAGGCTATAGTCCTGATTTTCAAGCAGGCAGTACATCTTTGTTTCTTATACTCTTTTATTTGTGTTTACATAAAAGTCAATTTGTGATTCAATCTCTGGGTGGCAGTGTTTCTGGGTTGACCTCCAGGTTAAAGGTCCTCTCTATCTAGTGTTTAGATTTTATTTTCCCTGTGACACTTAATACCGGTTTCGTAGAATGGGCTGCCCCAGAGCTAGTTCTCTGATCGTTATTCCCCACTCTGATCCCCAGGTTCCACAAAAACAACTTCCCCCTGCAATCTCTTAGAGTGTCCCCAATTGGGTGATCCTATGTATTGAGCTTAGTAATCAAAAGCAAGTATTTAAAGAGAGGAAGAGAGAGAGAGAGAGAGAGAGAGAGAGAGAGAGAGAGAGAGAGAGAGAAGAGCCAGAGTATGTGCACAAACTCTGGCCCTGTGGCACAAGTCTGTGCAGTCTTTTTTTCTCCTTGGGTCTAAGCAGCTGACACACTGTTAAAATTTTTAGTCGGGCCTTTTGTGCCCAGTTCAGCTATGGGTTGTGTTTTATAGTTCCCTTCTCTGTTAGCAGCCCTGTGGATCCCCTTCCACATTTACGGAGCACGCCAGCCCCAACAGCCACGGATTTTTCTGGCCTCAGACTTCCCCGGATCCTCCAGCTCCCACCACGTGCATTTCTTTCTCCTTCCCGTACCACAGACCTCACCATTTATCCCAGGTGAAATCTGACCTTTCCGTGAGAAGACTCAGAGCCCCTCTGAATCCGCATGCTTGAGCCACTTCGGGGACCAGTTTTCCCAGGTTTACAGCTGTTTACTGGGTGCCACTGTTGTATAGTCTTGGGATTTTCAGGCTTCTGACAACATTCACTCTCCCCTTCATCATGGTGCAGTCTCTGTGTCAGAGCCGGTCTCTCTGGGAGTGATCCCAGCAGCAGTGGAGGCTGACTGGTCAACGGACCCTGTCTGGCAAACCCCCACAGTCCCCTGGAATATAGCTGTCCCTCAACTCACGAACAAACACTCCCCATGTGACTATACACTCTCCCTTTGTTCTCTCACTCACGCACTATCTTGTAGTCTGCCTTCCTGTTGGAACCATCTTCCTTCAGCCTCCAATAGTCATAGTTGAACTCCCTGCCTTCAGTCTCTACTCACTTCACTCGACTTCACCTCCATATTGCTACTGAAGTCATGTTCCAAAATATGACTCTCCTTGTCACTTAAAATTTTAAATAGCTCATCACATAAAACCCATTGCCTTCCATTGTCACATGCAGCCTTTCAGGATCTAGATCCAACTTACAGCTTCAAGTGTATCTCCCACTAACTCTGCTTGTGCCATCCTCCTACTATAGCCCCTTGTCTTATACTCTAGCAATGACACATAATTTACAATTTTCCAGAGTTGTCATGTTTTTGCAGGCCTTCATAATTTAACCTATACTGGCTCCTCTGGCTGAGATGCTCCTATACCCTACGCTGTCCACACAGCAAGCTGCTACACACTGGTTAAATGGCTCATAGATAGCAGGGCCTACTGCAAGATGCAGCCACTCATCCCAGAACATGGCTAACACAGTTCCTGACCTCATGGCACTGACAATCTAGCAGAAAATAAGACATAAACCAAAATATCACAAAAATGAATATGATTGCATGGTAGGATAAGCACTATAAAGGGAAAGTAAAGAGAGTCATAAGAACATAGAATGCCCTGGATCCATGTGTGGGTACAAATGTGCACACATGTGACAATTTTGGTGGCAAAAGCTGGAGAGTTTCTTTGAGAATGGCATTGGCTGAAAAATAGAATGAGGGACCATTTGACCAAAGTATAGCCTAACTGGCTGGCGGGCTGACTGATAGAAAAACTGATGGACTAGTTGGCTTCAGGGAAGCCTGACCTACTGATGCCCTGACTGACAAGCATGACTGTATGACAGGAAGAATGCCTAAAACCCTAATATCCTGGCCTCCCGACTAGTTAAACTGCCTGGCTGGCTGGTCAGTTAGCTAATAGACAGATGGGAGGCTAAGTGACTAACTGGCTGATTGACTTAACTGACTTCAGTTCCGCCTCTTATTTCTTAACCCAAATGTAGCCCAATATCAGTAATAAAGCAGCACACAAGCAAAATCCTGTGCACAGAGAGAACCAAGCACATCAGGAACCTCTCCTCTGCATCCTTGCACAGCCAACTGGACTCCAGTACGAGCCAAATGCAGCTTGTAAAATGAACATAGATGCACTTATGCCAGCAGAGTTAAAAATCAAATCAAAGGCAAACAAACAGGTTGGATGTTTTCTTAGAAACCTTCAAAAAGAAGTGTTTGGTTTTTTTTTAAAAAAATGGGATTTGATCATAATGTTTAATATACTGCTTTTCACTACAGAAAGCACTAGAGCAATAAAGCTCCAACACAAGAATAGGAGATACATTGGGAATGGCCCAGTGCTATCTCAATCCCAGATTGTTGTCTCTTGAAGAAAGACATTTGCATACTACCTCAAATGTACTTCACTAAGAGCAAGAAAGCTGAGTGGAAACTGTAATTAAAAGTATGCCCAAGAGGAGAAACCAAGATGGTGGCATAGGGTAGATACCCGAGTGCAGCCTACCACAACAAATTTGAATTTAGAACTGGAAAACAGGAGAGGCATTGCCCTGAAGCACAGGACAGCTAGCTGAGAGGAGGCTCTGATATCTGAGAAGGAGAGAGAAGGTGCGCTGACCCTCAGAAACTGTGAAGGTACAGATAACTGTGCATGCGAAAAGGTGCTGGCTTAATCCTGGCACAGAGAGGGAGGGCCGGGCCAAGATTGCTGCTGGCAGACTCCCGGCACAGGGAGAGGGCGGACAGCTAACATGCGGCTGGCTTTCTTGTTCGAGAGGAAAACAGAATCACCCTATTGCTCTGATAGGTGGCCCCAGTCAGGAAGAGGCCAGACTGTCAGGCAGCAGGCAGAGATCTCTCAGAGGTGTGTAAAGCCAGAGGCCATTACTGCTGGACTTGGGGAGGAGCCGATGGGAAAACAAAGCCTGTCTGCACCAACCCGAGACTCCGCCCCATCCAAGCTGAGCACAGAAGCTCTCCCAGAGGCTGGCTTTCTCTAAGGAGGGACTGGCCGGAATCCAAAACTTGTCTGAGCCTTTACCAAAGAGGTGTGCATGCCTGTAACCAATGTTGGGAGACTCACGGCGAACAGGACTTTCCTAAGGCAAGACTGACAGAGAACCAAAGATTGTCTGCGCCACCCTGAGACTCCACCCCATCCAAGTGGAGTACAAAAGCCCTCCTAGCTGAGACACTGCTGATCCTCACAGCCAATTGGCTTGGAGATCAACGCTTCCCAGTGATACCAACAATAAGTATGGCTTAACAACAAGACTGCACACACAGCACACAAAGGCTACACCAAGACTGTCCACCTCAGGTAACTGGGAAGGCTGTGCTACTGGGCTCTATCAGAACACCTAGCACACAAAACTATTCCATCAAATCAGGAAAATAGCTAAAATGCAGAAAAGAGGCAGGACACAAAGGAAGGAGATGGAGGAAAAGAAAAGAATGGACATTGAGTTCAAAACTACAGTTATAAGGCTTTTCAAGAATATCCTAAAAAGCGCCAATAAAATAAATGAGACGTATGAGGATATGAAAAGGGATAAACTAGAAATAAAGAAAATATTGTCCGAAATAAAAAATATTATACAGAGGCTTAAAAGCAGACTGGAAGATCGTAAGAATCAAGACAAAGATTTAGAACACAAAGAGCCAGAGGATACTCCTCCGCAGAAGCAAGAAGATAAGAGAATACAAAAAGTTGAAGACAGTGTAAGAAATCTCTGGGAAAATTTCAAGCGAACCATCAGAATTATGGGGATCCCAGAAGAAGAGAGAGATCAAGATACTGAAAGAATACTGGAAGAAATAGTGACAAAAACTTCCCCTACCTGGGGAAAGAAATAGACTTATAAGTTCATGAAGCCCGCAGAACCCCAAACAAAAGGAATCCAAAGAGGACCACACCAAGACATATCATAATTAAAATCCCAAGAGCAAAAGACAGAGAGAATATTAAAAGCAGCAAGAGAAAAGCAGGTAGTTACCTATAAAGGAGCACCCATATGATTGTCAGCTGATTTCTCAACAGAAACCATGCAGGCCAGATGGGAATGGCAAGAAATATTCAAGGTGATGAATAATGAGAACCTACAGCCAAAAATACTCTACCCAGCAAAGCTGTCATTCAGAATCGAAGGCCAGATAAAGAGTTTCACAAATATAAAAAAGCTAAAGGAGTTCATCACCGCCAAACCAGAATTATATGAATTGCTGAAGGGGGCTATTTAGGAAGGGGAAGAAGATAAAGATAAAAATTATGAACAACAAATATGTAACTATCAACAAATGAAACTAAAAACCAAGGGAATTAAAAAACCTGATGAACAATATTAACTGGTGAATATAATAGAATTAGAGGTATGGAAGGGGAGTGGACTGATGATTCTTGGGGAAAAGGGGTGGGGGTGCGGGAAGAGATAAACAAAAACTGTGCACCTATGGATGAGGACATTGGGGTATAGGGAAAGGACAGAGGGTGGGGTGGGAACCTGGTGGAGGGGAGCAATTGATGGGGGGTAAAAAAGAGGAACACATTTGTAATAATCTGAACAATAAAGATTTATTTTTAAAAAAAAGTATGCCCTGGCCATCTTCACATGGAGAAGGAGAAAAGGAGAATGGAGTTGGAGGCATGGCCAAATAAGAGAAGGTACAGTGGGGATTAGTTTTACATGCTCCAGCCCTCTTTCCCAGCATTTTGGATTACCAACTAGGGAGGGGGCTGGTCCTGGGGTAGCCTTAGAATATCCTAGCATCCCTGAAAACAGGAAAAGGGTGGGAATTCAGGAGCCTAGAAAGTCAAGGGTACAAGGTGATGGTCCTTGAATCCCAGGGGACCAGTATGTTTGGGTTCTTGCCTCCACAACACTGGGAAATGTGAATTGGGCATAGCCAGCCAATCTGGGGACAAGTAAGAATATTGCTTTAAGCCAGTGGTTCTTAGGCCAGATGCAGATTAGAATTACCTGGGAAACTTTAAAAAACTATATTCCCTTGGGCAGTTAGAAGAAGGAAAAGAGGAATAAATAAATGGCGATATAAGTTCATACTACTAATAAATGACTGTCAAATGGAAATCTGAATCTTTTTTTTCTCCCTCAATCTTCCCCTTTTCCTCCTTCCACTATATCATGGATCTTACCTCTGCCAATTTATCTAAGAAAGATATATATATATATATATATATATATATATATATATATATATACCATCCTGTCCATTTCATAGGGCACTGACTTGTAATTAGTGATGCACACAGCAGACATCTTTGATTACATATGCATCTGGTTTTATGTAACAAAAATTGTGTGTGAGTATAACATTTATCAATCAAA
Source organism: Vespertilio murinus (assembly GCA_963924515.1). Classification (NCBI taxonomy): domain Eukaryota; kingdom Metazoa; phylum Chordata; class Mammalia; order Chiroptera; family Vespertilionidae; genus Vespertilio; species Vespertilio murinus. The sequence goes on along the minus strand of OZ004710.1, from coordinate 56,652,532 downwards.
TTATATCTTTTTTTTGAGAGAGAGAGAGAGAGAGAGAGAGAGAAGCATTGACTTGTTGTTCCACTTATTTATGCATTCATTAGTTGATTCTTGTATGTGCCCTGACAGAGGATGGCCTTGGCTCATAGTGATAACACTATAACTGAGCCACCCAGCCAGGGCCTCAAATCATATCTTTAGTGCAGTGTATGACAGCTTCTTACTTGAAGGACTCTCACAATATATTAATTTCCTGTTGCCTCTGTAGAAACTAGCACAAATTTAGTGGCTTAAAGGCTACACATATATTTTCATACCGTTCTGGAGATCACGAGTTTTACTGAGCTAAAATAAAGGGTAGGCAGGGCTGCATCACTTCTGCCTTCTGGAGGCTCTAGGGGAGAATGGGTTTTCTTTCCTTTTCTAGATTCTAGAGGCTACCCCATAGCCAAATAACTATGCTTATTGACCTGCACATATGTCTTACTTATTTCCATGCTTTCTCTCTGCCTGTGAATACATCCCACTTTTCTCTGCTAATCCATGCCTATTACTTCAAGATCCAGTTTAAAACACCCTCTTGTGGAAAGCAATTCTGTTAACCACTTCCTGTTTTGTTTTGTTTTTTGTTCCATGCCTATTCTTGCCTACAAAATTACTTGATTTTAACTTTTATTTAGTGATATTTTGCTTTTAAAAAAATACTAGGTCTCACTTGTTGAGGACTTATAATGTGTCAGGCAGTGTTCTAAGACATTTTACATACATTTTCTCATTTAATCCTGAATGACAATCTTTTGAGTTATGTAGAGAGCTGTCTGGGAAGGCACATGGATACTCTTTTAATTCTTATCAGCTGAGCCCGAGGGCACTGGCATAGAATCCTGTTATCAGTACTGATTTCTTATCTTTATCTATGTGCTTGGAATGAGGAACAAAAAGGACCTTGACCCATCCAGGTCTTGATATGCTAAATCTTGTACCAAAAAATAAGGAGCTTAGCCAGATCCTGATGAATAGGATTTGGGCACACCCGAAAATCCTTTTGATCATAAAATCCCTTTTGGAAACCAATAAATATGCTGTGTTGTCTGAGGTAAGTGTGACTGCCTCTCCATCAAGAGAGGTGGCACCCACCTAGTGCCCAGCTTTTGAATCTATTTCTGCCTCTTGTCTCTTTCTCTAATTTCTTCATCCCCAGCTCCTCCCCCCAGGAACCTGTTTTTCTCTCTTTCTGTGAGGGACGCGAAAAAAGGAAGAAACACCATACCACAGAGTTAGGCACTACATTTTGCAGTTGAGGAAATGAGTGCTCAGAGAGTTCAAGATACTTTTTCAAGTCTACACAGCTAGGAAGTGGTGCACCTGGGATCTGAACCTGGTCTGTCTGATTCCAAAGCTCTATGGAAGCTCTGATGTTGCTTTATTAAAGTCAGGTATGTGTCTTTGTGAGTTTAGGTCTCCCCTACAAAAGTGTAGCCCATCCAAAGCAGCCTTCATGCACACAGTTGTGGCTGGATAGCTCCTATAAATTAGACTGGTGTTTTACACCCAGGCAATACCCCACCGACCCTGCTTGGCCTGATTCCTCCAGAGCTCTGGACTCAGAGGTGAGTGTTTCTCAAACCTGGCTGTATTACAGAATCATCCAGGGAACTAAAAAATAAATAAATCTTGATGCCCAGGCTCTACCTCAATCAATTAAACCACAATCTCTGGTAGTATGACTCAGGCATCTGTATTTTTATAAAGCTCTCAAGAAAATTACATTGTGCAGCCAATATTGAGAATCACTTGTAAAGCAAAGAAGATTCAGTTGGAAAGCTGTTTCTCTGTTTTAAACCCTTTTTATTTCTCAGGAAGTCACATCTCCCTTGCATTGTCTTGTCTCTCCTTCCCCTTCCCTATCTGCTCATTTGGCTTTTTACTCAACAACATCTGAGGAGATCAGCAATGATTGCTTGAGGTAGTGACCACAAGCCAATTAAATATTGGCTTCAGGCAGGTTCCTAAATCAATGATGTTCCTGTGAATTGCAGGTGAAAAACATTAACATATTAAAGCTTTCTGGGTTTCACAAAGACAAAAAAAATAATTTGCTGTTTTTGAAACAGTGAACATTCCACCTCTCAATCTGCTAACAAAATCCTTAAAGAAAGAAAAGTTGCCTCTTTCTTAATAGCTTTCACCAGCTGACAGGCAGGGAGAACCATGGAAGATGTGACTGACCAAGGCTGCCTGACTTTGCACAGGCAACAGCTGCTTGGTGTACTTAATGAACTCATCTAGGGGGAAAGTTCTAAGGTTCTGGGAGAGGTGAACTCAGGGAGGTGAAATGGGAACCAGGCTCTACCTGCTCAGTCTCCCCAGGGCTCCTTAGTTCTGTCTACATACTCAGATATCCCCTCCTCCATGATTCCAAGTGTGTGTGTGCCTATGGCAGGGCTCCCCACCTGGGGTACACATATCCTTTCAGCCTTTGGGACAACTAAACAGAGCCTAGGATGGCCAGAGTCTCTGAGCTCCATTTACCCTAATATTCCACATGAATGTAATTTCCTATGTGTGCTATGACACAAGAGTGGGAAGTTATAGCCTGGGGGTAACTCCAAATTTTCCAGTTCTCCTGCCCTCTGCAAAATACCTTTTATGGGTTGATTGGACACTCTCTAGCTTTCTCTTGCACTGGCTAACCTTAATATGTGGTCACAATAGCATGTCCCAGTGGTTCTCTCTATGGAATACACAGGCACCTTTACCCAGGCACATTGTCCTTGCCTCTATCTTTCTCCTAAGCTCCAAGGGCCCCTTTTGCCTCTATAACTTGTTTCCTGAGCCCATTTCTTCTACAGCTCACTTCTACCTCTGTGGCTTTCTTTTTTACTTTCTACATAAGCTTTCTCTTATAAGAAAAAATAGTATGTCCCACAGGGTTGAGAAGGGCAAAGAAGATAGCCCAAATGGGCTCAGGTTCTGAGCCACTTTTGAATAACTGAACTTCACCTGACAGCTTAAATTCTCTTTATCAAGGTTACTTCTGCCTGTGTTCCCAAGGCCTGTTACTAGGGAGAAGTAGCCCCCAAAGCCAGACTTACCTTGGCATCCATGATGCTGGTCTCCACTCGGGCCACGCCTTGGTTCTCCCGGAACAGCTGGATCTTGCTGATCTTGCTGAACTCGGACAGCACAGTGGTAAGGTTGGTTTTGAGGTCAATAACATGGCTGATACCATGCCGGGGTCCCACCAGGAGAGTGGTGGCTGATTGCTTCTCGTCCTGGTGCCCAAATGTTGTGAGTAGCATTCAGAGAAAGAAAGGAAGAGGCAGTAGAGAGAGGAGACAGGAGGAGGAAATAGAAAACAAGCATTGGGTCGGTCCTGCTGGGAAGTCTGGAAGCATATGGGGCTCAGTGCCAGGGTGGGAGGACAACCTTGAGGGGAAAATGCTCTGGGATGCTCCTGTTTTCAAGGCAGGGCCTAGATCATCAGTCCAAATGAGCACCTTAGGCTCAGCAATAGGTTGGGCAGCAGCAGGGTGGCTCTAGCAAAATCATGAAGTAGGTGAAGTTTTTTCTGGTGCCTTTATAGCACCCTCTTCCTATCAAGCCCCACAGACTTCCATTTGTCACTGCAGGCCACTTAAGGCATCCATCTGGTACTCTGCCCGAATAGGTGTAGGTAGCATCTTGTGTTTGGTCTTTAACCTACCCCACCCCCACACCCACACCCACCCCCAACTCCAACCAACAGCAACTCAAAATTTCACTTCTCATTGGCTGTCGAAACCTGAAAAGACAAAGAAATAATTCTGGTCTAAGGTGTTATGGGTTGATTGGACGCTTAATGGGGGGGGGTGTTATTTCTCTCTTCCTAGGAAGATATTTTATCTTTAATAGGCACTATAGCAGTCTTAATACAAAAGGATGGCCTATAAGAATTTTAGCAATGGCAGGGGTGTGGGGGTTGAGGTGGAGGGAAGAGGTAGTGGGCTTTCAGTGATTTTCAAATCCCAGTATGTAAATGGCTACTTCTGTGCCTGATGGACTGGATTCACATAAATGTTCCTGATAGGCTCTTTGGCACCATCAAGCCTGAGCCCTCTGCAGGTCCATTCCCTGGTATTAGCAATGAACCCCTTGAACCCCTTCCTTCTTCTGTAGATACTTTGATAAGCAGCTTTCCATTAGTGTGCCCGATAAGCATGACAGTGTGTTTCCCAGAGCAGGACAAGCACATGGAGACAGCAAGGTGGTTTTAATTTCCTTTACATAGCTTACTAGAGCAAACTAGCCTGGGGCACATTCTTCTGTGACCATCAGTCTCTCCCCCTCCAGAGAAGGGTGCTGCTGTAGTGGAGGCCTTGTGTAGGCAGGGGAAAGCATGCTGATTCAGGAAGCCTTGAGAGGGGAACTTCAGGTATATAAGGAAGAGTAATGAAACAGAGCATGGGTCAGCAAACTCTGGCTCATGTGGCAAATCTGGCCAACCACCAGTTTTTCTATGGCCCATGAACTAAGAATGGTTTTTACATTTTTAAATGTTTGGAAAAATTGAAAAGAACCACATTTTGTGACATGTGAAAATTACATACAATTCAAATTTCAGTGTCCATAAATAAAGATACTGGAACACAGGTATGCTCATTTATTTATACATTGTCTATGGCTGCTTTCATGCTATAATGGCAGAGCTGAGTATCTATGACATGTGCATAGCCTGACTGCAAAGCCTGAAATATTTACTATGGAAATAGTTTTCCAACTTCTGAAATTGAGGAAAGGCGACACAAAAAGGCTAATGAGGGATACTGAAAATAAATATTACCTCTTACTTTACCATTTTATCAGGGTAAGAACCAGAGCACCATGGAAGAGGAGAGGGAGAAGGAGGAAGAGGAAGGAAAATATCTTAGCTAATAAAGATATTTTATTACCTAATACCTTTTAATAAAGAGGGAATATGCTAATTGACCCTCTTGCTGTCACACAGATAGTGGTGTTCACAGCCAATGAGGAGAGAATATGCTAACTTACTACCCCACACTCAAAGATGGCGGCACTCAGTCCCCTCAGCCCCATCGGGGCAGCAGGTGCACAGCAGCCCCTGGACGGCTCAGGGGCTGAGGAGACTGGGGGCTGGCCAGCTCTATGTGCCTGCCTCTGGAGTCCTTCAGTCCCCTCAGTACCCCAGCTGCCCAGGGCTGGCCCAAGGTGCAGGCAAGCCTCACATGGTGACTGCCCAGCCGCTCAGGGCTGCCCGAGGCTTGTGCTGCCAGCAGTGGCGGCAGCAGAGGTGTGATGGGGCATTGCCTTCTCCTGATTGCCAGGTTACCTCGCACCTCTGAGGGCTCCTGGACTGTGAGAGGGGGCAGGCCGGTCTGAGGGATGCTCCCCCTCCAATGCATGAATTTTTATGCACTGGGCCTCTAGTTTAGAAATGTTTGCTGAGACAGAATGACATTCTAAAGCTTTAATGAAGTTTCTACTGCCCTCCACCCAATGACAGTGCCCACAGAGGGCTCCCTCCCACCCAGTCCCACTACCCTCACTGACCAGGCCCACAGTGTTGAACAAAACACCAGTGAAGGTTGGAAGTTCATTCAGAATTCGAAGATACTGGAGCTTTGCCTGAATTGTGGAGCCCTGTAGAAGCAAAACACCCAGAAACGTGAGAAACTTGAGATACACAAAACCAAATCTGTATTCTCAGGAAGGAATGTCAATATCTTAGGACAGGAACGTCAGCAAGACACCCTACCGGAGTGTAAGGAGATCCTCAGAGAAACTGCAGAAAGGTTCCCATTCAGATGGGGTCTTAACTCTAGCATCCCCTCTCCCTTCCTAAACACTCTTTTTCCTCCTGGTCCTCATTCCTTAAGAATCCAGCTTACTCATTTTGTTCTTGGGTTAATTCCAACACCTTTCCCCAACTGTGAGATCCCACCTCATCTATACCTCTCTCATGAGATCTCCTATAACCACTAGATACTGGCCATCCCCAACTGGGGGTCCCCCTAATACCTTTTATTCTGAGTACACCAAAGTCCCAAGTCTGCTCTTCTTCTGGCATTTCCTCATATAAAAGTCTCTGATAGTGATGGCAGCATCCCCTGGGAGTCACACTGGACTCCTCCCTCATCCTCTTACCTGAGAAGGCTACCAGTCATGAAATCATCTTCATTCTACCTCCTGTCTACCAAGCCCTCTTCTGTAGCCCCAGGGTCATTGCTTTGATGTCCCCCACCTGTGTCAGGGTGGCAACCAGGTTACTTTAAGTATTGACACTTCATTCCCTCAACCCCTCCACACTGCTTATAGGGATCATCCTAAAACATAAGATTAATCACATCAGTTGTCTGCCTAAAGCTTTCAATGGCTCTCTACTGCCTACAGGATAAAGTATAACCCCTTTACACAGCATGCAAGACTCTCCATGAATTGGCTCCTGCCAATCTCTCTAGCCTCCTCTCTTGCCCCCACTTCCCCACCTCCCAGGATGTTCCTTAACTCTCTGTACTGACTTATGCTGAATCATATGCATTACTTTCTATGTACCACACTCTCTCATGTCCCAAGGGCTTTGTATAGACAGATCTCCCTGCCTTGGAAAGTCTTCCTCCCCCAACTCATTTAGGCAAACTATTATCTGTCCATCAAGACCCAGCTTTGGCATCAAATGCACCAATTCCTGGCCTTTTCTACCTTCCTCAGGTTGGGCTGGGGTTTCTTCTGCATATTTCCAGAGTACCCAAGCTTGTCGCACTGTGCTGTGTCTGACCGTGGTATTTCTTCACTAGCCTGTGCCTGACATGAAGGTGGAAACAAGGCCCTTTTCAACTTTGTATCTCCAGCCCAAGCATTGGTGAGCCTCAAAAATGTTTGCTGAGGAAACGGCTGAGAGCACTGATGTTCTCCACTGGGAAGAAAACAGTCTGATTAAAAATACACAGCAAGGTAGGAATGGCTTAACTCTCTGGGGAAATTTGCATCTTAAAAGAGAAGCTAGTTGTTAATGCAAGGAATCTGGAATGGGTGGAATATATGGGGATGATTACGTACTATGTCTACAGCTGCATTTCAGTGCCTGTCACCACAACTCTTGCCTCCTAGTCACAAGCAGACTGAGCTTCAGAAACTTGAGAAGGGCCCACAGAAGAAGTAAAATAGAAGGGCCCACAGGCTGAGGGAGCAGGGAGTACGAGTTCCTCAGGGGGCACCCAAGAGAATTTAGGAATGCTGAGCAGTGACCTGAGCCCTCAACATGCTGCCCAGTGACCCATTATCCAGCTTATGCCTTATTTCATCAGGCTTTTATCTCCCAAAATTCCCTGTTCCAGGACTGAATGAGTTAGAAATTGAATAAGGGAAAGAGAAGTCACTTTCATGGAAAACACATGCTACTTCAGGATCCAGTGCTGTCCACATGGCAGATGCTTAACTAGCACTGACTAAATAGGTGAAATGACCTGAGAATTTTCTCCTCCTGAAAATTGGCCCTTTTGCTCTGAGGACACAGGGCTTTCTCAGTGACTGATCACTGAGCTGTCCCTAGGGGAAGATCAGGCTTGGGGAAAACCCACCTCTGCAATTGTCCCCCATATCCAGCCAAACAATATAGTACCCAAGTAGAAAACAGTGGAGAGGATCCTCAGAAGACCAGAACTGCTGGGAAACCACATAGTAGCCCCATGGCCACTAATGCCTGAGAAGGGTGCCCAGTGGCCTACTCTGGGTACCTTGGTGCCACTGGAAGGATATGGTTGGTGAGCCTTCAGTTGCTGAGAAAGGGATTTCCGGAAGTTCTTCTCTTTGATGCCCTGCAGGAGGGAGGGGGGAAGAAAGGGTTCCAGGCCCCATTCCTTCCTAAAATCAAAAGAAAAGTAAGAAATTAATGAGAGCCTGGCCAGTGTTGCTCAGTTGGTTGGGTATTGTCACATGCACCAGGAGGTTGCTAGTTCAATTCCTGGTCAAGGGTACATGTCCATGTTGCAGGCTTGCTCCCTGGTAGGGGTCATGTAGGAGGCATCCAATTGATGTTGCCCTCTGACATCGATGTCTCTCTCCCTCTCCCTTCCTCTCTCTCTAAAAACCAATAAACTATTCTTTAAAAAGAAATTAATGAGAGAGACAAAGTGAGATAGAGAAAGGAAGCAGGTAAGACAAACTGACTGAATCTGAGATGCAGAGATGAAGGAATGAAGCCTGGGAAAAAAGAGAAAGATGATGGGGGCAGGAGAAAAACATTGGCTATAGTTTTCTAGTAGAAGCTGTAGCTCAAGGACATCGTGATCTAGGTGTGAGGAACTCCAATTCTCACTCATACTGCAGACTTCCATTCCTGAAAATCAAAGCACAGCTCAAACTTTGCACCTTTTCCCAACATAGCTTTAGAAGGGCCCCATCCCAAAGGGCCCCAACACAACTCACTCCACATTCTTGAGAGAAATCTTCTGACTAGGTCGAGTGGCTGAGACAGTGATATAGATGTGGAGGGCAGCAAGGCCCAAAAGCATCTCTGGCTTGGGGTCCATTCCAAAGCGTTCTCTGATAACATCGTTCCGACTCTGTGAGAGAGGGTATTCAAACCTATTAGTTGAAGGAGATGTTCCCTCCCCACCCACCCTTCCATCCCAGAAAAATATCCTAGTGTTAGGAAGACTTTCTAGATCAAGGAGAAGAGAAAAATTCTGCCTTTGGGGGAGTGGTAACAGAGGTAGCTTGGCTCTCATAGATACTATTCATTCAGCAGATTTGAACAATTTTATTCTCAGTGATGTGTGCACACACTGATATAAGTGAGCAGAATATCTAGGTTGTTGCAAAAGTGAGACTTCCTTTCTTTTCTCCTTGCTTTTTCTCAGAGGCCTATACTCACCCCCCAGCTCAGATGGGAACAAAAGAAGAGAGATATTGAGAGAGACTCTCTACAGGGCTCTGGCCCAGAAGCCCAGGGTGAGAGATAGATTGCAGAGTTGGGGCAGATATTCTATTGTTTGGTGTCTGAAGGTCAAAAGCACTGACAAGTCAGCCTTACCTATGCTATCCTAAAAGGGTTACCCTAAAGCTACTGCCCAAAAGTATGACAATTCCCAAAGCCTGAGGGTCAGAGTTCCAGCTATCAATGATTCAGCCTTAGTTAGACCAGGTGCCCGTTGTGGTGAGGTGGAACCAGGATGAGCTAAGGAGCTAAGGGACTAGGGAGCCATGGTACAGCATAGGAGAAAGAGGAAAAGGAATGCTTCATCAATGATCATCTATGTAGAAAATCCAATGGAATCTAAAAAAAAAAAAACCAACTACTAGAACTAGTAAGTTAGCAGGGTTGCAGGATATAATATTAATATACAAAAATGAATTACATTTCTATATTCTTGCGACAATCAGAATTCAAATATTAATTGAGCATATTGATTTGGGTTGATATCTGGATTCTCTAATTTATTCCATTGATCTATATGTCTGTTCTTGTGCCAGTACCAGGCTGTTTTGAGAACAGTGGCTTTGTAATACAACTTGAAATCTGGTATTGAGATCCCTCCTACTTTACTCTTCTTTCTCAGGATTGCTGCGGCTATTCGGGGTCTTTTATTGTTCCAAATGAACTTTTGGAGAGTCCTTTCTAGGTCTGTGAAGTATGTCGTTGGTATTTTAATAGGGAGTGCATTGAACTTATAAATTGCTTTGGGAAGTATGGACATTTTGATGATGTTGATTCTACCAATCCATGAACATGGTATGTTCTTCCATCTGTTTACATCTTCCTCTATCACTTTTTTCAGTGTCGTGTAGTTTTCAGCATATAGGTCTTTTACCTCCTTAGTTAAGTTTATTCCTAGGTATCTTAATTTTTTTATTGCTTTTTTAGTCTCTGTCTCTGTGAGTTCACCATTGGTGTATATAAATGCCATAGATTTCTTGGCGTTGATTTTGTATCCTGATACATTGCCAAATTCATTTATTAAGTCTATTAGTTTTTTGATGGAGTCTTTTGGACTTTTTATGTACAATATCATGTCATTTGCAAATAGGGACAACTTTACTTCTTCTTTTCCAATTTGGATGCCTTTTATTTCCTCTTCTTGTCTAATTGCAATGGCAAGTACTTCCAGTACTATGTCAAAGAGGAATGGTGAGAGTGGGCATCCCTGTCTTGTTCCTGTTCTTAGAGGGAATGGTTTTAGTTTTTGCCCAGACAATCAGAATTCAAATTAAAATTCAAAACCATTTACCAAAGCATCAAAAATATGAAAAAACTAGGGAAATATCTGTCAAAATATGTGAAAAAACATATACATTGAAAACATTGAGAAAAATTAAACAAGATATAATTAAATGTAAAAATATTCTGTATTCATGGGTTTGAAGACTCAATATTATTAAGATGGCAAGTCTCCTCCAAATCTATCTATAGATTCAGCACAATCAAAATCATGGCATGTTTTGGTAGAAATTGACAAGCAAATTATAAAATTCACATGGAAATGTGAAGGGCCTAGAATGGTCAAAACAACTTTGAAAAAGAAGAAAGTTGAAGGACAAACACTACCTGATTTTAAAACTTATTATAAAGCTACAGTAACCAAAAGAGTGTGATATTGGCATAAAGATAAGTAGATAGATCAATGAAATAGAAAAAAAGCGTTCCGAAATAGCCCCACAGACATAAAGACAACTGATTTTTGACAAAATGCAAAGGCAATTCAGTGGAGAAAGGATAGTATTTTCAACAAATCGAGCTGAAACAGCTAAATATCCATAAGCAAAAAACCCCAATTTTGATTAGTACCTTGTATCACATCTAAAAGTTAAGTCAAAATGAATCACAGACCTAAATGTAAAATCTAAAATGATAAAACATCTAGAAAGAAATAGGAGAAAATCTTTGTGACCTTGGGGTAGGTCAAAATTTTTTACATAGGACACCACAAGCACAATTCATAAAAGAATAGATTGATAAATTGGACTTCATAAAAATCCAAACTTGTGCTCTGTGAAAGACATTGTTTAGAGACTAAAAAGACAAGCTATAGACCAGGAGAAAATAACTGCAAATAACATATCCAACGTATTCAGAATACATAAATAACTCTCAAAATTTGATAATAAGAAAACAAACAATTCCAATAAAAAAAAGTAGGAAAAAGATTTGAACAGATACTTCACTAAAAGATGCAGATGGCAAACAGGCACATGAAAATATGTTTAAAATCATTAGTCCTTATGAAAGCACAAATGAAAACTGCAATGAAATACCACTGCACACTATTAAAATGACTAAAATAAAATAAAAATATTGACAAGACCAAGTGCTGATGAGGATGTGGAGAAACTGGGAGTCTCATGGGAATTTGAAATGGTACTTTGGAAAACAGTATTGGAATTTTTTTTAAAGAAGTTTAAGAAAGGTAGATCTACCATATGATCAAATAATTCCATCCCAAGGGAAAAGAAAGTATATGTCCTACAAAGACTTGTACATGAATATACATAGGATATCTTTTTCAGTCATAGCCAAAACCTTAAAATAACTCAAATATCCATCAGCAGGTGAACTCATAAACAAATTCTGGCACATCTAGCCCTGGCAGGGTAGCTCAGTTGATTAGAGCATCATCCCCATACACCAAGGTTGCAGGTTCAATCCCTGGTCAGGGCACATACAAGAATCAACTAATGGGCCCAGTTGGTGTTGCTCAGTGGTTAAGTGTCGACCTATGAACCAGGAGGTCATGGTTTGATTCCTGGTCAGGGCATATGCCCAGTATGCAGGCTCAATCCCCAGTGTGGGGCATGCAGGAGGCAGCCAATCAATGATTCTCTCATCATTGATGTTTCTATCTCTCTTTCCCTCTTCCTTCCTTTTTGAAATCAATAAAAACATATTTCAAAAAAGAATCAACCAATGCATGCTTAAATAAGTGAAACAAGTTGATACTTTTCTCCTTTACTCACCCCCCCCCCAAAAAAAAATAAAAACAGTTTCAAATTTTGGTACATCCATACTATGGAATACTACTCAACAATAAAAATGAATGAAGTACTAATACACATAATGACATGGGTGGTTCTCAAAATCACTATGCCAAGTCAAAGAAGCCAGACCAAAATAAGTGTAAATACTGTATAATTTCATTTATATAGAACTATAGAAAATGCAAACTAATCTATATTGATATAAAGCAGTTCAGTTGTTGCTTAGAGATGGGGGTGGGGGTGGGGGGTTTACAAAGGAGCCCAAGGAAACCTTTGGAGGTGATGGATATATTCAGTATCTTGACTGTGGTGATAGTTTCATGAGTATAAACATATGCCAAAAATTATCAAATTGCACATTTTAAATATATGCAGTTTATTATGAGTCAATTAGACCTCAATAAAACTGTTCAATAAATAAAAATAATATAATCAATAATACTATTGTAATAACTATGTATGGTGCTAGATGAGTACTAGACTTATCAAGGTGATCACTTCAAAAGGTATACAAATGTCTATTCACTATGTTGCACACCTGAAACTAATATAATATTGTATGTCAACTATAACTAAAAAATAAAATTTAAAAACAATCTTAAACATATTTTTTAAAAGGAAGAATATAGCTGAAGTCCCTATTATCACGAAGGGGAGAGAGAGGGTGGGCATGTTTTGTCACCAAATTCCAAAATATTTAAACAAAGATGATTGCCCAGAAGTTTGAAGAAATGACAATGAAACATAAAACTCTCAGAGGAACCACAACTTATCGTCCCCTAAAGTGCTAATGAAGGAACCCAAGGCTGTTTGAAAAACATTTCTAACATTTTAAGTTGTCAGAAGGGGCAGCAAGGACAACCACAATGTTGTATAGCACATCTCCAACAGAGATGTGTTTTGAGGGATTACCCCCGCCTCATCAAGCATTCCATATGTCTTATAAGTACCTAAAACTCAACAAATCCCAAAACGACCTCATCTTTTCCATTTCACTACCTATATTCTCTAACTTGGAGAATGATACCACCTCATTGAATCAAAACCCATTAATTCTACCCTTTTAATATTTCTTGCATCCCACCCCACCCCTCCATCACTGCCCTAATTCCAGCCCCCATCATTTCTTCTCTGGACCACTGTGATAAGTTCCTAGCTGGTGTACATCCTCATCTGACCATGCTATTCTCCTTTCAATACTTCTGTGCGCCCACCTTATAAAAGATTTCTTTAGATGCACATTAGGATCACATGAGGAATTTAGAAAACATAAATGTTTAGACCCATTCTCATAGATTTTGATGTATTTGGTCTTGGCTGGGGCAGAACACCCCCCCCCACACACAAACACCCCCCCCAAAAAAAAAACACACAACACTTCCCAGCTAATTCTAATGTGTAACTAGAGTTAAGACCCACTGCTCTGAAGCAGTGGTTCTCAAACTGCATTGAGCATCAGAATCCCTACAAGTTTTGTTAAAACAGGTTGCTGGGCCAGGCTGGTGTTGCTCAATGGTTGAGCATTGACCTATGAATCAGGCTATCACCATTTGATTCCCTGTTAGGGCACATGCCCAGGTTGTGGGCTCAATCCCCAATGGGGAGTATGCAAGAGGCAGCCAATCAATGATTCTCTCTCAGCATTGATGTTTCTATCTCTCTTTCCCTCTCCCTTCCTCTCTGAAATCAATAAAAATATATTTTAAACAACAACAACACCACCACAGGTTTCTGGGCCCAAACACCAGATTTTCTGATTCATGAGGAATAGAGTAGGGCTCAAGAATTTTCATCTCTAACAAGTTCCTGGTTAATGGTGCTGTTGTTGGTTCAGAGACCACACTTTGAGAACCATTGCCCTAAATAATTTTAAAGCCTGTGCTTGCCATGACCTATCAAACCCTTCACCATCTGCTTCCCGTCTCTCCCATTTCATTTCTTATCACTCCTGACCTCACATTCTGTATCCTAGCCATAATAAATTACTCTTAGCTTTCACATCATGTTGTGCTGTTTCATGCCACCAAGCCTTGGCAGATGCAAGTCCCTTTGCATAGAATGTGCCCCCTTCACTCAATTTCTGTACACAGCAAAGATCCATTAATCCTTCAAGGCTAAGAGGATACATATATCACTTCCTTTGTGAAGCCTTCACTATCCCCTCCCCATGGAGAGTTGGCATATTGCTTCCTGGATGTTGCTACCGATAATGCACTGTCTTACTAGTATATTTATTTGTGCACATATCTATGAAGTTTAGAGAGTCAGACATTTCTTTGTTCACCTGGATTAGCAGCATTGAGCACAGGGCCTGGCCCGGAGTAAGTGCATAGCAAATGTCTCTAGATGAACTGAATTGGGAATCATCTCCTTACTGGAGCTAGGTACTAGGGGTTGGGAACCCTGTTACCCAAATAGGCTGGTTAAACCTTGGGATTCTTTGATGGTGCCAGAGTTATTTGTGTTGCTTACTCCTGAAAATTGATGAGACCTATCTCAACAGACAGGAATTTGAACCACAGTCAGCTCAGGTTACCAGGCTAATCAACTTGGCCATGGCCTATGATGGTAGCAGAAAAGGAAAGGGCCTTCAGAGCCACCTGGAGGTTGGAAAAACTTACATAGTGACTTCATTGTGATGGCAGAACATCCTGCCTGCTTTTTTGTCCATTGTTCTGTCTGTGTATCCCCAATGAGACTCTACCTGGATGTACAGGTACTCAAAAGCAGCAGGATCCCGATGCAGTAGGTCCACAGGGTCTTTGGGAAAGAAGCTTATTCGAAAGAGGCATTTCATTCCATGATAGTGTGTCCGCTGTACCACCTGAATCCAAGGGATGAGAAGGGGGGAGGCACAAAGAGATCTGGGGATCAATAGCTATGCTGGTAGGAGCCAGCCTGGTGGCTCCTCAAGGTGCGGCTTGGGGCAGAGCAAGGGTCTATCTCCCAGCTGACCAATTCCAATTACCCTTAGAGGAAAGTGATGAGGAACCAGATCTTTTCTGCCCTTCTGACCCAAGTAACTAGAATTTTTGAATCACTTAGCCAGAACATGGCTTTCATCAACAATTGGGTCTTGGCTTTTGTCAACAATTGGATACTGGGTAGGAAGAGAGGGTTCCTAGGAATTTCTCTCTTTTCTTGCTGTGGGGCTAATGCAGAAGGGCCTGGCTTCAAACAGAGTAAGTTGCTTATTAGAAGCTATATCAAAGATTTAAAATCCCATTTGGAGGTATAGATGAAACAAGTGGGAAATATTTATCAGTAATTGCTGCAACTGGCTTTGGGTAATGAGGGGATCCCTATACAATCCCTTTTAATATTGCATATTTGAGAGCTGTTTTTTTTGTTTTTGTTTGTTTGTTTTCAATAAAAATGTTAAAATCCCATTTGAAACAAGAGATCAATTGAATTCGAAAGACCTCTGGAGGGGTAAGGAGACGTTTAGGCCTCCCTTCAAGCAGGACACTCACAACCTTCCCTTCATAGATGGGAACCTGTGAATCCCTGGATTGCATTTGGCTGAGGACTAAACTTGAAGAATTTTCCTTTCCAAATTTTTTTTCATTTTTTGAGTCTGATTTTGGCTTTTGTTTATTTCCATTTAGCCATTTCTTCCCAATTGTTCCTCTTTAACTCCTTCCCTCCCTCTCTGGGAATATTGGTTGGCCCTGGTTATCTCTTTGGCTCTTCTGGTGCTTTACTGTTGGTGAAATACTATGCAGCCATCCTGGATTTCCCCAGTCTTTTTCATAGAGTAAAGGCTAAGATGATAAGATACTTTCTCCTACTCTGCTTTGGAAGTTGATATGGGTGATATATTGCCCATTCTTGGCCTCATTCAGCTCATTCCCATCCCACACTTGTCCTGGTCTCACTGGCCTCACTAGACTCGATTGGCTGATCCCTTCATTATAGTCTTCATGTGAAGGCCAAGTTTCCTCTTAGAGGCAGAAAAGTCTAGCAGACACTGCTTCCAAGAGAAAGGGCAGTTGACAATGTTCTTCAACTCAGCATTCCAGGAGCCATGCAACAAATTACCACCCGACACTTTTTCCCATAAAGACCAGTACTAACAATCTTCATGTCCTTTTTAGGTTACAAGGGACATTGCCAAAAGTCTTCTGGAGGTAAGTAATATAGACTTTGATTGAGAACTGTGACTTCTGGGAAATGGCTGAGCATAGCATTATAAATTTTCAAAAATAAGAGCATCCGGGGTCCTCTTCCCTAGTAGAAGCCACATGCAAAGCTATCAAGCCAGGATAAAAGAGTTACTTACATAAGCCAGGGGCTGCTTGTCCTGGAGAAGCAGGAACTTGTGGTTCTGTTCTGGCCCAGCATACTCAAGGACAAGAGCAAAGTGCTCAATGTACCTGAGCGAAAGACGGTCCTGTAATGTCACCATCACATCCTATGGAAAAGAAAATAGCCTTAAGAGGGAGATCCTTTCTAATTCTAAACTACTCTAAGCACCAAACATGGGTAAGGGGGACTGAATACTAAGAAAGTAAGTCATGGGGGGAAAGCTGAGACTGGGGAAGTGGGCCCGACAGAGATACCAGCCTTTACAGTGGTCTAGGCAATGTGCTTCAGATGAGGAGAGTGATGCATAAGTGCTATTTAGAGGTCTTGGCCCTGGGAAACAGCAATGGTGCAGGAGGTAGAGTATTTATAAATTTGGCCTGGCCAGGTATATAGTAAAAGAAGGTCATGGCTGACCATACTTTCTTCCCTCTCTTATTCTTTTCAACAAATTATTCCCTGAGTGTTTACTAAGTGCCAGGCACTCTAGTAGTTCTTCCCTCACCTTCATCATCATCTTCTTCCTTTTTTTGTTAATCCTCACCTGAGGATATTTTTCCATTGATTTTTAGAGAGAGTAGAAGGGAGAGAGGGAGGTGGGGAAAGAAAGATAAAATTTGATGTGAAAGAGATATATCAATTGGTTACTTCATGCACGCACCCCGACTGGGGCAGGGGACTGAACTTGCAACCTAGGTAGGTGCCCTCGACTGGACTCGAATCCACAACCCTTCATTAAAACCACTGAGCAACACCAACCAGGACTTCTCTGACCTTCTCATGTAAGAATGTTCACTCTGGTTTGTCCCTCAACTCTTTATTTAGGAATTTAAAAAAGCAAACCTGATAATTTTATGACTAAAAAGTCAGTCGACTTTCTGTATTTAAAAATCTAAATCAAATGACTTGAGTTACTGGCAAAATATTCATTTTTTTATAACAGCTGGATTTTAGAGACAATAAACTTAGCAACTTGAAAAATGTGTTCATGCAGAGGAATTACGTCACATGTCTTGTGTACAGTCATAAATATGACTACTTCTGGGCTCCATCTGCTCTGCTGCCCTAATTTTATTATTAGGGTGTCTGGAAACATATCTGTGGGGGCTGGCCAAATGTCAGTTTGAGACTTCTGCCATCTATTTGCCTACACTGGGCTCCAATGTGTGTGTTCATGGAGTCAGCATCACTCAGCCTCCAAAGGCTGGAAAGAAGCAGGCTTGGGAATGGGAAGCTCCCTTACAGCCAGGGCTTAAAAAAAAAACAACTCACAAAAACAAACAAACAAACAAACAAAAAAAACCCCTCAGTGAACATGAAAAAGTCATTGATCTATTCAAATGTTCAGCTGGAAATGGGTGTGTAGTTGAGAGTACCCTTTTGTATTATCCAAGTAGTCACAGATGCACCAGTGTTTCTGGAGCTCTGGCAGGAACAAATGAGGTTTTCTTTGCAGTTCGGCTGCATTGGGATTGTGGACAGCCAAGTCTTGGTGATTGCCAACTGGTGTTACAAGTGTAACAGCCCCTATGCCAGGCTGTCAATACACTCAGGTACCTCTCTGGGACAAGTGAATAGGCAGTACACCCTCTCTAAAGTTAGGGTAAGATCACAAGCTAGAGGGCACTGTTGTCCTAGAAGGCTGAGGCTACCTGAAAGCCAGAATGGTGATGAAAGGTGGAAGAAAACTAGGAGAAGACTTCAAGGGGCCGAAACCAGTTTGGCTCAGTGAATAGAGCATCAGCCTGCGGACTGAAAGGTCTAGGGTTCGATTCCTGTCAAGGGCATGTACCTTAGTTGCGGGCACATCCCCAGTGGAGGGTGTGCAAGAGGCAGCTGATTGATTATTCTCTCTCATCAACGTTTCTAACTCTCTGTCCCTCTCTTTTCTTCTCTGTAAAAAAAAAAATCAATAAAATATAAGAAAAAAAGAGAAGGCTCCAAAGGGAAATGGAGTACAGGATCCAGTGTAGGGAAAGGTCTAGAGAGTCACAGCTCAGTAATTGCTCTTCCTGTGAAAAAGAATAGTCAAAGGGACTGTTGCTGGACCATTCAACCCATGAAACAACACCAAGAAGGACTCTGACACAAAGAAATATCCACATCTTGAGGTGAGACATTTGGATACTCCTGGTGATCTAGTTCCAGTTCAATGCTCCTCCCATAGACTAAGACATTCAATAGTCAAGAGATAAACTCATGGTACTCTAAGGAGTATGTTTCAGTCCTAAGACCCATGAAGAATCCATCCAGGCCTTAGCCTTCAGAAGAAACTCTTAGTTCAATCAACATGGGGTAGGCTCAGTGTTTTGCAACTCAGGTGCTACTGGCACTTTGGGTAGGACAACTCTTTCTAATTTAGGGACTGTCCCACTCCCTATGGGACACATAGCAGCTCTGACTTTGAGAGACTAAATATCAATAGCTTTCATGGGGATAATCCCCCATTGTTTCAGACATCCCCAAAAGCTGTTTGGGAAAGGGCAGTGCCAACCCTGGCTGTGAGTCACTGGCAATGCCAGTTCTGAACACTTAATACCGTGTTTCCCCCCAAATAAGACCCACTTACAGGTTTCCTCCTGAGTGAAATATAAGGCATCCCCCCGAAAATAAGGCCCCCAGGCTCTGTTTCAGAATGAAAATTAATTTACCAGAAACTGGTCGCTAGGGCCGCCCTGACTGGCATCTAGCAACCAGTGACTTTACTGACGTCACTGCTGTGTGGAGGAGCGGAGGTTGGAGTGAGTGGTGAGCGGTAAGTGGTAAGTGCAAGGTGGGAGAGAGGAGGAGAATTTTGCAGATGCGTGTAGAAGAACAGGAGGATTAGAGCAGACGGGACGTGGCGAAGGTGGTGAATGCTGGTCTGTCTCTGGTGACACTACCTGATGCCTTCATGACGACTGAAGGTGCTCAGTCAGTGGCAGACCCTGCTCCAGCCCAAATCCAGGCCCCAGCAAGCCCAGTGACAGTCCCCAGGCAGGCCACAGGGGGTAAATGTCTGATAAAGGGGTAGGGGGGATGTCTGGTGAAGGTGTTCAGTGGCACAGGGGTGGGGGGGAGGGGATCACTTAAAATGACACAGGAGAATCAGAGGGGGCAATCAAAATGACACAGGAGGATCAGAGGGGACAATCAAATTGACAAAAGAGGATCAAAAGGGGTTACTAAAATGGTAATCCCCCCTCTGATCCCCCCTGTGTTATTTTAAGTGATCCCCCTCCCCTCACCTTGATACCCCAATTCCTTTTTTTTAACCCCTAGAAATGAGCGCAAAAAGAAAAAGCTACTCTGTGGAGTATAAGATAGGAATTGTGGAAGACTCTTGGGGCCAAAATCTTACTGCTTTCTGCAAAGAGAAGATGTTGAGTATCCGATTGGTCCAAAAATGGCGAGCAGAGTATGGTAACCTCGTTGAGCAAGTGGACAAGGGAAATGCTAAAAAGCACAAGTGTGGATCAAGTCGGCAACCATTATTTTCCGAGCTGGAAGACCTGATCTGTGAATGGGTTGTTGACAGGAGAGCAAAGGCTTTGGTTGTGAATAGGGCTCAGATTCAAGAATTTGCCCTTGCAATGGCACCACAGTTTGACATAGCCCCTCAAGACTTCTAAGCATCACAACACTGGCTGGATAATTTCCTTCAGCGAAGTGAACTGTCTTTAAGAAGATCTACAACATTGTTTAGGTTGGAAGATACTCAAGTTATTAAGCGAGCACTTGCATTCAAGTCCTTTATTGGTGATGCTGACTTCTCTAAATACAATCTTTCCAACATGATTGCCACAGATGAAACTGCAGTGTTTACGGGCCAATCATTCAAACAACAAATGAACAGCAGGGCGCCTCCTTAGTGTACATTCCCTCCACTGCTTACGAAAGTTCACGTGTTTCCTGTATTTTGGCAATTAATCTGGATGGCACTAAAATCCCACCTTTAATCATTTCTAAGGGCAAGAAGGAAAAGATTGAATGTGTTTTGGGCATTTTTATTCTTGAAACTGAAAAGGTCTGGGCCACACAAGCAGTTATAAGGAAGTGGGTCGATTAAATGCTGCTGCTTGTTATGTGAGGGAGCCAAAGACGTCTGCTAGTCTGGGATGCAGCCAGCACTCACTGCACTAAAGACATGAAGACATTTTTTCACAAAAGAAAAATAGATCAGATAATGATTCCCACAGGAATGACAGCTATCTCCAGACTCTTGATAGTGCAATAAAGAAGTCATTCAAAGATGATTTGCGCATGGAAATTAACGACTACATTGAAAATAGAATGGAGAGAAATCAGCGTGGAAACTTTGTGAAACCTAAACTGCAAGAAGTTGTGACTTGGGTGAAGAATTCATGGCAGAAAATCACTGACAGTTGCATTGCAAATGCACTGTGAGCAGGCTACCTTGACAAGAAGTACTCATTTAAAGACAGTGCTATTGCTAAACATGAGAGATTTGGTCCACTGATACTGAAAGAAATGGAGTCACAAGAAATTCACCAGGAAATTCAGGAATTGGATTGTTATGATGATGTTCCAGAAGATGGCGACATGATTGTCATTGAATAGATGAGTAAATTCTTGATACTGTAGGATTCACAGTTTGTCTGGTTTGTGTTGACAACTACAGTACTACCGTACCATATACAGGTAATAAATTTCCTTTATTTTCATTTAACAATAAATGTGTACTGTGTTCTTCTTCATGGAAAAATAAGACTTCCCCTGAAAATAAGACCTAGCGCATATTTGGGAGCAAACATTAATATGACACTGTCTTATTTTCCGGGAAACGGGGTAATTACTCTTTATTTTTAAAGTATTATTATTTATTGTTGGCAGTAAAAAGAGCCTACAGCACCCAGTATTCCCAGGTGGTCTCCCATCCAAGTATTAACCAGGTCACCTGATAACTCCTCTTAGGGAAAGTTTCCTAGCCCAGGGGTTTCTTCATTTACAGGTTTGTCTTAGCCTTGGTTTGGGTACCTAAGAAGATTTTTGAGCCAAGGTGGGTTTTCTGGGCAGGCACTGTAGCCGCCCATTAGTCTGGGTAATATTGTTTAAGTGGAAATACTCATTCTGAAAACAGTATTCTCTTTGAGGATAGCGTCCAGAAGAAGCAGAAACAGATATTTCCGTCCCAGAACAGTATTGAACTTGGGGTTAATTGTATCATCACCTCTCTTCTTCAGGATTAAGGGAATTGCTACAACTTTTAAACAGCTGGCTGAGCCATTAAGAGTCACAGCTCAGCCGAAACCGGTTTGGCTCAGTGGTAGAGCGTTGGTCTGCGGACTGAAAGGTCCCGGGTTCGATTCCGGTCAAGGGCATGTATATTGGTTGCGGGCACATCCCCGGTAGGGGGTGTGCAAGAGGCAGCTGGTCAATGTTTCTCTCTCATCGACGTTTCTAGCTCTCTATCTCTCTCCCTTTCTCTCTGTAAAATATCAATAAAATATATATATATTTTAAAAAAGAGTCACAGCTCAGTAATTGTTCTTCCTGTGAAAAGAATAGCCAAAGGGACTGTTGCTGGACTTTTCAAATCTTGGTTCAGTGCTTAAGATCTGCTTGCTATTTAAAAAGCAAAGCATGTTTAAGCTAATCCCCTGAGAGATTGTGTTTGCTGATTTCTTTGTGTAAACTTACGTAGGTGTTATTGTATAAATATAAAACCCATTTTGCTTTATAAGTGGTTTAATGATCTTCACACTCCTTAGCTCCTGAGTCTTGAATAACCCAGCATAACACCAACACAAATCAGTTCACCAGTAGATGTGTGCGGACATGTGTGCACACACATGCACACATTTATGCAAGCACATGCACATATGTGGCATACACACACATTTACAATCATTAGCACATGATTGGGCATACAAATACCACCCCACTTTCATCTGAGGACTGTGTATTTTTGCATCCTGGTGGGCTCACAGCAGCAGGAGTTCAAAGGCCACCTTGCTCCAGCAGCAAGCAGCTCTGTGCAGAATCAGAGGAACCCAAGGACCAGTAGCTATGTGTGCTCTGGAGAGGGCAACACTGACCCAAGAGAGGAGACTCTGTATGTACCTTAACAGTGGTCCGACCATCAAATGTGAAAGACTTGATCTGTCCATTTTCTAAGAAGACCTTCAGGACATTGGGGATGAGGAGAAGAGCTTCTTTCTTCATCATTTTCTGTGAATAGACAGGGAAAGGACAACAAGAGGGTCTCATTTAGGATGAAAGAAATCAGAAGAATGTAGAAAAAAAAGAGAAAAGAGTGAGTGAAGGAGACAGGGATCCAAAAGTATGATAGGACAAAGAGACAGAGGAAAGCGCAGATCAATAATAATGTTACATGGACACCAAAACCAAATTTTCTGAGACACTGGGCCATATAAAAAGTTATCCATTTGATGTCACAACACACCCACATTCTACTATTGCTCAAAACTCCTCCACAGCTTCAGAGACCACCACACACTGAAGGGCTGATGGAAAGTCTCTTTAGGAGCCCATATCACTCATCTGCTCCTATCTCCTGACACCTCCCTTTCCACCAGGCCCTTCAAATATCAAGTTCACTTTCACATCCATGCATTCGCTCCACCATTCCCCTTCCCCTGTAACATCCTAGGTCCTTCCTGAACTGGCACTTGCCTACTTCCCAGACTCATGTCTTGTCATACCCACACTGCTCTTTCATGTCTCCATACCTCTGACAAGTCATCATTCAGGGACTGTCTTACTTCCTACTGGACACTTAGCATCCCTGACCTGAGACAGTAAGTGCCAATAGCATGCCAAAGCATGGGAATAACACACACACACACACACACACACACACACACACACACACACACAAATAAAACCCCTCAGACATTTCCAAAATTTCTCTGTAACTGGACATTACTGACCATGATTGAGAAACACTAACAAGGCCCATGTTTGAACACCTGATTATTTCTTAGCAAAAATTGTCCTGGCCTATGCATTTATTTATTTATAGAGTGGTGCATGTTTAAATTTTCAATAAATATTTATAAAATAAAGACTGTTCCCTTTACCTTCCTCAGAAAACTCTTACTCATCCTTAAATATATATATATATATATATATATATATATATATATATATATATATATATTTATTGATTGATTTTAAAGAGAGAGGAAGGAAGAGGGAAGAAGAGAAGAACATCCATCAACAGGTTGCCTCCTGTGGGGGATTGAACCTACAACTCAGACATGTGCCTTGACCGGAAATGGAACCAGCAACTTTTTGGTGCATGGGATAATGCCCAACCAATTGAACCACACTGGCCAGGGCTCTACTTATCCTTTAAAATTCAGCTTACAGATAAATTCTGGAAAGACTTGTCCAGTATTGTCAGGACCTTGAACCTGATGTTTCCATGTGTACCAAAAGCAACATATACACACCTCTCTCAGTGCTCTTCTCATATTTAAAAAAAATGTTTGTCATTCACAATAAAACACTGAGCTCAGAGCACAATAACCATGTTCTATTCAATCTTTGTAGTTTCATTGACAAGAATCCTTGGCACACAGTTAGTGCTCAATAAATTGCTGCTGAATATACTAGTATGAGCAGTAGGTGCTTATATGTGCTTACTTGAATTATTTATCAAGAGAATCCAACTGTTTCCTAGGGCCAACATCATTACTTTTTTAGGAACTGATGGAAGATTCTTTAATTCAGTGGGTTTTCATTGGGCCTATACTATATTCCCTGCACTGTGCTAAGCCCCATGGGGGTTATGGCAAAAAACAGAAGACACGGGATTAGTCTTATACTCTTGTTGAAGTGACTTGGCATATGCACACATCCATTAGAGAATGATAAAACCAAAACAAAGAGGTAAGTTTTCCAAGTTGAGGTAAATTGGATTTTTATTTTTTAATATAGTTTATTGATTTTTTACAGAGAGGGAGAGGAATAGATAGTTAGAAACATCGTTGAGAGAGAAACATCAATCAGCTGCCTCCTGCACGCTTCCTACTGAGGTTGTGCCCACAACCAAGATACATGTCCTTGACTGGAATCAAATCTGGGACCTTTCAGTCCGCAGGCTGATGCTCTATCCACTGAGCCAAACCAGCTAGGGCTGAATTTCTGTTTTGAAGGAGGTGATGGGTGTGGAGTATTGGAGAGGCC
Source organism: Vespertilio murinus (assembly GCA_963924515.1). Taxonomy (NCBI): domain Eukaryota; kingdom Metazoa; phylum Chordata; class Mammalia; order Chiroptera; family Vespertilionidae; genus Vespertilio; species Vespertilio murinus. The sequence continues at coordinate 56,628,124 of OZ004710.1, read as the reverse complement.
ATAAGAGAACAGTCCAAATCTAGGAACTGCCATGAACTAAGTATGAAAACATGAACAAGTAAGTCTTCCTGGATTAGGGTTTGGTTGGCAGTGGTAGAGAGCCAGGAATCAAGCCATATTAGGAAGTGATGGGCTATAGAGCTGGAGAAGTGTGACTCCATGGTCCTCTCCCTGATCCTGAGATACTCTGCTCCTGCCAAGCCCAGAGCCCTGTATCCCCTGGCTGGTGACACTCAATAGTGGCAGGTTTTATTTAGCACACTGAGTTGGACTCAGATAATTGCTTAATTGATTTTGTTTAAAATAGAGTTGGAAAGAAATACCCACAGGATTTATTTTTGCTCCAGCTGCTTGATAAAGCCCTGGAATATGAAGAGCAGGTATCACAGGGGCATGGACTTCCCCAGGTCCCAAACAATAGTGAAGCTGCTATGGTCTACATTAGTGGTGGAGGTGGGATGCTGTTGGAATTTCCTAAGCACAACTGCAGTAAAAATATGTATGTCTGTCTTTCTTGCAGACAAGAGCCTTGCACCACACCTAGTGGCCTGACCTGAAGCAATAGAAATAATCTGGGTGGGTCCCGAATACTCTAGGCCTTAGATCCGACCCCGTTCAGCTGTTCTATCTGGCCCTCGGAGCCAAAAGAGCGGAGGGTTCTCTTGCTCTGCCCTCCGCTCCTTCACCAGCAGCCCAAGATGAGAGTGCCAGTATGGTCAGGTTGCTTTTGTTCCGGCCCTCCGGTCCAGTTTAAGAACCCATGTGGCGCCGAAACCGGTTTGGCTCAGTGGTAGAGCGTTGGTCTGCGGACTGAAAGGTCCCAGGTTCGATTCCGGTCAAGGGCATGTACATTGGTTGCGGACACATCCCCAGTAGGGGGTGTGCAAGAGGCAGCTGGTCGATGTTTCTCTCTCTCATCGACGTTTCTAGCTCTCTATCTCTCTCCTTTTCTCTCTGTAAAATATCAATAAAATATATTTTTTTAAAAGAACCCATATGGCCCTCGAGTCAAAAAGTTTGCCCACCCCTGCCTTAGAGTCTAGGGCATTCCCATTCAGACTGGTCTGGAATAGGGGCTTGATTCTGCCTGTAGCTAGATGAGGCATATGGAGAGAGAAGTCATGGTGGAGAAAGAGGAGGATGAGGAAGGAATAGTGGAAGGGAGAAGAAAATAAGGGAGAATAAAGGAGGGGAAGAAGGTAAGGGAAAGGAAGGGAGGGAGTTCACTGAGTGGCCTGGTCTTGCTTCATTACTATGTAATGCTGAGATGTGATAGGTAGTTCCTGTCTGTGCTTTCCAAAATCAAGTCACATTTCCTCTGAATTTTCAAGGGCTCATGCCATAAACATCATCTTAGTAACTTGGATCAGAGGGTCTGTTTCACCCTGATTTACAGGGACTCCATACTGCTCCCTGTCCCCTCTCTTCAGCAACCCCTGCTTCTCTTCAACTTCTGCTAAGACTCATGGAAAGCCCAACCATTACATTAAGACAGCTTACCAGTAGGGCACTGTACTTAGTTCCTTGGGCTTTGCAGCCTTCCACCAACAGGAATGGAGGAAGACCTGGGATGAGTCTGGGAATGAGAGTCAGGGAAATGGAGATGAAAAACATCTGTATCCTCTATCCCTTCTTCTTAGTGGCTCTGTGTCAAATAACTATAGAAGAGCCTGGGATCCTACTGATTTCCCCATTCAGTCTGGGCATACTAGCTTCTCTAAACTGCAGCTGTACCTCAGTACATAAATGTCATGGGTCTCCTGAGACCCCATCCCATGACAGCCAGCAAAAGCACACAGAAGGCTGGCAACTCTGGCTATCCCTTACCCCCATCCCTAACCCCACTCTACCTGCAATCCACACCCCACCCTCACCAGATATCACCATCATCTGCAGATTCCTGAGGGACTCTGGCAAGCAGTAATCCATGATTGCTTACCACGTATCTTTCTGCTTTAAATCCACTTCTTCTCATTTGCTTATCTGGAGCAGGCAGCTCAGCTCATGTAAACCCCACAAAGAAGTGAGAAAGATTGAGGGAGGACCATAACCTCCTAAATTGGTCAGTACATGGCATGGGATGCCAAAGTGTCACCTGCTTCTCGAAAAGACCGAGTGGGGTATCCTATGCTTTCTCAATCTGAACACCCAACATCACCGAGATATATCCCATGACAGGGAACAAGTATTTATTTTTTACCCTTTGTGGTGCTGGGAACACAGCAGATGCCTAATAAAAGCTTTGTGACTTAATGAGAATCTGTATCACCATTCACTTCACAGTCTTCTTCAGTCAAGATGTGAAGAGAGCTCAATTTCACCAGCCGCTGTCTCTCTGGATCTTTGGAAAATCACTACTTAGTTCCTGCTTCTATCAAGTAGCCAAGAGACATTTATGGAGCATTTGTTCTCAGTGTATGCTGCTGTGCTAGACATGAAATTTCTCTAAGCACCATGAGGATCCTGAATGGATTGATAACATTATTTCACAATGCCCAGGGCCTCGTTGGATGACATATACCCCTCATTTGCTATCCACCCAGAGCCCCAAGGTCTCCCCCTCCAACCCCTTGGTTATTCTGTCCACTCTGAGGAGCAGCAGATGAGCAACTGCCTCAGAACAAGACCTTGATGGCTGGGCCAATTCTGGACTTACTGCATCTGTTTCTCCAACTGCCACCTGCTCGGAAAATCGGACCTTCACAGGATTGGATTTCAGCTTGGCCTTCTTTGCAGCACTGATGAAGGCAGATTTTGGGGACTGGAAAAAGAACAGAGGGCTGGTGAGTTCTCCATCCCTGATAAAAACTTGACCTTTGCCACACCAGAGTTAAGATGTCTCAGGATAGGTACACTTTCCCTTACTAATCAATTAGTCAATAAGTATTGATTCCCCATTAGGTGCATTGCAATGTGCTAAGTACTTTCTCTTTTTTTAAAATATATTTTATTGATTTTCCACAGAGAGGAAGGGAGAAGGATAGAGAGCTAGAAACGTCGATGAGAGAGAAACATCGACTAGCTGCCTCCTGCACACCCCCTACCGGGGATGTGCCCGCAACCAATGTACATGCCCTTGACCAGAATCGAACCTGGGACCTTCCAGTCCGCAGACCGACGCTCTATCCAATGAGCCAAACCGGTTTCGGCGCTAAGTACTTTCTTATATAAGGTGGGGCAAAAGTAGGTTTACAGTTGTGAGCATGTGAAACACATGATTTATTATTATTATTTCATTATATTCCATACAAACAACTATAACCCCACTTTTGCTCCACCCTGAGATTGGTGTGCTCTGAAAAATCTGGACATGAATCAAATTTGGGTGAATTGAATCCCATTATTAATGGTCTAGGCCTAAGGGAGTTTGCAAAAATTCTTTAATAATAACACAGTGAATTTTTATATATTTGGTTTTCTTAATGTGAGATATACCTAAATGGTGGGTTTTATTACATCTCAATACAAGCATCTGAAAGGATTTACAGAAATTATCTTATTCATTTCATAGCTATGCCTTGTTCCTAGGAAGGCAGCTCATAGAAAATTTTATTTTAGATGTGGGAGAAAGGATTCCTAGCTCTCCAAAATGATTTATCCATAATTTCTACACTATCAGAAACAGAGACATTGGGAATTTACCCAGGTGTCCTGGCTTTCTAGTGCTGGGCTCTCTACACCTTGTTTCTTTAATTCTACATGAAATGCCCCCAAAAATCAACTACACTCTCTAGTTCTTCGAAATTGTCCCACAGTATTTCATCTGGCTGGCGTGGCTCAGTGATTGAGCATCAACCTATGAACCAGTAGGTCACAGTTCAATTCTCAGTCAGGGCATATCCCTGGGTTTCGGGCTCGATCCCCAGTGTGGTGCATGCAGAAGGCAGCCGATCAATGCTTCTCTCATCATGAGTATTTCTATCACCCTCTCCCTCTCCTTTCCTCTCTGAAATCAATAAAATATATATTTTAAATTTTCTCACAAATCCAGCAGGGCACATGGTTATCAAAGAAATGGTTATCAAACACTGAAACTAAGTCTTTCCTGGATGCTCCCTGTATTGAATGAAATGCAGGAGTCATGTGTTCAGAGGAATTTATTCATTCATGTGACAAATTTAGGGAGGACCTTCTATGTGCCAGGCACTGTTCTAGGTGATGAGGGAGTCAGCAGTAAACGAGACAGACAAAACTCTCTGACCTCAAGGAACATCCATTCTAGTAGGAACAGACTTACAATAATCAAATAGCTTTTAGATAGCAAATATGGACTATAAGGACAAACTGAGCAGAGTAAGGGATGTCACAAAAGAATGAGCAAGTGATGACAGAAATGATGGAATTGTTAGTTTAGACAGGATGGTCAGGAAAGAGGTGATATTTAAACAGAAAACCGAAGGAAATGAGGGAGAGAAGCCATGAGACTATCTGGAGAAAGCCTTCCAGGTAGAAAGAACAATAAGATCTCTGGGGTTGGAGAAGTAGGGTGCATGAGGAACAGCAAGGGAGCCTAGTGAAGCCAAAGCAGAATGATTGAGGGGGAGTCAGGAGAGTCATGCTTGCAGAGGCAGTGAGGGGCAGGGTCATGTAGGGCCTTGTAAACCATGGCAAGAATTTTAGGTTTTACTCCACTGGATGGTTTTGAGCAGACAGGGTCTGACTTGCATTTTAAAAGGACTCATCTGGCTGCTGTGTGGAAAATAGTGTAGGAGTGTGATTCCAAAGTAGGGAGACCAATTAGGAATCTACTGCAATAATAAGTTAAAATATTATGGCAGCTTAGGCTAGGGTAGGAATAATGGAGATGACAAAAAGTGAGTGAATTCTGGATATATTCTGAAGATAGAACCAATACATTATGTTGACAAATTGGATATAGGAGTAAAAAAAGAGAGGACTCAACAGGAAGAATAGGGTTGTCATTTTCTGAAATGAGAGAGACGGGGAAATCAGGTTGAGGTTTCTTCAAACCACCTCCTCCCTACCGGCCTTGCTATGGAGTCTTTGAATCCTACAATCCAGATTTTTTTTTTTTACTTTTTAAAAATTGTTGACACTATTACAGATATCCACATTCCCCCATTTCCCCACCTCAACCCAGCCGTCACCCCCCAGAATTTTTTTATATTAAGTCTCTGGCATCTAGGAAGGCCATACATAAAGCTATTTTCTGCCATTAATGTTGTGGTTGAGATTCATTTACCACATCAGTCACATGAGAGCAGGGCCCTAAGAAAGGCACATCAGAAACAAATGTCCCCATCAGACCTAGGGCCCTGGTCCCAGCTGTGTTCTCTTCCATAGCCAGTAATCTCATTACCCACATAGGGCAGATTGTAGAAAGCCACCAGTTCAACCTGAGTCCAGCAGGAACCTCAGTGGGTGTCAGTCCAGGCTGCATGGCAGAAACACTGAAGGAGCTTTTAAAACTCTATGCCAAAGCCCCACCCCAAACCAATTACATCGAATCCCTAAGGATGGGGCCCAGGCATTTGTATTTATTAAAGCTTTTGATGATATCAAAATGCAGCTATGGTTGGGAACAGTGAGCTAAAGGAACCTTGGACATCTCATCCTGAGCGACAGGAATAATTTGTTGGCTGGAGATGATATAGCACAACGAAATCCAAGGCTGGATTTTGTTACAGAGTGATTACAACATTGATTGTTCATGGGAGTTGAGACATGCCTTTGTGTGTTGCACACCTTGGTGCTCAAATTCTGGGTGGAGAGCTGTAGGCTGTGGCAGGAGCACAAGAAAGGGGCAAGAGAGAAAGATCTATAGCTATGTTCAGGTAGTTCTCCTTGACTCTACCAGTAGTCCAAATCTCCTTGACTCCACCAGTAGTCCAAATTTCCACTTAAGATGCTACAGATATGAGGAAGTGAAATCATTCTAACTCACAGACACCCTCTCCTTTTTCTGTGATTATCTGTTATGGGATGCCCTCCTACATAGTGTGGAACAAGACTCTAGACACCTGAATGGGCCATGCTGTCCACTCTTCAGTTTTACACATGAAACAGAGGCCTGGGAAGAGGATATGATTTATTCAGTTATCAAAATAATGTGTTAGGCTGAAACCGGTTTGGCTCAGTGGTAGAGCGTCGGTCTGCGGACTGAGGGGTTCCGGGTTCGATTCTGGTCAAGGGCATGTACATTGGTTGTGGGCACATCCCCATTGGGGGGTGTGCAGGAGGCAGCTGGTCGATATTTCTCTCTCATTGACGTTTCTAGCTCTCTATCTCTCTCCCTTCCTCTCTGTGGAAAATCAATAAAATATATATTTTTAAAAAATAATTTGTTAGTGGAACTGAAACTAGAAACCAGATTTCCCGAGTCTTGGATTAGTGATTGCTCCTGAGCAAGCTAAAGTGGAAAGTCCATTCCTGATCTTTCAGCCACTGGTTCTAGTCTACCTTGGTTCCTATTAAATATATTCACATATATAAAGAATGCAAACTAGTATTCTTTTATGTATTCATCTATAGGGAGGGGACAGCCTCCTTGCTATCCTTATCAAAAGTCCAAAATTAGATCCTGTCCTAGAGATACCACTACAAACAAAATATTCAGACATATAGGAGCAAAACCATGAAGGAGTAAGTGGAATAGCCATTATTTTCAGGGATTATAATCATTTTGGGTGTCTATTATAGAGCTATGTTCAGCTTGTTTATGCCTTATTCATCATTGGCCCTTGCCCTGTTGGTCTCTAAGACTCCATCCTATTCTCAGTATTTAACCTCGATCGCTGATGGTGACTCTCATTGCCAGTGTTCTTTGCTATATGTCACAGAGTCACATTTAGCTTTGTGCTTCGACACAGTGATACCTGCCCTGCTGTGTGGATACAAGGGGCTCTCAAAGGTTACCCTGTTCCAAAGCATATTCAAAGCTTAGCTCTTTGACCTGAAGTTCTAAATACTGAAGTCACTTATTTGAATTAAGATATTGAGAATTGGGAAGGCACTGGTCAAACTGTAAATGTGGTATGAGGGAGGAGTATTAAACACAATTCAGGGGCCAGCAGACTATGGCTTGCATGGGCCAAATCCTGCACACCATGTGATTTAAATCCATACCCAAGGATATGTTTATTGATGAGAGAGAATAAGAGAGAGAGAGAGAGAGAGAGAGAGAGAGAGAGAGAGAGAGAGAGAGAGAAACATCAATTGGTTGCCTCCCTATGTGTCTGACTTGGAATTGAACCTGAGACCTTTTGGTGCATGGGACACTATCCTGCCCAGCACATCACCAGCTTTTATAAATAAAACTTTATTGGAACACAGCCATGCTCTTCATTTATATATTGCTGATGGCTGCTCTGTACTATCATGTGTGGCCTACAAAGCTTAAAATAATATGGCCATTTACAGAAAATGTTTGCCAACCTCTTCACTAACTCATTAGCATAGAGCTATTCACTATTTCTAAAGCATTCCTGATTACAAGAATCATTGGGGAATGCTTGTTAAAATACAGATTCCTAAGCCTACACCAGACTTAAAAAGTCAAAATCTCTAAGGGGGTAAGGCCCAGGAATTTATGTTGTTGAAAATGTCCTAACCGATTAAGCATAGATTAATTGAGTACCTTAAAGCTGAGACATCTGAGCTCTTCACTGACCCATTTTTCCTTCAAGCAGCTATGAGTATCATTTTGAAATAAGAACCCTTTCTGGATAAAATGAATTTTGGCTTGAAACATGGGATTATAATTGCTAAGTACCCCCAGGGTCACTGAAAACCCCTTGAAGCAAATATTAAGCCAGCAGCTTGGTGGAATGAACAATAGAGAAGAGAGCCTGCCTCTCCCTCAGGACTGAATTCAGCAGCTGGCGATTCTTTGGCCATTCTTTGGTGGTTCTATTAGCACAGATTTTAGAGTTGTGTTCTCTCATATCTTAGCCAAACTTGGGTGTATGGCCAAACATTTTAGTGCATAATAGAGCCCACTTTGATAACTATGAAAGAATTTTCAGAGGATGAAGCTCAGGTTCCTGAAGCTTTGATAGCCTCCGGATTCTCCTTTCTGCTGGCTCACTGTCTTTCACAACTGATCCTATTTATAAGCAATTCCCATAGCAAGCACTGTGGGAACTTGAGACAATAAAGAGCCATCCTTATTTTATGGACCCACAAATAAGGGACCTAGGCGGCCTTCCTTCACTTGGGACTATTTAGAGGTGAACATGTCATCTCCCCAGCTTCCAAGGCCTCCCACAAACCACACATGACCCTCATTTCCCATCTATTGCATAATCAGGTGGTTCTGCCTACAGCTCCCTGGACACACTTGGCTCCTCTGTGTCTCTTCACCACCTTTTGTGGCCTCCAATTTCCCTTTTGCTCAGCTAAACTACATCCCTAAAGCCCAGCTCAAATTCTACTTTGGTCTTGAATCCTTCCCCAATTCCTCCATCCCCCTCCATGGATTTCCTATAGCACTACTTGTTATTCCACATGGCAACCACTCATGTCTCCAATAAATTGTAAAAGAGATGGCTTATATTACTACTAGAGTCCCAGTGGATGAAAATTCATACACTGGAGGCGGGGGGTCCCTCAGCCCAGCCCGCCCCCTCTCACAGTTCAGGAGCCCTCAGGGGGCAGGAGGCAAGCTGAGGGACGATCAGGGGAAGGCAACACCCCCATCACACCTCTGCTGCTGCCACTGACAGCAGCACAAGCCTCAGCCAGCCCTGGTTACCTGAGCCTCATGCGGCCCTGGGCGGCTGGGGGGCTTAGGGGACTGGGGGACTCCAGAGGCAGATTCTCAAAGCAGCCAGGACCGTGTAGGGGTGGGCCTTGTCGTGTGTCTGCCACCCCAGGAGGGCTGAGGGAACTGGGAGCAGCCATCTTGTGGCTATGTGCATTGCCATCTTTGAGGGCTTGTCAGTCAATTAGCATATTCCCCCTTTCTTTTATTAGATAGGATGTCTCCCCCTAGTATAAGGTGACCAGATTTTTAACATTGGTAAAGCGGGACACCATTGACTGGGGGGGTGGGGGGTGGGGAGGAGTTCTTGATTAAAAATTTGGTCTATATGGAGCAACAAAAATTTTCATAGAATGCAAAAATAGTATTGTAATATATATTTTAAATTTCAACATAAGTACAATTTACAAATATAATAAATAAAAAATATGTATAGTATTATTTTATTCTTTGGCATATTTGTCATTTGAGTGAATTTTTTTTTAGTAGATTGCTGTCATTTAAAAGGTCATGAAATTTTTCACAAGAATTTGTTAAGTTAAATTTCACACATAAAATGGCTTTCAAAGTCTCAACACTTAATTGTAACATAAGTCATAAGTGTCACTTTCAAGGCCAGTGCTAGACTTTTTGCCGGCACTATAAAATATAAATAATACGAATATTGTCTGCTAAATTCAAGAAAATGCGTGTATTTATGAAATAAATAAATAAATAAATTACTTACCTAAATTATCTGAATAGCTGTTTTGTAATGACATCTCTTGTTTAACTAGCTTACTAGCACGCAGTACAATGTGTATCGTCTGAGAGTTACAAAATGTTTTCGTCATTGTAAACTTTGATAAGCAGTTCTCGATAATCAGTTCTCAGCAATTATTTGTTATTATTAAAGTTTAACATTATAAAATTAACAAAAATAATATAAAACTCATATCCTGGCTAAATAGCCACATGGCCGCCAAAAACCATATATTCCCTTCCCGTTCTCCCGCCGTTCCCTAGCATTCTTTCCAAAATTGGGACTTTTTTAAAACACCGCGGGATGCGGGACAAATTGTTAAAAATTGGGACTGTCCTGCCAAAAGTGGGACATCTGGTCACCTTACCCTAGGCCTAGCACCAAGCACAGAGTAGCACAGACAAAAAAAAATAGCTGATAGCTAAGTTAATAATGAATTAATCACTTCAGCAAATATTATTTGAGCATCTAATATATGCACTTGCTTTAAGAGGCTCTGTGCAAAAGCAATTCTTCTGCAGTGGTTCCAATTATGTTGGCTTTTTTTCTGGCCAGGTGCCTCTAAGCAAGGGTGATTCTTTGGATATAGGCTAAGTTTTCAGAACCAGAAAATTAGGGTTTTAAAATTAGAGTCTTTTAAAAGACCAACACTTGGGCTCCTTCCCCAGGGGTCAGTCAGGGCTAGAGCCCAAATATTAATATTTGTAAGATCTTCTAAGGTGGTTGCATTGCATATCAGGGGTGAGAACCACTATATTAGACCCTTATCAGCCACGGAATGTGGGAGCTGGCAGGAGCCATAGAGACCGTCTGGTTCAATGTTTCCCAAATTCTGAGCACTACATTTACTTATAGCTCTTATTAAACATAGATCATTGGGCCGCATTCTGGAACTATTGGGACACTGTCTTCCAGAAGTAGTAATCAAGTTTGAACATAATGAGGGTTTGGTAAGAGGTGGTAGCATCCATGCACCTATGAGATGCCAAGTGATTGCTATGGACACAGTACTATGTTCTGTGATGTAGGGATTATAACACTGAACGCATGCTGGGGAAGAAGCTTTCACTATAGCTTTAGAGAGAAGATTCTCTGAATTGATTTTTCTTCTTCACAGTAGTTATGGTCTATAAAGTCACCTCAAAAACTGAACTAATGAATACTTAACAGTTGCTCCAAGGGGAAAAGTGTGTGCATGTCTCAGTTATATTATAATCTTAAATTCTAAAAGCAATTCATCCTATAGTTTCTTTTTTTCCCCCAGGAGAAAATGAGGGTTTGAAGTGTTAAGTGACTTGCCTAAGGCCACCCCACTAACAGGGGTGAGAGTTGGGATTCAAACCCTATACAACTGTTTCCAGAGCCTGAGCTTTTTGCCCTATAGTGCACTTCCCCCTACCTCTGTATGACAACTGAAACAAGAAGACAGAGTATTGACTTGTTTGACCTCAGCTGGTAATGTGTAAATTGGGAGACTCAAATTTTTCATGCTCTGTGCATGTCTGCAAATAATGAGAAAAGCACTATGAGTGTTAATTTTGGGGTTAGAAATACATTTAAGGACTAGGCAAATTTTCAAACACAGAATCTGTTCATAACAAAGACCAACTGTACATAAATTCGATTGACATTCAGTCAGGATGCACTGGTCTGACCACACCTATTGCTTTAAGCCTCCTGGGTGCCACCTGACCTCTCCCCTGGGACCTCTTTACAAATGATCAACCAAAGAGTTAGCACCCAGCAGAGTTAGAAGACCTCCAACATTCTGCTCTTCTACCTGTGAATGGCCTGCATTCTGATTAGATGTCCTCTATTGTACAGGATGCTAATTGTTTTGATGATCACCTCTGTGTATATGTTTCCCCACATTTATGCTCAAAAGGTTTAGAGAGCACAGGCCAAGAATTAGAATTTAAGCTGAGAGTAGAAACTATATCTGTCCTGTGCACTGCTATATTTCTAGTCTGGAAGAGCATCTAGAATAGTAGGCTCTCAGTAAATGTTTGATGAATAAAAAGATGACTGAAATAGGAACTTTCACTGAGGTTAATCAGGAACAGGTGTTTGGAAGACATGTGTCTTAAAGAAGAAGAGATGTGGAGTAATACAAGGACAGAAAGTCTTGGGGCAGTAAAACATAAGAAATGCACAAGCAGGAGAAGGAAAGCAGCCCGGCCATAGCAAAGAGGCAATGGAATGGGACATTTGGGGCATTAGAACTGGGTCAATGGGATGATACAGTTGGGACACAGATGCAGGGGCATGTTTGGCTTTTCATTCTGAAGCCAAGTTTGAACATTTTAGCTTAGTTCAGGTTGCTGTGATGGCTGAAACTTGGGTTCCCTTTATTCCTTCAACAAATATTTATTGAGTGCCTACTCTATGCCAGGTGCTATTCTAGGCACTGGGGAATAAAGCAGTGAACAAAATACAGTCCTTACCCTTGTGGAGTTGACATTCAAATGAGGGATATAGACAACAAATATAATATTTCACAGGAATGTAAAATGTTACAGCCACTCTGGAAAATGGTCTGTTAGTTTCTTTAATAAATGAAACATACATTTAATATATGACCGAGCAGTAGCACTTTGGAGCATTTTCCCCAGAAAAATGAAGACTTATGTTCACAAAAAACTTGTACATGAATGTTTATAGCAGCTCTATTCACACCAGCCCAAAACTGAAAATAACCCAGATGTCCTTCAATAGATGGATAACTAAACAAACTGTGGTATATCCACATCATGGAATACTACTCAGCAGCAAAAGGGGATAGACTATTGGTGTATGCAACAACTTGGATGAATCACAAGGGCATAATGCTTAGATGAATGAGAGAAAAAAACAATCCCCAAAGTTTACATATTATATTATTCAATTTATATAATACTTGAGGCCTGGTGCATGAAATTCATGGGGGGGTGTCCCTCAGCCCAACTTGCAACCTCTCCAATTTGGAACCCCTCTCACAATCCAGGACTGCTGGCTCCCAACCACTCACCTGCCTGCCTGCCTGATTGCCTCTGACTGCTTCTGCCTGCCAGCCTGATCACCCCCTAACCACCCCTCCTGCCAGCCTGATTGATGCCTAATTGCTCCCCTGCCAGCCCGATTGCCCCTAACTTCCCTCCCCTGCCATCCTGGTCACCCATAATTGCCCTCCCCTGCTGGCCCAGTCACCTCTAATTGCGCTTCCCTGCCGGCCTGGTCGCCCCTAACTGCCCTCCCTGGCCAACCTGGTCCCCCCACAAACTGCCCTCCCCTGTAGGCCTGTTCCCCCCAATTATCCTTCCCTGCAGGCCTGGTCCCCCCCCCACAACTTCCCTCCCCTGCAGGCCTGGTCCCCCTCAAATGCCATCCCCTGCTGGCCTGGTCCTCCTGCAACTGCCCTCCCCTGCAGGACTGGTTGCCTCTAATTGCCCCCCTGTGCCAGCCCAGTCACCCCTAACTGCCTTCCCCTGCTGGCCATCTTGTGGTGGCCATCTTTGACCACATGGGGGTGGCCATCTTGAGTGTTGGAGTGATGGTAAATTTGCATATTACCCCTTTATTATATAGGTTCTTGAAGTGATGAAGTTACAGAAACTATAGAACAGATTAGTAGCTGACAAGTATTGAGGCATGAGGATGAAGTAGCTATAGATATAAAAGGACAACATAATGGGTCCTTTTAGTGACAGAACTGACTAGTATCTTGATTGTGTTGGTGGATACATAAACCACACATGTGATAGACTAACATTAAACCATATACACACATTGTATTGATGTCCTAACTTTGGCTTGCTATTGATATAGTACTATAGATATGAAAGATGTAAACATTGTGAGAAACAGGGATAAGGGCACACAGGGATGTCTCTATTAGACTTGCAAATTCCTTTAAATTTACAATTATTTATTTTTTATTTTTATTAAATTTATTGGGGTGATACTGGTTAATGAGGTTATATAGGTTTCAGGTGTAAAATTCTATAACACACCTGTATATTTTCTTGTGTATTCACCATCCAAATCAAGTCTCCTTCTATCACTATTTATCCCCCTTATACCCTCTCAGCAATTATTTCAAAATAAAAAATTTAAATACTAAGATTTTAAATTCTGATGAAAAAATTATGCAGTATCAGGAGATAGTGACAGGTAGATGCTAGGGAAGTCAAGGAAGATTTCTATAAGCTAATGACATCTGAAGAGACCTAACAAATTAACTTACAGTGAATCTCTGATCAGATCAGTACTTCTAATGACACAACAAGCATGTGTTTAGGAGAGAACTGGTAGCTATTTTCATGACAGAGGATTGAGAAATGGGGACTGGACTGTCCACTGTCCAATAACCAACTACACATTCACAGTAAGGTGGGGAGGGAGGGGGCTATTGGTAACACTGTCCAAGGGAGGGCAAGGCTTCCTTACTTAGAGACAGGAGAATTGTGATTGACAAAGGCCTAGCTGCAAGGGTGCAAGAATGTCAGAGAGGGCAAGGGGAGGAGAAAGAAGGAAGGAGGGAGAGAATATGTGTGCATCAATGTATTGTGTGATGTTCACATTGACACAGAAGAGTGCTGAGGGCCAAGGGGAGAGGCGGTTAGTGTAAGAGTTTGAGTTGAACTCTATCCCTCCGGCTCACATCTGTGCACCATCCTGGCTTTGCATACCTTTCCTCCATCTTTGCCTAGGAAATACTACTGTCCTTAAAAATATAGCTTAGGAGAATCCTCCTTTGTGAAGCCTCATCTGATTTCATGCTCCCCACCCCCAACAGATGTGACCTCTCTGATGGCTACAGCATGAGTGTAGGACCTCAGTGCTTGTGTATAGGGGATTATTGAGGACATTTGGAAGGGACAACCAGACTTGAAGGTGTAAGAAGGGCTCTGAGTTTTGCACACAAAAGTTTTACACTTGGATTTGTGCATTTGGATTAAAATCACTATAAGGATGTAACCTAGTAATGGACACTAAGTCTTCTGAATCCAATTCTTAAGGAGTGGAGCCTGGGAATTTTCACTTTTAATAAGTAGTCCTGTTGACTATATAATCAGGCAAGTTTGGAAAACATTGCTCTAGCTTAGACCCTCAATGCATGTATGAGGAAAGAGGTTCAGAAAAGGGAACTGACCTTTTAACTGGTCACATAGCCAATTAGTGACTAAACTAGGACACAGCTCAACCTGTTTGTCAAACTGTCCCTCCTCAGCAACTTTATATTAAACTAGAGGCCCAGTGCATAAAACCAGTGCACTCGAGGGGGGGGGCAGCATCCCTCAACCCGGCTTGCACCCTCTCACAGTCGGGAGCCCTAAATTCCCCACACACAGTGTTTGGTCTCATCAATTGTAGGTCATTTAGTAAGTATCTGTATGAATGAATGAATGAATGAATGAATGAATATTAGCACCCACTGTCTATAAAGACTTTATGGGAGTTAAACACTGAACAGGTATATTTTCACGGGGCACAGCAAAAAAAAAAAGAGGTATAAAATATGTTTGGAAATGTGGTAATAGACAGTTTTAGTAGGGTAAAGCAGAGGACACAGGGCAGAACATAGTAGAGTATAGCCCTTCAAAGTCCTCAAGCCTTGGATGTGAGAGCAGACAAGATGTTCAGAAGATATGTTTTAAGTTCACGTCTAAATCCTTGGCTCACAAAATGTTGGTCCTAGTTTCTTCTCCCATATTGTCTCCCATCACTATCACTTTCCAATATGGAGTCCTCACATCTCAGGAGGAAGGGTGGATGGCAAGAGGCTCACTCACCTGATGAGTGTGCAGAACTGTAAGAACGATGAATTCCTTAGCGCTCCTACAGAGAGAAGAGGGAATAGGAGAGTAGTGTATCATGCACTAGGTATTCATCTAACACAAGAAGCAACACCAGAAATTCCCCCTGGGCTGCATTCAGGTATATGGATTAGGGCAGGAGGCTGCCTCGCCTCCCATCATTTGTGGCAGCTGACATAAATCATCCATATAGGTTCACACAAGCATTTTAAATGGTATTACTGTTATCCCTGAATTTGTCATTTTTTATAGGCCTTCTCACATTCTCTCTGTAGAAATCCCCAAACCTAAGGAGCAAATTTATCTGTAGACTAGAAAACTCTCAAGGACAACTAAAGGTTTGAATTGTGGAACTCAAAGGGCACACAATCAGTCTCAGGAGCCATGTACTATGATTAGTGGCAATTTGGTATTTAAGCAAGAGGGGTTATTCAAAGGAAGAACCCAAAGGAGGTCATTTGGTCATCATGACTCATACTCAGCAGATTTGTTTTAATTGAATGACCAAAAAATGAGAGCCAGGGAGACATAGATGGAAACTAAGACTCTCCAGATAGCAAATATTTTAAAAGATGAAGAATTTGAAACTCTTCCAACAAGAATTATGCCAATGATCAAACAGGCTGTGAGGTATGAACATCTCCCAGGGATATATAATCCTTTAAAAGAACTAAAAGCACTGGAAAGAATTTGCCTTGAAGGAGCGTCCTGTCCCCTCTTCTTGCTGTCCGTTTAAAAATGTTTCTGGAAACAAAGGTATTCAAGAAGCAGAGTCAAAATGCTCTTGGTTCTGGTATTCAAGAAAGGGCAAGGCCCCCTGCTTAAAGATTTGGAACATTACCCATATTCAGTGAGGCAAAGTTCCGGGATGAATCAGAGCCAGAGTCTGGGAAGCTCCCAGGAGAAGGAAGAAGTTGTGTTCCAAGGAGAAAACAATGAAAAAATCTCTCTTGAAGAGGGCAGGGACATAGTGTAAGTAGTATTCTGTGACTTGTCTGCTCCAGCCCCTGCCATGTCTTCCCATTTCATGTAGAACAAAGCACAGGCTACAATTTTCTCCCTTATGTATCCCACTCCACATACTGGCTTCTCTTCTACTCTGCAAACATGCCAGACACATTCCTGTCTTAGGGCCTCTGCCCTGGCTCTTCTCTTTTTCCAGCAACCTCACCTCTTTCAAGTCTTTCTTCAAGTGTCACCTTCTCAATGAGGTGGACACCGGCTATGCTATTTAAAGTTGCATCCTGTACTCCTGTGTCAAGCACTACTGATCATCTTTATCCTGATCCACTTTCTAGACTTCAATAATACCAACTTCTAGTATACTGTACAATTACTTATCATGTTTATTGTTTATAGTGCATTTCATTCCACTAGAATGTAAACTCTAATGTGCATAGATTTTGTCTGTCTCATTTATTGTTGTATGTTCAATGCCTTAGAACAGTGTCTGGTGTACAGTAGACACTCAATAATAAATATTTATTGAATGAATGAATGATCCACTAGCCCCTGAAGTTATTAAATGAGCAAGCTCTGTTTTAACCTGAAGGAGCTCTAAACTCCTTCACAAAATTGGGCTAACTCATTCTAGGGTGCAAAGATATCCACTAGAAGCAAAGCAAAGGCTTCTGAGGGGCCAGGCTGGAAGAACCCCAATGTGTCCTGATGGGGTTGAAAGAACTCACTTCATACTGGCGTGGAAATAGAAGGAGAAGGGTGGAGGGTGGGAAATATAATGCAAAACTGAACTTATAGAAGAGACAAACTAAAGCTCCTTAGGGACCAGACACATTTTAAGACATTGAGCTGGATGGGGAGCATGCCAAGGAGGGCCTGCTATACACTTCAACAGGAAGCATTCCAGCCCTAACTGATTTGTCTCAGTGGATAGAGCATTGGCCCGCAGACACAAGGGTCCCGGGTTCAATTCCAGTCAAGGGCATATACCTTGGTTGCAGGATGGATCCCCAGCCCTGGTCAGGGCCCTTGCGGGAGGCAACCAATTGATGTGTCTCTCTCACATTGATCTCCCCCTCTCTCTCTCTCTCTCTACCATCTACTCACTAAAATTCAATGGAAGAATATCCTCAGGTGAGGATTAACATAAAAAAATAAAATAAAATACTTTTTTTTAAAAGAGGAAGCATTTCAAACCACCCCTCCCCCCAAAAAACTAGTAGGAGGGTGTTGTTCAATACACAGGGCACTAAGTCTGCCTTTGAATGGGAGGCAGGGGCTTGGAGACAGGTGGGCTTTGGGATAACAAGAAAGATGAGTGGGATAAAAACACTCTGAACCAAGAGGAGTTGAAGGAGATGGAGGCAGAAATGGAACAGACTACATAAGGCAGAGAAAGAGAGGGCGCCAGCACATGGTTCCATTTGAGGAGATACTGGTATAGCCAAGATACCCTAAACAGAGGTTAGCTCAAGGAATTTAAATTCTTCACCTCTGTACTCTCACTTCTTATCAACAAATCTATGCAAGGGGGTATGTAGTTGGTATGTGTGTGTTCGCATGTCATGGGGGTTTGAGGTGGGGGAGTGTGTATGGTATATATATGTATGCATGTAAGCATGTGACATGGGTATGTGTGTAGTGCATCATTTGCATGGTAATGTGGTGGCATGTTTTGAGTATGTGTGCAGGGTGTGTGTGTGGTATGTATTGTGCATGGTGTGTGTATAGTTTGTGGTGGCATAGTGTGAATCTGTGGTGTGTGTGTGCTATATGAGGAAATGGTATGTGTGTGTGTGTGCTATGTGGTTTGCATGGTATGTGTTATGTGTGTATTAGCTGGTGGCATATTCTATGTGAGTTGTTTGTGTGGTATATGGTGGAATGGTTTGTGATATGGGGGTATATAGTCTGCATGTTGTGTGTATGTATAGTATATGTGTTATGTGTGTGGTATATATGTGGTATGTGGTGTGGTATGTGGTGTGCTACATGATGGCATGGTATGTGAGGCATATGTGTGTGTGGTGTGTGGGATACATATGATGTGTATGTGGTGTGTGGTGGCAGGGTGGGTGTGTGTGAGCTGTGGTGGCATGATGTGCGTGGTATGTGGTGTGTATGGTATAAAGAAAAGTTAATATGATTAACCTCATGTATAGATGAGGGTGGCCACCTGATACTCATTTCTCTCCCTCACCTGTCCCAATCTATAGAGGGCATGAAAGGGTCACACACACCATGAGTAAAATCCACAATGGTATGTTCCCTTTCTCAACCCACTGGCCAGGGATTTGGATTTTCTTCTTGGCTTTTTATTTTGGATGGGGTGGAGAAGTGAAAAATAATGTCTTGCTCACACTGTGCTTATCTCAGAGTGTTCTTTTAATGGCATGTTTGGTTCTCATTGGTCACTTGGTCTGTCCCACTGCAAAGTAAATAAAGAATCAAGTTTCAGTGAGATGAGTAGTGAGGTAGAAGGTGAGAGGTGAGCTCTGGCAGGAGATTATTCTTTGTATCTGCTCACATCAATGCAGAAGGCTAAGCCAGAAGGTGTGATGATGGCCCCTGGGGTTCTAGACGGGCTGGACCCTGAAGTCCTAGGTAGCCAGAAGCCCTGGCTAGGGCCATTGTTCCTGGAAGGAATCATTTCTCAGTGTCAGGGAGGACCCTATGCCACTGGTAGGGAATGGAAAGGATAGTGCTCAGCTACTGCCAAGGCCCAGAAGGCCTCTGTTACCTGATGAGTTCTATGAACCTCTCCCTTGGGGCTTCACTCACGTCCTCCTCATTAATAGCCACAATCTGGTCACCAGCCAGGAGCTTGTCCTCAGAGGGGCCTCCTGCAGAGGAGAGGAGAGAGGCATGAGGGCCTAGGGCCACTGCTGGGAAAGTGCAGCTCTAAAAGAGTCACCAGAGTCTGAGGCAGCTGAAGTGGGTGCTGAGGCCTATAGGAGATAGCATAGACTGAATGGTGCTGGTGGTAGGGGTGCTCTTTGAGTTCTGTGGCAGATGGAGGGCAAGGACTGAAGAAAAAGAATAAAGGACATCCTTTGGCTGGGAGTGGTGTGATAGCAAAAGCCTCAGACTAGGTTAATGACTACTCTCCCAGCTTGGTTCTAAAGAGGAACACAAGCTTCCACTTCAACAGGAGGCTTTTGCTCAGGCACAAGGAATGACTTCCAGACTACTGGAGGTCATGCAGGTGACAGAAGGAATCTTCTTATTTGAACATGTTCATACTCACTGTTCTGTAATGATTTAGGCATTCACTTGTCTGGAGACAAGGGAATCGACTAAAAAACCCAAGGTGTTTATTTTCTTTCAACTCTGAGGGAAGCTCCTCTCCAATATATGAGGGGAGAAATGCACAGACCTTACATCAAGGGCAGCTGGAAATTGTTTCTTTCTCATTCCCATTTCTATTGTTGAGGTTAAGAAAGCCAATCTGTTTGAGGGATGTACTTTCTTGGTTAACGTAAAGGGTGGGGGTAGAGGGATACAGGCTGTTGTTTAGCAAAAATCTTGAAGAAAAGCTTTTCATAGATTGAATGAGAATGAGAAGTCAGACACAGGCTCACTCAAACCTAAAATAACTGTTTAATGGCATATTCTAATATCAAAATACCCTGGACTCTTGTTTGTGTCCACTTGAAAGGATTAGATACCAACTGCTCCCTCTCTCTACAAAATATTGTGCTGTGCAAATTCCAAAAACATGAACAAAAAATAAGCAACTATGTCGCTTGAACACAGAGCTCAATGGCTCTGTAGCATGGAGCTTGTGTTCTTAGGATGGCTATACAGGCTCAGCCAGCAGGGTTTACCACTCCAACTACAATGGCACTCAAAGACTTCAGGAGCAGAGAGCATGGTGGTGAACTCTTTGTGGCCAGTCAGAAATAGACTCTAATCCCAGCTGCCATTCACTGGTTGTGTGACCTTGGACTAGACATTTAATCTCTCGATGAACCTCTTTTTGCATCTGTAAAATGAGAAAATACCTGGATCTATAATACATCATAAGAATGTTGGGAGAATAAATGAGATGATGAATATATAGTATTTAAAAGTTGATTGATGTTGGTAAGAATTTGATAAATGTTTATTATTATATCCTCCCAGGGACAGTTTCTTCAACTCATTTTATTCCTTTTGTCTACCTCTACCACAAATGCCAATCTTTTAGGTGGAGGCCACTACATCTATTCCCTCACTTCCTTTCTCCCTTCCTTCATTTTAGTGGAAATGGTTCTTAAGAAACTCAACTCTCTGATGGCAGTGGTATGTAGCATCAATCTTCTACTGTGTTCACAGAATGGTTTGTTGGTATGCTCAACCATAATCATTTCTCTGTAGGATGCTTCTTGTCTTTTCTAAATAACAAGTAAGTCATCTTTATTTGGGAAACACTTAGTCCAGAAACAGCTTTGTAGATTAGCCCAAATTTTCATTGGGCTGGGCCTGCCACACCCATGGATTTCTGTGGCTCTTGCCTGTGGCTTTCCTTCTTTCCACTCCTCCAACCCTCCCTCTTTGTTATAACACTTGAAGCTGGAGGCTTTCTTCAACCCTGTGAATTCTGTCCCTTTTGAAGAGAAAGAAGAGGCTCGGGCTCCTGGTTGCCTTATGTGGTTCCTTTTACCCAGGACAAATGTGATTTCTGATCAGAGACTCATAAATCTCTTGTCAAACTCTATGACTAACTCAGGAACCTTAGGTCAGCCACGAACTCCTGTACTGAATTGTTTTTTTTTTCTCTCTATGCCCTCTAGTTGAAGAGAGAGCTTACAAAAATCTTTTTTGTTTTCCTTTGAGGATTGAAAAATTCATCAAATTTCTGCTAGACCAGTTTGTACTCTGGCTGCTCCTCTTGACTGAGCGAGAAACTATTGTAAACATCTAAAGCCTCAGGCCTAGCAAGTCAGGAACAAAGCTGCTTTCTGTCTGTCTCTTCTGTCAATACCTAGCAGGTTTGGAACAAAACAGTGCTTAGGCCTTTTCTCATTTCATTCATGATGGTATGTTTCACAGTTCAGGTGGAGCTTTCCCTTGTTTTATCCCACATGGCCCCATTCAAGCCCTGCTTCCCTTGAGTGGTATCAGCTAGGCTCAGGTGCAAATCCTGACTCTGATTTTTAGCCAAGTGACCCTGGACAAGTCACTTCTCTTCCTTTCTGCCTCAGTTTCCTCATTTATAAAATGAGAATGTTAGTACTTACCTTGCAGGCTTGGTTGTGAAGATTAAACAAGATTATTTAAAGCACACAGTAGGTGCTTAATCAATGGTAGCTATTGTTATTGCTACTATGGCACTCAGAGATTTCATTCTCCTCTCCTCTCCCTTCTCTCCCCACCTATCCTCACCCCTTCTTCTATCCCCTTCCCTCCTTTCTTCTCCTCCCCTCTCCTTTCCTTTCTTCTCCTCTCCTCTCCCTCAATTCCTCTCCTCTCCCACCTATGATATCCTGATTCTAGTCTTCAAGGACTGACCTAGTTCATGAGTGTGTACCAGTCTCCACAGCCAGATGGTTAGATTCTTGGGGACAGGAACTGTGTCATGTACTTCCTCATAACCTTGCTGAACTTAGAGTATGCAATCTATAAATACTTGTTGAACTGAAATTAAAATTTTCATCCAAGACATGGCTCTTCTGAGAAGGTTCTATACAAATAGAAAGCTTTATTAAGACCCAGACCTTACTCAACCATCATCTGCAGCCTCTTCCTAGAGCCCCAAGCAGGCTGAAAGCCTTGTGTCAGTCTTAAAAGACCAGCTCCCTTACACAGTGATTGTCTGGCAAGTCTTCACCCACTCTTCATTAATTCATTGGCAACACATTATACTAAGGAGCTCTGCTCTTTGGGAAGATGTATGGGTGCTTGGGGATAGGAGCCAGGGCCAGGGGACACCTACCTGGCCTCACAGATCGCACCACCACAGGCCTCTCACTGCCAGCCACGAAGCCAAAGCCATATATAGGGTCTCGGTGAATGGTCACTTGTCGCAGTGTCTCTGCTGGCAGCTGCTCACATTCCATATCATTTGTGCTCTCTTCCTGCATCACATGACTAAGGGAAGGGGAACATGGGAGCAAAACAAGATGCAAAGGCAACTAAAGCTCAGAAGCAGCTGGGAAGGTCACTGGTTAGGGTGCTGGCTATGGCACCTGGGAGTTGACACACTTAGCTTCCTGAATCCTCTGGAACCAGCAGAGGCAATGGATGCCTTCTATTTCAGGCTGGAGAAAGAGGACTCTAGAGAGGAGAAGCCACTTGTCTACATACAGGGCCAGGGTCAACAGAGGACACTGGTGCCATAGAGCCTGACATTAGAGTCAGTCCCTTCCTCGAGATATTGGGACTTTAGAAGGAACCTAAATGGAAGTGTGTTATTCTGAAGGTTAATTGGTACCACTCATTGAATTGGCTGTTAGCTCCCTAAGAGAAACTGAAACTTTGAGAGAAGGGACTACAAAACAGGCAGGTAGGAAAGGACAGTGAAGTCATTTCAGAATGTGGAGTACCTGCATGAAGTCGTTGAGTGATTTTAAACTTTAATATCCCTTAGGTCATATGTAACAATAAACTATTTAGATGGCTTATATAAAGAAATGGGCTAACGTTCAGGACCACTGCCTTATGCAATTGTACATAATACCAACTAATTTTAGTTAATGAAACAATGGAAAATGGCTCCTGTGGGCAAGAAGGGGAGATGTGTCCTGTGGTTGCCAGGACACATCAGATGGGCTGGGAGAAGAAATATTGAACCTCACATGGGCTGGGAGAAGAAATATTGCTGCCTCAGTACCTGGGAGGGATTACAGATAGCTCTTTGATGCCCACAACTTAAGTTACAAAAGCTTAGGAATTATAAAAGAATGTTATAAAAGTTCCATAGCAAGGGCCAGGATGAGGCATACTGCAGGCAAGAATATGTGTAAGTGAAGTGTTTGAATGAAGAGCCCTGAGGGGTGAGGGCACTGGGTGACAGTGGCAGGGAAGGGGGTAAAGAGGAGAATAAATGGCCAACAGGCAGGGCAGGACAAGTGGAAGTGGAAGAGCCAAGAGACCCAGAGCCTGAGCTCCCTGAGTTGGCACCATTCTACCCTCCATCATTTTGGCCTAACAAATGGGTTGAGTTCCCTAGCCTCAGGGTGTGTATTATTGAAAATTAAGATTCCAGGCAGAGCCCTTCTGACAAGATACAGAAGGCCAGGAGTTAATTAATCAAACTAGTGTACGGTTTGTAGAATAAGTGGGAGGTTCAGATACTATGAGAGTGATTGTTGACTAGCTAAGAATACCAAATTCCTCAATAGCAAATGGTTTCAAGCAATTAGATCATTTATCAGGACATAAATTTGGTAATTAGAGAGGAACTTTAGGACTATTTATGGGGGTGAGGGAGATTTAAAGTAATTGTATAAAAGTGAAATTCATAGTCCTGGGCTTGTTACTCTCATAAAATAACTCAGGAATGAAGATAGGCCATGGCTGATTTGAATCCAGCCACATCAACTCTATCTACATACAAGCTGGCTTGGGATCTATCTGTTGCTCCTTAAGGATCCAGAAGGGGCTGCTTGGATGAGGTCAAGCCTCCTGAAAGTAAATTCAGAAACTGGCTCCTTTCCTCCCACACTGGTAAGATAAATAGTCACTTTTTAAGGGAAAGTCACCGAGAAGCTAGAACATGGCTGGCTGGTGTCCTAGGTAGGCAACCTCCCAGGAGAGGGATTCAGATAAGGTGGCTTCAGGGTGGTGCCTCTCTCTTTTCTGCTCCTGGTGGCAGGCAGGAGCTTGGCCTTTAAGGGAACCAGAGAATATCTTCCTGCAGCTGCCATTTTGTCTCACCCCCAGGGCTGCTTTGCCTCCTGTCATCCGACCTTATTGGCATAAAAAGGGCCTCTTCTAGGGATGACACCAGATCATTTCTGACACAGGCACCAACCAGGGCAGGCTGGAGGATGAGAGCCTCCCAGGCTGTGCAGCCTGTGGCATGGGGAGCAGGGACACCAGCAAGTAGGATCCAGGCACGCGTGGGAGTGCTGAGCTCAGAGCCCTGGCCACTGCAGATTCAGTTTGTCTTTTTCTTTTTCATAAACTGGGGGCACTTCAGTCTTCATTGGGCCTTTAGGTACCACCAATATTGATGAAAATAGATACTCCTGGAGCCCGAAGAACCAGCTAAGAGCCTTTTGTGACACAGTGTTCTGCTTTACTGTTTTGACTCAAGTTAATGCATCAACAAGTATTTATTGAATGCCTACTCAGACAGAGATCCAGAGAACACAAGAGAAGTTACAGAGCTCAGCCCACAAAGAGTTTCCAGTCTAGTGGGGGGAAGGAGACAAGTGTACAAGCAGTAGGTTCTCTGAATAAGAAAATTAGAGAGGGTACTGGGAATAGTATATGAGGTCCGGCATTGAGATCCAAGTTGTATATTCAGAGAAGGCAGTGGAGTAACTAGAGAGGGCTCCATGGAACAGACAGGTTCTGTGCTAAAATGGACAGGAAAGGGAAGTGGCAGAAAGAGAGATAGGAAGCCAAGCTTTGTGCATGGGCAGCCCCTATCTTCCCACAGTGGACCCAGCTATTTTTCCCACAGCCACAGCAGACATGTCTCCAAATGTGACTGGAACACATTTGTCCCTGGGCTGGCCAAACTGTCCCTAACTAGGTCCTCCCCAAATTCTGCAAGCAGCCTTTTCCTCACATAGCCTGGGCCTTCCAAGGCAACTTAGGCAGAGAAGAAACAACCCCATTGGTAGAACAGAAGGCCATTTTACAATGCAAATGAAAATTGTCCCTTCTCTCCTGGGGTTTGCATTTTTCTGTGTCTTCAGCTCAGTCCCTTTGATATTTGCTAAGTGCCTAGAGACTTGGGAGTGACACTGAAGGCAAGCAATGATGGATGACAGGAGCTCAGCTGTCCACAGGCCATGTGGCTTACCTCCTGGGGGAAATAGATAATGTGAATTTGAAAGATGTTTGGCTTCTGGTCCCTTCAAATAGGGCAACTCTGAATAAAATTATGAAGCAGCCAAAACTTATGGTCCCCTCACCCCACTAAGCATTGTTTCTGGGATCTGCTAGTTTCTTCTGCTATTTGTCTTAAAGCATAAAATGCCTTCATTCTGTTCCGCTTACTATCCAAGATTCCCCCAAAATATCCCCTCACCCTGTGCTAGGCTTTCCCTCTCTAGTCAGTGACCCTGGCAAAGGCCTAGCATTTTTCTTCTGCCTAATGATAACACATTATAGCCATATGGTTGTTTTCATTTTTACACCTATTACCTCATCTGAAAAAGGTGTTTTCACATCCATTATCTCCTCAGAATCTCTAACTGTCCTACCAAATAGGTTACATGACTGTTTTTCCTCCATCTTAACCCCCAACGTAGGTAAGGAAGAAGTAACCCATGGAGATGAGGCACATTAGCAGCCCAGCTAGAGCCAAATCTTTCAGACAAGGCCCACAATCTCAGCGCCCCCACTTACACCCAAGTCAGGGGCATGGACTCTCTGAGAGCTTGTTTGGAGGCTCTAGCAGGGGAGCACAGATACTCGTATACCCTTGACCGAAGACTGGTCCTCTCCTCTGGGGAGAAGGTCTTCCTCTTCTATCGAGCATGCAGCTTCAGGAGGGATGCACATGAATCAGTGAGAGAGGAGGGGGACACTCGCCTAGCCAGCCAGATCAGCCAAATCAACCCTGGTGATCAATGGGGTGACAGATGTCACAGATAGATCGCCCTCACATCCAGCATGGACTCTCTGGCTATAGAGTCTCCATTATAGGGCTGTCCCAAATCTGTGGCCAGTAACACTCCGAATCCTGGCCAGGTCTGGAAGGCCAGCCCACACCCTAATTAATCTGTCTCTGATACCGTTCATTCAGAATTGTTGGGAGAATAAAATGAGATCATGGCTACAGTAGAACTTTGGAAGGTTAAACATATCATACAGATACAGACATGGCTATATTACTGGTAGCATTATTCAGGGTGACCAGAGGAGCAGAGAAAGAGAGCTTAAGACAAACGTCACCCACTTCATACAACCTAGGCCCTTCCCCATCAACTCTGCCTTTAAGACAGCTCCACAATACATCTGTCCCCTTGCTTTCTAGGCAGTTCTTTCCCTGACCCAGCCTGGATCCCCGTGGAAGCCCTGCCTCCAGTTTCTCTGTGGGCTAAGTTATCCCTTCTCTAAACTGTCCAAATAGGGACTGGTTTCTGGAGCTCATGGTGACAACTGTTGCTAGGAAGAACTTGGCTAAAGGACAAGTGAACTGAGGAGAAGATGGATTGGTTCTGAGCTGATACTTTCTCCCTTGCTTGCACTTTTGAGCAGAAAAATAGAAATGTAACACCTTAGACTCCCAGGCATCAGAATCAGTCTTTGGCTCTTTTTTCTTTACTTTTGGTTGGCTCCTTGGGGAGTCTTGTCACTTGCCTCACAACTGGCAAGATTTTAACCCTCTGATTCCAATAACAGGAGCCTGACTCTCCCAGAAGCTCCAGGGACCCAGCATGGCAGCTGGAACCCCAAGAGATGCAATTTCCTCCTGGTGGCAGGGATGGGAGCCCTATCTCCCAGACTCTGAAGTAGTTGATCTGGGAGCCCTCTTGTAAGGAGCTTAAACACAAACTCTTTTTTCCCCCTGTAAATCAGCCCTCACTTTGGCTAGGTAGCTGCTCCTTACTGCAGCAGTGCTGCTCAAACTTGAATGCACATATGAATCACCTGTGGGTATTGCTAGAATGATTCTGATGCAGTAGGTCTGGAATAAGGTTTGAGATTGTAACAAATTCCAGGATGTTGCCCATTCTGCTAGTCCACAGACCACCCTATGAGAAGCAAGGATATAAAAGAACACTATTCTCAGATAATGAGAGAGCCATGATCAGGTGGTAGGACAGGTGCTTTTTATTAAGATTGGGTTTTGGCACTGAATGCCTCATTAAAACACAAATGTTAGCCCTAGCCAGGTAGCTCAGTTGGTTGGAGCATCATCCTATACTTCAAAATATTGTGGGTTCAGTTCCCAGTCAGGGCACATACCTATGTTGTGGCTTGATCCCTGGTTGGGGCGAGTACAGGAGGTAACTAATCAATGTTTCTGTCTCTCATAGACCTCTCTCTCTCTCTCTCTCTCTCTCTCTCTCTTTGCCTCTCTCAAATCAATTAAAAGATATTCTCAGGTAAGGATAAAAGCAAACAAAAAGCACACAAATGGTATCTTGGAGAAAAGACACATAAATTCATGCAGAGGACTCACTGGCTGTATCAGATTTACCCCAAAAGAGAATACAGAGATCCCTACATGGGTATGAAATAAGACAGGTAAGGTTGTATTAGGGGAAAGAATAGAAATATCTGGATGATGGCACTATTTAGCCCTACTGAAAAGTTTGGTCAGCAGAACAGCCTGAGGACTCATAACATTTGGGGGTAAGACAAGGAAAATGCTGAAGGAGAGGGAGGACAGTGCAGAAAACAATAGCTGCCATTTCTTGAAGAGTCACTGTACACTAGGTACTGTCGACACATTGCCTCACTCCAGCCTCACAACAACCCATAAGTAGATAGTATTATTGTAATTTTATAGAGAAGGAAACAGATTTTGATATAGTATTAAGTAACTTGCTCCAGGATACACACCTATATACACTGGTGGAACCACCATGCTAACCTAGGTCTGAACAACTCCAGAACCAATTTTCCTACACAATTTTTGCCAAGCATCTGTGGACTGAGCAGTTTCCCAGCAGGGGATGAGCAGTCCTAATGGGAGAATTCAGCAGACTGTTCCTTCGCAAGTGAACTGAGGGCTACCCCAGTGTTGTCTGTCAGAGCAGCCTCCCTTGAGTCACCACACCAGAGGGTACATATCAGAGACCTTAGTCCCAGAACAGACTTCCTACATGCCTTTAAGTTGACACTCTATATGTGAGACGCATCCCATAAGGTATGGAATGCCTGTTAACTTCAGTTACCATCACAAAAAGTCTACTTACCTCTGGTCATCCCTCAGAGCCCAGACTCTCATCTCTACATTAGTGTGTTCATACCCTAATGCCACCCTTCTTTTCCCTTAAAACCCTTCCACTGCACCCAGTGGAACTCTCAGTCAACAGCAAACTCCCCCATATCCTTAATTTGTCCTCTAAAAGTGCTCTTCACCTTCCTTCCCAATGTAGGCCTGGTTTATTCTTTGAGGACATCACTTCTCCACTAGCCCTTTCAAATGGAAACTTTTGTTTTCCTCCTCTCAAATCTCAAATCTCAGAACCTGTAGGTGGAGTAGGTGTCCTTCTTGCTTGCAATGCCTCCTTTCTCCAGACCATTATTTTTTCTTCCTTCTGCAAAAAATCCTGCTCCATTGAGGAACATCCCTGCTACTCACCTCTATAATTCTGCCCCCCCTTCCTGTTATTACATACAACTTCCTAAGTAGTCCCCGATTGACTGAGAACTTTAATTCCTAGTCACATGTTATCTTCCCCACTACTCGAACTCTTTATTTTATTGTGATAAAATATTAATAACATAAAGTTTAATATTTTAGCCATTTTTAACTATCCAGTTCAGGGACATTAAGTATATTTACATTGTTGTGCAACCAACAGAACTATTTAATCATCCCCAACTGACCCCCCCCCCCTCATCCACCCAGTCCCTGGCAACCACCATTATATTCTTTGTCACTATACATTTGACTATTCTAAGAACCTTGTATAAGTAAACCTAACAATATTTGTCCTTTTCTGATGGGCTTACTTGATATTCCATTCTATATATATATATCACATTTTATTCATCTGTCAATGGATGCTTGGGTTGTTTCCATCTTTTGGCTCTTGTGAATAATGCTGCTGTGAACATGGGTGTACAAATACCTGTTTGAGACCCTACCTTCACTTATTTTGGTATGTATACCCAGAAGTGCAATTGCTAGATCATATGATATTCCTACATTTATTTTTTGAGGAGTCGCTACTATTTTTTACAGTAGGTTGCACCATTTTACATTCTTAACCACATACCAAGTGTTCAGACTTCTCTAAATCCTTGTCAACATTTGTTATTGTTTTCTATTTTTTCCTTTTTTCTTTCTTTGTAGTAGCCATTCAAATGGGTATGCCATCTCCAACTTTTATTTCAAACTTCTTTATTGATTAAGGTATTACATATATGTCCTTAACCCCACATTACCCTCTACCCCCCCTCCTGCCATCACCTCCCTGTTGTCTGTGTTAATTTGTTAGGCTTATATGCATGCATACAAATCCTTTAGTTGATCTCTCCCCCTTTCCCCTCCCATCCCCTACCTTCCCTCTGAAGTTTGGCGGTCTGATTGATGTCTCTGGATCCGTTTTTGTTCATCAGTTTGTGTTGTTCATTATATTCCATAAATGAGTGAGATCATGTGGCATTTATTTTTCCCCATCTGGCTTATTTCACTTAGCATAATGCTCTCCAGTCCCATCCATGCTGTTGCAAATGGTAAGAAATCCTTCTTTTTAACTGCAGCATAGTATTCCATTGTGTAGATGTACCACCAATTTTTAATCCACTCATCTGCTGATGGGCACTTAGGCTGTTTCCAAATCTTAGCTATGGTGAATTGTGTTGCTATGAACATAGGGATGCAAATATCCTTTATAATTGGTCTTTCTAGTTTCTTGGGATATATTCCTAGATGTGGGATCACTAGGTTAAATGGGAGTTCCAATTTTAGTTTTTTGAGGAAACTCCATACTGTTCTCCACAGTGGCTGTACCAGTCTGCATTCCCACCCACAGTGCATGAGGGTTTCTTTTTCTCACATTTTCGCCAGCACCTGTCATTTATTGATTTGTTGATAATTGCCATTCTGACAGGTGTGAGATGGTACCGCATTATCATTTGGATTTGCATCTCTCAAATGATTAGTGACTTTGAGCATGTTTTCATATGTCTCTTAGCCTTACTTCTGTCTTCTTTCGAAAAGTATCTATTTAGGTCCATTGCCCATTTTTTGATTGGGTTGTTTATCTTCCCCTTTTTTTTTTTTAAAGTTGTATGAGTTCCTTGTAAATGTTGGAGATTAAAGCCTTATCAGAGATAACATTGGCAAATATGTCCTTTCTTGTTATTGTGTTGATGGTTTCTTTTGCTGTACAAAAGCTTTTAATTTTGATGTAGTCCCATTTGTTTATTTTCTCTTTAGTTTCCATTGCCCTAGGAGTGGTATCGGTAAAGAAATTGCTTTGGTATATGTCTGAGGTTTCACGGCCTGTGGATTCCTCTAGTATATTTATGGTTTCTCGCCATATGCTTAAGTCCTTTATCCATTTTGAGTTTATTTTTGTGTATGGTGTAAGCTGGTGGTCTAGTTTCATTTTTTTTTTGCATGTATCTGTCTAATTTTCTCCAACGCCATTTATTGAAAAGACTGTCTTGACTCCATTGTATGTTCATACCTTTGTAAAATATTAATGGAACATAGTGGTTTGGGACAATTTTTGGGTTCTCTATTCTATCCCATTGATCTATATGTCTGTTCTTGTGCCAGTACCAGGCTGTTTTGAGAACAGTGGCTTTGCAATAAATATTAATATCTGCTATCGAGATTCCCCCCTACTTTGTTCTTCTTTCTAAGGATTGCTGCAGCTATTTGGGGTCTTTTTTTATTCCAGATGAACTTTTGGAAAATTTGTTCTAGGTCTGTGAAATATGCTGTTGGTATTTTATTTATTTATTTATTTATTTATTTATTTATTTATTTTATTTTGAGAACCAAATTTTTTAAATTAAATATTTTTTAATTTTTCCCCACCATTTTTAAAATTAAGGTATTATATGTGTGCATTGCTTACCACTGCCCTCCCACCTCCTATACATGCCCTCCCTCCCCAGAGTTTTGTGTCTATTGATTGTACTTATATGCATGCATACCAGTCCTTTGGTTGGTCTCTTATCTCCCCTAGATCACCCTACCCCCCTCGCCGCTGTCATTTGACAATCTGCTTGTTGCTTTACTGTCACTATATCTATCTTTCTGTTCATTAGTTTATAATATTCTTTATTATCCATAAATGAGTGAGGACATGTGGTGTTTCTCTTTCATTGACTGGCTTATTTCATTCAGCATGATGTTCTCCAATTCCATCCAGGTTGCTGCTAATGATGAGAATTCCTTCTTTTTATGGCAGCATGGTATTCTATTGTGTTGATGTACCATAGTTTTCTGATCCAATCATCTGCTGACGAGCACCTAGCCTGTTTCCTAATCCTAGCTATTGTAAATTGTGCTGCTATGAACATAGGGGCTCCCCCGGGTCCCACCACCCCCCAGGTCACACGGCTTCCCCGGGTCCAATCACTCCCTCAAGGCCCACGTCTCTCCCGGGGAACACAGCTCCCCTGGGTCCCACCGCTCGCAAGGGGCACACAGCTCTCCAGGGTCCCACCGCTCTCCCAGGGCACACGGCTCCCCCGGGTCCCACCGCTCCCCTGGGGCACATACGGTAGCTCCCCTGGATCCCCCCCCCCCCAGGTCTCATGGCTCCCCATAGTCCCACTGCTCCCCCAGGGCACAAGGCTATCCTGGGCCTCATGGCCCCTCTGAAACCATTAATTGATGCCCTTCTATCCTGGATCCCCGGGGCCCGAGCTGCAGGTGAGCAGGAGGATGATGAGGGGGAAGAATGGGGGGCTCCGGCCGACTCCACCCTAGCAACCTCAGCAGCTCTGATTTCACATGTTCAGGCTTTCAGTCCCCCGGGTTTAGGTGTTTAGAATCCCAGGCCGCAAAGAGTGTTTTGGGTACTACCTCTCGGTCCTCCGTCACACTCCATGAGTATGCTCCGCCTTGGCACTGGCTCTCGGGGGCTCTGCAGAGGCTCCGGCCAGGCCCAGAGTCGGGGGGACAGATGGGCGAAGGCCTCGCTCGGGCCACGAGCGGAAGATGCGGCCGAGGCCCTGCACTGGCTCCCTGGCCAGCAAGGTGGGCGGGCCGGGAAGTCTGCGGGCGCAGAGGCCAGGCTCTGAGGTGGCCTGCTCCCTGGGTCCGGGGCAGGGCGAGCTCCATTTTCGGTGGGCCTTCCTTACTGGTGGTGGCGGTGGCTGTGGCTTTAAACTCCACATGGCGGCAGCGGTACCTCTCCTTTCAATGTAGATTTCTCCCTCTGCCAGCTCTCCCGCGATTCAGATAGTATCCTTTTGGATTCTACCCCGGGGCCCTGGCCCACTGCTGCCAGGCAAGCAGGAGGACGACAAGGGGGAAGAATGGGGAGGCTCTGGCCGCTTCTGCCACAGTATCCTCTGCCACCAACACTTCACACGTTCTGGCTTTCAGAGTTCCCCAGGTTTAGGTGTTTAGAGTCCCAGGCCGCAAAGAGTGATCTGGGCACAACCTCTCGGTCCTCCATTATGCTCCACAAGCAAGTGGGCCAGCCCGGCAGAGGGCTCGCTGGGGCCGAGAGTGGAAGGTGTGGCCGTGGCCCTGCGCCGGGTTCCCTCGCTAGCATGGCGGGCGGGCTGAGAAGGCTCTGGGCGCGGAGGCCAGGCTGGGAAGGCTACGGGCATGGAGGCCAGGCTCCAAGGTGGCTCACTCCAAGCAGGAGCGGAAGGTGCGGCCATGGCTCGATGCCGGTTCCCTTGCTCCCATGGTGAGCAGGCTGGGAATGCTGCCTGCGTGGAGGCCAGGCTCCAAGGTGGCTCTATGCTGTTGGTATTTTAATGGGGAGTGGATTGAATCTATAGATTGCTTTGGGTAGTATGGACATTTTGATGATGCTAATTCTACCAATCCTTGCACATGGAATGTTCTTCCATCTGTTCACGTCTTCGTCTATCTCTTTTTTCAGTGTCCTGTAGTTTTCTGCCTATAGGTCTTTTACTTCCTTAGTTAAATTTATTCCTAGGTATCTTAATTTTTTTGGTTCAATGGTAAATGGGATTGCATTTTCAGTCTCTCTTTCTGTAAGTTCATTATTGGTGTATAGAAATACCATAGATTTCTTGGCATTAATTTTGTATCCTGCTACATTGCTGAATTCATTTGTTAAGTCTAATAATTTTTTGATGGAGTCTTTAGGGTTTTCTATGTAAGTATCATGTCATCCGCAAATAAGGACAGTTTTATTTCTTCTTTTCCAATTTGGATGCCGTTTATTCCTTCTACTTGTCTGACTACAATGGCTAGTATTTCCAGTACTATGTTGAACAGGAGTGGTGAAAGTAGGCATCCCTGTCTTGTTCCTATTATTAGGGGATATGGTTTTAGTTTTTGCCCATTGAGTATGATGTTGGCTGTGGGTTTGTCATATATGGCTTTTATTATGTAGAGGTATGATCCTCTATTCCCACCTTGCTGAGAGTTTGTTTTATTAATAAAGGGTGTTGGATTTTGTCAAATGCTTTTACTGCATCAATTGATATGTGATTTTTATCTCTCAATTTGTTTATGTGATTTATCACATTTAACTGCTTTTTGGATATTGTACCATCCTTGCATCCCCAGGAAAATCCTACTTGGTCATGGTGTATGATCTTTCTGATGTACTACTGGATCCGATTTGCTAGAATATTGTTGAGGATTTTGGCATCTATGTTCATGAGGGATATTGACCTGTAATTCTCTTTCATTGTGTTGTCTTTATCTGGTTTTGGTATTAGGGTGATACCGGCTTCATAGAATGAGCTCGGAAGTGTTCCTTCCTCTTGCCTTTTCTTGAGTAGTCTGAGGAGAATAGATTTTAATTCTCCCTTGAATGTTTGGTAAAACTCCCCTGTGAAGCCATCTGGCCCTGGACTTTTGTTTGCTGGAAGTTTTTTGATGACTGCTTCAATTTTTTCCATAGTTATCGGCCTATTAGGATTTTTGAAATCTTCCTGATTGAGTTTTGGAAGCTTGTAATTTTCTAGAAATATGACTATTTCCTCCATGGTGTCCAGTTTGTTAGAATAGAGTTGTTCATTGTATTTTTAAACA
This sequence comes from Vespertilio murinus, assembly GCA_963924515.1. Taxonomy (NCBI): domain Eukaryota; kingdom Metazoa; phylum Chordata; class Mammalia; order Chiroptera; family Vespertilionidae; genus Vespertilio; species Vespertilio murinus. The sequence goes on along the minus strand of OZ004710.1, from coordinate 56,593,913 downwards.
ATTATTTGTTATTTCTGTGGGGTCTGTTGTTATTTCACCTCTTTCATTTCTGATTTTGTTTATTTGTGTCCTCTCTCTCTGCTTCTTGTTGAACCTGGCTAGAGGTTCATCAATCTTATTTATCCTTTTGAAGAACCAGCTCTTGGTTTTACAGATCTTTTGTATTTTTTTTTGTCTCTATGTTATTTATTTCTTCTCTGATCTTTATTATCTCTTTCCTTCTGCTCACAATGGGCTTTTCTTGTTGTTGTCTTTCTAATTCTTTGAGTTGTATAGTTAGATGATTAATTATCATTTTTTTCATATTTTCTGAGATAGGCCTGAAAAGCTATAAACTTAACTCTCAAGGCTGCTTTCACTGTGTCCCATATATTTTGGATTGTTGTGTTTTTATTGCCATTAGTTTCCAGGATGCTTTTAATTTTTTCATTGATCTCTTTGGCAACCCAATCATTATTTAATAGCATGCTATTCAGCTTCTAAGCATATGACTTTTTTGGATTGTTTTTATTTTAGTTTATTTCTAATACAAGTGGCCTGGTGCATGAAATTCATGCATGGGAAAGGGGGTTCCCTCAGCCCACCCTGCACCCTCTCCAATATGGGATCCTCTTGGGGGGTGTCTGACTACTGGATCAGGTCTATACCAGCAGTTGGACATTCGTCTCTCAATCCAGGACTGCTGGCTCCTATATGCTCACCTGCCTGCCTGCCTGATCGCCCCTAACTACTCTGTATACCAGTCTTCTTGCCCCCAACTGCTCCCTTTTGCAGATCTACCTGCCTCCAACTGCCCTCCCTGCTGGCTTGCTTGCCCCCAACTGCCCCCCGCCCCCGCCCATGACATTCTGCTCATCCCCAACTGCCCTCCCTTCCTGGCCCCATCGCCCCTAACTACCTCTGCCTTGGCCCTGCCACCATGGCTTTGTCCAGAAGGATGTCCAGAAGGTCTTCCAGAAGGTCTCCCATTTTAATTAGCACATTACCCTTTTATTAGTATATATTAAGCCATTATGATCTGAACATATGCTTGATATGCTTTAAATCTTCTTGAATTTGGGGAGACTTTTCTTGTGACCCAATATGTGGTCAATTTTTTAAAATATCCCATGTGCACTTGAGAAGAATATATAGAACATGGCTTTGGGATGCAATGTTCTGAAGATGTCATTTAAGTCCATCTGATCTAATGAGTCATTAAGGATTGGTGTTTCTTTGCTGATTTCTTTGTGTAGAGATTTATACAGTGATGTCAGTGGTATATTAAAGTCCCCTACTATGATTGTATTGTTGTTGATCTCTCCCTTGATATCTTCCAGGAGATTTTTTTTTTAAATGTATTTGGGTGCTGCTGCATTGGGTGCATAAACGTTTGCAGGGTTATATCCTCTTATTTTCTAGATCCCTTTAGTATTATGAAGTTTACTTCCTTATCTCTTGTTATGGCCTTCACTTTGAGGTCTATTTTGTCAGATATAAGTTTTGCTACCCCAGCTTTTTTTTCTTCTTTTCATTTCCATTTGCCTGATATTTTTCCATCCCTTCACGTTCAGTCTGTGTGTGTCCCTTGTTCTGAGGTGGGTGTCTTGTAGACAGCATATATATATATAGGTGATGCTTTTTGTTGTTGTTGTTTTTAATCCATTTTGCCACTCAATGTCTTTTGATTGGAGCATTTATCCATTTACATTTAAAGTCATTATTGAAAGATACTTGTTGTAGCCATTTTTACATTTTGTGCCTGTTCTTTCTTACCTTTTTATTTCTTCATTTCACAACCGTCCCTTTAGCATTTCATGCATTGCTGGCTTGGTAGTGATAAACTGTCTTTAGCCTTTTATTGTCTGTGAAGCTCCTTACTTCCCATTCAATTTTGAATGATAGCCTTGGTAGGTAGAGCATTCTTAGAATTAGTCCCTTGCTTTGCATCACTTTATAAATTTCCTTCCATTCTTTTCTGGCCTTTCTGTCTCTCATAGCCTTTAAGATTCTATTTTTGTCTGGAATATTTGCTATCATAATTAGGATGTGTCTTGGTGTGGGTCTTTTCGAGTTTATCTTATTTGGAACTCTCTCTGTGCTTATGTGACTTTTTCTTCCCCACATCAGGGAAGTTTGCTGACAATATTTCTTTAAATAGGTTTTCTAACCCTTGTTCCTCTTCCTGTTGATCTTGCATCCCTATTATTCGTATGTTGTTTCATTTCATGTTGTCCCATAGCACCCTTAGGCTCTCCTCCTGTCTTTTAATTTTTTTCTCCAATTGCAGTTCAGTTTGGGTGTGTTTTGCTTCCTTGTCTTCTAATTCACTAATTTATCCCTCCGTGTCTCCTAGTCTACTGTTGAAACTTTCCATGGTGATATTTTATTGCAGCTATAACACTCTTCATTTCTTCTTGATTCTTACATAAGTTGTTGATATTTTCATCCATCCAGTTTATGAACTGTCTGACCCTTATTCTGAATTCTTTTTCTGACATATTGCATGCTTGTGTTTCACTTAGCTCCTTGTGATTCTTCCTTTCCTTTTCTTTGGGGGTTTCTTTGTCTACCCATTTTTTATCTCACCAATTAATCTAGATGTTGAGTTGTGCAGGGGTTGCTCCTTGGGTGGCAGTGGCTCCTTGGGCTGCAGTTGCTCTTCAGGCGGTCATGGTAGTGGCTGCTCCTCAGTTGCCAGCGGCTCCTCTGGTGGGTGCTCTTCACAGCAGCGGTGGCTCCTCTGGCTGGTGGGGGGAGTCTGCTTGCACAGCTGTTGTTCCTTGGATGGGGGTGGGCTGATCACTAGTCTGCTGCTCCTTGGATGGGGGCAGGCTGCATGTGTCTAATGCTCCTTGGATGGGGATGGGCTGTGCACTGCTGCTACTCCTCAAATGGGGTGGACTGTATGTGAGGCTGCTATGCCTTGGACAGGGGCAGGTTGCTTGCAGGGCTGCTGCTCCTCCTATGGGTACAGGCTGCTCGAGCAGCTGCTGCTCTTTGGACGGGGGATGGTCTGCTTGTGCAGCTGCTACTCCTTGGGTGGGAGTGAGCTGTATATGCGGCTGCTTGCTTCTCAGATGGGGCTGTGCCGCTCACCTGGCTGCTGTTCTCAGACAGGTGCAGGCTGTGTGTGGCTGCTGCTTCATGAATGGGGGCAGGTTGCTCACAGAGTTGTTGTTCTTTGGATGGGGGTGAGCATCTCACACAGCTGCTGCTCCTCAGATTGGGACAGGTTGCTCATGTGGCTGCTGCTCCTCAGATGAGGGCAGGTTTCTTGTGCAGCTGCTTCTCCTCAGACAGGGTTCAGGCTGCATGCAGCTGCTGCTCCTCAGTCGTGGTTGGGCTGCTCATGTGGTTGCTGCTCCTCAGACGGGGGAGCAGGCCACTCACACAGCTGCCACTCCTCAGTCATGGGCAGGCTGCTCATGTGGTTGCTGCTCCTCAGACAGGGTAGGCTGCTCATGTGGATGCTGCTCCTCATAAAGGGGAGTGAGCCACTCACATAGCTACTGCTTCTTGGGTAGGAGCAGGCCACTTGAGGCTGCTGCTCTTAGGCCTGGGGCAGCCTGCTTACAGAGCTGATGCTCCTTAGACAGGAGCAGGGTGCTCACTTGTCTGCTGCTCATGTGGTTGCAGTGCTCTGCACTTTCTCCAGGGGTCCTCTGCCTTTCCTCGCTGCAAATTGTCTCACCAGCTGAGTCTCCTTTGCCAATTCGGGTTGGATGTTAGTTGTTTCGGCTGCTCATTCTATTTGCTCCTGCACAAGGCTCAGGACACGTCTGTCTATTCTGTGGCCATTTTTCCCTCTCCAACTTTTTATATCATCATTGGAATTCAACATCCATGTGGTGATAAATAGGCTTCTTCCTCTTTGCTCAGTCATTCCATTGTCACACCTAGACTTTGGGCTATCATCAGATAGTGTACCACCTTCCTCGACAACATCCCACACTATTTTTTCATCCTACCAGTTTACCTTCACAAGGACTCTTACAGTAGGAATAGTCAAAACACATTATAATCACATATTCACTTCACACTTGGTATTTATTTTTCCTGGAAATCTCTTCCTCCATTCTTTTTAGAGCTGAATCATAAACCTTCAGGTCTCAGCTTAAATGTCACCTCCCCAGAGATCTCTTCCCTAGGCACTTTCCCTTAATTATTCATTTTCTTTTTTTAATATATTTTATTGATATTTTACAGTGAGGAAGGGAGAGAGATAGAGAGATAGAGATGTCGATGAGAGAGAAACATCGACCAGCTGCCTCTTGCATACCCCCCACCGGGGATGTGCCCACAACCAAGGTACATGCCCTTGACCGGAATCGAACCTGGGACCTTTCTGTCCGCAGACTGATGCTCTACCACTGAGCCAAACCAGTTTCGGCAAATTATTCATTTTCTAACTCTCCTTCAAGCTCCTTCTTTTCTTCAGTTTCTTTCATATCCAGATTAGAGCACCTGACCTATCATTATGATCATTCTCTTGCAAACACCTTCAACTCCCTTACTTCCTCTTTCTCTGTTATGCTCACCTTGCAAAACCTTACTCCTTGATGGACTCAACCATATGCATTTTCCATGCCAGCATCTCAGCAGCTGAAGGCAGCTGAAGAAAAACCTCAGAACTGGATATATGGCTTTCACTGTATGTTCATGGTCTGAAACCTGGTATGGGCTCTCAATGCTGTCTGGCTACCACTTTCTCATTCTTTGAAATGACCTTGACCTTTCTCACCTTCCCATTTTTCCCAATAAGCCTCAGCTAATGACCTTTTCACATATGTTAGTGAGAAATCAAAGCCATCAAATGAGAATTCCCTCATTTGACCATCACCAAATCTATACTCTACCCTGTCTGCATCTGTCCCTATGATTCCTTTTTCCCTCCTACTAAAATGGAGGATCTTTATTTTCTTCTATCAATGGCATATCTATTCATTTATACTCTGGTACCATTGTGTTGCTTCTTCTCAAATATTTTGCTTACTTGGGCATCTCTTCCCTAAATCATCAACTTGTTTACCTCTGTAGAATCATATCAGCATGGTGAGGGAAATCATTTATCCTTAAGAAAACAAACAGCCCTAACTGGTTTGGCTCAGTGGATAGAACGTTGGCCTGCGGGTTCAGGGGTCCCAGGTTAGATTCCGGTCAAGGGCATGTACCTTGGTTGCGAGCACATACCCAATAGGGAGTGTGTAGGAAGCAGCTTATCGATGTTTCTCTCTCTCGTTGATGTTTCTAACTCTCTGTCCCTCTCCCTTCCTCTCTGTAAAAAATCAATAAAATATACATATAAAAAAGAAAACAAACAGAAACAACTTTCCTCTACTCCACACTCCCCTTAAACTGCTCCATTGTCCTGCTTCCCTTCACAGCAAAATTGCTCAAGAGGTTTCCCCGAATTATTTCCACTTCATTTCCTACTTTCTCTTCAAACCACTATAATATTGCTTCCATATTTATTACTCTACAAAGTCAATCCTGTTAAGGTAACCAATGATCTTAAGATTATCTCTCAGTCCTCATCATATTCAACTTCTCACCACTGGTTTTAGACAAAGTTGATCACTTCCTCCTTCTTGGAATGCTCACCTACTTTGGCTTCTCTATCTCCTGACTCTCCATCTACATTTCTGCCCAGTTTTTCTTATTCTCCTTTGTGGCTTATCCTCCTCTTCTTAATCATTAGATACTGAAGTTCTTCTCAACTCAATCCCAGGCCTTCTCTTCTTTCTCTACTCTCTTTCCCAGGTGAACTCATCACTCCCTTGGATATAAATTTTATCTACATGCTGACAACTCCCTCCCAAATTTGCATTCTACCCACACCTCTTCTGCATGTTCCCAAACTCCTGTATTCCAGCTACCTATTCTCTTATCCCCAATTTTATGTCTCACAGGAATCTCAAACTTAACATGTCCCAAATTGAACTCTTCCTTCTCTCCCCCCCCCCGCTTCAAGCCTAGGCCTCCCTCAGACTCACTCATCTCAGTACATAGCACTATCATTTCTTCAATGACTCAAGCTAGAAAACTGGAGTTTTTCTTGAGTCCTGTTTCTCCCTTTCCCTTACCTACCACATTTGATGTTCATGTAAGTCTTCACAGCTGTTTCTTCAGAATTTGATCAACACTCTTCAACTGCATGGCTATCACCCAATTCAAGCCACCATTATCTCTTCCTTTCATTGCTGTACCAGCCTCTTTTCTGATCTCTCTGTAGCCACTGCTGCCCTCTTCCAGTTCTGGTCTCTTTAGATACTGCAAAAGTAAAAATCAGATCTAACTCTCCTACTTCAAACCCTATAGACATTTCCCAAGTGAATAACATCCAAACTTTTTTTGCCATGGCCTCTCTTTGCCACACCCCTCTTATGCTGCTCTTTTGATTGCCTAGAACAATCTGACCCCACTGACCTCCTTTCAGTTTCTGAACACATCAAGTTCTTTGCCACCTCGGGGCCTTTTCACTTGGTATTGCTTTTTTTTTTTTTTTTTTTTTCTGGAACCCTCTTTCCCCATTCTTCATGTGGCTGATCTTTTATCCTTCAGGGATCCATTTAAATATCACCTCCTCACAGAGGTCTTCCCTGAGAACTCTTCTGTGGTTTTCCCTATTCCTGTAACCTATTCATTTCTTTCATGAGACTCATCATGATCTGTAATGTTATATTCATTTATGTGATTATTTGGCTGTAAACCCCACCGAGTATTGACTATGTCTCTCTTGTTCAATAGCATATCTCCACCACCTAGAATGCTAGCTGGCAAACAGTAAGTGCTTATTAAATATTTTCTAAATGGTTCAGTAGTTGCATGGATAGGAGTGATTTTGAGACATACAAATTAGAATCCTCAGGCTATTCCATACAAGTCGTAATCAAATGCCTACTGGGTTCTAACTCTGTGAAAGATGGGTTTCTGGCTGAAGAGTCTGGTTGGTGAGAGAAAACCCTTCAATATCTCTGGCCAAAGATAAACATTGGGAAAAAATGAAGCAAAAAGAAGAATCCCAGGAGGACTACAATCTAAGAAGAAATGAGAGCTAGAATGGCTCTCATCCTTTTATGGATGCCAGGGTGGGAAATCTAACAGATATTTCCTACCAGGGAAAAAAATGTTTCTTTAAAGGGCAAGCTACTTTTCTTTTCTTTTTTAAAAAAATATTTTTAATTTATTAAGGTATTATATGTGCACATAGCTTACCATTGCCCCCCCCCACTCCACCTCCCATTCATGCCCCCCCCCCTTCCCCAGAGTTCTGTGTTCGTTGGTTGTACTTATATGCATGCATACCAGTTCTTCGGTTGTTCTCTTATCCCCCCCCCCCCCAGGTCTCCTTCCCTTCCCCACTGTCATTTGACAATCTGCTTGTTTTATGGTGACTATCTCAGGACCACATGAATAGAATCTGCTCCTCCTCTGGTTCACACCGCCCCTCTCCCCGGGTCCCACTGCTTTCCCGGGGCACATGGCTCTCCCGGGGCACATGTCTCCCCTGGGGCACGCAGCTCTCCTGGGACACCCAGCCCCCTTGGGGCACACGGCTCACCCGGGGCACATGGCTCACCCGGGGCACAAGGCCCCCTGGGGCACACGGCTCACCCGGGGCACAAGGCCCCCTGGGGCACATGGCTCACTGGGGACACATGGCCCCTCTGGGGCGCTGGGGTTGCAAACTGGAGGCGCTGCGCTAGCTCCTCGCTAGCACGGTGGGCAGGCTGGAACGGTTGCGGGCGGGGAGACCGAGCTCCAAGGAGTCTCAGTGGAATGGCTGTGGATGAGGAGGCCAAGCTCTGAAGCCTCCCACTCCCTGGGCCCAGGGTGGAGTGAGCTCTGTTCCTGGTGGGTTTCCCTCATTTGCTGCGGCAGCGGCGGCGGGTGCAGCAGCGATGGTGGCTCCTGTGGTTCAATTTCCTCTATAGTTTTAAAATCTACATGGTGGCAGTGGCAGAAGCTTCGGCCTGGCCATGCGGTGGCGGAGGAAGGACTCACTGGGGCCGCAAACGGAAGGCGCCATGCCAGCTCCTCACCTGCACAGTGGGCAGGCTGGGATGGCTGCGGGCTGAGATGGCTGCAGGCGGGGAGACCGGGCTCAAAGGCAACTCCTTCCGGGCAGGAGCTGAAGGCGCAGCGTAGGCCCGGCATCAGCTCCCTCGCTCCCACAGCGGGCGGCCAGGATGGCCCACTCCCTGGGCCCGGGGCGGAGCGAGATCTGGCTTCCCTCATTCCCGGCAGCGGCGGATCCAGCGGGTCTGGTTCCACCGTACTTTTAAATTCCACATGGCAGCAGCGGCGCCTTGCTTTGTGTCTAGTTGTAGCCATCCCATTCTGGCAGCTTTCCTGTGGGTCTGGTGCGATCCCTTTCGATTTTAGCTGTTGTTTTTTTCCAAATTGTTGATGAGGTGGAAGCTTAGGAGACTACCTAGGCCGGCATCTTGTTTCGGTCTCCCCTTTTCTTTTTTTAAATAATATATTTTATTGCTTTTTTACAGAGAGGAAGGGAGAGGGATAGAGAGTTAGAAACATCGACCAGCTGCCTCCTGTACAACCCCTATCGGGGATGTGCCTGCAACCAATGTGCATGTCCTTGACCGGAATCGAACCTGGGACCTTTCAGTCCACAGACCAATGCTCTATCCACTAAGCCAAACCGGTTTTGGCTACAAGCTACTTTTCTTTCAGAATAACCAGAGGCTGAAGATGGGGTGAGGGTCAGGATAACTTCATAGTCCTTCCTATACCTGAACATATCTGGGTAGACAGGGGTGCTTTCCCTAGAGTTACCACCTTTTTTCCCTCCAGTTCTTCATGGTCCTGCAACTTCCTCCTCAGCTGAACTTGGAGAGGCATCTTCTGGAAAACCTGCTGGCATCTGATTCATTTTCTGGTTGTCCAAATAGATGTTTTTACCCAGTGGCCTTGATAGAGACACCTGTCTCCTGTTGTAGCAAGTCATAAACAGGTAGCGAGACCAAAGCCACTTGTCCTTCCACAAATACTTGGTCACTTCACAAAACTCCAACCCCCATGATGCTTCTGAGAGAACACTGCAGAAGACCTGCTTGGCAGTTGTTCCCTCCCCTCCTGAGTTCTCCCCTCAGGGGCTACATAGCCAATAGACTCAGTCCCATTGTCTAATAGGCCCAGTCACGCTCACCCTGTATGCTAGGGCTGCAAGCCTGGTGACAGATGTGAGGGCTGTGCCAGATGAGAGGCTGATGCCATATGGCACTGTGGTTCATAAGGTCTGAAGCTGCTGCCACTGAGCTGTGACAAAATTATTGGGGAGATCCTTGCATTTTATCCCCCATTCACCTGTCATTGGAAGAGTCAGTGAGGGGGAACTATAGCAATGAAATATTCACAAGAGCTTGAAGGAGTTGTCATGTCACTTCAAATAGCCCTGGGCATCCCAGCCCCCACCCTCCACATACCACACCAAATATTTTTGAGGGATGCAGAGACAGAGATTGTTTGAGCCATAACAGAAGAGATGATAAATAGAGGGGAACACAGATGAGCAGGAAAAGGGGCCAGAGAGAGCCAAGATGAGGCCAGACAGAGAAAACCAGACAGAAGAAGAGAAATGTGACAAGAGCAGGGCCTTAGAGACAGTGAAAAAGAAAAGATGGGCTTGAGGAAGGCAAGCCTAACAGAGAACTTGTGCCCATCAACTCTAGCTTTTAGGAGACCCACTCCAGTGATTCTACTGTTCTCTAAATGTCCTTGAGCTGCCCTCCCCACTCAGGCTCCTGTTACTAGTAAAGGACCACATGGTAATGAGAGCCTTCTGGTATCAAGCTCTTTGAAGAGGAACACTGCAATTATGCCACACCAACAGCATGATGGCACCCTCTCCATTTCACAGTTGAGGATGTGACGAGAAAGAGGCAACTGAAGCAGCCTGAAGAAGAGACCCAGGCCACTGTCCTGAAGTAGGCCCATTCCCCAGCTACCCGAGGCTCTATTTTTCTTGTGAAAGAGAATGAGATCTAGAGGAGAAAAACAAGAAGATGAGAGCATTCCAGATGGCAGTAGGGAATGGTCATGATGGGAGAAGTGGATTTGGCAGGGAAAGGAGCTGCAGGCCTGAATTCCTCCCCTTATTGAACACATATTTCTGAGACCAAGCTGGGCTGTAGAGCTCAGGCACAGAATGCTAAGTCAGGAGAGTCCCTGGCCACCCAGCTCTCTCTCTCCTCTTGAATCCTAGCCACTAGTCTAGGGCTGAACTATAAACAAGGCTTGGAGGCTGGATAAGGAGAGCAGGTGTGGGCAAGAGCTGTTGGGAATATCCCAACAGGTAGCTACCTCCAGTAGCCAAAGACCCAGGGCTCAAACAGCAGCACTCTGGGGGCTGTTTGGCAGGCAGCAGCTGTGCAGTACTCTGAGCAAAGCCTCCTGAAGCCAAATGAGTGCTTACTTGGCTGCTGACTGTCATTTCTGTCTTCTCTGTGAGGCTACCAGGCATGGATGGCCTAGACTACAAGCCTGAGATGCCCCCAACTCCTGACTTTGGTCAGATAGCTGGAGAATTTCAGAGTTGGCAGGGATCTTGGGAGTTATTTACTTCAGTGTTATCCACCCTCTATTGACATCCAGAAGTAGCAGGGGAAGGCTTTCTAGAGGAAGACTGCAGCTGGGTACTACAGAAGGGGCCACATTTGGGTAAGTAGAGGGAAGAGCACTGAGAACAAGCCCAGAGACAGAAGGGGAGCAGGGGGGCTGTGGCAGAAGGCATGAAAACAATAGCATCAGTGTGGGGGAGGGGCTGCTGGGGAGAGGTTAGCTGGGATACAAGAAGCTGGAGCCAGCCCAGTGGGACAGTGAGTGAACCTTTTTCTCATCTTCTTCTCCTCATGTCTGGCTTTGATAGGGCATAACGTCCTCTTCCCAGAGCTCTCTTGGTAAGCTGGTGAGGAGAAAGGCAGTTCAGTCTAGTCATAGCTGGACAGAGACAGGTACATTTTTCCAGCTGTTTTGCCTAGATGCCCATCAACCCCTCCTTGCCTGCAATCATGCAAGTATTATCTGAAGCCTAGGCACCATGCTGACCTCCTCTGAGGGTGCAAACAGAAGCAACTCTCTGCTTCTTCCCTGTGCACCATCTCCAAGAGTTGGGGCAGGGCAAAATCAGACTAAGAAGCAACTCAACAAAAGAGGCCATGTGAGCAGAGGCCTGGTAAACTCATGTCACCTCATTTGGAGGTATTCAGAGATGCCAACTATAGCATGAGGACAATGAGACACCTTTTCTGCCCAATTGCATCTTCCTGCTAAGAATGAGGAAGAAATTATAAGGTGTTTTCTAAAGAAAAGGTAAGATCCTATGGGATCAGGAAAGGGAGAGCAAAGTTGGTGAACCCTCCACCTAGGAATAAGAGCCAAGGGCAAGAGCAGGTATTTAGTTATTATCACAGAGGTCATAAATTAGTACCCAAACACTCACGGTGCTGGTCAGGACCCCCTGTCTGTTTCCTGGCAGCGAGTAGCATTAAAATTGTCAACTTCAAAGGGCCTGTGGTCTTGTCTTTAGATGAAGATGGGATTGATGGTAGTAAGAAGACAGTCCTACTCTGCAACTAGGCTGGGGAGAGACATGACTTAAAGGGATTCTTATAACCTACAGACTCCCTAGTCAGCAATACAGATTCAAAAATGAACCCCAGACTTAAGTCACTAAGGTAAGAAAAGCATACCCAGGCCTTTCAGAAAGAACCAAAAAGGGTAAGAAAAAATGATCTCCCTCCCCCAATGCTTAGTTTCCCAGAACATTCTATTAACCAGAAAAGCCCTTCCCCAAGCATTCACGTTTTTGCATTACAGTAATTACATTTTTTTTAGTGATTAAAACCCACAAAGCTGGGACTCTTCCAGAATAATGCAAGCTCTGTTCCCATCTTCCTTCTTGTAAGGGGAACAAACAGGATAGTCCTTTGTTGTGAGTCACAGCCTCATTCCAGCAGCTTTTAGATTGCATTCATTCATATATGCAACAAAACTTAACTGAGCATCTACTATGTACCAGGTATAGTTCTGGATACTTTAGATATGAATGTAAATAGGCCTAGTCTCTCCCTTCAGAGAAGTGCAGTCTGAAGTAGGGGCAAGTAAGTAAACAGACAAATATAAAACCATGTGTCAACTGGCACCAAAAGAGGCAGTAGAGGATGCTATGAGAGCACAGGGGGAGGACCTGTCTCCTGCCCCCCCGCCCCATGACTCTCAGAAGCATAGTGTTGAACGTGAATAGGAGTCCAGCAGATAGAAGGCAAAGAAGGACATTCCAGTAAAGGAATGTCAAATATGATAGCAAAAATAATTAAGATTCCATAAAGAGGGAAACCTCTAGGTATTTAAGCCAATGAAATTAAAAGAAGAAATCATAGAAAAGATTCAGGGAACATTTAAGGAAAACTTTCATTTCTGGTTGCAGGAGTGAGGACAGAGGACTTGTGTTAGCCACTGGCCCCTTTTTGTGGTTGTGTGAGATAATGCAGTGCAATTGATATACTCAGAAGAGGCTATGGAGATAACCAGGGACATAGCTCAGCACTGGGCTTACCAGTCACACATCCTATGCACCAATCAAAAGTTACACATGGAAGTCCCCCTCTCACATCACAGAAGGAGGCAGGAAGGGTAGACGACCAGCAGATGCACTGAAATCCAGCCATGGTAATGAAGGCCAAGCCAAGAAGCTCACATGCCATGTGTTATGCCCACATTGAAGAGAATCCATGGAAGACAGCTCTATGATAGGGTTGAGCAAACAGTGGGAAATTACAAACAACCCTACTGCAGTACCAAATATGAGCAGGAAGATCCTCTGGGAACATAACCACATTCACAGGGGCCAGCCTGAAGAAAGAAGGGGTGAAAATCAACAGGCAAAACAATACTGCTAATTATCAGCTGCAGTTCCTGCTCCTGAAGTCCTGTCCAAGAAACAAGCCCCTTCCTCCTCCCCAGGAGATGGAAAGATGGCTTTGCTCAGCATTGCAAGGCTCTAAAAACTTGTTTAGAAAGTAATTCCTAACAGGGATACTCAGGTAGAACCATAATGACAGATTAACAACTAATCGCCAGCAGACCAGACATGTCTAATTAATAAAACTTATAAAGCAGAACAACTTATTGATGTTACAGGCAGGGCATTTAGTACAACAACAAAACACAAATCCATGCAGAATAGGCCATGTTCTCTAGGAAGCCCTCTCTCTTACAATCTGCACAATCCCTTCTTTAATTCAAATGGATTAAAGGTAAACCCAGCCCAGGAAAGGAGAAAACATTGCAGAGCTCCAGGCTCCTAGAGCCCAACTGGGGAAGGTGATGGCTCAATCTCTGCCTCTTGGACCAATGTGCCAAGTTTAGTTCTCACTTGGGCTTTACTAGACTGGGCTACAATCCCAATTCTGGTAAGTTATTTAACCTTTTGGGCCTTAGTTCCCTCATCTATAAAATGGGACTCACTATATCACATACTTCAAAGCACATAAAGATTAAATATGCAATGTTAAGTGCTCAATCAATAATGACTATTAACAATTATTATTACCATTGTTCTGTTTAGGCACCTATTAATAATAGGACCTGCTGTCTTAATATAGCCCACAGGATTTGCCTTTCTCCACAAAATGTAATGGGAATGATTTGAAAATTGGTTCAAATTTCTCTGGATCTTGGGCCAAGACTTTAGACTTACAAATTAAAATAAGTTTTGCTGTAGGGAAAGCGAACTCTATTTGACTACTCCATTAAAGACAACTTATCCTATTTCCAGTGGTTAACATCAGGGATGCTGAAGTAAGATTGGGTAGAAATCCCAGCTCTGCTTCTTAATAGCTGTGGGACCTTGGGTTTTTTCACTTCTCAACTTTTACATCAATTTCCTCATCTATAAAATGGGGATAAAAACAGGATCTACCTCACAGGGTTGTTGTGAAGATTAAATATGATAATAATGCATGTAAAGCAGGTAAAACTATGTCTGGCATACAGAAAGCACTGAATGTATGCCAGATACTGTTCTTACTGTATACAAATTCATATTATAAACTCACCTTTGTGATCTCAGGTGCCCCCATTGCTTGAATTGTACACAGCTTAAGAAAAGAAAGTGACAGGTATGCACCTGCATATTCCCACTTGCCAAGGTTTTCTTTTTGCTTTTTCTTTTCTTTTTAAATAAGTAATGCACCACCTCATAGGGTAGGCTTGTTTCTCAGCCCAGGGAACGCTGATACATGCATGTGAAGGCAGGCCAGCCAGGGTGCTGCGGACCTAGAGAGGCTAAGGCACTGGGAGATGATAACTAGAATGCCCCCCATTTTCAACAGAGGGTTCCCTGCTGGGGATGAGGTTGGGGGGAAAGGGGAGATGAGTGCAGGGCTGGTTAGGCCTGCTAGAGCCTGGGAGTCTAGCCAAGCTGGTGGTCGCCTATTGCCCTCCAGACTTCTAGCTCTCCTGGCTGACCCCTCCAGCTGCAAACTTCCTGCTCACCCCTCCACTTTCCTATGGGCACACAAAACCCAAGCCCTGCTCATCTTGCCTTCCAGTTTCCTCTAGAGAAGCGCCACCAAGGGCCCGCAGGTGGCCTGAGGACTGGAAGGCCTCTTTGGGAACTGGGGGTGGGGGTAGGGAGACATCTGCTCCTGAGGTGCCAACTCAGTCCATCCACAGCAGGCGCCAAGAAACCTGTGCCTGAATCACTTTGAGAGGCCGGCAAGGACCTCCTACCCCACAAATCGCAGCCTCAGCCACTAGCCCCGCTTTCTGGTCCTTTCCCAGGCGAGCCCAAACCCGACTGCTCTGAGCGAGGTACTTACTGTTGTGGCCTCTCCAGGCCGCGTTTCCCTTGCGCTACCCCTGGCTGTGCCCAGCGCCAATGGCAGCGGAGGCGTCTGTAGGAAGAGAAAAATCACGCCTGCCTTAGAAACCTAGCCCCTGCTGTGACCAGAATCTTAAAGGAAGCAACTGGCTCAGCCCAGTGCCTGGAACGAAGTGGTGAGCTAGAGAGGTAGCTGGTAAAACCGGGCGTCTGCTGCCTCTGCAGGCCTGCAATCCACCGCGGAGGAACTTCTCCCCCCTCCCTACACTGGACGGCCCCCCGGGGAGGATGGGCAGCGGAGGAGGGAAGGCTCCAAGGACACAGAATGGTGGATAATCCACCTACTGGGCTTTGTGCTTTACATCCATTTTCTCACTCCAGCATCCTCCCCATTGCACAGAAGACAAAACCAAGGATCAGGGGGAGCAAAACAAATAGCCCTTAGATTTACGGAGTGGGGCTAAAATTGGAAACCAGAAGGATCTCAAATTGGCCGCTGCCTGTCACTTTTGTGCTACCGCAAAAACACATTGGAAGGCCCGTGTCTCCACCTCCTGTTTTCCCATTTTTCTGGCAGGACCAGAGACAAGTGGCAACCCCTTTTCCGTAAGGCTGGGATCTGTGGCGTGAAGGTGGAAGTGGGTCCCTGGGATGCATATGCCAGGCATTTCAGGAGACACAAAGTGTAATAAGAGATAGTCTGGGTCCAGGTGCCATCCACGAGACAGACACTGAGCCTGTGAGATCTGGGTTATGGTAGAAGGGTCAAAGGTGCAGTGCAGAGGCTTCTTCCAGGTACTGAGTGAGGGCCCTTATCACCCTCTTTAAAGGATGAGTGGAAGGTAGCTGTGGTGGGAAATTAAGTCCTGTGGCTTCTCGGTGGGAGCTACCTCAACCTCCCTGCCTTGACAATATCTGTGAAAGGGGTAAGATTTCTTCTTCCTTCCTGGTTAAAATGATGAAATAACGGAATATTCCTGCCTTTTTCTTCTGGTCATAAAATAAAAGAGCAGTTTTAGGACTTGTATTCTTCCTACCTTGCCCCTGCTTATCCATTTATTTATTCATTTAGCAAATATTTATTAACACATACTAATGCTAGTCACAGTGCTAGGTGCTGGGCACTGCCATGGTTCTGTGTGGGAGTCTACATGGGAGGTGGAAAGTACACAGGTCTGGAAATTAGGAAACACATATTAAGTTCTAGTTCTTTGTCTAAATAGCTATGTGATCCTGGATGAGTCATGTCTTCTTCTGGGACCTCAGTTTTCTTGTTGGTCAAACAGGGCTAATAGCCCTAACCGGTTTGGCTCAGTGAATAGAGCATCAGCCTGTGGACTGAAGGGTCCCAGGTTCGATTCTGATCAAGGATATGTACCTTGGTTGTGGGCACATCCCGAGTAGTGTGCAGGAGGCAGGTGATCAATATTTCTCTCTCATCAATGGTTCTAATTATCTACCCCTCTCCCTTCCTCTCTATAAAAAATCAATAAAACATATTAAACATACACGTTTAAACACACACACACACACACACACACACACACACACACACACACACATACACACACACACGGCTAATAACACCTTCCCATCCTACTTCATGCGGGTGTTTTTGAGGCTCAATGGAGATAATGGATGAGAAGGTGCTTTGAAAAGTGTAAAGCCACTAGACAAATGGCAGGAATTAATCTGTTTCCAAGGTGGGAAGGGGCTACTGGGAAGTAAAGCTTAAAAGAAATCCTGTACTCTCCTAAATTCATTGCACTGAATTTCATCTTCCCCGAATCACTGATCCTACACCTGGGCAAGAGTCTCTGCTCTATGAAATATCATCCTCCCTCAAGAGTGCCCATGACACCTAGGTTAGGATGACCTGGCCTTAAGCCAGGGAGATTGTTTAGGGGACTTGAGTGGAACCAGTGGGGCAATCTTGGCTCTGGGTCTCTAATTACTGGAAATACCAACATTATCCTCCCACCTGAGCCCACCTAAGTCCATGACTGCTTGTGTCTGGGTGAAAACCACCCGAGGCTCCCAAAGATAGCCCTTCAGGAACCACAGGGTTAATGTCAGGTAGTAGAAGGTGGCCTTGAAGGCAAATGCTCTATTTTTCGGAAGCTAGGGGTTCTGGGTTGGACCCAGCTAGCTGAGATCTACAACAAAACTAGTGGAGCCCATGGAAAGGTCTCTAGCTTGCTCTGATCCTCTCTGAAAGCCACCCGAAACTGATCTACAACCTTAAATTACAGTATCATTCTTGCTATGCAAATGCAGCTTCAAGACAAATCTCCAAATTACCAGAACTCTCCCCTACCCTTCCCTACCCACTAGCCTCCTTCCTTTCTTCCCCCCCTGCCTATCAGATTAAAACACTGAAGTCCCTTTGATATAAAAATGCTAGAGCTCATGCAAAACAGGGAGGGTTCAGGAGCTTGAGCACTATGGCCAGCCAAGTCCAAAGCTGCACTGTACAGCTCTGGAGCTGTACTAAAATGGTAGTCAGAGGCAGCGACAGAAAGAAGTACAGCTGTGGGCCAGGGCACCTTTAGTCAGCAGGTCCCTGGGGGAAGCGCAGAACAGACAGACTCCACACCCAGCCTCCCTTGGCAATGTCAGAGACCATTCATCTTACTGCTGAGGCACCTCTCAATTTCTTCATAGATTCCCTTGTTGCATCTATCTAGCACAGGCTGCTCCTTTTAATAAAGTGCTCCTGCAGCTACTGCAGACAGCCTGATGTTATCCTTCACTTTCCTGTCCTTTGTCCCCAGTGTGGGCCACACACCAGTGATTGAGGCCTCCCAGGTTATATATAGTACAGTCTCCCGGGGAAATGCGTGCTCCAGCCATGGCATAATGAAAGTATTGGGTGTGGGTGTATCAAATACCCCTTCCTTGCCCCATCGAGGCTCTGGATTCAGATTCTCACCCTGAATTCCCATGCCCACCTTATCTTGCATCTTCTTCCCTGGACCAGCTGCTGCTGGTGTCCCTCAGCTATATAACCTGAGTCCAATTTGCAAAGCTTGTCTCTCAGTGATTGTCAATAAATTCCCCATCTCTATCCCCTTGAAAAACTAGATAGCTTTAAGCTATCTAGTGGGGGGTACAGAATGAATCACTGATGGTGAAATTTCAGGCACAATGACAGGCCACTGAGGAAACATATTTGATCATATCATGTTTACCTATGTGTAAGGCTCGCCCTGGGGATATTCTGGCATTTTCCCTCGACTATAATGAAGACTTGGAATAGTAGCAAAGAAAGTAATAGACAATACATCAGGCTGAGAGTCGAGACCTGGTGGCTGAAGGTGCCCTGGCCCACAGCTGGGCTTCTTTATGTTGCTTTCCTGCTTTCCCCATTTCTGGCACTAATTATATGTAAGGCCTATACTTTCCCTTTCTAGGCCTTGGTTACCTATATGCCAATAGAGAACACTGGATTAGCTGATTTCCAGGGCCCCTTCCTGTTCTAATGGGCTCATATCCTAGGGTATAAGACACTGAAATAGGTTGATGTTCCCTCCAGATTGGACCCCCATTCCAGGACACTGGGAATGGCACTGTGTATGCATGAGATTTAGAAGGGTATGAAAGGTTGGCACTATGGGTATGAGCCTGGTGCTGCTATTCAACAATTATAGTCAGTGCCTGACCCACCTTTTCTACAGAACAACTGGGAGAGTTGTTCGTTGTCCCTCATCCCATCTTGCAAACAGGACTCTTCAGGTCCCCAATGGTTAACTATCTACCTGCAAATTCCCTATACCCTCCAGGACTGATTCCAGCTGTCCCAGGATCAGGTCTGACATTCCACATGAAAACTTGTGCCACCATCACACTTATTCAGATCTGACTTAGTTATCAGTAAACAGCTGTTAACCCAAGACTCCCTGAGTGCCCTCCAACTGTCCGAAATGCCTTCCAATCCAGCAACCAAAGGGTTAATGTCTGGCCCTGTAGAGACCCTTCAGGACACTGCTCTAGTTCTAGGGCCATTTCTTTCCAGGCCATTTCTTCCTGAAGATTTGACTAGGACTTTCTGAATTGATGTATGCCTCATGCTCTGCCTCTGAGTCAGGTGGGCCCTGATTGTTTCATACAAGGAAAGAAAAGATGGCAGCAGGGGCTGGGGGTTGGCTCTGTAGTCAACAGCAGCTGTCCTGTGACCCTTTGCCCTGAAGTCTGGATCCAGTTGACAGAGGATGACACCACTCTTGTCTGGCCAGGCAGGGCACTGATTCTGTGCCTCCCACTGGTTTTCCCCACCAAGGGCTGTCAGGTGCTTAGTCCTGCTCCCCAGGCTCACAGAGGATACTTACCACCATTTTCTTTCGCTCCTTCATGTCTGACCCCTTCCCTTCTTTTCTTTTCTTGGCCAAAGTAGTCCTCCCTAGCATTGAAAACTCCCCTCACTTGGTCTCTGTCTTCCTCTCTCTGCCATTCTACTTCCTTTTTCCTGCCAAGGCCTAACTGTTCCAATGGGTGTTTTGCCCCTGCAGTGCGAATGTTCTGTTCTCGCTAGGCCCTGTATTAATTTGCTCTCATTTGTGAGCTGCTTTATTAACATGCATTGCCTTTTCTTGATGTGTAGTGCTCCCTGCTGTCTCTGATACCCCCCCCCATCCACACCCTCCTTAACTTTGTAATAACGGGCCATCCCCTGTGGAGGGGGGAGTGGGCTTTTTTAAAGCCCTTTCTTCTACATGCTTTAGTAGTTCAGTACATTTTCATAACTGCCATAAAAAAGGCAGGTGTGATTACTGACTGCTGTGAGATGGGTGAGAAAACCATAAGTGAAAAGGTCTATTTGTGCAGATAGATACTGTGTGATGGCCGAGCAGACCTAGGTCTTTCCCATAGTACCCACATGCTTATGGCACTTCTCTTTGGCACTGCCCTTTAAGGCCCCAATCAAGTCCTGAAAAAAAATTTACATACCCATATAAAATTTTGTTTACAACTCTGAGAGTTAGGTCCCTGCACTGGTATTTTTTAAAAGTTACTCAGGTGATTCTAATGTGCAGCCAAGGGTAAGAACCACTGCTTGAAAGGCAGAGATAAAAATAATAGATGAGAGCATAAAAGCTTTAGCAGCTGAGAACTTTCTTAAAAGTCTTAGGTGCCCCCCCCATAGGAATTGAAGGTAGAATAATATGTGAACTCTGCCTCAGTTTCCTCCTTTTTGCCTGAAGGAGATCATTCTGAAGACTTCCTCAGCCCATCCGAGCCCCAGACTCTTTGTAAATCAGTCAGCACTGGGTTTGTTGTGAGAAGGGAGTATAAAGAAAGAAATTTGGCCTTAGCTGGTTTGGCTCAGTGGATAGAGTCTTGGCTTGTGAACTGAAGTATCTCCGGTTTGATTCGGATCAAGGGCACATGCCTGGGTTGCGGGCTGGATCCCCAGTAGGGGACCTGCAGGAGGCAGCCAATCAATTATTCTCTCTCATTGATGTTTCTCTCTCTCTCTCTCTTCCTCTCTGAAATCAATAAAAATATGTAGGAAGGAAGGGAGGGAGGGAGGGAGGGAGGGAGAGAGGAAAGAAGAGAGGGAGAGAAGAGAAGGAAAGGGAAGGGAAGGAAAGGAAAGGGAAGGGAAGGGAAGGGAAGGGAAGGGAAGGGAAGGGAAGGGAAGGGAAGGGAAGGGAAGGGAAGGGAAGGGAAGGGAAGGGACCGCAGTCCCCATATATACATGCTGGCCAATTGCTCTGTACTAATTTTAGTATCTTCTGCTGGCAATTTCCCTGAATAAGGCATGGGATAAGGCATAGGGTCTCTCTAAAGGTGAAGGGTAGAGACTTTCATGCCAGTCACCTAGAAAGAGATGCCCCACAGGTAAGAGACTGGAACATAATGATCATCTTAATAGCTATCATGTGTTAATCACTTGCTTAGTAACAGGCATTTCACTTCTGTGGCTTCATTAATCCTCATACCCTCTGAAGTAGGTATTAATAGTATCCCTATTTTGTATATTAGGAAACTGAGGCTCAAGAGATGAAGTTATTTATGCAAAGGTCTCTGAGCTAACAAGTCAGTGTATCTTATTTGGCTTGCAGAGTGTTTTCAATTTTTAAAAAAATTCATTTTTAACACTTAAAAATCCTTTGATTTCATGTAAGAATCAGTATTTCTGGCTTCTCTTTAAAAATCCTAGCTGGCAACCCTAAATGTGATTTCATGTAGGGCAGGGCAAAAGTCCAAGACACTGTATCCCCAGGCTCTGGGACAAGAATAGGTACTCTGTCAATGATGGTTGAATGAACTGGGAGAATGAGGTTGTGGAGAAGAGAAAGGTTCAAGAAAACATTCTAACCTCCACATTTTGGGGGCTCCTGGCTACCATCACACCTCCTAAGTCTGCTTCTGAATGGCCCTCAAGTTCTTCAAACTAACATCACAAATTACCTCTTCCTCTCCTAGGCCTTTTATGAGGCTCATCTGTAACATAGCTGGGTGTGACTATTTTGGGAGCCTTTAGTATGCCCTTGTGCCTTGGAACAACCCTTCACTGTGATAGACCCATGAACTTCCATCCCTCAGGCTGTTCTGGGGACACCCCCCCTTCCAAAGCATTGACCATTCCCTGAGGGATCCCTACTGAGCATCAAAACTGAGATGTTTTGTGTACCCATTTCATTCAGGCCCTGCTTTCTCACTATGTCTTTCTTCCCATGCAATATACTTGAATCTCCTATGCCTCCATCCAAAGTGTATTTCCAGCACTAGGAGGCTAGCTGCAGAACTATTTATGTGTGAGTGGGGTTCCAGTGCCCCTTCAGTCACCCCCCATAGCTTGTTCACTAACTCAGGAGGGGATTTTTCTCACTTTGTTATAAGTACTTGTCTTTTATGAGAGAGTAGGCTAACTCAGCTAGGGTGAAATTTACATAATTGCCACCCTCCATTAACAATAATGCAAGGTAACCATGGAAGACCCAGAGCCCTGCTCAGTAGTCTTCTTTGTCTTACTCCCACCAGTGTGGTCCATGTTCCCATCTCTTACCCTAATGCAACTTCCCTGTCCTGTTTCCCAAGTATGTCAAACTTGCAACATGCTTGACGTAGACAATCTGAGTTCTTTTGCCAGAAGCAACCTGCCTGAGTGCAAAAATAACTTGAGAACCATTAATGGGAAAGAAAATCTTTCAGAAAATCCAGATGATTCTAAAGCATTAATGGAACCTTTTGAGATCTTACCTCAGGAGGAACTAGTCTCATAAACTGGCACTGGACCAAGGACTGCTAGGCACAGCAGCTCTTCAACACTGAGAGCACATTCCCTAGGACCCAGGATGTGCCAGAAGAGCCAGGTGAGATCAGGGGAGCAGTGAGAATACCCAGGATGTGAACTCCCGTAGAGTGCCAGTCCCAATGCTATATAGATGTGTGTGCACACACACACAGATCCAGAAACACAGGCGGGACCACATGTTGGCACAAAAACACCACCCACACTCTTGCTATAAGACCCATATGTGATTTGCCAACAAATTGCAAATTAACCTCCTAGTGAACAGATTAATGGTATTCATGGTAATTTACACTCCAAGTTTCATAGCAACAGACTTTGAGCATTCTGGTTGCATAAGAATTCAAAAATTTTCAAGTTCCTGGAGACATTGTAGTAATTAACCTGATAAGCCTATGCAAATAAGCCCCAATATGACACTGTCATTTCTGAATCCAATATCCAGGGTATTTGCTCAGAAGGTTGCTCGCCACTGCTCCAGCTCCTTGGCTTGAGATGCTGACAGATGCCAGTCTGCATTTGTCTATGCAAATGAGGCCCCAGAGCAGAACTCCCCATCAGATCCAGAAAGGGACTTGACAGTTACAAACTGTCCACTTACATGTTGACCAGAATTGCATCAAGACTTCCAAGACAAATAGGGAGAAGGATCCAACCAATTATCCCAGGACTGACAAAACTATCTTTTTAAGATCCTTGGTTTCAGGACCAAAAAAAAAATTCCTGACTTGCATAAGAGTTTGAGCTTTCCACCTGAAGTTCAGGAAGAAGCCTCCTTGTAGCATGTTTCCAAATACCACTAGAGTTTTTGTCTTTCCAGAAAGATCGGCTTCCTAAAATAAAATAAAAAGCTGGGGTTCCCTGCTTCTTCCCTGAGAAGGTGAAGTTTAATTGGCTCTATTTCCAATTTGTAACAACAACAAAAAATCACATCGGCCTATGGGCACAGCTTGTGTGCTTTTTCCATGGTTGGACAGGTTTCTGGGCAATAATGTTTATCCTTGGGGGTCGCCATTCCTCTCCACCCTACCCCTACATGGAGCTCCATCATCAACCTCCTTATTGTTTGATCTCTTAAACTGCCAGGGCTCACTGAATACCCTGGTTAATATGCTTTGTGCTTCCTGCTTTGCAAGGGAAAATAATGAATTGCCAGGGAGGAGAGTATCATTGCCCACAGGCCCCACCCACTGCTGCTCCCAGCTTGGCTCTCCCTAATGCCACAGCTGGTTGCTCTTGACCCAACCTGCTGTTAATAGGCTACAACCTGGAACTCAGAATTCTCCAGAATGCAAGGCCAGACAGGGTGTTGATAGAAACAGCCTTAGCCTCTTGAAGAGCTAAAACTTGGAAGTGATAAAAAAAAAAAACTTGAAAATTATACCAGGGCCATTTGGTAATAACTATCTTTGTCTTCCTGAGCAATCTTTAGCTAAGTCGGGAACAAGGCCTACTGTGTAGCTGCTGGCTTTCTCTCTGAATGTGTGAATTGAATCATTCCAAGATGGGGCCTGTGGTCATTCTCTTGTCTACCTTCCCATTCTCACCTCACCAATTCCCCTATTCACCCAGCTGCCAACTCCTCTTCTTTGATTGCCAACAACATTTAGTGCCCACCATACTGGTCCCCACAACCATGGGTCCAGGACCCTAGGGACTGCAGCATTATTGCAAGAGGGATGCACATGCATACATTTTTGAAGCTTTGTCCTTGAATTATACACAATGATGCATCATTGTGGGTTATGTACACCATATCATCACCATCATTATGGATAATGCAAGATTATGATGATGAGAGTGATGATGATGATGAGGAGGAGGAGGAGGAAGAGTAGAACAGCTTCTATGTGAGGTGTATTTACTACATACAGGGCACTTTACATGAGCTTGACATTCATTATCTCATTGATTCTGTTACATCCCTGTGAACTTGGTACTATTAATAGCCATATTTTGTAGACGAAGACACTGAGGCAGTCTTAGTAACTTCCTCAAGATCACATAGGTAATATGTGTCAATGTCAGAAATCAAACCCTAGCTGATAGATGCCAGAGAGTAGGCATTTAAGCACTTTTCTAAAACATCTATGTATGTACCATTATTTTCCAAACATTAGGCAGATGTCATAATTATTAACAAAAAAATCATTTGTAAACTATCATACATTCACAATAGTTTGTGGTCATCATGGTTTTTTCAAGCAACGGATACTAAGAGTAAATTTGCTGTCAAGAGGAGTCCAGAATATGGGTCCTTGGCTTTACTCAGATTGGAAACTTTGGGCATAGAAAACTCCCCTTTCACATTCTCTCACTAATGAAGTCACTCATTCTCTTATCTCCTCATTTTCTGTTTTAGCTCAGAAGACCTGTATGTCTCTTTAGATAGGACTAGGATAGGGAACCATGTACAAAGCTATTTGCATATCCAATCATTCCTTAAACAAATATTTGTTGAGCTACCACACTGGGGATAATGCAGTGAACAAAAGAGGTAAAATTTTCTGTCCGCAGGGAGTTTGCATTCTAGTGATAAGCAAATAAACTAGTAAAATTATATGCATGGACAACAGGGAGGTGGGGGCATATGTAGGGAGGGGTTTGGGATGGGAATGGAGGGATGAGGACAATTATGTGATAACATAATCAATAAAATAAATTAATTAATTAAAAAAAGAAGACAAAAAATAAAGAATGTAAGTGCTTTGGAGAAAAATAAATCAAGGAATTGGGTATGATTGGTTGCAATTTTAAATAGAGTGGTCAGGGAAGACCTCTGTGAAAAGGTATCAATGAGCAAAGACCTGAAGGAAGGGAGGGACTGAGCCTCATAGCTATCTGGGAAGAGCATCTCAGATACAAGGAATAGCATGTGCAAATGAATAGTTGTGTGTATAGAGGTGGATTCAGGAATGGACTCTGTCATTAGATCTCCAAGTGGCCTATGAGGACCACCTTAATCTCGCTGGTTTGCAGGACTAGTTCTAGGCAAAATTGTTAGGCAAACATATATGTCTGCCACTTTTCAACCCCCTGATTTTTCCTTTTGCCTCCTTCAGAACCCATTTGCCCCATTCCTTAATTTAGGGCCTCTCCAGTGCTCTCTGCCAGCACAGCCAATTCCTCAGCCTAAAGAATAAAGTGCACAATGTGGGAATCCCAGGCATCTGGGTTTGCCTCATGGTTCTGCCTTTCTTTGGGTAAGTCACCTACATCTTTGAGCCTCAAATTCCTTAATTTTAAAATGGAGATAATTAGGTATTGGGAAAATTAAATGAGATAATGCATGCAAAAATTTGAGCCCAGTGCCTGGCATATAGTAAAAATGCTCAAGAAACAGTAGCTGATATTATTCATTCATACCCATTATCAACTATAGAGAACAATCAGTGTGCCTTGGGTCCCCTGAAAGGTAAATGTTTCTTGCAAGAAAAGTTCTTGAATACATCAATTGTGGGTTGTCAGTAGAGAGAAAATGGGTACTTCTTCCAGGTGTATTTACATTAGCTATAAAGTGATGGGCTCTGAACAGCAGCATTGCCAGCATCATTAAGTGGGTGGTAAATTTAACTGAAGCCTTGGATCTTCTGATCCAGTATGAGGAGGTGTTTTCATGGTCTCCTCTACTCTGCTCCCATGGGAATGTTGGAGAGGTCAAAAGCACCTTTCTAAACCCAGATAGGGCAACTTATAGGTTGAGGGGCTTAATGGCATATATCTTTTTCACTTTCACACAGCTCTAAGTATCACCCTGATGCTTATGTCACCCTCTCTTTCTGCACTCTGAGCAGACTGCAATCTTGGCCAGCCTTTGAAAGTGGCTACTGAGAAGGTGTTCACTGACAACCTCCAAGAAACCTTGCTGATAGCTTCGACCATGTACTAGCTAGAGCTTGGGCATGTCAACACCTTATCATACAGAATAGTTGTATGCCTGACAAGTTTCTTGAAAATCAAATTTTCACATATCAAAGCCTATTTTCCATTTAACTTTTAACATAAAACCGGAGATATGTTTCTCTAAGGAGAAAAAAATGGGGCCCTGAGATGTAATAAAAATCATGTTTATGAATGCAATGCAGTAACACACTTGAAAATCACAAATATGAATGAAAAAAAACTGGAGAATTTTCTTATAAAATATTAACAGTGCCCCCAAATGAGCCTCAAGATCTGAACACAAAATAAGTAGTATTATTTTGATATTTGGCACAATAGCTTAAAGGCCTAAAAGAAAAACAACTGCTTAACAGAACAGAACACACTGGACTGAAAAGTTCCCAAACTTCTATAAAATTGCCTTTTTAATGTTCTACAGCAGGACGCCATGCAACCCTCTTTATAGGCTTGGATCCTGAGCTCTAATCCTCTGGTGAAGCTTCTGGATTTAAGAAACAAACAGGTTGATCTGGGCCAGAGAACAGGTGAAGAAGCACAGCTTTAAAATGCCCCAGAAAATAATTGGGGATGGGGGTATAGGGAGACATTCAAGTAAGATATGAAACTTCTGAATAGTGAGACTTTGGGTAACGTGTAATGAATCAGCCCCAAGTTTGTAATTTTGCTTTGACTGATGCCTTTCTATGGAGTTTCTGGACAATGAGTAATTCCTATAAAGGGCTTTACAGTCTTAGTATAGTCGTCCCTCAGTATCTTTGGGGAGACTGGGTCCAGGACCCCTTGCAGATACCAAAATCAAAAGAAGCTCAAATCTGTAGCCTATGTGCAAATACTAAAAAATGGTGTAGTAATCAATCATATATAGGTTTCAGCAGTTGGGCCTACACATCACTTCATTCATGTAGATTCAGCATAGTGCTTGGCACATTGCAAATTCAAGCTTGGCTTTTTGAACCTTTTGGGGATTTAGAAATATATTTCCAATTCACAGTTGGTTGAATCCATAGATGCAAAACCCGCAGATTTGGAGGCTTGACTGTATTTCCCCAAAGTATGTTGCAGGGAATGCTAATCCTAGAAGAGGCTCCATAAAGGGGTTACATGGACAAAAATGTTTTAGAAATGCTAAGTACTGTAAATAAGTGTTTCTCAAAATTTAATGTGAATACTAATTACCTGAGGAAATTGTTACAAATGCTGATTCTGACTCAGAAAGTCTGGAGTGGAGGCTTGAGATTTTGCATTTCCAGCAAGCTCTCAGGTGATGCCTAGGCCTAGGCTGCCAATCCTCAGACCGCACTTTGGGTGGCAAGGCTCTAAATGTGCTCTTGAAGATTCATGATTCTTATTAGTATGTTAAGGGCTCTATGAAACCCTGTAGTAAAGTGTAGCTTATGTAACTCAGCATTTGTCAAATTCAATTGTACCCAGAAACCTTTTTCTCCCCTATGGTATCTACTAATCTCTCACATTCAGGGTACTGTGGAAGCCAATTCGGGAAGTGATGCTCAATCTGATACTATCCTACCTGGAGTGACTCTGCATCATCTGAGAAGTACACATTTGGGTCATGGCCACAGACCTCATCTAGGGCTAATTAATAGCCCTGCAGAGACAAAGGTATGCCAGGGCTGTGGACTGCCATTGGTTTTCAAAGACTCCAAGCTCAATGACAGCAAAATAATATAAAACTCTACTTACCAACTTGCCTTATCACTTTCCAAAGTGCTGTACAACCTTAATGTGACTTGAGCTAAAATGAAAGCAGGGGAAAGTGAAGAGGTCTGGAGCAGAGAGGAGCAGGCATTTTTGATAGAGGAATGAAATGAGATAAGGTAATGACACTGAAAGTTGACATAAGGTAAAGAACTCAAGATAGTTAGGAAGATGAGGAAGGAGGCATAAACAAGAGATGGTAGTGGGCATGGAAGTGCAATGAAGAGAAAAAATACTCTATGAAATCTGATCCTGTAGAATGAGCAGGAAGAAAACACAAAGAAAATACTAATTTTGTTTATTTGACCTCTGCCTGTATAGGTCTCAGCTATGTATTTTCCCAAACTTTTGCTGTACAAGTTGTTTGGCTGGGAGGTTCTCTCTGAGCAGATTTCTCATTCTCATGGCGTTGGCTGACAGATGGAAAGGGTCTGGGTTGTCAGTTCACATAGGAGGGCATCTGCTCACACCTATGGCAGTCTGTCACTCCAGCCCTTATCCCAATGAGCAGATGGGTCCAAGAGAGCTCTCCAATTATCAGAAGCCAGTGACAGGCAGTGCCCCCAAACTGGAAAAAAGTGAGAGATGGGAACCCCTGATGTGGGAGGCAGTGCAGCACAGGTGTTCAGGTTCTGGAGTCAGACAGAGGCTACAACCTAGCACTTCTACTCACTAGCTGTGAGGTCATGGGATAAATTAGCCTGTATAAACCTGTTTTCTCCTCTCTAAAATAGGGTTAAGAATAGGATCTATTTCATAGCTCATGGTGAGGAATGATTAGGGAGATCCTGGTAAGGTGGTTAGGATAGTGCCTGACACACAATAGGAATTCAGTAACTGTTAACTGTATTAGCATTACAGTCATCCTCCCTTAACTGAAGGGAATATATATATATATATATATATATATATATATATATATATACTTTTTTCCTGTATATTTTTTCACTTAAAGAAAGCATTTTGTGACTATGGCATATCTGAGTTGCCAGCATCACTACTCCTGCTCTTTGGGCAGTTATTAAGCAAAATAAGGATTATTTGGACATAAATACTGTGATACCAGGACAACTGATTTGATAACCAAGATGACTACTAAGTGACTAATGGGCAGGTAGCATATACTGGACAAAGGGATGATTCATATCTCAACTGGTACGGATCAGGATGGCACAAGATTTTATCATGCTACTCAGAACAGTACACAATTTAAAACTTATGAATTATTTATATCTGAATTTTCCATTTAATATTTTCAAACTTTGGTTGACCGCAGGTAACTGAAACCATGGAAAATGAAACTGTGCATGAGGGGATATTTCTGTAGTCTTTTATATGATTATTATAAACATTTTAGTGCAGTTGCTTGGCACAAAATAGTGCTTGACAAATGATCACTTGTATGACAGGATGACAATGGCTATGACCATAACTATGACAATAGTGGTGATATTGTTATTGACGATGGAGCATGCTTTCTCTAGGCTATGCGTTGGCAGTTGGCATCAGAGGGTGGTGAGCTTTGAAAGGCTCTGGGGTCAGATAGTCCTAAGTTTGAATCCTGACACTGCTACCAAATAATTGGTGAGCAGCTTTCCTAGTTGTAAAATGTGGACAATAATTCTACTTCTCTTACTGTTGTGAGGACGGAATAAGATGATGCATGTGAAGTACCAAGCCTATTGTAAGCACCGATAGCTATTAGCCAATTAGCTAGTGATCCACTGTTTTGTTTGAGAACTTGACAGAGCTCTGGGAAGCAAAGTTTCAGGAGTCAAGGTGCCCTCACAGTCCTTTTTGAAAACCACAGGTCCATAAAAGGCTTACACACATACCATGTGGCTTTTCACACATTACTATTTCATGCACACAAAAAAGAAATAAAGTGTTCAGGCCCATATACAGAAACCCACCTGTTTGTGGAGAATTTCTATTGCACAGAACTTTCTGATTTAGAGCTTAAAGTGTTGTTGTTGTTTTTTTATTAGTGTCTTTCAGTTCAAGAAGAGGAGTTCAAAAAAAGTTATTATGAAAGCCCAATAGACTATAATTCAGGGCATATAGGTTTGGGTCATCATCAATTCCAAAGTATCTCAGTCAGTAGTTGGCATATGATGGTGCCCAATAAATATCCACTGAATAAAGCATCACATTATCAACTCAAAGTACTTTGGTAGCAGCAGTATATACACTAATAAAAGAGAAACATGCAAATTAACCATCATTCAACTACACCCACCAAACCAATCAGGAGGGAATATGCAAATTAGAAGGCCAAAGATGGCAGCTGCCCAGTTGCTCCAGGTGCAGAGTGGCTGAGCAGGGGCAGGATCCTGCTGTGAGAGGGAGGGCAGGGGGTGAAGAGATCTACAGGAGTGGCACTCAGGCTGCAGGGAAGACTAAGACTCTGACTCTGGAATCTGCAGCAAAGACAGCAGACTCTGGCCAGAGTCTGCAGCGAAGATGAAGACAAAGATGGCGGCAGACTCCAGTCTGAGTCTGCAGCAAAGATGGCAGACTCTGGCCTGAGGGAAGGTCTGGGTCCTGGGTGCCAGAGGAAAACCGGTGTTGGAAGCCAAGGGAAGGAAGGCCTATTGCACGAATCTCTTCGTGCAATGGGCCTCTAGTCTGTATATATATATATATATATATATATATATATATATATATATATATTAGGTCATGAATCAAAGACGCTTTTCTCTGCATTTAGGAAAGTCCTATCAGTTTGCAAACGGGCCAAATTTGAATATCAGCCATAAGGACTAGACACCCACATGTACACAAAGACTTCTCAAGTGGATACACAGACATTCACTCTCCAAATGCTTTGCCAACTTTGGGCCTCCTCTGCAAGATGTGGGCTCTGCATCTTTGGATAGAAATAGCAGTGTGTCTGTGATGCTTCTCAGAGCCATTGGAGATAAAACAATAAGGCTATCTAGGGTCCTTGTCGAAATTATGTGGATTTGGGGTGAAATTTCAATCCTCTCACCAGCTGACACAAGAATCCCTCTTAAGGAGAGAACTGGGACTGCCTTTAGGAAAAGAATTTGATAAGATGCTTGCCTTGACAGCATGGGTAGGTAGGAGCTAAGACAAGAACTTAACACTGGGTGTTGAAAATGAACAGAATTTTGGGGCTGTGAGGGAGCAAAGGGGAGAGGAGTAAATGGAGGAGACAGAGGGGATCTGGGGAAATGACCAAGGGCTCCTTAAGTCCAGGACTCATTACTTTACATTTATGCTGTTTGTGCCTATTAGAATCACCTGAGGGAGCTTTTAAAAACCCAAGATGCCCCTGGGGCCTCCCCCAGAGATTCTAATGTAATTATTCTTGGGTGGGGCCTGGCATCATCAATTCTTCTAAAAGCTCCCCAAGTGATTCTCAAGGAGCAGTTAAGGTTTAGAACCACTAATCTAGATGGAACACTCTCAGAAGGAAGTGTTTTCAGCCAGTGGTTGGGGACAAGAGAAGGAAGGCCTCCTCTGGGAATTTGGATATCTGGAAGGACACGGATTTGGGAGGAATCTTATCTTGATCTGCAGGGCAAGGGAGACCATGTGGACACCTGGATTATAGGGTTCTAACTAATGCCAATTGTCTGATTCCCCCCTCAGCTGTCTAGTTCTTCCTTCTTGCCCAAGCAGTTATGATTCCCAATTTATCTAACCTATTCTGTTTCACCCTGTAGCAAATATATCCTCTCTCTCCTTCCCATCGATCATTATTTGCCCTGGAACCCATTTCTTTGTGAACCTCTTTTTGACAGGTAAAAGCCAATGAATCTGATATATGAAAACTTTTCTCAGACAAAAAGAAAATGCACATTTTAACAAGGGTGTTCAAAGGATAAGGCCTTGTCACACAGGGATTATGACAAAGCACAGAGAACATGTTTTTTGGTGGAAGGGACCTGTAAAGGTTCTCAAAGCATACCATGTGGATTGATGGCTGCCCTTAAAGCTGATTATTGGAGCTCCACATCTGAGAAATATCTGGAACAGTTTGGCCCATTGTTCAGGTTAACTGGAGTTGGTACCCAGGAAAGGTCTAGGTATACCCCAGGCTCATGGAGCTCTTCTCATACCCAGCCTTTCAATGTCTTGGTCTCCACTCCTCCACAGCTCTTCAAATTATTTATCCCTCCAGCATTTTATGCAGCTCTGAATAAAATAAGCTTCACAGGACAAGCTACTCTGTTAAAAAGCTCACTCCATCACGGAACAGGCAGGAGTCAGCATTTTAATGGTAGTTTAGCCACAGCCAGAGAAGGCAAAGGCAGAGAATGGCAGACTGCAGGTGTCAATTCCCTGGTTTTTATAGGCCCAGGCCTGAGGGATGGATCATCCTGTCACTCCTCCTAAAGCTAAATGTGATAAATAAGTGGGATAACCATTAAGCAGGATAGAACCAAGGAGGAATAGTTCTTTTTCCCCTGTACCCCTCCCTTCCTGGGCTCTTGCCCTCCATACTGGGGCAATAACCTGAGATAAAGGGAGGCTTCAAAGAGCCTGAGGCTATCAGTGGGAGGTGGTCAAGCTCCCTTTTCCCAGGATAACTTATTCAGGGGCAGGAACTTGAATTAGGTAGACTGCAAACTCTCAATCAGAATGAAATCTGTTAATCTGATGAATAATTTCTTTACAGAACTCAGATTCCTTTCTTATTGTACACAGAACTATGGTGTTTTTAAAAATCTAGTGAACCAGTTAAAACTAGTAAGGAGTGTGCATATTTTCTAACATTATTGACCAAAATTTAAACTATATTTTAAGCCACTATAGCAGAACACAACTAAACATTTAATTTGGTTCAAGATCCTTTTAAGAGGCTGAGAGATGCTTGTTTGGGAACTCTCTTTTCTGCTTTAACCTTTTCCCATGCCCTTCCCCCAGTCTCTTTCCCTTGAGAAAATCCCAACTGACAAGTTCCTGCAAAGAACCACCACAGTCCTAAAACAGATTCCCGAAGAACTGCCTCACCAACAGAGGAACCCAAGCTCCATGGCAGGAGAAGCTCTTCCATTCCAGGGCACTTTCCCCTTTCCTCCCACCTCACCAAATTACTTGATTGGCCTAGCTCACTGGCATGACTAAATTGGGAGATTCTTCCAAGGTGTGTGGTTCTTTCCAACAGTGTTAAAAGAACAAAGAAGCAGACATTTCTGACAGCAAACTGACCTGGGGTTCCTTCTTTATTACCTTCACATCTTTGCATGATCAGATCTTCTCAATTAGATAATTTTATCCTTTGGTATTTGCACCCACCTCTTGGGAGTAGACTGAGCTGAGAAGTAGAAGGTGGTAGTGAAGCAGGCACTGGGGAAACCAGCATCATCTATTCTCTAAGAGGCAGCAGAAAGACCATTGTACTCTACAAAGCTTGGTTCCCTGTCCTGTCTCTATTTGAAGTTGGACTTGCCCTGGTCCTTATACTCCTAAAGGACCCTGATTTGCTGGGCTTCATTATATACTTGGATGGACATCTCAGTCTCCTGACCTGGTCCTGGTTCTGGCTCTAAGACCCAGTACTGGGACTGCCGAGTGTGTGTGTGTGTGTGTGTGTGTGTGTGTGTGTGTGTGTGTGTTTCCCTCTTGTTCCTCCTGGCCAGGACCCACACCAAGCTCCCCACCCCGCTTGTCCCAGGGGAGCCAGCAGGAGCCAGGAATGACGCAGCTCTCAGGGCAGGAGATTGATGGCAGGCCCTCTGCTTTCCTTCCCCTCCCTTTCTACTGTCTGGCTTCTTCCAGCTCTGGGATTTGGAGAGGAGGGAGGAAGCAGAGAGGGAAAATGCTTAGCTGTTCCATTCACATTCTTCTTGTTTCAAGGGCTTTTGCTAGTCCTCAACAGAAAGGACTCAGCTGAGAAGATGCTGGCCTCCCTGTTAGAGTGGATAGGTTATCAGAACCCAGACACCTCCTTATTACCTCCTACCTGGCTGGCC
Organism: Vespertilio murinus; assembly: GCA_963924515.1. Classification (NCBI taxonomy): domain Eukaryota; kingdom Metazoa; phylum Chordata; class Mammalia; order Chiroptera; family Vespertilionidae; genus Vespertilio; species Vespertilio murinus. Next base: position 56,560,261 of record OZ004710.1, on the reverse strand, counting down.
CAGTGCTGATCTTGACCTGAAGTTCCTTTTTTCTCAAGCAGAACTCTCTTGGGCAGTTTGCTTCAAACCCATCTGGCACCATAATCTGCTGGCATCTGGGAGGGTCCTATGAGCTCATTTGGTAGCCTTGGGCCTATGCCCTCAGGAAGTGAGGGAAGGGACACTTTAAGAACAGCCAGAAGGAGCTACTTGATCCCAAGGACCAATCTGTCCTTCTTCCCCGAAAACCACATGGGTTCCTACCTGTTCCTGGCCTTGCCACAGCCCCTACTGTACAGCCCAGGAGGACAGGGTGAGTTACTGGTGGGGGTCTGGACACAGCAGGATGTTGATATGGTAAAGCACTCCAGCAGAGAGACCCTGCCACTGTTGTCCTCCATGCCCACCCCACATATATGTTTCTTAGCAGTGAAAAGTATCTATAGGAGACCTCCATCTAAATGGGCAGGCAGGGATGGAGAGTGAGCTGGTAAGCTCTGGACAAGCCCTATAGGTTCAGGAGATATGTTCTTACTATAACAGTAGGGGCAACTGGAATGGCAGAGCACAGAAAACTGGGGACACAGCAGTCAGAGTCATGATTCAGATAAATAATTGGCATCAAACTACCAGGAAAGGAACAGGTATCCAAGATGTGATAGCTTAGCCAAACAGGTGGGCAGAACACAGGGGCTGAAAATGCAGATCTGAGAGAACACAGAAATTGGGGAATCTTCATGAGGTGGGCTCCAGGCTCCAAGAGAACTTCCTCACTCGATGCATTGTCCTTGTGTTCAGAAGTTGACTGGCAAGAATAACAAACCTGGGCCCAGAGGTTAAGTGTCAACCTATGAAACAAGAGGTTCGATTCCCAGTCAGGGCACATGCCCAGGTTGCAGGCTCAATCCCAGTGTGGGGCATGCAGGAGGCAGTCAATCAATGATTCTCTCTCATCATTGATGTTTCTATCTCTCTCTTCCTCTCCACTCCTCTCTGAAATCAGGAAAAAAAATTATATATATATATATATATATATATATATATATATATATATATATATATATAAAAGAATAATAAACCCAGGACTAGGGGCTATGGAGGGAGGGAGAGACTCAGGAGCTTAGGGATGGGTCACGGCAGAGCATGAGAGCCAAGGCTAGTGACAACTGATAGCTAGTGGCAGACAGAGCTACTTTCTATTCAGTGCCTTTGTGTAAAAGCTTAGGAAAACCTACTTTATCTGGGGGAACACAACCCCATGAACAGTATAACTTCGTCAGATGAAAAATGTATCCTTTCATCCTGCAGGATACCTGGTCTGAGGAGCAGAACATGGGCCATATTTCTGCCCCTACTTACCTCCTTGGCCAACCACCTTTATGCAATTCACAAACTGCACAACTGTACGTGGCAGCCCTGAGTGCAGCAAATAACTCTTCTCCTCCTACATATTGACTCAGGAGACTGAGCTGCTAAAACTCTTGCCTGCATCCCATCTTCATTGTTTTAGAAGCAAGGAGAGGGCTCAGTCTCTGGACCGAGACAACAGCAAACCAGGCTAGGCACCAGACTAGCAGGAAGCTACATTCTGAGGTCAAGATGGAGATGCCTCTTCCTTTGTGAAGAAGTTATTTTCCAGGTCCTTCTGTCCATCAAGAACTTTAAAACTTTTGGGTTTTACTGTGTTTTATTCTGTCACAAAAGTAACACTAATGTCTTTTGCATCCCCCAAGCTCTGCCGTTGACTCCCTCAAGAGTCCCCCACTTAACCATCCACTTAACCTATCTTGCCCAATTGTATTGGTACTGCTATTCAAGCAAACTCTTTAAGGACCCTGTTCTCTCATGCTCTGCTTTAAGGTGGAAACTAGGCTGCATTATTGTGACTACAATCCTCAGTTTCCCTACCTATACTTTGGGGGAAGAACAGGTTCCTTCCTGTTCTGAGTTTCTGTAACTGAAAATCCTTTACTACTCCTGCCCTAAGGTTAGCTCCCTGGCTCCACCCCTCCAGCAACCTAATAGGGTATTATGTGGCCCTGGAAGCTCAGATAGGTAAAAACATGGGCCCAGAGCAAAATATAATGACTCTTCTGCTCAGTGTTGAATGTAGGAGTTGGACAAGGTGCAACACTGGTCAAAAGTCTCAGAACAGGAAGATGGCCAAGCCTGTAGTCACCCAGCAGCTACCTACTAACAAGAACTTCACTGACATTATCTTCATTTCAGAGTGGCCTTTCCAGGAAGCCTTTTCTGACAAAGGAGAGGGAGGGGGAGCAGGCTGGAGAACTTGGCCTGACTCCAGAGCATAGCCACCTTGCTGGATAAAACAGGAGGGAAGAGGAACAAGCCTTTTCTAAGACTGAGTTTCTGTCAGTGTCACCTTCAAAGGTGTTTGAGAGAAAAAGAATGCTCAGCTCACAGGTTTTTGCTTGCCAGCATAATGTGTGTTATAATATATTTAAAAGGACTGGATTAGGATTCAGGGGCTCCATCTGGATTAATTAGTTGGGTGGTCTTAGGTCCTCGAAGAGTCTTGGTTTCCTTATGAGTAAAATTAGGAAGGAACTTAAGAAAAAATAGGAAGGAACTTGAACTAGTAAATAATCTCATATTCTATCCTAGTCTTGTCTGTCTGATTTCTCAGCTGCATTAATTTGTTATGCTACATGCATTGGGCCTTGTTCACATCTGGCCTTGTTCACAGCCTGATTTCTATTTTTTAAATCCTCACCGAGGATATGTTTTTTATTGATTTTGAGAAAAAGAGGAGAGAGAGAGAGAGAGAGAGAGAGAGAGAGAGAGAGAGAGAGAGAGAGAGAGAGATTGGCTATCACCTATATGCATCCCAACATCCAGGGATCAAACCCACAACATAGGTATGTGCCCTGACTGGGAATTGAACCTGCAACCTTTTTGGTGTACAGGGCAATGTTCCAACTAACTGAGCCACACATCCGGGGCCACACCCTGACTTTTTTTAGTCCCAGACTACATTATTTTGGAACATAGCCATCAAACATGACTTTGAAGGAAAAAGAATTTTCAAGCGGCTGAAGTCCAAGAGACCCAGGAGATGAAGTGAGAGCTCATCAAGGTTCATTTTGGCCAGTTCTTTTCTGATCAACTAGCTCCCCTCCCATTAGGCCCCAGACACCATCCTTCTTCTTCTTCTTCTTCTTCTTCTTCTTCTTCTTCTTCTTCTTCTTCTTCTTCTTCTTCTTCTTCTTCTCCTCTCCCTCTCTCTCTCCCTCCCTCCCTCCCTTCTTCCCTCTCTCCCACTCTTTTTCTCCTCCTTCTCTCTAGCTTGCTCTATTCTCTTGGAAGAATTTATCTTTTATTGTGATTAATGCAGACACCAGGCATGCTGGCCAAAGGAAAATGCAAATTAAATCTCTGTCCCTTTCCCTTGTGTACTAGGAGGGTTAGTCAAAAAGCCCTTCTGTCTTTTGAGGAGGGATGAGGCCTTGGTAGGGGTCAAGCTGGGCAGGTCTAGCAAAGCATTAGCAGAGACAAATGATCCCTATAAATTACAGCTTGTCACATGGTTTGAGTGGAGATGGCTGGACCATACCCTAATGGGTCTGTTTGTTGAGTTCTAAACTGACCCTCAGGCCCTGTCAGCAGTGAGATAGATGGTACCTTCATAATCTAGGCAAGAACATCTGGAGGGCCCCAGCACAGGGTCAGAGCCTGCCCTTCATTCTCATCAGCAAAGGCTCAAATGGCCAACAGAACACAAATAGATAGGGTTGGATAACTGAATCACAGATCCTTTGTTTTGACTTCTTTCACCAAACCTTGGACCACCAAGCCATTAAAAGTCACTTTTTAGAGAGCTTTTCTGACCTTCAAGCAGATGTGCAGTTTGATGAGATTTTGTAAGTAGATCTAGATAGCACAAAGCCAACCCAAATGAACTGATGGTAGTTTCAGCAAGTTCTATTTCTCTGCTTCATCCAGTCATGGAGAACTCACAAGCATCCCCATAACCCTAGAGCATCTGAGTAACTCAAAGCTCTTCATATATCCCTAACTGTGAACTGTGTTATATTACAAACTAAGAAGCCTCTATGTAACAACTTTCCTATCAGTTACCCCAGGTAATATCCTGAGTGAGCAACTGCTCAGCTCTGCCATTTTACCTGTCAACAGACCAACAATGCTCAACCACACAGCAACCTATCTGTTGCCTCCTCTTCATCATGAGTCTTCCACATGCCCTTAGGTTCTGTAACTCATCTTTGGAACAAACTTTGGCTGATACAGAAAGCCATATGTCCATTTCTCCATAAGTCTGCTCACATTAAGAATTTATTTTATACCTTATGTTATTTTGTGAATATTTTTCAGCTGTTAAAGTATAGTTAAAAACAACAATAATCACTTTTATTTCCATCACCTAGAATTAACATTTATTGATGTTTTGCCATTTTTTTCTTTATCTATTTCTGTTTGTATATTTTTATGCATTTTTTACTGTGGTAAAATATCACAACATGAATGTTACCATTCTAACCATTTTAAGTGTACAGCCCAATGGCATTAAATACATTCACATTGTTATGTAACCATCAACACAATCCATCTTTATAACTTTTCATCATCCCAAGCAGAAACTCTGTACTCATTAAACAACTCCTTATCCTCCACAGACCCTATTTACACTGAGTGGCCAGATTATTATGATCTCTGAATGCATAATAATCTGGCCACTCAGTGTATATCTTATCTTATATAATAAAAGGCTAATATGCAAATTGTTCCCTTGATCAGGAGTTCGACCAGCAGGCAGGCTGGCCAACTGCCCATGTCCCCTCCCCCTGGCCAGGCTGGCTGGACTCCACCCATGCATGAATTCATGCACCAGGCCTCTAACACACACACACATATACATACTGAGTGGCCAGATTATTATGTGTTCAGAGATCATAATAATCTGGCCACTCAGTGTATGTCCTTTAAGTGATGTATCATTTTTAAAAAAATATATTTTATTGATATTTTACAGAGAGGAAGAGAGATAGAGAGCTAGAAACGTCGATGAGAGAGAAACATCGACCAGCTGCCTCCTGCACACCCCCCACTGGGGAATGTGCCCGCAACCAATGTACATGCCCTTGACTGGAATCGAACCCGAGACCTTTCAGTCTGCAGACCGATGCTCTACCACTGAGCCAAACCGGTTTCGGCGTGATGTATCATTTTAAAGTTTCAAATATCATCACAGTTCACCCCTAAATACATCATCTCCTAAAAATTAAAACATTCCCATAAACCACAATGCCATTCTCACACTGAAAACAATTAACAATCTACCAAACAGTTCTCAGGATCTTCTTAAATAAACAAAGGTTTCTACATGTAAAATAAGAATAAATCATGCTTAATCATTTCAACTATGAAGTGCTATATAATTTGAGACAGTAATAATCTTATTAGATGATCCTGAAATTTTGCTTCAGCTCTAAAGTTCAATTAATGTTTATTATTTTCCAAATGATTTCACCTCCAGGTCAGTTTATATGCTAGAGGCTGCTCTTAAACCCCCCTCCCCCCCAGCTCCCTAAGGCAGACTTGTCTGGGTGGGAGCCTTAATTCCAGCCCAGACTTTTCTAACCACACATCTGATCAGTAACAAACAAATATATCAGAGAAATCCATGCAAATCCCATAACTAGCATCACAAAGGAGTAAAAAGGAGATATAGTAGGTTCTTGAGATATAATACATGAAAAGAGCCTTAAGTACCTGGACACAGCCAAGGGGACCTTTATTAGCTGTAGAGGACTGAAGCAGCCAATGTGACCATTGGTGTGGTGAGCCACATGTGCCAAAAAAAAGTAGGGTGCAAAGGGTCCTCCCTCCCCATTTCTAGCAGCACTGTCTCCACCCATCCCCCAACTAGGTCCTCAGTCTGATGGCTCAAACATTTGAACTCCTAAATCTCTGGATTTGTCTCTGCCTCCAGATATTGGCACACAGTCACCAATCACTTGAATTTTTAACTGCTTTCCCCCCAGCCTTCTTAACAATCAATTTTTGTACAATTGCATGGCTCGGCTTTGCAGTCTAACACAAACACTGAGTCAAACATTTTCTTGTTCTTTATTTATACCATGTCTTATTTCAGAAAGGATTTAAAACGAGGAGACAAACATTTAGTAAACACCCCAGACCAGATGCTCAAATCTGTGCTAGGTGTTGTGGAAAATGCAAGAGAGAACACATGTTTTGTTTTGTGTGGTTTCTTTACCCTCAGTTGAGTTTACAATTCACTTGGGGAGACAAGACACTTTTAGGAGGCAACTAAACCACAAAAGCGTGGGCCTGAGAACTGAGAGCCTAGATACCTGAGTTCTTATTCCCAGCTCAGCCACTAGTCAGCTATGTGATCTTGGAAAAGTCAACTCACCTCTCTGGGAATCAGTTTCCTTACAGGAAAAACAAAGGGGCCATGAATATGTTTGTCTGAGCACAGAAACAGAGCAGAGAGACTGTTAATATTGGTTTTCTGATGGAATGGGATAAGAAGTGCTTGGGAGGGAGATATATTTTTTTCTTTAAGCGTCTGTATTTTTGACTTGTGATAATGAGCATGTATTATTTTGGTGGTTAAAAAAATCTATAATTTATAACTGGGGATAGATGGAACTAGCTAAATTCTGGTTTAGTTCTAACCATGGTCTGAGATTATCTATAACTCAGATAATAGTGAGCCTTTGGAACTGAGAGAAAAGAAAACACAAGGGCTCTGATATTCAGGGAAGGCTTCCTGGAGGAGATGAGACTCCAAGCAGGTCTTGAAGGCCTGGCATGCTATGGATTAGAAGAGACAAAATGAAGGCATCTTGTAATGAGGTGAAGATGGGCAATAAACTAGCTGGTAGGAGGTGGAGGGCAAAGAGAAGAATAATTCTTTCTTGACCCAGATGCATTCCAGGCTAGGAAGGGAGTCTGAGGGGTGGAATTGCTCAGCTCAGTCCCCTCCCTAGGAAGCAGCTCCCCAGCCCACCTGCCATCGCAGCAGCTGCAGAAGCTGAGCAGCAGAAAGTCTAGAGGCCCCAGCCTGGTGCTCTTGGATCACAGAGTAAGCATAGCACTTGGGGATTAGCTAATCAATCTCATAAATTCATCTCCCTTTTACTAGGATCTGTCAGGAAGCTGATTAAATGCTGTGCGAGTGGGATTTGGCTCAGATGCTAGCTGGGAGCTAGGGGATGAAGATTTTCAATGTTCAGCTCATGCATAAAATTCATAGTTTATCATTACCCAGACTGGCTTCTCTAGAACTATCCAGACTGGAATATTTCTATATGACAGCTGTATTCTGGGTGAGCGGGTGGCATGGCCTCTTTTTCCACAGTTCTCTCTGCAGTAGATGCTGCTCCCATAACTACCACAGCCCAGCTCTGTCTGCACAATCACCATATTAGGATGCCAACAACCCTGGGGCACGGCCAGCATCCTATACCTCTAGTATCCTCAGGCAGTATTGGAATATATTTAAAGAGTGATATATATGCCATCGCTACCACCCCCTGCCCCAGTCCCTGGCTAGATGCCCTCTGGCTGTCCTTCTAGCATGGATGTTCCACCCATTCCTGTTCTTTCTTGAGGTCACAAATGCCCCCAAGTCAGCTAGGCCTGGACTCCTAACTCCTACTCTATCCCAAACCCTCAGTCAGCATGTGAAGTGATACCAGCTAACTGGAAGATGGGAAAGGGTTGGTACAGGGGATTGAGCCCAGACCACAACCTTCTTCAGCTTTTACCTCTCTGCCTCCCTTTCTCCTATCTGCTCACAAAGAGAATGCTTAGTATCACTTCTGGCATATCACATAATTTAGGAGCTTCTGACCTTGGTTTCCTAATTTGTCAAGTCTCTTCCATCTCCAAAATCCCCCTTGCCATGAATATGCATACAAGTCCAGCAGTCACAATGGCATTGGAAACCCCATGTCCATTCCTACTGTCTTCCTCAGTGACTAAGTAGCTTCCAAAGAAAAATGATACCGGACCAGCAGCTATCAGGTTAAAAAGCATTCATTGATTGCCAACACCTGTGCTCATCCAGAGGCCTCAAAGTGGCCCTGGTGATTGAACCAGGAAGGTATCAAACATGACTAAGCATTTATGATGTGCTTGTAACAAAACTTGGAGCTAAGGTGTTTGAATGGTTTAAAGCAGACACAGTGTGTCCTCAGGTGTTAACATTCTGGTGAAAAAATGATAAAATCTCAGATAATAAAAATCCAATCTTCTGATCCATCAGTTGATCAGATACATTTCTTCTTCACACAGCTGTTTAGAGAAAGAGGCAAAGCATAATTAAATAAGTCTTCATGAGGGAATTATTCTAGCAACTATTTTTCAGGAGATAATCTGGGTTCTATACACATTTTCACCTATACTTTCTCCATCTTATAACACCACTCCATTTTACAGATGAGGAAATCAAAGCTCAAAAATGCTGAGCCACTGCCCAAAGTCACACTGCTGTGTGTGGCTGCACTGGAAGTGGAACCAGCATACTATGATTTATAGAATTTAACATTCGGACTGCAGCCTGCCATCTTCCAGTGATCCTAAACATTGGGGCTGATATTGAGAAAGTGAGGCCTTTTGTCATCAAACACAGAATCCATTTCATAGGGCCTTACATTCTAAAGCAAGAAAGAGGCCTCCTATTTTAGAGAAAATTTCAACAATGAATCAAAATGAAAAGAGGAGCCGTTAAACTGTTATTACCTGCCCATTCCCCAATATTCTGGTCAATAGAGGTTTCACTCCATCGATGAACCATTCTCATTAGGCATTTGGAAACAATGGCTGAGCTAAAGTGTCATTGGCTGAGAGATTCTTTTCCAACCAATGATCACAGTCCCCTTTGGATGTTGTTGATGAAATAGCATCTCAGGCTAAGGTTGGGGAAGAAGAAAAAGAAACCGCAAGGGGGTGGGGGGAAACAACATTGCTAACCACAGTCCCTCTTCTATAGGGCAGAACAGGCACTTACAAGGAGCTCAGGGAGAAAAAGAGCTGGGACTAAAGAGTCTTCACAGGTCAAGGAAAGACCCACTGCCATGCAGACAGCAGACAAAGAGCATCATCCCTCTCACACACTGTGTGTGTTATCCATGAATGTGTAATGCGTCTGTGTACCAGGAAAGAAAATGTTCCTCTCTGAGAGCACATATGCATATAAATATATATTCAGACACATTTGGTATCATTACTCTAAATTCAGAACAAGTCCTACTGTTGGTAGAGTTGGGCCTGCTAGTTCTCTAAAATAAGATTCTGGAATATATACCCATTCTCTTTGGGGAGACTCCCATACAAGGCCTTTATTTAGTCAACTTGCCCTCCAGAGGCTGCTGAGCAGAAAGCCTTCATCGGCACCCCTGCTCTCCTACCCCATTAATGGCAATTGAACCTGTTGGAGCATTCATAGGTCCTTTTGCTTTTTTCCTTTTCTTTAATTCCTGCTGTTTGATTTTCTGCAGTCTCATCTCCTCTGGCACAGAGTAGGCACTTTATAAGTGTTGCTCATTAGTGGCAGTGGTGCCAAAGGATGGCTGGGGAGAAACCACTATTCCTTGTTAATCTCTAACAAGCATCTGCTCACCCCACCCCCGCAAGGTGCTCCCAAGAATATACAGCCTAAGTACAAACCATGTGCAAAGACAGCTTCAAGACAAATCTCCCCAATCCCTCAAAGATATTGTTGCCCCTATGTTGTAATTATGACAATTCTGGAGGCTACCCTTTCCATGTCTGTTTGCATTTTGCATTCTGAGTTTGCCCTCCTTATAGTTCCTCCATTCCTTCATGTCTCTCAGACTCCTCTCTTCTTTGATTTTCTTTTCCATTTCCTTTACTCTTTTTCTCAATCATCCTTCTTTATCCTCTTTTGACCTCTCAAATCTACATATTCTTCACCCTGCCTTTCTCTCTGCAGATCAAACCTCAATTCTGGAATCTTCTCAATTCCTAACTCCTCATCTCTAACCCCAAGGATTTCAAGCTTTTCCCTCTCTGCAGAGATTATAGATAAAGGAAAGGGTGATTTTACCCTAAGCTGCAAAGCCAGGGCAAGCTGTGGCAAGCCCATATCCCCACCTCCCACGACAGGGACTGGACAGAAGTTTCCCTTGGTAATGAGAGAGTATCTGCATCTGGGAGGATGACTGCTCTCACACCTTAGCATTTTGAATAGGTTCTCCAATACTCACATCTGCTTCCCTGTTTCTTGATCTCAGAATCTCAGATATGTGTTCAAAAGGAAAGTAGCCATTTGGTAGTAAAGTGTGTGTGTGTGTGTGTGTGTGTGTGTGTGTGTGTGTGTGTGTGTGTTAGGGTGAGGATAGGAGAATGTCATTATACAAATTAGAAATATCTACTCCTGCTACTCCTGGCTCAGCTACATGGAGATGCAGTAGAAACTGTACTGCAAAATCAAGTTTGTGGGGTCCAAGAATTTGTATATTATCTGGACCCAAAGCCTTCTACATTTGTAGCCAACCTCTGGCCCCACTGTCTACCCCAATCACACGCCAAAATTATGCTCTGGGCCAATGAACTGTGGATAAGATAGCAAAATGGTAGATTTGGAACTATCTGGGTTATGGTGCCAACACTTCCACTTATTAATGCTGTGGCTCGTGGGCAAGTTTCTTCACTTCTCTGACCCTCATGTTTCTTCTTATGTAAAGTGGAGATTATTAGAGTGCTCAACCCCTGTAAATCTACATAAAGCCCTCAGAAAAAGAAGACAGCCAAGTCCTGTGCTGAGAGAGACCTGTCTCATTTGGGCTGGATGTCTTGAGTCAGAGCTGAGTATATAAGTAATAACCATGTGCAAACCTACTGTTTATTGGTGCTTTACCTACATGAGCTCACAATTCCTCACAACAACCCTGTGAGCTAGGGACTATTTATCTCCATTTTGCAAAGGAGGAAATGGAAGCACTGAGAAATAAAGCTATTTGCCCTAGGTCACAAAATTATCAAGTGGTACAGTCAAGATGGAAACACAAAAATGGGAGGAGGAGGCGCCAGTAGGCAGTTGCTAGCCCACAGCACTGTTTTGCCCAGAATTAGCTGGGCCGCCTACCCGAGGCCTCAGACCCATCAGGTCCAACAGAACCCACAGCTTTTCTATACTGTTAGCCAAACTCACCACTCTGCAAACAGCGGCTTGGAGCTGACAAGGCAGCAGTGGCCTGTGGGAGGCAGCCAAGGGCTGGGTCAGCAGAAATGACAAACCCTCCTGTTTTAGCCCCTTGTGTGAAGCTAAAATTAACAACTTTCCCAACTGCAACAAAGGCAGTTGCTGAACCTGCATTCCCCTCTCTTGCCTCTGCTGCCACTGGATTCCCAGGGCTTCACCTCAGTTCCCTCCCCTCTCCCTGGTCCCACCCAAAGGGCTGGGCTTTGTGGGGAAAGGCAGGAAAGGCTATCTCTGCACAAATTTGGGACGGGGTCAGAGGAAGGTCCCAGGACATTCAGCAACTCCAGATGTGGGTCAAATACCTCTAGGCTATCATCCACCAAACTTTAGGTTCCTCTCTTTGCAATATCTTTGGCTACCACTGAATCCAGTAACTATGCTAATCCTGGTTATCCAGGGTATTTCAGGTTTCTTCTTTATTATGGTCTTTTTACCACCTATCATCAATCCTTATCCATTTGTGATAAACAGCCTGTAAATTGGCCCCAATAGCCCTACCCAGTTTGGCTCAGTGGATAGAGCATCGGCCTGCAGACTGAAGGGTCCCAGGTTTGATTCCAGTCAAGGGCACATGCCCAGTTTGTAGGTTCAATCCCCAGTAAGGGGCATGCAGGTGGCAGCCAATCAGTGATTCCTCTCTTCATTGATATTTCTCTTTCTCTCCTTCTTGCTTCCTCTCTGAGATCAATAAAAATATATTTAAATAAATAAATAAATGAAATGGCCCAAATAATCTCCACCTCCTGATAGTCACACATTTGTGTCTGCCCTACCCCTGAGCTTGATTGGACCTAGTGGCTCATTTCTTATGAATAAAATATGGCAGAAGTAATGGAAAATAACTTTCAAGATTATGTTATAAAAAGACCATGGCTTCTGCCTTGGGCTGATCTGTCTTTGGTTACATGGGCATGCACTCTTTCTAACTCTCTCATCAATCATATTGGAGTAAGCAAGCTGTCATGTTTTGAACAGTCTAAAGGAGAGGACCACATGGCATGGAAAGAAACTGAAACTCTTGAAGCCTGCCAACAACTATATGAGTGAGTTGGTGGCAAATCCTTCAGCCACAGTTAAATCTTCAGATACTACAGCCCTGACACAGAGCTTAACCACAACCTCATGAGCAACCTTGAGTCAGAACCACCCAACTAAGATGCACCCTGACTCCTTATCCACAGAAACTGTAAAATGAGAAATGTTTGTTGTTTTAAATGGTTAACTTTTGGGGTAATCTATTACAGAGCAATAGAAAACTAATATACCATCCTATGTTCCATTCCCTCAAAGCTCTGCTTTATACCAAGTGACAATGACCAATAACCTAATGTTCAAAAAATATTTTAAGCCAGATAAGAAGATACCTTAATTCATTTAAAAATGCTTGAGTCTCTGAATTGCCACTAAAGAACAGTGGGGATTTTAGCTTTCAGTAGAAGGCCAATGGAAAATTATTAGGGAATGTGTACTTATTTTGCATACATGGGTACTGAGCCCTGGCAGTTTTCATAGCTAATAAAATTGTGACCAGAATAACTCAAGGTTCATGGCAGTATCCATACTGTACCCCCTCATACCAGTTTTCTCCTTGGATAATGGTAACTCAAGTTTACTGAGTACTAACTAAATATCAGACACTGTTCTAAACACTTTGCAATGATTAACTCATTTAATATTCCCATTCTACATTGGATGAAACTGAGACATAGAGGAATTAAGTAACTTGTCCAAGTTCACAATCAGTGAATGGTCGAACTAGGATTTGAGTCCATGGTCATAACCATGTTCCCTAAGGGATCCCACATGTACTAAGCAGGAGAAAGAATTCTGGTTACCAAAAGTTGTCAGGCCCTTTTCTTTGTTTCCTCCTGTCTTCATTTCCTTGCTCAAAAATTGACAGCAGCTTCCCATTTCCTACTAGATCAAGTCCAAAGCACTCTTCATGATTCTAACCATAATTTGGGATCCCACCTACATATCTCTATTCTCCACCATGTACCTTCCACTTCTAACTACAATAAACTCCTAATTTCCCCCACCCATAGTTATCTTCCTGACTTTGTCTTACCTGGAAAGCCTCAGTGTCTCTAATCGGAAACCACTGGCATGGAAAGAAACTGAAACTCTTGAAGCCTGCCAACAACCACATGAATGAGTTGGTGGCAGATCATTCAGCCACAGTTAAATCTTCAGATACTACAGCCCTGACACAGAGCTTGACCACAACCTCATGAGTGACATATAAAGAATTTTATAATCAGGTCATCTGAACAAATCCTGAAGACTCTTCCTTTTACAGCAGTCATCTCAGATTCCGAGGAGAAGACTATGACTCCTCTATTCAAATGGAAGTGCATCTCTCAGTTTTGCCAGAATGGGACCAATGCCACAAAGGTAGTGAGTGATCAAAGCTCTATTCCAAGCACTTAACTCAGATAAACCCCATCTCCTCCTGAAAGCCTTCTTAGTTTCTTCTGCCTGTGTGATTTCTCTATCAGATGCAGAAATGTAGACTGTCCTCAGGCCATTCAATACTCAGCTCAAATGTCACCTCTGAAGAGAAGCCATTCATTACTGCCCCAGCTGAAGTAGCTCTTGGCTACTCTCCATCCTAGCCCCTTGTTTCTCTCCTTCCTGGCATTTCTCAGGAGAAGTAGTGATGGTTTACTTATTTGCCTTTTAAACATATGTTCACATTAAAATGGATGTTCCACAAGAGCAGATATTTTGTCTGTCTTGTTCACCATTGTTTCCTCAGTGCCTATAACAGGGCTATGCACATAAGAAGTATTCATTGAACATTTGTTGGGCAAGGCCTGTGTCATAATCTTCATTTTTCCATGATGTCTAGCATAGCACTAGATGCAAGTAAATCTCGAGATCATACTTGTAAAATTGTTGGGACATTTGTCCATGCCTCAGTTTTCTCATCCATTTAATCACACTACTCTGCCTTACTGGGCTGCCAAGGATGGGGAGATGTGGGTGGGCCTTTGCTTTTTTATTGCATGATGTTCTAGTCTTGAATTTTCCAAAGGGGTGATCAGGGGGAGGGAAGATGGGAGTGTATTTTGGGGGGAGTCTGCAGTTTCTGTGTAGTGGAGAGCATCTTTGCAGGAAAGCAGGTATAGTGAAGTTAAAAGGAAAGATGGAAGGGGCTATCTTGAAAGGCAAAAGCTGAAGCCCACATATATGACAGAAAAGGAAATCTTGGTCCTAGAGCAAGAAGGGGTATTCTATATCCAAATATTTGAGGCTTCAAAAAAATTCTGGCAATCTCTGTATGAGTAGGAAAATGTATTTTTACTGCAGGTCCTGGTGACCTAGTGTGGGGAAAAGAGAAAGGGAGAGAGGGAGAGAGAGAGAGGAAGGGGGGAGGAGAGAGGAAGGGGGAGGGAAAGGGGGCAAGGGAGGGAGGGAGGGAGAGGAGGGGATGGGAGAGGATAGGGAGAGAGAGAGAGAGAGAGAGAGAGAGAGAGAGAGAGAGAGAGAGCACTCAAGCACATACTAGTGAGTGCAAGCCTAGGGTCTTCACATCTAAAAATAGAAAGAATTTAGTGAGTGGGGGAAAAGTCCATTTCCTAACCTTAATGAAGTTAGGCAGCGGAATAAACTGCCTAGCTGGCGAGAGGAGGTTGAGTCACTAGCATTAGAAGCATTTAAACTATGTGAGATCAGCTCTTAGAGAGGAAACCCTTCAGGGTAGCAAACAGTAGGGGAGGAGGTAGGGAGTTAAATTGATCTACTTAAAAGCCTTTGCAGAAACCATCCTCAGAGGTGACCACATGTGTGTGCACTAACACATACATACTTACAACCTTGCACTATTCATGGAGATATATTCATGCTATAATATTCATGCTCTATCTGGTCTGGTTCACTAATGATGAAAGGGCTATGACACTACAGGGATTTTATCCCTTCTCCCTACTGACAAGTCACTTCTGTAATCATGATTCGCACCTGCAAAAGTCTAGGTGTCCCCTAGACGTCCTGGGTCAGGAAAGATTCAACACCTTGCAGATTTACCTACACACACACACAGGCATATACATACAGTAGTCCCCTTATCTAGAGGAGATATATTCTATGACACCACCCATCCCCCAGTGGATTCCTCAAACCATGGATATACCAAACCTTATGGGGTTTTTTCTATATGTGCATACTTATGATAAAGTTTAACTTATAAATTAGATACAGTAAGAGATTAACAACAATAACTAGTAATAAAATAGAACAATTATAACAATATACTGTAATAAAAGTTATTTGAATGTGGTCTTTTTCTCTCAAAATATCTTATTGTACTGGGATGATTCATGACCTGGGTGGGCCAGAGCAGGATGGTGTGAGATTTTTTTATGCTATCCAAAATAGCGTGCAACTTAAAAGTTATGATCATGGGTAACTGAAACTATGGAAAGCAAAATCATGGATAAGAAGAGACTACTGTTTATATACACATATAGTATGTAGTCTTCATATTTTTTCTACACACATATTCTCTCTCTCTCTCTCTCTCTCCCTCTCTCTCTCTCTCTCTCTCTCTCTCCCTTTCCCTTCCTCCATCCCTCCTTCCATCCCTCCCTCCCCCTATCCAACTTCAGCCACTTTCAAGGAATACCATCTGGACTCCTTCACTCTTATGTTGCTGATTCCCACAGGGCACCCTGCCTTTCTGACCCTCAACTCCTCTTAGTTTCTGTTGACAAAAGATAGGAGTTTTCTCTGCCTCCACAGTTCTCTTTGGCATCTCCTCAAGGCCCAGTGCTGGCAATGTAAGTGCCCATTTCTGCTCTGAGGGTGCAAAGAAAATACAGACTTGCCCCCGGTCCTGCAGAAGAGGCCATGTTCTTTCTTTTCTTTTCTTTTTTTTTTTTTTTTTTTACCTTTCCCCCCACTCCATCCTCTTATTCCTCCCTTTGACAGCAGAAAACTCAACAGCTTCCTCATTTCCACTGAAGAAAAGAGGAAAGAAGACCATATGAAATGGATCAACTAGTAGTCTGAGAAAAAATTGAAACTGCACCAGAGGCCCATGGCAGGAATAAAGAACAGCAGGCAGGGAATGAAAGGCCCTAGCTGAGAAGCCAATGACCAGACCTGCAGGGTGTTGGACCACTGCTCTGTTTTGCTCACTGTTGGCTCAGAGTTGGCCAGTGGAAAAATTGTGAGGTGGGGGAAATTGGTCTTCACCATGCCCTGTCTTGTTTTCATCCCCATTTTGAGGTCCCCTCTCAAGACTCCCAGTGCTTTCTCGCTGATCCAAGGGTCTTGTACACAAAATTCACCCTTCCTTATCTCATTTCTGCAGAATCTTGAGTACATGAAGTCATTTGTGCACCCAGGTTTGAAATGGTCGGTTATGGTTGACATAGCATTATGTCATGTTCTCCAAAGCTGTTGTGTGGATGTTAATATGACTGCATTTGAGGGGAAAAGAGAAGAATGGTGAGTTGTAATCAAATACATACTGGCAACTTTAAACAATGTTAGCAGATTTCTCTACTGCAGTGCTTTCAGAGCCTTTAATATGCTAATATGCATTGTGAAGGTCTAAGTGGGGGGTGTAGCATTTCTCAAACTTATTTGGCCAGGGATTCTTTCTTTTCTTTCTTTTTGTAGAATAGCTTACAGGACTAATGGTTTTGCTTTTTGTTTTTTTAACTTTATTATTGATTTTAGAGAGAGAGGAAGGGAGAAAGAGAAATATCAGTTTGTTGTTCTACTTATTTATGCATTCATTGGTTGATTCTTGTGTATGCCCTGACTGGGGATCAAACCCACAACCTTGGAGTATTAGGATGACACTCTAACCAACTGATCTACCTGGCTAGGGCCAGGACTAATGTTTTATTCAATGTATTTACCTTCTCACATAACATAGTTGCACTTTAATGACAGTCTTTAATATCTACACCTAAATGAGTGACTGTGATAGTGTGAAGATAGGCAGGCTTACAGTGGAGGCAGTAACGGTTATACTGGATTAACCACCAGTCTATAAGGAATATGTATTTTTACCACAGGACCTTGGAGGCATAGCTGTCTCATGCCACCTATTATAGGTGATTATCACTTACTGTCTCCCTGCTCCTGTAACACACAGTCCCAAGTACTTTTACCCTGTTTCCCTGAAAATAAGACAGTGTCTTATATTAATTTTTGCTTTCAAAGATGCGCTAGGTCTTATTTTCAGGGGACGTATTATGTTTCCATGAAGTAGGTCTTATTTTCGGAGAATGTCTTATTTTCGGGGAAACGTGGGTAATATTTAGCTTTTTGTGCTGTGTCTAGGTGAGGAGAGCACATCTCCCCAAGATGTGTCTATTACTTATGTCGGCATACTCAAGCATGTTTAAGAACTGGTCCTTCCTGAAGCATTTGACATTTGTGACCTTATTCTCTACTGATACTACTAGTTCCCCAAACTCCATTTCTAAAGGCTCTTGGGTCTGCTGTGTCAAGAAGGGCTAGCTGTGAGGCCCAGCCCTGTGTGGGTTTTCTCGTATATGTATGGGAACCAAGCATTTCTTTATAGTGCACAGAATTTGGGAAATTAGGGCACTGGAGAGAACTTGAGGGCTCTGCCCTGTCACATTGGTGTTCTACTAGCCTTCTAAATGGCCTGACCAGACAAAGTCTCACAAGTGGCTTCCACTAGCTCCCATCGATACTCTTCAATGTGGTGAGATGAGGGGTGGGAAGCAAGCTGCTCTTTTGAAAAAGGTGATTTAGCCTAAACCAGTTTGGCTCAGTGGATAGAGCATTGGCCTGTGGACTGAAGGATCCCAGGTTCGATTCTGGTCAAGGGCATGTACCTTGGTTTCGGGCACATCCCCAGTGGGGGGTGTACAGGAGGCAGGTGATCAATGTTTCTCTATCATTGATGTTTCTAATTCTCTATCTCTCTCCCTTCCTCTCTGTTAAAAAATCAATAAAATATATTTTAAAAAAGAAAAGAAAAAGATGATTTAGTCCTGGTGAGGACTGGTTATCTGAGAACAAGATGTTTCCATCTAGCCCTAGTTCATTTGGCTCAGTGGACTGAGCTGTGGTCCTCGAACTGAAGGGTCCCAGATTCAATTCCAGTCAAGGGTATGTATCTCACTTGCAGGCTCGATCCCCAGCCAGGGCTCATGCAGGAGGCAACCAATTGATGTGTCTCTTTCACATAGATGTTTATCTCTCTGTCTCTCCCCCTCCCTTCCACTCTCTATAAAAATCAATGAAAAAATATCCTCTGGGGAGGATTAACAACAAAAAATATGTTTCCATCCATCCATTAAACTGTATAACATAGAAACCCACACCTGAAAACTATATGATCATGTTGACCAATGTCACCCCAATGAATTTAATTTTAAAAAAGAACTGTGCAACATCAAGCTGTTCATAAGAGCATTGTGTCCACTGTAGTCTGTGCTGGTAAGAGCACCCAGGAAGATTGTGTTCAGTTTTGACCAAGAACCTTAAGAGGCACCTTTACAAATTGAAGTGTTACCAGAGGAAAGGAACTAAGATGCTATATGGCCAATAGGCTAAGGCCTCTTTTAGGTCCCAGACCACTGTTGAAAGCTATGAACCCAGGCATGTATGCACAATTAGTCAACATTTTACATACAATTCCAGGAGGTTTATGGACACTCAATTTAAGAAGCTTAGCTGTGGAATGATGCCACAAAAAATAAATAAAATAAAAGTCAAAAGACAGACAGACTTGAGGAAACAAATATGATAGTTATACTCAGATACAGTCATGTGCCACATAACAATGTTTTGGTCAATGATGGACTGTATAGATGATAGTGGTCCCATAAGATTTTAATGGAGCTGAAGAATTCCTATTGCCTAGTGATGTTGTAGCCATCATAACGTTATAGCACACATGTTATTCATGTGTTTGTGTTGATGCTAGTATAAACACAAACCTACTGCCCTGCCAGTCATATAATAGTATAGCACATACAATTATATACAGTGCATAATACTTGATAATGATAATAAATGACTACATTATTAGTTTATATATTTACTATACTATACTTTTATCATTATTTTAGAGTGCATGCTTCCTACTTATAAAAAATGTTTGCTGTAAAACAGCATGCCATGTGATACTGGCAGCAGTCTCATATATCTTGTGTTTAACCTATTTCTTGATTGCATCGTTTTCTCTTGTGCTTGATTTAATCTCACGTTGTTTTGTACACTAACATGTTGTACAGGCTTGTAGCCTAGGAGTAATAGGCTTTGCCATGTAACCAAGGTATGCAGTAAGTTATAACACCTAGGGTTGTGCAAGTACAATGTATAGTGTTCACACAATAACAAAATTGCCTAATGGCACATTTCTCAGAATGTATCCCCATCATTAAGTGGCACATGACTGTATTTTAAAGGGGCTGCTAAGAGGAAGAAAAAGGAAATAAGTTATTGAAAAACTGCTTTCAGCTAAATATAAAAAAATGTTCTAATTAGACTTGTTCAACAAAAGAATAACCTCTTAATGAGGCAGCGAATGCCCTGCTGATAAAAGTTAAAAACTTGAGGGGGAGACTGAACCAGATCTCTTTAAGGACCAACCTTCCTTTCAACCTCACATTTCCACCCATGTGTTTGTTTCTGCCATGAGATCCTTCCTTGTTTATCACAGACCAAAGTCACAATCTTGTTGGCAAACTCCCAAATGCAAGAGAAGATGGGAGCTGGCCTCAAGCTCCAGGCTACCTGACCCCCTCACTCCTCCACTCCCAATTTAAGTCATGTATCTTACTAGCCCCCTTACTAGGGCTCTGTTTTCTTGGCACCAGTTAATCTGATAAAATAATCTGCACTAATGGGATCATGAATGCTAATGAATTAATGTGTTACCTTCCCAAGTGACATATTTGCATTTTAACAGAGGACTTCAGGAGATAATGCCTTAACTCAAAGGAGTGATTAATGTTGAAATTTCAGCTGTTTGGCAGTCTAGTAAAAGAGATATTTTTGGAAAGAGAACCTTTTTCCACCCTTCTCCTGGAAGAGAAAAAATGCATGGACGTGCCCTTGAGAGGTTTATAGTTTATAAAGTTGGAGAATTATAATGGCTGACATTTATTGAACTTCCACCGAAGTGCTGAGCCCAATGCTAAGTGCTATATAAATATTATCTTTGAAGCCTCACATACCCCTCTGATTTAAGTATTTTGCAGACAAAAGGGATGGGCCTCAGAGAGATTAAGTAACTTAGTACCATATTTCACTGACTCTAGATATGAGAGTTAACATTTTCTTAGGTTTCTCTGAGAGGAAAAAAATTCCAACAGCTAAACTACAATGTACCATGAATAGTAAGAAGCATTTCAGTTTTAGAAATGTTAAAATTATGTTTTTGAAATCATGAAATACATTAAATGGTAAGGGTGACTCCAGAATATTGCTCAAAGAACCCATATGGGAACTAGCTGGGGAACACTTTCATATAACAATACAATTGCAAGCTCATAGTGATATTTTTAATACAAAATGATTATATAAGGACTGAGAAAGTTGTACACCGATTCTGAGGTCAATAGCAGTACATGTTGATGGGGTCATGAACCTCAGTGGTGGAAGAATTCAAGATAGAGGGTCTAGGGCTGTGCAGGGCCTGGAGCTGAGGTGGGAGGATGGTAGGTAGCAAATAACCTTCCGCCTGTACCCTTACAATAGGGAAGTTAGTTTTTGAGGGTATAGTACACTGGTTGGCTTGGCTAAAATAAAGGGATCAATTAGAAAAACCATGAGATACCTTAGTGGGTTGGGAAAGGTAAGGAAAGTGAACTGGCAGATGGTTTTCAAAGGCCAGATATTTCAATTTGACATGATGGGCAAAAGGGGGCACCTTAGTGATTCTTGTAAGTACATGCCAACATATTAGGAAAAGCTCATTCTGGCAACCAGAATGAATTAAAGTTCTCAGCTCAAAGCCAGAAGCTTCAGTAGGGAGAAAGACCGGCACTGTACATGGGAATTGTGTCATCAGAGGCAGCAGAGTTCAAGGGCCCTATAAAGCCCTTGATGTGCAGCCCTCTTGCTCTTGATGTGCAGCCCTCTCTTACTGGGTGCATCCCTCACATGGATGTGCAGCCCTCAGCTCTTGATGTGCAGCCCTCTTTTGCTGGGTGCATCCCTCACATGGAAGAGAATGTAGCAGAGCTGTAGGCAGCTACCCAGGCATGCACCTGTCTCCCTCAGCAATAGCAACAGTAGGGGGCAGTACAGACTGGTTGATATACAACTCATCTCCCCTCTGTCCACTAACAAGGGTTTGTTAAGCCCCTACAATCTGTCTGTGTATCCAGCACTGTTCTGTATGACACATGGATCAAAGAAGCCCCTCAAGAACTCACTCCCTTACTGAGGAGGAAGGTGAATACAAAAGAAGACAAGGCAATGTGAGATGGTGTAATCAAATGCTAAAATGTTGGGGAAATTGAATTACAAACTGGAAGAGGGAGGATTGTGAGTGACTTTTCTTTTTCTTTATTTTTTTCTGTATTCTCAAAGTTTTTCACTATGTATAAGTATTACTTTCATAATCTGGGAAGAAATTATAATTTGAAAAAAGGAGGGCCACCAATGAGGACTAGAATTACCAGGAAAAGCTTCACTGCAGAGGCTGGACTTGAGCTTCTTAGAGGTTGCCATGGAAGGATTTGCAGAGGTGGAAAAATGGTGGCCATTGCAGGTTAATGAAAGAGGAACATGCTTTGAGTGGGGTACAACAGGGCAAAGAGAATAAAGCAACTAGTGGAGCTTGGGGGTCAGGAAGAAATAGGTCAGAGAGGCTCAGCTGTTGTGGAAGGCAGGCCTTGTGTACTGGGGAGATGAATTTCTACTTGATATCCTAAGCAAAAGGGATAGGCTCTTGAGCAGGGAAGTGACATGATGAAAGATGTTTGAAGGAGATTCCTTTGGCAACGGCGTTGAAGGATCACTTGGCAGGGAGAAGGAGGCAGCACACAGAGAGACCAGTTAGAAGGCTGCTGTAGTAATCTGGGCATGAGGTAATGTGAGTGTGGGTTATGATGGCAGCAGAAGGAATAGTCAGGAAGGCATGGACTCATGAGGCACTTGTGACAGATGAACTGTCAAGGCATGATGTTGACTGATGGGGAGTGGTTAACTGATTCCACGGCTCAGTCCCTGAGCTATTGAAAGAGTCATTGTCTCACTAATACCGTGTTTCCCTGAAAATAAGACATCCTCCAAAAATAAGACCTACTTCATGGAAACATTATACATCCCCTGAAAATAAGACCTAGCGCATCTTTGGGAGCAAAAATTAATATAAGATACTTTCTTATTTTCGAGGAAACAGGGTAGAGGTAGAGAATCAAGGAAGGGCTCAGGGCTACAGATCAGTTGGAGAGGAGATCCTGAGTTTGGTTTTAGTTGTATGGAATTTAAAGTGATAGTAAACTTCAAAGAGAAAATATTCTTAAAGGTAATAATGAGATGGAACTATAGTTCAAGTTAAAGACCAGGCGTTATCATTTATAGCAAAAGAAGGAAGGAAGGAAGGAAGGAAGGAAGGAAGGAAGGAAGGAAAGAAGATTTGTAGTGATTGTGAAAACCTATAGAGAGAAGAAGAAAAAGAACAAAAGATAAAAAAAAAACAGACCTAACAGCCAATTCTGATTTTGAATTTGCAGGTAACAGACTCTAAACAGTGTGGCAACAGCAGGCTGGTGGGTCTGTTTAAAACTCCCCCTCCTGGGCTGTGTGCCCCGGATGAGCCGTGTGTCCCAGGGGGCCATGTGCCCCGGGTGAGCCATGAGTCCCAGGGGGCCGTGTGCCCCAGGTGAGCTGTGTGTCCCAGGGGGCCGTGTGCCCTGGGTGAGCAGTGTGTCCCAGGGGGTCATGTGCCCCGGGTGAGCCGTGTGTCCCAGGGGGCCTTGTGTCCTGGGTGAGCCGTGTGTCCCAGGGGAAGCAGTGGGACCCAGGGGGAAGGGCGGTGTGAACCAAAGGAGGAGTGGACTCTATTAGTGTGGTCCTGAGATAGTCACCATAATACAAGCAGACTGCCAAATGAGGAGCGGATTCTATTCATGTGATTCTGAGATAGACACCATAAAACAAGCAGATTGTCAAATGACAGCGGGGAGGGGAAGGAGACCTGGGGGGAGATAAGAGAACAACGGAAGGACTGGTATACATGAATATAAGTACAACCAACGAACACAGAACTCTGGGGAGGGAGGGCATGAATGGGGGGGGTGCAATGGTAAGCTATGTACACATATAATACCTTAATAAAATAATTTAAAATAAATAAATAAATAAATAAATAAATAAATAAATAAAACTCTCCCTCCTTTTTCTCTATCAGTGAGTGATTTCCATACATATTAGAAAGATTACAGCTTGACTATAGGTGACAAGATGAATATGGAACAACTCTCACTTTGTTCATCCTATCTGCATTCTCTGTGATTTCACTGATGGTGGCAACAGAAGCAGTGTGACACACAGCACCCTCACCGGCCCTGTGAGTGAGTCCCACAAGTTCTAGTTTTCTGTTCATCTTGATATAGGCAAATCCCATAAAAAATTAATCTGTATACCTCAGTTTACCCCTGTCAACTGGAAAAGCATATGTAACTGACTTGTTTTGATCTGGGTTAGAAATGGGAAGATAAAGAGAATAATTACTAAAGGGGGAAATATACTGATGAAAGGCAAAACTTGGGAAAGAAATAGTCAGTGTAGATTGCAGCAGGTTTCCAAATTTAGAGGTCTTAACTCTTACCTGGTTGACTCTTAAGCCAATTGTTGCCACCATGCCCTCTTCACATGGGCTTTTCCATGTGAAGGGTCGTAAATAGGACAACTGCCCTAGTCAGCCACTTGCAATTCCTCTTCCCAATCCCCTACTTTCACAGCCATCTTCCACCTGGTACACCTGCCCACTTCTCAGCCACCCTTCTTCTAACCATCACCTCTACCTCAAACCAGTAACCTGAAGTGGAAACCAGAATAGAAATCTTTAGCAAGGAAATGCTGGAGATCACTGGTCGACAGACGATTATGCAGTATGTCTATGTATGTGTGAGCTTGTGTGTTCATCCAGCAGTCTAGCCATCTGTTCGTGTTTTCCCAGTAGGTTTGGATCACAAGGAAAGAGAGGCCTGTTTGGGTGGTCCTACCCCCAGAGCTGAGCTTCCTTGGTGGTTAGGAGCCCACAAACTAGAAAGATTTATTCTCCACTCATTCATCTTTAGAAGGCATCATTCCTTCCCGTAAGAAGAACCAGTAAGAAGAAAGGGGGTAAATCTCACAAATATCACTTTATGTGTAGTGTTATGTTCTCTTCTAACCCGGGTATAAGGCAATAGGCCCAGACACCTTCCCAGGGTGAAATTCAGTGGGCTAGGCAGGGAGGGAGAGCTGGTGGGGAAAGCAAATGAGTAGGCAGAGGCCTCTTCCATCACCCTCCCACCCACCTGTGGACTCTTACAAGCTGTAACAACTGGGCTACAGCTGGCATTAAAGTGCTGTGGTAGCTCTTGTCATGCCCTGAGAAAGGTGTGACCTCCACTGGGATGGTCCCAAGTGCTGAGAGGAGTTTTTAAACTGATTCGTGTGTGTGTGTGTGTGTGTGTGTGTGTGTGTGTGTGTGTGTGTGTTAATCCCCACCCAAGGATATCATTTTCCATTGGTTTTTAGAGAGAGCACAAGGGAGACAGGGATGGGGTGGTAGGTGGGGAAGAGAGAAAGAGAGAGAGAGAAACATCCATGTGAGACACATTGATTGATTGTTTCCCATGCACCCTGCCCCCACCAAACCTGCAACCCGGGTACCTACCCTTAACCAGAAATCAAACCTGCGACCTTTCAGCGTGTGAGCTGATGCTCTAACCACTGAGTAACCAGCCATGGCTTTAAACATTCTACCAGGGAAGTTGAAAGGTGTCTCCTTGATCTCAGCAGGTCTCACAGGCCTTGGGAGCTTGAAACAGACAGCCCCTGCCTCAAGTTTCCCTGTTGAGGGGTATAGTACTCAGAATGACAGCTCAACTGCCATCTAAACTGGATAAGGCAGCCAGATTCCTCATCTTTCACTCCTTCAGATCCTGGCATTGAAGGCCCCAACAGAAATCTACTTTACTTAGTATTAACCTATTATATTTTACTGCTAGTGAAATTTGACTGCATGAAGGCCCTGAGAGTAAGGAGCAAAGAATGTATAAGTATTGAGGCTGAAAAGGTGAGACAAAAACAATTCAAGAGTATCTACTTGGTTGCAGCCACTGTGGAAAACAGTTTGGAGTTTCCTCAAAAAATTAAAAATGGAACTCCCATTTGACCCAGTAATTCCACTTCTAGGACTGTATCCCAAGAAATCAGAAACACCAATCAGAAAGGATATATGCACCCCTATGTTCATAGCAGCACAATTCACCATAGCTAAGATTTGGAAACAGCCTAAGTGCCCATGAGCAGATGAATGGATTAAAAGACTGTGGTACATCTACACAATGGAATACTACGCTGCTATAAAAAGAAGGAATTCTTACCATTTGCAACAGCATGGATGAACCTGGAGAGCAAGCCAGTCAGAGAAAGATAAATATCACATGATCTCACTCATTTGTGGAATATAATGAACAACATAAACTGATGAACAAAAATAGATCCAGAGATAGAGAAGCATCAAACAGACCATCCAACTTCAGAGAGAAGGCAGGAAAGGGTGAGAGAGGGGTAAGAGATCAACCAAAGGACTTGTATGTATGCAGATAAGCGTTATGCTTATAACCAATCGACATAGACACTAGAGGGGAGAAGGTATATGCTGGGAGGGTGGGGGTGGCCAGGGAGATGTCAATGGGGGAAAAGGAGACATATACATATAATACATTAAACAATAGAGATTTTTTTAAAAGAAGAAAAGAAAAATCACTGATATAAGAGAAAGTGAAGAGCAAAAATAAAAAATAAAAATGTGTCTACTTGGTGGTTTACCAGCTAGGCCAATGCCTTAAGTGCCTTTTAGATATGACGATCCTTTCTATGCCCACTGCCACCATCCTAATTATCTTTCACTTGGATTGCTGTAGTATTTCTATAAACTGGTCTCAATCCCTCTTTATTCCAATCAAGTCTGTTTCCTATCGCATGGTTAACCATCTTGAAACACTTCACATTAATTGTCCCATTGCCCTTCAGGGTGTCATCAAGTCTAAACACTTCTTGCTAACATCAAAGGCCCTTCAAATCAAGGTACTCCTTACCCAGCAAGTCACCTCCTCCCACCCTCTGCTGTGCCTCCACACACCCCTCTCCTCTAATCAGACCTCCTTCTCGCTCTTATTTGATCATTTCATGACTATCTCCACTTCTGGCCACTTCCCTAACTATGCCACCCGCTTGGAAGCCTGCTTCTTTTGGAGTCTACAATCTCAATCTCACACATTATTCAAAATCTAACTCAAGTTCAACCTCTTCTGTAAAGCCTTCTCCTTTCATTCCAACCCATGCTGCTGGCTTTATCTGTGCCCTGAATTCCCGCAGTACTTACTGTTTAGAATAGATAATGTGGTATATAATTGTTTTTCACTTGTATCATTCTTAGTTGTTTCATATGAAGAAGTATTTTTCTGCTAAATTATGAATTTCTAAAGAGCAGACTCTTTGCTCTCCCCTTCTCAGCATAATATTGGTATTGGGCCAGATCCAGGAGTGCGCAATAGACTCCTGTTCCTTTGCCTTAACTCCAAGGAAGAATGAGATGAATGGAGGCCCTCTGAGGATCTTTTGTCTGTTCCCTCTCCTTTCTCAAAAGATGTTCCAGGTGGTTGAGCAGCTGAGGCTAGCCAGCCAATGGGCTGTTGGATCTCTAGTTTTTAATACACTCCCACCTCCTAAGGCTTTCCCAGCAATCAATAATGCTGCTTAAGTGATCAACCTGAGACACAATGGGCTAGAGGGGCCAGTGTTTGATTAACTCAGAGGGGGGGAAATGTGTTCTGGAAGACAGATCAGGGAGGGAGGAGCAGAAGAAAAAGCGGTAAAAAAGATGAGCTGAGAGAAGGTAGATGGAAATATTTTATGAATGAAGATACATAGGATGGAGCTGAGAGTAATTCTCACCCGATCTGATTCTACAGCTAAAGCAAGTTCTTACTGAGGTAGCTAAATAATCTTGGGAATTTCTCAGAGCCCAGTTAATATACAGAGGGTGCTGGACAATCTTTGAACTAAGAGGCTGCAGGCTCCATATTGGATGAAGAAGTGGGTGTGAGATGGAGACTTCAGGGGATCCAAAGGAAGGACTTGGGTTTGAGCTTGCTCATTGATTGGGTCTACAGAAATCCCAAGCTCTGGCATCCTTCAGTCCTCTACCCAAGACTAATGACTCTGATACCCATGATTATATAGGATAGTTAGCTCACTTGCAAGGGTGATATCAGCATTACCTTCTCTACATCCATTGGTATACATACTATTCCTCCTCCCAAGACTCTGGGGCAGGATATTTAATTACTTGGCAGTTATTTAAAAGTAAGGATTTCTTTTCTGAAAAATTTCTGGAGAGCCCAGACTTCTGAGAAAGATAGTGTTACCTGGAAAAACAAAGTAGATGGCTTATTACTTTAAGAAAGTTCCTCTTTTAATCTAACTATGATTCCTGCTACTCTCATTAAAAATCCATCCTTCACAGATGATGACATTAATCTTCTCCCCATCATGCAGGATAAAAACCTCAGAATCATCTTTGACTTTTCTTCCTTCCTCATCCCATTCATCCAATTGATAGATAAATTTGGTTCCTTCTACCTCCAAAATCCATCCATCTCCTTTCTATCCCCATCCAGCTCTGTAGCTGGTCTTCATACCTCTAGGGTGGCTCCCTTTTAACCAATTTGCCAAAGGTGGAGGAAAGGAAAAAAGAACCTGAATCTAGTCAAGACTAAAGCTAACTTCCACTCACAAGAAATACAAGGGATAGTGGAACAAGCTAAATGACAAGAGGAAGCAGATAAACCAGAATGTGGGACAGTGCACAGAACAAGTAACCTGATATATTGTTGAAAGGGCCTTAGGAGTCACATAATGACCAAATGTAATGTATGGAGTTTTTTTGGATCTTGATTCAAATAAGCCAACTATAAAACATATTTTAAGACATTTGATTACCGGCTGGGTAATGAAAAATAAAAAAGCATTAGTTACTTTGGTTAGACGTATTAATAGTACTGTGGTTGTATGAGAAAAATGTCCATTTTTAAAACAATGCATCGAGAAGTAGCAGGGTTAAATGACATGATTGGAGTTTGAAATTTATTTTAAAATACTTTAGCAAAGAAAAGAAGGATAAATAAAGCAAATATGGTAAAGTCCTGATAATTACTTAATGTGGACTATGGATTACCATATGGCATTAGTATACCATTTTCTCTGTGTTACTTTTTTTTGAGAGATGTTCATAATTAAGAACAAAAAAGTTATTCACTATACCTCAGTCTACCTTCCTGCTTTATCTTCCATTCCTATCTAATTTTTCTATGACACAGCTACCCTATGTCCTTGCTCAAGGAATTCCTGTCTGAACTTTATCCCTTCATTTACTCGTTAATTCATTTACTCAACAACTATCTATTAAGGATCTCTAATATGCATTAGGTACTGTAAATGTAAAGATGACTGAGATAAGACAAGTTACTTCCTTCATGTTTCTATTCTCCCCAGCAACTAGCCCAGAATGTTGCACATAACAGGTGCAATAACTGTTTATGGAACTGATATTCAGAGGGATATGTGATAAAATCCCTCTCTAACATGCACTAACAAATATTCAATCCAATCCAACAAATGCTTATTGAATACCTACTATGTATAAGGCATTGTGTGCTATGGGGATAAAAAGGAAATGAAAACCACCAGGCTCTTTCCCTCATTGAACTCATAATGTAGATAAGGCATACACATATGGAAAACTGTATTTGTATATGAAGAATTAATGGTTCAAGCAATAATAGTAGGGTGAATCAGCAATGTACTTGCCAAATGTATTTTTGAGAAAACAAATGCAGAAAGAATTTAGAGAAGGGAGAGAGATCATTTCAGTCTAGAATGGTCAGAGAAGGCTTGACGTAAGAGGTGAATTTGAATATAGAGTTGAAGAACAGATATAGTGTTATTGGATAGGAGAGGAGCTTAGAGACGAGATAGCATTCCTGGTGAGCAGAATGCCATGAACAGATGCAAAAATGTACAAAAGACATGTTTAGGAGATCTTGAGAAAAGAAATTTTCAGGTATCCTGGTGTAGAAGGTCCATGTTTCTCAAGTATACTAAGTACATCAAGGAACTTGATAAAATCTGTGCTCCTTGATTATAGTTCCCAGACCTACTGAAGCAGAAGCTCGGGTGGTGGAACCCATGAATCTGCATTTTAACAAGTTCTTCCAAGTGATTTTGAGACACATTAAAATTTGAGAATTCATGATGTGAACAAAGAGTAGGAAGTGAAGTTGGGAGAATACATAGTGTTAGGCCCACTCAAGGAGAGCCTTGAATGCTCAGGCTAAGAAGGCTGAAATTTATCCCACATGTAATAAGATATCACCCTCAAATATGATCATTAGTTTCATGAATAAAGTATATTTAATACCATTAATCTGGCAACAGTGTGTATTGTGGCCTGGCAAGGAAGGAGATTAGTACAGTGTAGATATGAAGTGGTAGCAGGGGGTGGGTGGACCAGGAGAGAGTCAAAGATGGTTCTGAGGTTTTTAGTCTGGAAGACTGGAAGTCTTATGTAACTGAGAGGTCAGAAGAGCAAGCCATCTTTGAGAGATAATGAGATAAACTTGTGAATGCTGAGCCTGACATGATGGCAGACTATCCAAGGGGAAATGTTCACCAAATAACTGAAAATAGGACTGAAATATAGGAGAAAGATTAAATTTGGGCTAGTAAAGTTGGAATGGCCAGTACAGGTGTAAGACATGACAGGGCTTCGTGTCCTTGCCAACAGAGAAAGTGAAAAGCAAGAGGAACCAGAGAACACTGGGATTTGAGGGGTAGAAGATAGAACTAGCAAACAGAGAAAAAAAACGAGGGGTCATTGGGATGTAAAGTAAGGTGACCAGACGTCCCGCTTTTGGCGGGACAGTCTCCAAATAGTACAACCTGGCAGAGTTCCTCAATAAGCTAGGGATGGCTAGCAGAGCGGCTAATGCCAAAATGAAATGAAAAGATCACTCACTAGTTATGGCATGCATATAGAGAAGTCTGCTCATTGCATGTTTATCAACACAAACAGGCACACTGGTTCCTACATAAAACAGGATCTCTTCTCTCTCACCCTCCCTGTCTTCCTGCCCCCCATCTCTCTCCTCCCCCTGCCCCCAGTCCCTCTCTCTCTCTCTCTCTCTCTCTCTCTCTCTCTCTCTCTCTCACACACACACACACACACACACACACACACACACACACACACACTAATTACAGTGATTTCCCAGCTCATTTTCGGACTGTCCAGGGGAGTAGGCACTAGTGTGCCACAGGGCTGTTCACATTCCATTGAAGGATGGTGCCTTCAGAAAAGGGGATGCTGCTGCCTTTGAGTGAGAAATCATACAGAACTGCAATACTCCTGCCCTCTCCTTACCAATTCAGCTGAATGGGGATTGAAAAAGAGGGAAGATGGTGTGCTTCCCTCCCATCCCCCTGGTCCCTGGGCCTCATTTCTCAGCAGAGCTGCAAGGTCCGGCCCATTTTGTGAATCCTTCGTTTTGGCTGCTGATACTGCAATTTTTTTTCTTTCTGAATATATGCTAAGAAGGAAAACAGAAGTCCTTGAGAGAAGATCCAGAACATTTTTCTGTTGTGAATGCTAATAGCATTAAGGTTGGCCCACAGCTGAAGCTAAGGGTTTTCACCTAGAATAGATGGGGACCTTCCCAGCCCTAGAAGTGTTTGCTAGGGCCTCTGTGAAGGCATGGGATCCAACAGTCAAGCTTGTCTACATAAGCCTTACTTCCCACAATTTGCTGTGTGTGTGTGTGTGTGTGTGTGTGTGTGTGTGTATGTGTGTTTATGGCCTCAGATCCTTCTTCTATGGCCTTAGTGCTGCCTCTCAGGGTGCCTTGTCTAGTGCTGGCCCACAGAGCCCAATTATTTCTGCAGAATGGGGGTGGGTGGGTACAAAGTGATTCTGTTGTCCTGCATCCACCGGTGTTTCCTCCAAGAGCTGAAGTGTAGGCTAGTGCAGTGGGGTCAATGCTGGACCAATGCCTCTCCTGCACACATACCACCCTGCATTCCCCTGTACTCACCCCCACACCCCAGGACTGAAGCTGCCTCACCCCACACCACGCTTTTGCCTTGCCCAATTTGCTGTTGTCATCAGCAATCTCAGGGCTTTCCTGTTGCACCTTTTCAACTATTATTCCCAAAGGGCCTTGATGGTGGCAGATTCCCAAATCAGGCCACACAGCTCACTTCCTAAGACTTTGGAACTGTGTCACTCACCAGAGGGAAGAGATCCCCTGTCTCATTCAAAATGGGACCTGTTGCCTCCTAGGAGTCCCCAGCCCCTTTACCCAGAGGAGCAGAAGCTCCATTCCATGGTCTGAAGCCATAGCACCAACAGCATCACTAGCTTGTGTTTACAGGGGAAGTTGCTGGCTTCAGGCCCCAGCTCCACTAGGCTAGTCTGGAAATGTGCCAGGAGCCTGGGGCTCCCATCACCTTATCCTGGCCAGCCTTCTCTCTCTGGTGGCCATCAGCTCACACATGCAAGGCAATAGTGGTGGTGGGTTTCCGTGGGAGAGAAGGGAGGATCTCGCCATACGCCACACACAGCAAGAGTGTCTCTTTCCTGCTTGCATCATATCCCCTCCCTTCTCAGAATCCTGCAGTGGCTCCCAATTGCCTCTCACTCAATTTAAATCTTCTCTCTGGGGCCTCAAATCTCTCCATAATTACACCCCACCTTCCTACACCCCCACTCCCACACACACACACATCATGCCTAACTCAGGGCCAAACACAGACAGTAGACAATGCCACAAAGATTCCTGCCAGGGTCCGGCCACAGGTGCCTGAAAGCCCCACCAACAGAGCCATTCCTTTGCCTTCTTTAAAAATGCAAATATTACCTGAGAGGTGTAGACAGTCCACAATTATCAGCTATTAACACTTTGGCCAGGCCGGATTTAGTCATCAGAAGTGACCATGCAAGGAGCAAGAAGCTCACCCTCCTCCCTGCCACCTAAAAGGACTAAGGGTGTGGGAGTGGGGACCCAGAGGCGCCAGGAGCAGCCTACTGGGAGGGCTGCAGGGAGGGGGCTCTGACGTGGAAGCCGCTCCATCAGGACTTTACCAAGGGCTACTATAGTCTGCTTCCTGGTCTCTACTTAAAACCAATCAAACACAATAGTCCCCCCCCTGCAAAAATATCTGACTTCCCCCACCACACGTGCATCATGTCTATTTCACTTCAGGGGTACCTTCATGCCAAACTGCTGAGGTTGAATGCTTCTCTACACATAAAAATAAGCCACAAAATTGGGTAAAAGCTGATATGTCTGCTAGAGCATGGGCAAGTCTTGTTGAGGACTCACAGGGGAAAGCTGAGAGCCTTTTGCTCAGTTGAAATAGCAAAGGTTTCCTGGGAAGCCTCTCTCAGCTCCCAGGAAGCGGGAACTAGGTTCCCCTGGCTTCTCCTGCAGTGAGCCTGACAAGCAGGGAAGGGGAGGGAGAGTCATGGCCTCCGAGCTGAGAGCCTGGGTGTTTGAATTTCCACACTACCTGGGCTCTCCAGGCCAAAATATGTGCCCTTTTACCCCAGCCTTCCAGCGAGGAAAACTCACTTGGATGGGGGGGTGGTGGTTTCTCTTTGAGTCAGCAGAGTCCCCCACCCTCCAACCAGAGAAAGGCGCCTGGAAGGGAGCCTTGATCTTACAGCAATTTCTCTATCAGGCAGGAGTCCAGAGACTGCCCCGCCCTCCGTAAGAGCTGCAGGATGCCGAGACCACCCAGAGGGCTCTGCAGTTGGACTAAGATGCCAAAAGGAGGAGACAGGTCTGGTAGAATTCAGTCTACAATGTGATCCAGGGCTCTTTGGTAGCAGCTGCAAGGGTGGGGTTGCCACCTGCTTCTTGGAGAAAGTGTCAAGCATTTGTCCCTGCTGTGATTTCAGTGTGTGTGTGTGTGTGTGTGTGTGTGTGTGTGTGCGCGCGCGCATGTGGAGGGGGAGGCCCAGTAGCTCGGGTATAGACAGGCAGGATTACAAGACTTGGGAACGGTTTTTGCCAGAATGGAGTGTCTAAGAGCCCTGGTGAAGGTGTCCACTGTAGCTTAGGTTGGGGGTCTGGCCATGATGAGGTGGCAGATATTGGATCTGCAGTAATGTGCAGTTGTCATATAGTTTCTCAGGGGCATTCTGAGAAAACATACACACTCATACACACGCTCTCCAAGCTACAAAGCCCTAGGCTAGGGAGGTGTATGTGTGTGTGTTAGCTGTGCTGGGGAGGGGGTGCGTGTAGCTAACAATATGTGTTTGGGTGACTGCTTTATTAGTATCCTGGTGGAAGGGGGCAAGTATATATCTGTGTGTGTGTGTGTGTGTGTGTGTGTGTGTGTGTGTGTGATATTTGAATGGGGGTGACTATGTAGCTTAGCGCATGGTATATGGTGCGACTATGTGTGCAAGTGCGTGCGTGCTTTCGTGTCCGTGTGTGAACATGGCTCCGGGAACCAAGCACATGCTTCAGACAGCTGCTTCTGGCAGCCGGGGGCTCGGGCTTCTCCGGGCACCTCGGCTAAGTGGCCACCCCCCAGCAGCCAGGCCTCGCGTCTTGCCAGCTCTTCCAATTGTGCCCAGGGCCCGGCGCACACAAAGGCTCCACAATGATCGCGCTGCACTCCCCTGCGCTCGCCTTCTCACCCTGCAACCCTAACGGCCATGGCTAGCCCACCAAGCTGGGGACCACCGGGAGCCCGGCGCGCACCGGCCGCAGCTTCCCGCGCCCAAATGTTCGGCGCCCCTCGCCTCGGCCCTCGCTACCGGGGGCGCCCAAGCGCCCGTGACCCCTCAGTCGGACCAGGGCGGTTCGCTCCCTCCGGGACCCACGCTTGGCCGGGCTGAGACTGCGGACGCCTCCTCCTCCCCCAAAGGCAGTGCGCCTCTTACCTTCCTCCTCTGCCTCCTCTTTCTCCTCCTCTCCGGAGGCGCAGTGGCGGCGGCGGAGGCGGCGGCGGCAGCGGTGGCGGCGGGACTAGGGTGCCTGTGTCACCGAGCTCCGCACGGGTGTGAGGCTCAGTGGCGCCGGGCGGCGGGGCGGGCAGCGGCGGGCAGGGCTGCAGCGGCCGGCCTGGGACGCGGGGAGCTGGCGCGCGGGCGATGGGCTGCGGGCAGGCGGGCAGCAACGCGCGCGAACTCCTCGGGCGGGCTCCATGGCTGCGCCGCGGGCGGCACCATCGCCGTGGCTAGTCGGTCGCTCTCTCGCATAGGGAGTGCGGCAGGCGGGGAGGTGACGGCTGGCGGAGAGGCGGCAGGACGGCCGAGGAGGGGAGGGGAGAAGGGGCGGAGGGAGGGGGAGAGAGGAGGGGAGGAAGAGAGAAGTGCAGAATGAGGGGCCTCTCTGGAGCCTCCAGACCCTGGAGTGCAGGCGTCGGTTTCCCCGAACGGGAACGCAGCTTAAAGGCACAGCTCCCAGCTTCGGTAACAACTAAAAATAAGCATAATATTAACAATTGGGGAAAGAATCTATCTCCCTATAAACAAACAATCGAGCCACCCAGCCTGCGCTGCCTCACTTCTTGAACCTGACTACTCCAGCAGGGCTCTTCTGGGAACTGCTGGCAGAGAAGAGGGAAGACCAATTTCCAAAGTGAACTAGGAAAGGGTGGGGGGAGTAAACTGCAGTTAGTGGCAACTAGAAGGCTAGCCTTCCTGAGCTCCCCCTTGTTCCTGTGCTTGCCTTTCTCTGGGCTTGCCCTCCTAGCAGTTTCCCTCCTGATCACCACTGCCAACATCCACAGGCACCCAGAGTGTGGGCTTCAGCTCTGACTCCTGCTCGCACCACGTATCACCAGCCTCACCACGTATCACCAGCCTCGAAGTATGAGCCTAGACTCAGCCTGGGAGCCACCTCAGGAAAGGAGCGGTCTGCCAGCAGGCAGAGGTTCGCTTAGAGCTTGCGGTTGGTTTGGAGAGAAGGGATGGATGAAGATTAAGTTGTGTGTGTGTGTGTGTGTGTGTGTGTGTGTGTGTGTTTTCACCAGCAGATGGAGGGTGGATCTTGCATGTGTACCCGAGCGAACACACACACACACACACACACACACACACACACACACACACACCAAAGAGAGTAGCTAGGCAGACAGCACAGTGCCTGATGAATGATCGCAGGACATTTTTTTTTAGAGACATGCTGTGAATACTAAACATGTGGCAGCCTAGATTCAAGAAAGGCTCTTGGTCTCCCAGTTTCTCCAGACCCCTTTGGAGGAGTTTGGGGACCAGGAAGAAATGCCTTTCTCCTTCCCAAAGGGCAGATTCAGTGGGGACCCAGAGGGACTGGGAAGCTGAACAATGGGTCTGAAAGGGCCAAGTTGGGGCCAGAGAAGAGAAAAGCAGAAGGAAGCAGTGGAATTGAAGAGCCTCTGGTGCTATCAAATGCATGGCCAATTCCCAGTGTCAGAGGAACCTCAGAGAGAGGGCTAATATTGGTACATTTGGCCTCAGGGGTTCCAAAAAAGTGAGCCATCCTCAATTTCCCTGTGTGCCTGGACTCTGGAAGGGAAGCTGTTGGAAGAAAGGAATCCATTTCCGTTGGAATTCCTTCCTCACTTCCAGTTCTATTTAAGCATTTGGGTTAAGGAGGCTGGAGGACTACTTGAGGGCCATTGGGGGACAAGATGATGGTTTTGTAAGCTGTGTGGAATTTCCAGGATACAGAGCTCCAGGTGCAGGGCTCTGTGGCTCCCCACAGTTGGGATCAACACTGGAGAAGCTGACTAGCAGATTTTGTAATCTATCCACTGAGCACACTTTTTTCTTCCTTCCTGGCATTTCCTACTGTGAAGAAAAGGATGGAAATTCCCTGCATCTGGATGGAGGTAGCCTAGGCTGAGAAAACTCAGAATTGATTTCTAATCCTTCCAAAAGAGAGAGGTGAAGAGAAGCAGGGAAGAGTCAGATTCCTGTCTCCAGGGGTTGGAGAATCAGCTAGGAACCAGCTGTCCAGTGTGAATAATGCTATTTGCAGCCAGATAGTCCTTGCTGGTTTCCTTGTGGGGTGGTGTCGG
This sequence comes from Vespertilio murinus, assembly GCA_963924515.1. NCBI lineage: Eukaryota > Metazoa > Chordata > Mammalia > Chiroptera > Vespertilionidae > Vespertilio > Vespertilio murinus. The sequence continues at coordinate 56,523,741 of OZ004710.1, read as the reverse complement.
GGTGGTGAGATCCCCTCCAGAGTCCCCCGATCTTTACCCATTTCCATCCTTATTAATATTAATAACACAGATACCAACAAGTTGGTTTGTGTAAGTTCTTACAATAAAACTCAGCAGGTTAATAACAAAAACAAATGCATTTTACAATTCTGATTAGCTTGCTTGGCTCACTCGAAGCCAAGTCAATCTGCTGTGCAGTAAACAAAAGTAAAAAAGGATTCGCGAAGGGAGACAGTATTGGGAGTGACTATGTCACTGGACAAATGCATGTGTAAGGGCTCCTGAGTGATCAGTGAAGCACTGTCTAGTTTAGACTAAGTACATAGCTTTTAGAATCTGTTTATTAGCGGTGTGGCCTAAGGTAGGTCACTTAACCTTTCTGAGCTTTAACTGTGGGATGGAGATGATGACAGAACCTACCTCCTAGAGTTATTGGGAGTATTAAATGGGGTAATAGATGTAAAATGTCCCAATAAATGGTAGTTGTCATTCTTTCTCAAGACCAGTTTGCCTTGTAGTCAACTACTGAAATGACTCATATTGTAGTAGGTAGTGAAAACTGGATTTTAATTATCTAACGACAATTAATAGTAATGATAACTACGATTGCTATCTTTTATCAGACACTTCTTATGGCTCAGGCATTCTGCTGCACAATTGCAATCTTAAGTGATGGAGTTTTTACATTGTTTCTTGCTCTTAGTCAAAGTGAGTTCTCAGGCTTGCATCACATGGCTGACTTCATTCCAAAGGAAGAACTCCCCCATTGACAGAGAATCACATAAGCAGGATTTTTTGTTTTTGTTTTTTGTTTAATAAGCTGCACACTCCCTATGCTCAGCAGATTTGAAGGAGGAGGAAGAGCAGGAGGCAGGGTACGGAGAAGGTTCTTCAACATTCTTAACCCTGTACCAAAATGCAGCAAAATTAATACTGGGACCCTCCATCCAGTGTAAAACTAGGACCCTCCATCCAGTCGCACTGAAGTTTAGTTAGGAAGATTCCCTGGGTAAGAGTTCAGTCTCTTCAAATCTCATGACGATTGGATGACAAATGAAGATCTGCCAGCCGGAGTCTATTTCCTATTGAAATCAATACATTGAGAAGAAGCTAATAAGTGGCACTATTTTTTCCCTTGCATACTGAGAGTGCAGGGAACCAGCCTGCCTCATAGCACACTGGACTATAATAATCACTTAACTACCTACCATTAACTGAAAATCCAGGGATAAATGGACACAGAGTAGGCTTCCAGTAATAATAGTAGTGCTGAGTACCACTTATCGACCCATCATTCATTGTGAGCTGGGTGCTCTGTAAACGCTCCTAGGAAAAGAAGACTGATTCTTCATTTCAGCAGATACAATTAGTTCCACTCCTCTGGTAGGACCTCCAGCCAGTCCTGAGAGCTTTAAATGCATTAACTCATTTTATGATCACCACAATCCTTTTACTTAGGAAACATCATCATCATCCTTATTTTGCAGAGAAGGAAACCAAGACTCACATTGCAGTAAACAGAGAAAGCTAGATTCTATCCATCTAGTGACAATTAATAGTAATGATAATATGATTGCTAACTTTTATTGAACACTTATTATGGCCCAGGAATTATCACATTTAATCCTCAATAAATTTGGAAGGGTAGGTAATGTGATTATTACTATTTTAAAGGAATACAAAGTCTCAGAAGGAAATGAAAGCTTAAGTAATCTCCACAAATTAGCACAGCTACCATAGTAGAGCCTAATCCAAGATTTGAACCCATGCTAATTTGACAAGTTACATAGTCTCCAAAAAGGCTATAACTCCAAGCATTCAACTGGATAGACAGTGTAGACAAGCTGCTAGCTTCTTCCAGAGACATACTATGCTGTTTGCCTCTGCTGTGGCAACCCAGTTAACCCATTAGCACCCAGAAAAATATGAATAAGTAAAGAGCAGAATGTCATCTATGGCCACAGTATGAAGTAGATCTGACTAAGTCAGCAAGAGGATCCCCTGAGATGATAGAATGAGGGGTGATGTAATCAGAAAGGTTAAGGAGAAAGCCACTTAATTTTTCAGCTCCCATCTCTTTATTCTCCATTTTGCCTTTCCTTCAAGATACCCACCTATCCTAAAGTATCTGACCAACCAGGGCCCTAGTGTTTGAGACAGAGTAAGTGGAGAAAAAAGGGAGAGAGACACTCCTGAGCTACTGAGGAAAGTGGGAATTAGCAGGAAAGCTGGATGACAGAGAGAAAAGTGAAGGAAAGGGCCACTTTAAAAGATTTGTTACTAAAAGGAAGGAGGACAAAAGGCTGGGCAGTTATGCTAAGAGGGCTTTTTAGTGGCCCTTTGTGTGCTAGCTGAACCTGCCTACTTGGTGTGGGCTGAGAGACACTGTAGGGAGCATCTCTGGGCTCCTGATCAGTAAAATGTCAGTCAATCCTTTCCCAACGGTTGGTGCCTTCTCCCCTCAAACGCAGCTGATGAGCAGGCCACACTGCTTGCTAGTTTCATGGGTCCTGAGTAAATTCCAGATTCCCTGTGTATATACATATTTTTAATCTTCACCTGATTTGAGAAAGAAAGGGAGAGAAACATCGACATGAGAGAGAAACATACATTGGTTGCCTCCCTTATGCCTAGGTATGTGCCCTGACTGGGAATCAAACCTACAACCTTTTAGCGTATTAGATGATGTTGCGACCAATCGAGCCACCAGGCCGGGACTCCCTGTCTGTATTTGTGCCCCCCCCCCCCATACACACAACCTGCTGGGGGAAGTGCACAGTCATGGGAATGAGGGGTCCCCAGGCCAGAACTGGGGATCTTCATACAGTGGTGCCCTATGACCATAATTTGGTCACTAAGTTCTTCCTCTTCTCTAGGGCTTGGGGAGAGAGCACAATATTTGTATAATGAAGCCCAGGCCCTTTGGTGTTGCTAGTTCCTTAGCCTTCCAGGCTTCTGCTATTTTCATTTACCTAATACATATTTGTTTAACAATATTTTCTTTGGCGTTACACACACACACACACACACACACACACACACACACACACTTTGCATCAATGAACTCCTTTCTTCCTAGATCTTCTTTGAGTGCATATCCCTAGACATTCCCAGTTTAGTTAATCTCATAAACTAATCTATACTTAGGTAAACACAAACAGTAATTGGCAGTGTTTCTCAATTTTTAAACACACACACACACACACACACACACACACACAAAATGAATCCCTAACAATAAAATAAAGTGAGAAAGAGGTGAAGGTCAAAGTTGCCAAAAGTGTCAAATTTCTTCAAAGTTTCACACTCTTTCAAAACCATATGTGACTTTTCACATTCTACTCCATACTATACTGGTGCTTGATTTCTCATATAAGTGTTGAATAGCTCCAAATTTCTTGCATAAACGGAAGCACCAAAAAGAAACCTCGCATTTATTCTTTGATTCCATGTACCTCATTGAAGGTATAGAGACACCCCCCCCACACACACAATTCAAGAGAAATGCTGAATTAATGCACTATTCCAGAGCCTGCTTGCTTTTGACCCACTATCTGTATTGAAGATAGTGGTGTGCAGAAAGAATAACTAGAATAGTTATGAGTCTGGGGATGCGATGATTTGCGGGGGTGTCTGTCTTCTTGTCAGGCTGGATTTCCCCTGCAGGGCTGGCAGAACCAGCCACATCCCTAGATTCCAGAAGGCGCCAGCAGCCTACTTGCTGTGACGCGGGCCTTCCTCTTACTCAAATTCATCTACCCACAGCTGTGTGTGCCGGAAATTCTCCTTTGGGTTAAAGCCCAGTCTCCAGAAGGTCCTGGTAAATTGCATATGTTATCTGGAATGGACAGCACATTAAGTCATTAGTGCCCATTAATGCACTCGCAGGAATAAATCTATCAGATTGCCTGTCACCTCTCAGAGGGGAGAACTGTGAGGAGATGAGACAATGGCTATGGACTTTTTCTTGGATGGGGTGGCGTAGAGGAGCTCTAAGTTTGTTTCCTGAGCTGTGGGCCTTGACCCCACTGAATCAGAATCAGCTGTGAAAAACCCCACCTCCGACCCCAGGACTCAATTTAAAAAGTCCTCTGGGTCAAGCCTGCAGCAAAGCACAGCCACAGCAGGTCTGAGAACAGGAGTGCTGCAGTGGAGGGCTTGGAGACTAGAGCCAAAAGAAGGGCCACTGAAGGCAGGGAATAAGAAGACCTTAGCATCACCTTTGCATTGCCTAGTTCCTACTGTGGTGCTTCTTTTTTTCATCATCCCCCTCCTCTTTTTTGTTTTTTGTTTTTTTTGTTTGTTTGTCTCTGTCTAGAGAGAGAGCTTCTGCACTGCTGCTTCCTCCTCACCCACCTCCCTCATTCAGGAGCCCCATGAAGAGAGGAAGACCTTGGCAGTTGAATTGACAGACTCTGGTGAATGGCCCATTGCTTCCTTGCATACCTCCCCATCCCACCCCCCGGCATCCTAGGCATGTTTGTCCTCCTGGAGTTAGGAAGCAAAACACCAATTTAAATTGATGCTGACAGAGCCTGTCAGATGCCAAGTGCTTGCTGCTGCTGTTGCCACTAGTGCAGCTATTTCCCTTGAGGGATTCCAGGCATGTGCTGGAGACACTGCTGTGAGGAGCTGGCCTCCTCACCCTTACTCACTTCTGTCTGGTTGTAGGTGGGAGTGGGGTAAAATTTGGAAAGGAGAAACTGAGGGGACAATAGGAAATGTACTTGGGCTGCTAAGCAGAGACTGGGTGCCTCTGGTAGGCTCTTCATCCAGGTTAGGTCACTGTATGATCATGGACTCTTTACTTATCCTCTCTGAGCCTGAGTTCTTCTTAGGGAAAAAACCCGAAGGAGTATCCAATGTCTGCCCAATGCTTTCTACAAGGGTGCCAACTTACAGAAGGATGCACCTGGAGCTTTTGGGAAGGAAAACAGCACTCAGAGAAAAATATCCCTTGAAAAGACTATAGGGAAGAAATGATGTTTAAATCTACCTCCCCCAAGCCTTGGGTGTGTGGGGGGTGCGAATAAGCCAATGAGTTCCCCTCCCAACTGTTTACATTTTGTCCACAGCTAAGCTTTCAATGTCTTTCTCCAAAAAAAGTGATTAATAGTAGGAATGCTTGACACAGAGGCAAGTGGCTGAAGAGTTTGAGGGTTGGGAGCCTTTCCTGGTTCACTGTCAGATATTCCCTTACATGTGCAGTTTTACATTTGATTTGTATTTGATATTCACAATAACATTATAAGTTATGTTAGGGCTGCTGTAATCCCCATTTTACAGATGAGAAAATCAAGGCTCAGATTGATTAAATGACTGTCCATGGCCACATAGGTAGGAAGCCATATTCACTGAGTGGCCAGATTATTATGATCTCTGAATGCATAATAATCTGGCCACTCAGTGTATATCCTATATAATAAAAGGCTAATATGCAAATTGTCCCCTCAACCAGGAGTTCAACCAGTAGACAGGCTGGCCAGCGACCCATGACCTCTCCCCCTGGCCAGGCTGGCTGGACCCCGCCCATGCATGAATTCATGCACTGGGCCTCTAATATAAACACACACACACACACACACACTGAGAGGCCAGATTATTATGCGTTCAGAGATCATAATAATCTGGCCACTCAGTGTATTCCTATATAGTCTTCCTTGCTCTTTGCCATGTTTACTAGACCTTAGCAGAGCACAAGGCTCAGGAATTCCAGGCCTGGAGCCATCAGCCAGCTTCTGCCATTCACTGTGTATATCTGTCACTAATGTCTCTTCTCTTCACTAATCTATCATGGACCCCATTTTCTGTTCCTCTGACTGCCATTTACCAGACAGGGAAGAAAAAATATTAACTTTGCAAGGAAAAGCCAGTATTGGTTTGTATGTCACAGTGGGCTAAAGCAATAACCCCAAGAAAGGCCTGACTAGAACAGTCTCACTGCAGGACTGTCAGTAACTTGCACTGTTTGACCTGAAATCAATTGATTAACCTTTCGGTCTCAGGTGTCATCTTTTCAACCTGCATAAACTTTACCAGGCTCGTGATGGGTGGGCCTGAGGGAAGGAGGGGAAGAGAAGAGCGGATGGGAGATTGGGATAGCTAATGAAGAACAAGAGCTGAAAAGCACTTTGCAATCATTCCTAAATGATGCATCAATATTTAATGGCATTCTTTGCCTCAAAATCCGTGGCTCAGAAATGGGAGGTATTTGTTAAGGCACTGTAGGCAGTTCTCTGGTAATCCAAGGAGCCCCCTATTTAGCAGAAAGGCCTAATTATAGCTTCTTCTTTTCCTTATCATCTTCTCTTGTTCATTAAGACCAAAGGACATTTGCTCTGGAAATCATATCTTGGTTTCAGAAGATTTCATCTGCTCCCACAAATTGAATTTCCCACCTGAAGTCAAATTCTCTATTTGTAATAGAGATATCATCTGCCCACAACTCTGTCCTTGGTACAGGCCTAAGCATGCTGAGATGTGATTTGAATGGTGACCAAGGTTCCATGGGTTTGGTGGGCCTGATCTCAGCATGTGGATCCCAGACTGCTTCTTTTAGAAGGACACTTGGGCTCCAGCTGGCTTTGTCAACTGAGACCTGGCTCCTGTCAGTGCTTGAGGAATTTCAGTAGCTGCAGCCGTAGGTTTCTTAACAGCTATAGTCTTAGGTTTGATCTCCCTATCTCCACCTCTAATCCATAGCACCCAGACAGATCCATCTTGCCAAAGCATGGCTGGCATCATGACATTCCATTGCTAAAACACCTTCAGTGCCTGCCTTCTATCCATAGCATAAAATCAAAATTCCTCCACTATTGTCCATCTCCCACTAGTCTGTTTTGAGAACCTTTCACTAGACCATGTATGGCTTAGCACTCTTCTTTGTCCCTATCCTGCCTCCTACAGTTTGGTCTTACAGTTTCCCCAGGCCAATGTTGCTTGCCTTTCTCTCTGCCTAACCACATCTGTTCCCTCGCTCTAGGCTCCAGTCCCATCACCTGCCAAAGCCCAATCTTCCTAAGAATGCTGAGCACTCCTCACATATCAGAGAATGAGGGCCTTGTTGCAGCACTTATATTCTTGGCTTGAACTCTAATTTGTCCTTTTGTGGGCATAGCCTTGTCTCCCTATCTTTGTGAGCATAAGTCAGGCCTTATGCTCCTTTTGATTTCCCAGAGTGCCTGACCAGATGTGGGGCCATAGAGGTAGCTGGGCCCAGACTGCCTGTCCCTTCCTCCTATAGCTCCCTGCAACTCTGCAGTCTCTGGTGGCTGCTTTGTTTTCAACCTCCAGGGCTTCGCCTTTCCTCATTCTCCCTCTTCAGTGTCTCACTGAGAGCTCTTAGCTTTTTCCTTTTACTAATCATTTTGATGGTTCTTCCTAGGACCCTCTTCAGTTTCTCTGAAATTAATCAATCCAGAGGCAGCCAAGAAAAAAACTGGGAAATCAGTTTGCCTTTCATCCAACCCTCTATCCTCTGGTTGTTCAGTGTCTACTGTTGAGCCAAACAGTCATTTTTTTTACTTCCTGTTCCATTAGATTAAACTTTACAAAAAACAAACAAACAAAAAAAAAAAACCAACAACATGGGTTTTTTAAATGTCCTTGAAAAAAAATTGGTTGCCTAGCAAAATGCTCTGAGTTTCCAAACCCTAGGTAACTGGAAGCTGGAACAAAGTGGTTGTTCTAAGATAGCCATAAATGCATTTTCTCAGGCTCAATGGAGAAAGGGGACAGTGAGAATGTGTCCTTAAGGAAGGGAGAACCTATCTCTGTTCTGGGAGGTGATAGATTAAATAGGGAAGATAGACCAGAGACCCAGATGGCAGGACACACACAGGCTTTATTGGAGGGAAGGGTACCCCTGGTGGCTGCTTGGCTGCTTCCAAGGGGAGGAGCAGAAGAGAGCCAAGGCTGGGTTACAAACCACTTTAAGGATAGGGGGCGGGACTTAGGGGACTCAGCACACGCTGATTGGTGATTAGGGACCTAGAGACTTAGGAATAGGGTGGTTAGGGTATTTGGCAGGTGCTGATTGGTGGTTCAGTGCTCAGGTATGTCTGGCCGCAGGTGGGGTTTGTGTCTGTCCATCAATTGAAGGAATGGAGGATCTACCAGGAGGGATCACTTAGTCACCTATCCACTCATAAGCCTTGATGGCTCATTAAGTTATTTAAATACAACTACTTCGGCCAGGCCAGAGAAATCTTCTCTTTAAACTAAAGAAGTGGGTGGACTAGTTGGGAGAGGGGCCATGCTATTAGTTGGTTGAGGTAAAAGAGCCTATATTTACTGAGCCTATTTCATGGGATAGTCATGGTGCAATGGAGTTTACACCAGCAATCCCATTAAATCCTCATAACAACTTTGCAAGGCACAGAAAAGTGAAATAATTTTTCCTAAGGTCACTAGCTAGTAAGTGGCAGTATTGGGATTCAAATCCAGGTCTATCTAATGCCAAAGCCCATGAACTTCACCACCACTCTATTCTCCTCTGACAAATAAAACTGTTTTTGTGGAACCAGCATATTAAAAGGGTACACGCTTAACTACTACTTCTACTCTTCAAGGCATGTTTTCATGCTATCCTGTGACTTGTTTTTTCATCATAGTTTTAACAACCTACAATGTCCTCCATGCCCTGCCCAATATCTCCTCTTATTGTCTAGTGCAAAAGTTCAGTGGATGAGAGCACAGGCTCTGGAAACAGACTGACTGAGTTAAAATCCAAGCTCTGTCACTTAGGGTACATTGCTTAATTTCTCTATGCCTTCATTTCCTCATCTATAAATTAGGGCTAATAAAAATACCTCACTGAATTGCTAGGAGAACTAAATGAGCTAATGGACATATAGTATGTAGCACAATGTTTGGTATATAGTAAGATCTCATCAAATACCACCTATTATTATTCTCCCCTTCTTTGCCCTCCTACCCAGTGCTTCCAGAGACCTCATGCCATCCTTGGATTACTGAGCACTTCCCTCCATGACCCTTTCAGACCTGCTGGTGTACCTGCTGGTGTGCTCATCTGAACACAAGCCTTTCCACCCCAAGCCTCATGCTGGGTCTCAGTCCCTCCACAGATTGTTAGTCCTTAAAAAGCAATCTTATTTTCGTTAAAATTAAAAACTTTTGTGCATCAAAAAACACTATTAACATAGTGAAAAGGAAACTCATATAATAGGAGAAAATGTTTGTAAATCATGTATCTGATAAGGGATTAATATCCAGAATATATAAAGAACTCCTATAAAAACAAAAAAGTAAACAATCCAATTTAAGTGGGTAGAGTACTTGAATAGACATTTCTTCAGAAAAGATAGACAGATGGCCAATGAGCAGATGAAACAATGCTCAATGTCAGTAATCATTAGGAAAATACAAATAAAAAATATAATGAGATATCACTTCACACCTATTATAAATAACAATAGAAAATACAAAGTGTTTCCTCAGATGTGAAGAAATTAGAACCCTCAAGACCTAAACAAGATGGCGGCCTAGGTAGTCTCCTAAGCTGCTGCCTCATCAACAATATGGAAAAAAACAACAGCTAAAATCAAAAGGGACCACATCAGACCCACAGGAAAGCTGGCGGAATGGGATGGCTACAACTAGAGACAAAGAAAACCGCCGCTGCCGCCATGTGGAGTTTAAAACTATGGTGGAACTGGAGCCGCCGGAGCCGCCACCGAGAGTGAGGGAAGCCCACTGAGAGCAGAGCTCGCTCCGCCCCTGGCTCAGGCAGTGGGCTGCTTCAGAGCATGGCCTCCGCCTCCGCAACCGTCCTGGCCTGCCCGCCATGGGAGCGAGGGAACCGATGCCTGACCTCAGCCGCACCTTCCACCTCAGCCCAGAACCAGACGCCTTGGAGCGCATTCTCCCCACCGGCAGCCATCTCTGCATGGCCTCCACGCCCAGAGCAGACCCAGCCCGCCCACCGTGCTGGTGAGGAGCTGGCACGGCGCCTTCCATTCACGGCCCTGGCGAGCCCTTCACCCATTAGTCTCACCACTGCCTGGCCGGGCCGGAGCCTCTGCCAAGCCCCTGAGGAAAAGCGCTGCTGCCGCCATATGGAGTTTAAAACTATAGTGGAACTGGAGCCGCTGGAACCACCAACTCCGCTGCACCACCGCCATTGCCGCAAGTGAGGGAAGCCCATTGAGAGGAGAGCTCGCTCTGCCCTGGGCCCAGGAAGTGGGCTACTTCAGAGCCTGGCCTCCGCATCTGCAGCCTTCCCAGCCTGCCCGCCGTGGGAGCGAGCGAACCTATGACGGGCCTCAGCCGCACCTTCCGCTCCCGCCCGGACGCCTTGGAACGCAGTCTCCACGCCCAAAGCCATCTCAGCCCCGCCTCTGTGCCTGCAGCCATCCCAACCCGCCCGCAGTGAGCGGTGGGTCCTGGAGGACCCATGTGCCCCGGGTGAGCCGTGTGCCCCAGGGGGGCCAGGTGCTCCGGGAGAGCTGTGTGCCCCAGGGGGCCGTGTTCCCAAGGGGGGCTGTGGGACCCGGGGAGCCATGTACACCGGGAGAGCCTTGGGCCCTGGGGAAGCGGTGGGACCCAGGGGGAGGGGGCGGTGTGAACCGGAGGAGGATCGGATTCTATTCGTGTGGTCCTGAGACATTTGGACAGTCTGCAGCCATTAGCTACAGAACACTCTGTTGTATTTCCCTACAAAAACAAATGAGAGAGAGTGTCCCACTTGAAATTCATATACAGAAAAAATGAAAAGAGAAGGAAAAAAAATCTGAGGAACAGAATAAAGTGGTGCATATATTAGAATCAGGGGCAAAGAAGGGGAGTGGACTGATAATTATCAGGAGGATAAGGGGGTGGGGAAGCAGTGAGAGACTGGATTGAAATCGCCTAACCAATGGATGAAGACAATTGGGGGAAGAGAAGGTAAAGGCAGAGGGTGGGAAGGGAACTGGGTGGTAGGGAGCTTTGGGAGAGAAAAAGGAGAAACAATTGTAATAATCTGAGTAATAAAGATTTATTAACATAAATAAATAACTAAATAAATAAATACAAAATAAAAACTTAAAAAAAGAAAGAAATTAGAACCCTCATTTTACCTGGTAGAAAGGTAAAATGTTGTAATGCAACTGCTATGGAAAATGGTATGTGTTTCCTCAAAAAATTAAACATACAACTGCCATATGATCCAGCAATTTCATTTTGGATATATACCCAAAAGAATTGAAATCAGCAACTCAAACAGATATTAGCACACCTATATTTATATGATCATTTTTTCACAGTAGCCAAAAGATGGAAATAACCCAAATGTCCATTAACAGATGAGTGTATAAACAAAATGTGGTATATACATATGATGAATATATTCAACTTTAAAAAGTAAATAAATTCTGATACATTCTGCAACATGGATGAAACTTGAAAACATTATGCAAATTGAAATAAGCCAGACATAAAAGGACAAATATTGTATGATTCTGTTGCAGACAGACAGACATGATCAGAGCAAGGATGATAGGCCAGGTAGAGAAGTTCACCATGGTAGAAAGCCCAAGATGCCTAGCAAAGGACAATTGTGGGGTGGGACCTCACCCCCAGGGTGGCCTTTCTTTCCCTAGCATATTGTGATCATGAAGTTTGGAGCCCCTGATCTTTCCTCTCTAGAGATAGCATCTAGGTTTCAAGTTGCATTTCAACTCTATAAGCAACAAAACCAGGCAAGACTGACCCTCTGCATGGCATAATGATCCCCTGCCTTGGTTCTAGTCAATAAATTAGTGGAGACAACAGCCCTGAAAGGACACACCTGGAAAACTGCTGAATATTCTAATTAGATTGTCCCCTGGGACCTCCCCTAAAAATCTCAACTCTTAAAACCCTAAGGACTGAAGACCCAGCGTGTTCTCTCTCTCTCAGGAGTACCCCTTTGCCTTTCCTCTCCCTCCCCCAGGCACCTTATAATTGGCTTCCTCACTCCCAAGTTCCAAGGGCTCTTCCTTTACTTCTAGAACTTGTTCGCTAAGCCTATTTCTTCTAGGAATTACTTCTTCTATCTCTGTAATTTGCCCAATAAATGTTCTCTTACAGTTTGGGTCTTGGCTCCTCGCACCTGCCTCCGGAATCCCCCAGTCCCCACGTCTCCTCTTCCCCCCCCCCCCCCAGCTGCCCAGGGCCAGCCCGAGGCACAGGCAAGCCTCAGATGGCAGTTGCCCAGCAGCCCAGGGCTCAGGTAACAAGGGCTGGCTGAGACTTGCACTGCTGGCAGTGGCAGCATCAGAGGTGTGATGGGGGCATTGCCTTCCCCTGATCGTCGGGTTGCCTCCTGCCCCTGAGGGCTCCAGGACTGTGAGAGGGGGCAGGCTGGGCTGAGGGAGCCCCCCCTCCAGTGCATGAATTTTCATGTACTGGGCCTCTAGTTGAACTATAAACCTAAACATGATTAAAATTGTAAATTATTCATGTATATTTTAGCACAACATAAAAAAGCAATTCCTTTAAAAATAAATTCCTACCCAACCAATGTGGCTCATTGACCTAGGAACCAGAAGGTCAGGGTTTGATTTAAGATCAAGGCACATGCCCTGGTTGCTCTACAAGAGTTGTGGTCTCAGAAGTTCCTATAAGATAACTGCTCAAGGGGAACATGTTTTTACAAGACTCAGGTTTACAGAATAAGTTTCCCTTTGACATTTGTTAGTGAAAGGGCGAGGCTAGAACCCTGTCTCCTTGTGGGAGAGGGCGGAGCTATCCTCCATTTTGTGGCCGGACCCTAGCCCTAACCCAACCAATCAGGGTTATATCCCCCCCCCCCCCGCCCGTATAAAACCCATTGAGATGTTACATTCTCTCTCTTTTCCACCATGCTGTTGGCATGAGTGGAACAAAGTCCATGCTAGCATGGAAGAGACTCTCTTGCTAATTGCATCGGATTTGGTTCCCTAGAACTGGTGGTCTTTGGGGATCACGGAATCTCGGCACAACAGTTAGATTTTTGTAAAGCTCAAGCCTTGTGTTCTCCAGTTAACACTTTCAGTTTATATTTCTCTCCCTCTTCCTTCCTCTATGAAATCAACAAAAATATATTTAAAAAATAAATTTCTTAACCCTACCATGCTCTTACGTACTGAGGATATACTGGTGAACAGGACAGGTAAGTTTTCTGCTCATATGGAACTTACACTCCGGAGAGGAGGAGAGACAAAATCTTGTCAACAAGTGAACAAATAAGATATTTTTAGATATTGATAAGTGCTATACAGAAAATAAAACAGTGATGAAGGAAGCTACTTTAGATTAATTAGTCCATAAATGCTTTTCTGAATAAGTGACATTGTGACATTTAATCTGAATTCTGAATGATAAAAGGAGCCAGTCATATGAGGATTTGGGGAAAAGACATTCTAGATCAAAGGCACAGCCAGTACAAATGCCCTGAGGCTTAAATTAGGTTAGTGTGAATTAAGAACCTAAAGCTCAGTGGATATGGAGGTGAGTTTGGAGAGAATTTAAAACAAAAACAAAAAACACATCCTGGATGATTTTACAGGCCATGGTGAGGGTTTGGATTCCAGTCTAAAGCCATTAAACTGTCTTAAGCGGGAAACTCTGTATCCAATGCCTTAATTAGATAATTGACATTGAGTGTGAAGGAAGATCTAAGTGAGAGATGTGTCTGGCTGGGGCTACGGTGGCAGCAATAGAGATTGAGAGAAATGGATAGATAATGGATATGTTTGGGAATTTGATAAGATCTATTGAAGGACTGGATGTAAGAAATAAGGTAAAAGGATGACGCTTGGATTTTTCCTTGAGCAACTGGATAATTGGTGGTGCCATGTACTAAAGATGAGGAAATGCAGGAAGGAATGATTTGGAGGGGGTAGAAATTAAGAGTTTTGTTTTGGCTATCATAAGTCTGAGATGCCTATGACACCTAAAAAGAGATGCCAAGTAGACAGTCAGAAATAAATTTTAAAAATAATAATAACTACAATTAGCATTTATTGACACTTATTACAACAACAACTATAACTAACATTAATGCTTATTTTGTGCCAAAACTGTCACGTTTTACACATAATAGATCATTTAATTCTCACATCAAGTCTTTGAAGTTGTTAGGGGCAAAAATAGAATATTGGGGACTAGTTATGGTTATGGAAAATATTAATCATGCCCTGTTAACCATAATTGCCTTGTTCTGGTTAAAGAAAGACATTCTAACCTGGCTGGGAGTTGTATGCCCAGAGACCTGGGAATCAACCTTGGAATGTGGTCCATTGTCGAGCACAAGAACTGCCTATTACAAGGAAAGATTAAAAACCTTGTTGCCTAAACAATGGAGTCCCATCCCAGTTTATATAGCCTACTTCCCCATGTAATCACTGTCCTCTCCTATATACCCAGCTGGATTATGGTGGGGTGCAGAGCATATTTTTGTGGATGACTTGCTTCTTTCCAATACATCTGGCATTATTGGAACAAATGCTCATATATGATTCAACCCTGTCTCTGCTGAATTGGCTCACGTAGTGACAGGCAGCCCGGACTCATAGTTGTCCGGTTTCAAGGTCACATGTTATTATTACCTCACTTTACAGATGAAGAAATGGAAGCAAAAAAGGGTAAATGCTTTGCTTAAGGTCAGATAATAAGAGGTAGAGCTAGGATTCAAATTCTGTCTGACTCCAGAGTATGTGCTATATGCCATGTATTGGGAGCTCAAAAAGGAGGTAAGGGCTAGACATGAAAATTTGGGGGTGCTATTTTAATGCTATTTAGAGCTACAGGACTGGATGAAATTATCTTGAAAGAGAGTGGTTTAGAGTTGGGCCTTGGAGCATGTACAACATTTAGAGGCAGAGGAGAGGGAAAGGAGCAGTGAAGCAGAGTGAGAAAGCACAAGGTAGGAGGCAAGCCAGGAAGGTGTGGCGGCATGAGAACCTAGAAAGGAGAGTGTCTCGGGCCAACTTTGACAGTGCTGCTGAGAGGGCTGGAATATTGGGTGCAAAAAAGTAAGCACGTTAATAAGATAGATGTTGAATAGAAGGATGGCTAATTTTCTAATGTTTGCATGCTAAAACTTGTGCAACACTGCCCCTTCCCATCCTTGCCCTTCTTTCCTCCCTTCATCCATTCAAATACACTGAGGCCCACTTCAGTTCTAGAATCTATCAAAGGTGATAAAGGGTTCAGGCCTAGAATTTCACTGTATCCTACTTAGTCTCAGGTTGCAAGAGAGAATTTAATATTTCCTGACCTGAGGAAGGCTTCTAGTAAGATGAGATAGCCTTGAGGTGTTGCTAATTTACTGAAGGTAAGGAAATTGGCACCAAACTCAGCAGCAAGGGCCTTCTTCCTGCCTTTCTAGGAACATGGCTTCGGGAGCATGGTGCCTTCTAACTGGCAGGACACCTCTTTAGAGTAAGCAATAAACTACTACCACACACTTTTATCACTACTTAAATACTTTCTGGAGAACAAATGCATTCTGTACATCATATTTACAGTAAAGACCCAAAGTCCAGTTTTATGTCGTGCAGGGATTCCATGATTCAGAACTATTAGTTCACTCCAATCTGTTCCTGGTTACTCTCTAGCTCTAAAAAAACATGTTCCTTTTCTCTAGTCCATGCTAAGCCTTCTGTGAGTAGTCAGTAAGTCTTCTGTACCTTCCAGGTCTGGCAGAGACCTAACCTATACTGCTTTGTTTCTGTCTTCTTCATTTTTTTCTTTTTATTGAATTTAAAGCCAATTACATTGTAGTTTCATTTAAGACTATATGTAAGCCCCGTCATTTATCATAGATATGCCCACTGTGTTAAGGCGGAAGGATGCTATTTGGAAAAGTAGGGGACTTACTAAACTCTTTAAGTGAAACTAAATTTGACTATATATGCATATATGTATATATGAAGATCCACACACATATAATAATACATATACAAAACCACACATAAAATAATGTTCATATAAAACTATACAGATACTTATAGATTGAAATCTATATATAAAACAAATGGAGAGCTTTCCCTGTCCCAAGACATACAGTGTCTCACAATCACCTAAGATTCAACTTTTCTAGCAGGACAAGTGTCATGAAACCATTTTTGTAACCCTCTTAGCATACAGCCTAGGACCACACATGTACACACATACATTGTAGATCCTTACCAGGTATTTATTATGTCATCGAGGATTAAATATGGTAGGCCTTGGTACCTATCTGTAAGGCACTAGACTGAAGTTCTAGTTCAGTGTGATCTTTATTAAGTCACTTTATGTTTTTGGCTCAGACTTTTGGCATCTGCAAAAAGAACAAATTAAACCAGATGATTTATAAAAGGCTTTTCCAACTCTGGTAGCCAATGATTACCCAGTGTTGGGGTCTATCTATGGAAAGGTCAAATGAAAATCTCTTCTTTAAGAAAATGTAACACTGAAAGTCTCATGATGTCTGTAGGAAAATCAAGAAATTATTTAGGAAAGGGAGAAGTGGGTATTCAAAACTAGGAGTGTAAGAATTCAAGAGGAAAAAAAAGGATTTTTCATTCAAAATGATAATAGCTAATATTAGTGAACCCTAACTAGGCACCAGATACATTACCTATCTCATTAAATCCTCACAACTCTATGAGTTAAATACTGTTGTCACTCTCATTTTAGAGATGAAAAGCTGGCACATAAAAGATAAGTAAATTGTGCAAGGCTGCAGAGCTAGAAATGGCAATGTTGTGCTGTAAACCTTGGCAGTCTGACGTAAGTACTCTACTCCTCCAAACACAGGAGAGGGAGATTATTTCAAATATGGGGTTCTATTTGGTGACCAAATTGGAAAAGAAAGGAAACCAGGCCAACAATGGGAAGAAACCAGCATTAGGCTCCTAATCACTTCCATATAGTAAGGCTAGAGACTATTCATTGCCCAGACTGGAGTAGCCACTGCTGTTCTCTAATGCTTGGGGGCTGAGGAAGTTGTGTATCAAGGACTGAGACTCCCTGTTTCCCCTGAGCCATTGGAGGATGGTGCTAAGGACAGCATGACGTTCCAGCCCAGCAGTAAACTGTGCTACCACCAGCTTTTTCAATCACTGTGAGACAAGGAACACAGGGTCCCATCTTTGCCCTGGGCCCTGAGAAACATGCCTCACACTGGAGGGGCATTTTTCATACTTTCTACTCCAAGATCTCTCCACGTATAAAAAATGGCTTCAGTGTTCATTTTTCTCCTTACAACTCCCAATCCTTTCCTCACCTGAATGAATCTGTCAGTTGTCTCCTGAGGAGGAGCCAAAGACTGACCTACAGACAGCAGTAGTTCAAAATGGATCAAATAAACTCCTGCTTTTTTCTTATTCCAGAAAGATTCTGAGTGATTGCAGTGACTGCTGATAACTCACACAGCCCTTGGAATCTGGCCAGAGGCAGGTTCCAGGCACCCGGCAGACAAAGCTGAAGTTACCTCCCTGGAAAAGGGAAAATTCCTAGAGCTGGAATGGTAGGCTTGCTCAGCTGGGACCTTCTCAATGTGAGCCATCTTACATTCTTCCAGCTCCTCCGGCAGCGCCACCCATAATTTTTCATTAACTCTTTTCCATGCTCCACTCTTTTGGTTCACATCATTCATTAGAAGAATGTTTTCTCCAGGAAAGCCCTGCCGGTGCATTGGGGTTCCAAGGGGTTGTTTAAACCTCAGAATCTCCCTCCTCATGATTTTCCAGGGGCTGAGGTTAGGAGGAGAGACCTCATAGGTCCATTAAACATTCCCTCCAGCATCCCCTAGGGTTTAAGGGAAGTGGCTCTATAAGATTATGACAGCCTGTTTCTAGAGTTCCCAGCCCCAAGCTTTCTTTTTCTGACCACATCCACTAAGAAGTTTCTAGACTCTTCTTTAGAGTGCTCCACTAAATCACTTGCATCTACTAGACCTGTGGTCAGCAAACTGTGGCTCACAAGCCACATGTGGCTCTTTGGCCCCTTGAGTGTGGCTCTTCCACTAGGCCTGGGCAAGTCTATTTTGAAGAAGTGGTATTAGAAGAAGTTTAAGTTAAAAAAAATTGGCTCTCAAAAGAAATTTCAATCATTGTACTGTTATTTGGCTCGGTTGACTAATGAGTTTGCAGACCACTGTACTAGACCCACCTCTGCTTCCTGGCAGGCAGAAGTCCAGGCCTACTAAGAGCAGGCCAACTCCCCAGTTGCTCAAGTAGAGAATAACAGGAGTGAGAGAAGTTTACTTCATTTTTCTCAAAATTATACATGCACTTGGTTTAAAAAATCAACACTACAGTAAAACTTACAATAAAGCTGAAACTGGTTTGGCTCAGTGGTAGAGTGTCGGTCTGCGGACTGAAAGATCCCGGGTTCGATTCCGGTCAAGGGCATCATTGGTTGCGGGCACATCCCCTGGTAGGGTGTGTGCAAGAGGCGGCTGGTCGATGTTTCTCTCTCATCGACTTTTCTAGCTCTCTATTTCTCTCCCTTCCTCTCTGTAAAATATCAATAAAATATATTTTTTTAAAAACTTACAATAAAAAGCAGAAACTTTTGCTCACAATCTTCAGTTCCACAAACCTACTACTTTTAACCTTTCTCTTTGAATTCTTTTGACTGACCTCTATTTTTCTAAATAATATGGTTTGTTCTCTCTCTCTTTTTTTTGGATTTGTCAATTTGAATTATTTATCTTTTGGATTTCTACTAAGATAGATGACAGTGCAGTGGTCAACACCATACCCTCTTCCATTTCTCCACACCTCCCAATATAGTTGTATAATATTGTAGCTCTATTACTGAATAGTTTTGTAACATTAAATAATGTACATAAACTCTTATATATTAGGCCATCAACTATAGACAGCATCTCTTGACTCCTCACTTTATAAGTTGTAATTTTTTTAAGTCTATACCATGCCCTCCACTTCTTTTCCCCTTCTACCTCTAGTTTCTATGAAATCTATAATTATTTTTTACATTGTCAAGGTTGATAACATTTACATTCTCTTCTATAACTATGATTACAACTCTCATGCTTTGTAAAAATTGACAACTAATAACAAAATGTTGTATATTATTGTAACTTTCTAAATATAATTCATTGCAAACAGGGATAAATGGAAGTGTGCAGTAAAACAGATTTTGGGCCAATAGTGCCCCAGCAACAACATAACCCATGGCTGAAGGTGGAATAATGCGAGGAATTGAGGTGTTGCTCCTCACTGGTTTTGGGGTGTGTCACCCAAGAACCGCTGCTGCCAAATCACTTCTCAGCAGCTCTTGCATTGAGCATCTGCCCCCTGGTGATCATTGCCCATCATAGCGACCAGTCAGATGGTTGGACACTTAGCATATTATACACTCATACACACACACACACACACACACACACACACACACACACACACACACGTAGAAGCCTGATGAACAAAGATTCGTGCAGAATGGGCCTTCCTTTCGCTGGATGCCAGCACTGCCTTCGCTCTGGCCAGAGCCACCTTTCCTCTTTCCCAAGCTGCCCAGAGGCCCAAAGTGACTGGGGTGATGTGGAATGCCTATGTTGTCGCCATGGCAATGATCCCAGCAGCCCTGGCAGTTCAGGGTTAATTAACCCAGTTTTGTTGGGTTAATTTGCATACTAACTCCTGATGGGTTGATGGGCATCATGAAGGTACAGTCAATTAGCATGTTATTTATATCTTTTATTAGGTAGATATAGATAGATCTTTTATTTATTTATTTATTTATTTATTTATTTATTTAAATATTTTTAAAAATATATTTTATTGATTTTCCACAGAGAGAAAGGGAGAGGGATAGAGAGCTAGAAAAGTCAACGAGAGAGAAACATTGACCAGCTGCCTCCTGCACACCCCCTACTGGGGATGTGCCCGCAACCAATGTACATGCCCTTGACCAGAATCAAACCTAGGACCTTTCAGTCTGCAGACCGACGCTCTATCCACTGAGTCAAACCAGTTTCGGCTAGATAGATCTTTTAAAGCCATGTCTAAAAACTGTTTTCCTAACCCAAGGTCATGTAGATTTTCTTCTATGTCTTCTAAAAGTTTCATAAAAAATATGAAAGCTTAAGGTTTCATATTTGGACTTAATATCCATTTTTAAAAATTGATTTTTAGAGAGAGGAAGGGAGAGGGATAGAGATAGAAATATGGGTGAGGGAGAAACATCATCATTCAGCTGCCTTCTGCACACCACCTTCTGGGGATTGAGACTACAACCTGAGTATGTGCCCTGACTTGGGAATTGAACCAGTGACCTCTTGCATCATGGGTCGGAGCTGAGCCACACTGGCTGGGATGAATATACATTTTTAATTAATTTTTATATAAGGTATAATATTTAGATCAATGTTTTAAAAATATTTTTTATTGATTAAAAAAAAAGAGGAATACGGAGTTAGAAATATCGATGCAACAGAAACATCAATCAGCTGCCTCCTGCACACCCCTATTGGGGATGTGCCTGCAACCAAGGTTCATACCCTTGATCGGAATCAAACCTGGGACCCTTCAATTTGCAGGCCTATGCTCTATTCACTGAGCCAAACCAGTTAGGGCTTAGATCGATGTTTGTTTTCTGTTTTTAAACACACATCGACCTATTGTTTCAGCATTGCTTGTTGATAAGATTATGCTTTCTCCATTGAATTGCTTTTGCATCTTTATCTCTTTTTATAGGTCTTTGTACTGTCTCTGCCCCATTGATCTATATGCCTATCCCTTCACCAATACCATACTATCTTGAGTACCTAGATTTATATAAACCTTAAAATTATTCAGAGTCATTCCTAGTACTTTATTCCTTTTTTTTTCAAATACTGTCTTGGCTTTTCTAATTTATCTTTCCATATTAATTTTAGAATAAGCTTGTCTATATCTACAAGAAACCTTCTGGGATTTTGATCGATACTACATTAAACCTATCAATCAATTTGGGAGATTTTACCCATGTTGAGTCTTCTAGTCCACAAACATGGTATGTCTCCCCATTTATTTAGGTTTAATATTTTAATCAGTGTTTTATAATATTTGGCATATAAAAGCTACATATGGCTAAGAACTGTGGATTTGAAAAATTTTACATGACATTCAGTTCACTTTTTATGTTAGAAAACTAATGTCTTCCATCAACTTTGGGAAATTTGTCCATAGCACTCCTTTGAAAAATTTCTCTCTTCCTTCTATTTGGAATTACTATTAGTTGGATTTTAGACATTGAATCTCTTGAATTTTATCTTTAAATATATATATATATATATTATTGATTTCAGAGAGATAGGGAGAGGGAAAGAGAGATAAGAACATTAATAATGAGCGAGAATCACTGATTGGCTGCCTTCTGCACATCCCCTCCTGGGGATCAAGCCCACAATCCAGGCATGTGCCCCGGATTGGAATCGACATTCACCATGTCCTTGGGTTCCTGGAGGAGTCATGAGTGGGACAGCAGCAGGCAAAGGTCTTTAGAGAGAGACATATAAAAAGCAGTGCGAGACATTGAGCAGGGTGTGGGTCTCGTTAAGGAATAGTAGAGTGTGTTGGATAAATTGGAGCCAAGAAGACAGGACTTCTACCAGGGGGGAATCAGGCAGCTTCCCTTTAAGGGACTGTTCAGCCTGTAGGATGCTGTTGGAGACCTGGATTTGGGCCTCCTGAGACATGACTTACTCCTGGGAGATGTAGATGGTCCCTGAAGGGGTGGAACTCCAACTACCCCAATACAGTTTTCCCATAACTCTTGCAACCCATCGCTGGTTCCAGAGGTCCCGGACCCTGATGTTGAAGGTTCCGTCCTTCCAGAAAAAGGGGCCAGACCTGACCTCTTTGTAGGCATCGTGGGTGATACAACCTGACCAGCGGCAACCCCCAGAGGTGTTGAAGTCTTGATTACACCTGTCTGGGTTCCGTTGGTCGTAAGCAAAGCAGGCATATGGTCCGCCACTGTTGGACACTGACTGGAGGTCGACAGCAATCAGGATCTCTGCCTGGCAGCCAACCAGAGGGCAGTCCTGAGATCCTACCTGCTGGGTGACTTGTGTGCTGTCCTTTTATAGGTTTCATGGACCTTGAACCTCCACACATAAACAGGTGGGTGTGAATATAGGTTGCCCAGGGCTGGGAGGGGAAGGAGAAAGGGGAGAGCGACTAATGCGGATTTTAGTGGGGCCCAACACCTCACATTTATAGAAGTTATGCTGCTCTGGGGTCCTCTTGAGCCTGGAGAGGTGATGCCACGATGGATCGCCAAGTAGTTTTGCTGTGGAGGGTGTTGTGAGGATGACTGTGTGAGTCCTGTCCACCTGGGTTCCAAGGCTTTGGGATGTAAATTCTTAAGGAGAACTGAGTCCCAGGGCTGGAGGGGTGGACCTCGTGAGGCTTGGTCAGCTGGCTCTGGCCTGGGCAGAAACCTGTCAGCGTGTTCCTGGAGCAGCTGCCCGATGATTGTGGTCTGTAGGGTATGTGCAGTTTCCAGGAGATGCCAAGTGAGGTGCTAACCTGCTGAACGACCCTTGATATAAAAGCGGGGCTGTTGTCTGATTGTATGGAGTTAGGGAGGCTGAACCTAGGGATTATATGTGTTATTAGGGTCTCAGCCACAACTTCAGCAGTTTCCTTGCGGGTAGGGAAGGCCTCTACCCACCCTGTCAGGGTGTCTACCATGGTGAGAAGATATTTGGTCTTCTTATGGGGAGGCATTTGGGTGAAGTCTACCTGCCAGTCCAGTCCTGTCATTTGATGGGTAGGAAAGTTAGGGCACATTCCTCCATGGGGTGAGACAGCTGCACGCGTGGAGCAGGAGGAGCAGGCACTCATGACTGCTTCTCGCAGTGTGGGTGAGGTGAAGAGGGGTTTGAGGAACCTCCAAAGTGCCAGCGGTCCAATGTGCAATGACTGGTGAACCTGTTGGGCAATGGCCCCTACCTGAGCCTTGGGAAGGGCGATCTTGTTATTTATGAAAATCCATCCCTCAGGACCAGAAGAGCCTCCCCATTGTAGAAGTTTATTTTTTTTCTTCTTCTGTATACTGAGGGTAATGGAGGGAAGGGAAAGGAACAGGACCGGAGCTGGGGACCCTTCACCCTGAGTTAAGCCTCTGGCCACCACGTCTGCTCTGGCGTTTTCCTGCGAAACCATCAAAGAGTCAGTCTGATGGCCTCGGCAGTGCACAATGGCTACCTGGGAGGGAAGCTGTAAGGCATCAAGTAAATGGGTTATGAGTCTAGCATTAATAATAGGTGAGCCTTTAATGGAGAGAAAGCCCCTCTCCCTCCAAATAACCGCGTGGCAGTGGGCTATTAGAAAGGAATATTTGGAGTCTGTATATATGTTTACCCTCCTCCCTTTGGCCAGATGCAGGGCCCTGGTCAGCCCAATGAGCTCAGCCTTTTGAGAGGTGGTACCCTCTGGGAGCTGGGCCGCCTCCAGGGTCTGCTCTAGCGTTACTGCTGCATAGGAGACTTTCCGACGCCCTTGGGGGTCTAGGCAAGAGCTTCCATCCACAGAGTTAAGTCAGGATTAGAGAGAGGGATATCTGAGAGTCCTGCCCGAGGTTGAGTGAGGGCCTCGACGACCTCGGGGCAGAAGTGCGTTGCCATAGGTTGGGTGGAGGCAGCCAGAAGGAGAGTGGCTGGGTTCAGGGCTGGGGACTGGGTTAGGGAGATGTCAGGACTCTCGAGGAACAGGAGATGGAGTTCCTGCATGCAAGAGGGGGCAAGGAGAAGATAAGGATCGGTGTGACAAAAGATCCTGTAGCCTATGGGAGGAGAATACCTGTAAGGGTTGCTGGAGGCAGATCTTCTGGGCCTCCTTGGTGAGACCAGTGCTGCAGCCAGAGCCTGAAGGCAGGGCTGCCATCCCCGAACTGTGGGATCAAGCTGTCTGGACAGGTAGGCTACTGGGGTGAAGGCTGGCCCTAGGGGCTGGGTGAGGACCCCCATGGCTATTCCATGTTTCTCATCAGTAAATAGTTGAAAAGGCTTAGAGATGTCCGGGAGAGAGAGGCGGGGGGAGATGCCAGAAGGGCATTCCGGAGCTTAGAAAAGGCCTGGCGAACAAGGGAGGGTGAAGAGAGGGGGCCTATTGGTGTTTCCTTAGCAGCCTGGTATAGAGGCTTAGCTAGGAGAGCAAAATTCGGGACCCAATGGCAGAAGAATCCTACCAGCCCTAGAAAGGACAAGATCTGTTCCACAGAAGTGGGAGACTGCAGGTCTCATATTGCCTGTGCTCTGTCAACTGTCAGTCCTCGGGAGTTGGGAGTCATACAGATCCCCAAGTAAGTGACAGTAGGGGCCGACAGCTGTGCCTTGGCAGGAGACACACGGTATCCTTTGTCCCCTAGAAAGTTGAGGAGGTCAGCTGTCTGCCTCCGAGAAATGTCTAAAGGGGGGCTGCAGACAAGGAGATCATCTACATACTGGAGAAGAGTGCTGGGTTCTAATGAGCATTGTTGGAGGTCTCTGGCTAAGGCCTGGCCAAACAGATGAGGGCTGTCTCTGAATCCCTGGGGCAGAACTGTCCAGGTGAGTTGGTGGGATACCTGCTCATCTGGGTCCTCCCAAGTAAATGCAAACAGATGGTAATAGTCTGGATTCAGGGGGATGGTAAAGAAGGCATCCTTGAGGTCAAGGACGGAAAAGTGGGTGGTACCAGCTGGTACATGAGAAAGGAGAGTGTAAGGATTGGGGACCACCGGATGAATGGGGACCACCGCTTCATTGATTAATCGGAGGTCCTGCACCAGCCGGTAGGTCCCATCTGCCTTCCTAACTGGGAGGATGGAGGTGTTGCAGGGAGAGTCGATAGGTATGAAGAGACCCTGACCAGAAGCCGAGTAATGAGAGGTTTGAGGCCTCGGTGATGAGTCAGGGAGATAGGAAAGTGGGGGTGCGAAGGAAATGAGGGGGGATCCTTAAGTCTGATCCTCACCGGGGTATGGTGCCTAGTAACCACTGGGGTAGTGTCCCATACTTTTGGGTTGACAAGGGACGCAGGCAGTGGGGGATCAGTGTTCCCGTGAAGGGAGGGAGCCAGGAGCGGAAGAAGCAGGGAAGCTGAAGGACTCTGAGTGAGCTGCAGAGTTGCCCTTAGTTTGATGAGGATATCTCGTCCTAAAAGGGGTACGGGGCATGAAGGCATGACTAGGAACCAGTGGGTTATAGGGCTATTGTCGAGGAGACAGGGAAGGGGCCCGGTGGCCAGTGGGCAATTGGATTTGCCGTCAATTCCCATGACCGAGATGGGGGAAGGAAACAGTGGCCCAGAAAAAGAGGGCAGAACAGAAAAGGGAGCCCCCATATCGATCAAAAAGGAGATCATCTTACCTGCTACCTGGAGCTTTACCTGAGGCTCAGCCAGGGTGATGGGGGTAGTCGAACCCGGGCATCTTCAGTCTGCCAGTCCCAGCATGGCCAGCGGCGGGTCATGACCTGGAAGAACGGCCCTTCCACGCTGAGGCACAGAGGGCCTGGCACATTTCCAAGGGCAATCACTTTTTTTTTTTTTTTAATTTAAGTTGTTCTGGCAAGAACAGCTTTATTTATTTTTATTCTTTTTTATTAAGGTATTATATGTGAACATAGCTTACCATTGCCCCCCCCCCACCTCCCATTCATGCCCTCCCTCCTCAGAGTTCTGTGTTCGTTGGTTGTACTTATATTCATGCATACCAGTCCTTCCGTTGTTCTCTTATCTCCCCCCAGGTCTCCTTCCCCTCCCCGCTGTCATTTGACAATCTGCTTGTTTTATGGTGACTATCTCAGAATCACATGAATAGAATCCGCTCCTCATTTGGCAGTCTGCTTGTTTTATGGTGACTATCTCAGGACCACATGAATAGGGTCCGCTCCTCCTCTGGTTCACACCGCCCCTATCTCCAGGTCCCACTGCTTCCCCTGGGACACACGGCTCACCCGGGGCACACGGCCCCCTGGGACTCATGGCTCACCCGGGGCACACGGCAATCACTTTTCCAGTGGCCGATTTGACCGCACGCTGGCAGGGCTTGGTTAGAGCATGGGTTTGTGGGCATTGTTTAGCCCAGTGGCCTTCTTTTCCACACTTGAAGCATCCTCCAGGTGGCGCTCGTCCTTTTGTTGTACCCCCATCACGCACAGCCCCCTCAGGACCATGCGCGCGGCTGCTAGCCTTAGGGCTGCTACCAAGGCTTTAGTTTGCAGATTCAACTTTTGTCGAAGGCCGGCCTCCCGATCTGATTCTGCCTGCTCTTCTTGGGCATTGAAAACCTTAAATGCCATATTCACCAGATCTCGGACAGGAGTCTGAGGGCCATCCTCTGCCTTTTTTTAACTTTTTTCTAATATCTGGGGCTGACTGCGAAATGAAGTGAGTGGCTAGAACAGTTGCTCCGGCTGGGGACCCAGGGTCCAGGCGAGTATAAAAAGTCAGAACTTCAGTGAGCCTGTTAAGGAAGACTGCGAGGTTCTCATCTGGTCCCTGAGTAACTTCCCTCAGCTTGTCAAAATTAATGACCTTGTGGGAGATGGCCTGTAGGCCAGCTATTAGGCATTGGAGCATCTGGTCGCGACCTCGGTGCCCGTCTCACCCTTCAGGGGTATCTAACTGGTATTCCCAGCCTGGTTCCTGACGAGGAACGGCCTGGGCCCCCACGGGAATAGAGGTGTCTATAAGGTGGATCTGATCTGCGTGGTCCGTTGCTGCTCCTAAGACTCTTTCCCTTTCATCTGATGTTAGGGTGGAAGAGAGAATGACATGGATGTCATGCCAGGTGAGGTCATAGGCCTGAGAAAGGTATCAGAATTCCTTGATGAACACAGTGGGGTTGGTGGAAAAAGACCCCAGCCGCTTCTCAATCTGGGAGAGATCTGACAGAGAAAAGGGAACATGAACCCTGACCACGCCCTCAGCTCCTGCAACTTCCTGGAGGGGGCAGTGGAGCGGAGCCTGAGAGCCCGATTGCCTGCTGATTGGGGAAGCAGGCGGGGTGGGGGAAGGGAAAGGTTGGCAGGTAGAAAAGGAGGCTCTGGGGGAGGGGGCGGCAGAGGGAGGTCTGGGAGTGAGGATGGGGGAAGGGAGGGAACTGACTTCTGGGCAGAAGGAGACAAGGCTGAAGGAGCCCTGTGGTAGGGAGGCGGGCAAGAAGGCGGCGAGACGGAGAGGAGGAAAGATTCTCAGGGGGTTCAGATAAGGCGGAAAGTGGAGGAGTGTCGGTAGGGAAGGGGAGTTTCTCCCAAAGTAGGAGAACCTAGGCAGTGGAACAGGAGGAGCAGAGGGAGGGACGGGAGCTCAGATAGAAAAAGGCCTGGACATATGGAACCTCCAGCCAATGCCCAGCTCTTTTGCAAAAATTGTTGAGGTCAGTCAGAATGTTAAAATCAAAAGTCCCATGTTCAGGCCATCTTGACCCATTGTCCAGTTCATATTGAGGCCATGCCACGTTACAGAAGTAAATGAGGCGTTTAGGACGCAGATCCTGGGACAGGCCTAGCTTAGCCAGATTGGTGACAAGACACCCCAGTGGGATCTTTGGATCTAATTTGGTTTTTTGGTTGCCCATTTTGATACCTAGGGTCAGGTCGATAGCCGAGGCCCAAGGACTAGTGTCCTAATTAAGCCCAAAGCTATGGACGGGGGACCGAGATGGCAGGAGGGCATACCCCCCACTGCCTCCCAGGGTCTGGAATTAGGCCAAAAATGCCGGAGAGCCAAGGGGAAGTAGGGACGTCTTCACCACGACCCCTGACTCAGGAACCTCTGTGGGAGGTCTGGAGGGCTGCGCCCTGGGCAATCTCTGACGCGGTCACGGTTTAAGGACAGAGATGCGGCGGGGGGGGGGGGAATGAATCTAAGAATCATGAACCTAGGAATCAATCAATAGGGACTGGGAATCACCGCTGATGTTGCCGAGCTGGAGAGAAATTTGAGGGTTCCTTAGCCACAGGGGCACCCCAGACCGGGAAAGGTCTTACAGGGCAGGGCACTTACCCCGTGCCCGGGTTTCGCACCAAGATGTAAGGTTGTAAGGTCCCAGCTGAGAGGTTTGCGACACAGAAGCAAGACATGGAATCCAGGCGATTAAGAAGGGGAGTTTTTAATCTGCACTCCTGGGCGAAGCTCGCTGGTTTGAGGGTGGGCCAGGAAAGTTCACGCCAAAAAGCGGCATCGGTACTTCTTTTATACAGATCTTTAGGGAGGGAAGGTTGTAGGGCATGAGAGGTGTGGAATTCCTGCCTCGGGCCAAGGGTCTAGGAAGGCCCTAGGAAGGCACCAGCTAGCCAGCTATCTTTGTCATGATCCATCCCATCCCGCAGATGCTTGCACCTGCTCTGGGCTCCCTCCCCCTCTGCCTCAACCTAACAGGTGGGACCTATGAATATGTTGGGATATTACTCCCATGATTAGGTTATAGGAGAAAGGTGAAGGATTTTGTATGTATAACTCAGGTCCCAAATCAGTTAATTAAAAGGGAGATTACTTTGGATGAGCCTGACTTAATCAGATGAGCTCTTTAAAGTGATCTAGGCATCAGAGATAGAAGTCAGAGATATTCTCCTGCTGTCTTTGAAGAACACAATCACAGTGTGAACATCTGAGAGTGATGGCTTCTAGGAGCTGAGGGTCTCCTTCTTATGACTTTAAAAAAGTAAATTTTGCCCACAACCTGGATGAGCTTGGAAAAGAACTCTGAAATCTAGATGAGAACATACCTTGGGGAAACCTTTATTAAATTCTGATGAGCTCCCAAGCAGGGAACCCTGCTATGCTGTGTCTGGACTTCTGCCCTGCAGAAACTGAGATAATAAATGTGTTGTTTTAGCCTGTAAGCTTGTGGCAATTCGTTACACAGCAATAGAAAACTAATGCACCTTCTATGACTTACTTACTTTGCCCATTATATATTTTTATTTCCCAGAGCTCATCATTTAAAAAATAAACTCGTTTATTTCATATAAGCAATATATTCCATGTGGTTCAAAAATCAAAGCAATATACAAAGGTTTGTATTAATAAGTGTTACAAAGAGTTCAATTGTGTTCTTTTTATTTTTTTATAGCCTTCTATTCTTGATAAACAGAATGTAAATACATTCTCAAAGTTCTCTGTAAATATGTAATTTTGGAGTTCCCTAAATTAACTCCGTTTTCCATTTACCTTGTAATTTCTTTTTTTAAAATTTTATTGATTATGGTATCACATAATTGTCCTCATCCCCCCATTCCCATCCCAAACCCCTCCCCACATATGCCCCCCCCTGTTGTCCATGGCCACTGTCTAGGCCCATATGCATGCACACAAGTCCTTTGGTTGATCTCTCCCCCTGACCCCCACCCTCCCCTACCTTCCCTCTGTCTTGTAATTTCTTTTTAATGTTTCAACCTTTCCTCATGTCTGATGCTCCTTTGTTTCCTATTCATCGTTTAAAATAAGGCAATAGAGAGTCTGAATGAGAGTTAGGTGTATGAGCAGACCTTGTCAATAGGCATATTTTGCTTAAGGGCGCTTAGAGGGAAGGTGATTATGATTTTCTGTGGATTCACAGGGCTGGAGGAGACAGATCCAAATAGCAAACTGCAGAAGACTTAACTCTGAGGCACCAACACCCAACTACCTGCTCTAATTCTCTCTAGATATTTTATTCAATTTCTGTACAGAAGAACCCTTTGTTTTCAAGCCAGCAAATACATATTTGGCTGCTAGTTTGTCTCCATGTAGGGGTTGAGAGTCCACTCTTAGTTGTGTAGACCTTTAGCTGTGAGGCATTGTTGTCAGCCTCACTTCTCATTTATACTTTGTGTTGTAAGGTCCCAAGACCCCCAGTGAGTCCGACGGAGTGGGCAACGACCCCAAGTCAAACGCCGAGACCGAAACTTGATGCAAAAAGCATGAGGATTTACTACAAGCGCAGCGCAGGGTCTCTCAGGCAGACAGCAACCCAAGGGAAGTGCTGGCTGACTGGAGCGCCGAGTAGCTGCAGAACATGAGTTTATAAAGGCAAAAACCACACGCAGGTGGGGTTACACATGGAGGGGGAGGAAGGGAACAAAGAAATTCCAAGAAGGGGAGCTGGGCTCGTTAATTACATGTTTTATGACAGGGTCTATGCTTAGTCAACAGTCCCATCTGGTAATCTTGCAAGCCCCTTTGCCTCCCCCCTTCCTATTCCTCTGGGTAAGTCCTAGTCTGCTATTGAGGCACCTCCGGGTGTGGTCTTTTCTATAATTACAGGTTAGGCTGGTCTCTTTCTGGCAGGTGCATTCCGAGGTGGTCAGCTCAGTTCCCAGGGGGAGAATTCCACAGCGGTCAACAGGATGAAACCCTGCTTTAATGTTTTGTCATAAAATATTGCATTCTGGCTTTTTGCATTTCAGGGTAGGGAGTTTCTGGGGACTGACTTCATTCTTGCCTAATCTTCAACCATAAAGAACTGACCTCAGTCCTGTCTAATCTTTAACCATAAAGGTCACATCCTGGAACAGGCAGTGGGGGAGGCCAATTCCTCAATCTTAGGGCCCTTACAGTGTCACACTTGTAATCTCTGAGGCCAGACACTGCTGGAGTTTGCAAGGTAGGTGGGCTGTCTTTTTAGCTGCAGCACTTTCACACATACTTTAAGCTGATTGTTTGCTTCACTGTGCTTCATCAGTTAGCACTCCTCCAGATGCTTTCTGACTTTGGAAATTTATTTAAATTTCTCATCCACTGACAGCTCCCCTCCTGTTCTCTTTATTGTGGTGGGTTTATGCATTTTAAAATTGATGTACTATTATTTTAATGAGGTCTCTGGAGGGAGATGACTTAAGTGTTTGTGTTCAGCCTATCACCTTGAACTAAAAAAAAAAATGGTCAATGGGGAGAATATGATGCTTATTACATAGGCTTTTTTTAGGATTAAATGATTTATGCAAGTAAATTGCTTGTCACAGTGCCTGGCATGCATTTGATTATTTATCAATATTATTGTTATTATTATTATTACCTTGGCAAGCAATTGGGGAATAAAGTTCTGGGCAGGGAATCTTTTCCTAATGCCATTTGAAATGATACCAAGCAGGTGACCACTGCAGTCCCCATCTAGTCAGGCCTAAGTTTGAATTTCAATGCCTTTGATCCCAAAAATTATGCTTCAGGAAACAGCTTTAAATATGGGGAGAATCCATGGGAGTAGAATGGTGCAATGAAGGTCTCCAGGCCCTGGGAGGGCAAGCCCTGAAATGGAAGCAGAGAAGCAGAACCACAGCCACAAAATCTCAATTTTCCCTTGCAAGCAAATTGGGAGCCAGCTGTACTGATGGAGGATGGTCTTCAGCATCTGTAAGGCCAGAGAAAAACCCCTTCCCCTTCTTAACTGACTTTTCCAGTAAGCCCTGATTAATTGACCTTTCCAGCAGACTCTGGTTTGGTCACCGCAGAGGTATTTTATCTGTTCCTGGAATCAGCCTGCTAAGACAGACCATCCAGCCTCCTTAACCGCAGGGCTATAGCTATTTTATCTGTTTCTG
Organism: Vespertilio murinus; assembly: GCA_963924515.1. Lineage (NCBI taxonomy): Eukaryota > Metazoa > Chordata > Mammalia > Chiroptera > Vespertilionidae > Vespertilio > Vespertilio murinus. Next base: position 56,492,264 of record OZ004710.1, on the reverse strand, counting down.
GGAGGGCTATAGCTATTTTATCTGTTTATGAGCCAAATATTAACTGTTAACATAGTTCCCTGATTTACAGACCACCTGCGTGTGGTTTTTGCCTTTATAAACTCATGTTCTGCAATTGCTCGGCGCTCCAGTCAGCCAGCACTTCCCTCGGGTTGCTGTCTGCCTGAGAAGCCCCTGCACTGTGCTTGTAATAAAACCTCTTGCTTTTTGCATCAAGTTTCGGTCTCGGCGTTTGACTTGGGGTCGTCGCCCACTCCGTCGGACTCACCGGGGGTCTTGGGACCTTACACATCAACAGCAGCAGTAAGCTCAAGTAGAGATCAGACCAAAGCAAGGAAGCTGACAACAAAGGACTCAGATTTGCCATTGACCCAAGGAAACCAGAGTGGATGGAAGCTGGAACTGGAAGGCGAATGAATAGGAATTGGATTTGTTTTTCTCTGGGAAAGATTGGAAATCTTCCCACTAGCAAATCATTCCTTTCCCCATTCATCAGGTTCCCTTGCTTCTTACTGAGTGATTGCGGGCACTGCACCTGGCTGCACCCACTAACCTTTGACAGAGGCCAGAAAGGCGGATCACTGTAGGCCTGGATCTTCAGGCTTCCCCTCCAACAGAGCCAGCTCCCTGAGGATGGGGTTGACCTTATATGTAATAAGCAGAAGAAGGAAGCTTGCCTGGGTTTTGTAAAATCTCTAGCAGAGCTGCCAAAACATGATCCTGATCAAAGATACCTCCCTCACTAGCCTGCTGTTCTGGGTAACATTTCATAGTTCCTTTGGGGTTGGTATCTTCAGAGTTCCTAGTTAAAATGCAAACATCATGGAAGTGTGATATTCAGGCATGGGTCCATTACCAGCTTAAAGACATTAGTTCTAATTTGTTTCTTCAGTTAAACAGCACCTAGCAGCTTTTCAAAAGAGGTGGAGGTGGGGAGAATAGGGAGGGGAAGATGGGGTGCCTGCACCTGGCAGAGTGAGATGGAAAGGCAAATCAGAAACAGGGGTACCCTGCAGGCAATCTCAACTTGGATGAGAGGCTGGAAAGCTTTCCAAGGTGGAAGGTAGGCCTAGTATTTCTTTAAAAAAATAATTACATTTTTAAAAAAGTTCTCTTCCGTGATTCTACATTTTGGAGAGGCAAAAAGGTGAAATGATTTGACGTATTCCTCTTGCTTATTTGCGGAATCCATAGTATCCAGTCACTTGAAAAAAAGGGAGAAAGACAACAGAGCCCAGGGAGTGGGTGAAATGTCCGGAAGAGAATTGGGGACAAAGCCTTGGGAGGCACTTTTCCTTCACAACACCTTTAGCCAACAGGTAAGAGAGCTAAGAGAGCCCTGAAACCTGACCTTAGGGCTATGATTCTAGACTAGCCCAACTCACACTACTTTCCAGGGCAATCACTTGCCTTAGTATTTTTATCCATACAATGGGTGTGGTAATTCCTGCCTTAACAACCTCCAAGTGGTTGTTAGGATCAATGAAGTGGCGGCCATGGGAGGGGCCCGAATTATAAAGCGTTCTTTAACTACAAGATCTTTTTATGTATTAAGAAGATTTTGAAAAACTAACTTTTTGATTAAGAAAGCATTATGTAATTACAGAAAATACAGAGAGGTATCAATTAAAAAATTAAAATGACCCTCAATCCCACCAGACATAGGTACCTTTGATGATTTGGATTTTGGTATATTTTATTCCAGTCTCTGTTCCTCCTGTGAACGAAAAGAGCCACATGCTGACCTGATAAGCTCAGGGAAGGCCTGCGTGGCAGTCTTGCAAACTCAGAGACCTAAAGTAACCACAAAAGATGGTTTAAAAATCAAATATCTTACTACCAACAGGTTATAGTGGGCAGTCATTTTCTAGGCCAATATTTTCCCAGACAAAGATCAACTTTGATCTTTACTGAGCCCATTTGCCTTTTTACCTCTAAGATAACATATCTATGAGATGTCTGGGTAACTTGTAACTTCCCTTTTTTCTGGAGCCCCTGGGGTACAACCAAATGTGGTGGGGGCCAGGACAGATGCCTCACATTCCTTTGTTATCATGTTAATTGTTCCTGCACTCACCTAATTAAGAGTCCTTCATTTTACTTTTTATCCAATCCCAGGTGTTTCCCACAGGCTTGCTTTCTCCTGCCTCCTTACTCCATCACCAATGAATTTCATATAACCCACCTATGTCCCTCCTTTGATTGCAATGTATAAATACAGAAACATAACCGGCCATTCTCCGGAGCATTATCTCAATCCGTTGAGGTTCTGCTTCCCGGCAATTGTGACAGTTTGGCTCAAATAAACTCACAAAAATTCTTTACAGGTTTCAATGTTTTTTTTTTTCGTTAACACTCCATAAGGGCAAAAGCTGTACCTGTTTGGCCCACTGCTGCATTCTCAGAATCTGTCACTGTTCGCAACACATATTAGATCTTCGATAAATATTTGTTGAATTAATGAGTACATCTACTTATTTTAATTGAAAACTGTCTGTGTGCACAATTTTATATCCTTCTTTCTTTAATTATAACCTGAGTATTTCCTATGGCATTAAGTATTCTTTAAGAATTAGATTTTTAATATCTCCATTGTATTTCATCACTTCAATTGTATCAGCTGTTTATTATTGGACATTTGTGTTTCTTCCAAACTTCTACTAAGGTATGATAATTCAAACAGGTAAGCATCCTCATAGCAAAATCTTTTTGCTCATACATGTTTATTTCCTTTGGGTAAATTGTTAGTGGGATTCCTGAGTGACATGGTAAGCAAATTTGAAAGACCTTTAATACATATACCAGACTGCCCTCCATGAAAGTTTACCAATTTACTCACCCGCCAGCAGTTTCTATATTTTTTTTTTATGCTTATCTTTTTCATTTCGACTTTGTCAAACCTATCTGTATTTTTCCTTTGTGACTTCTTCCATTGTTTTTAGGCTTAGAAAGACCTCAGGAAAGATCTTTTAAAATGATAAAAGGTCAATTTGTTTGCATTTCCTGTTTTTACAATGTAAATATTCATGGAAGCTTTATCATAAGACGGTGTACATATTGGTAAATGGACCAAGCGCATGCATACACATGGCTGTATTCATCCATTCCAACTTGATTGGTTTCATCAGAAGAAACTAATAAATATATGGGTAAAGGCAGCAAGGGGTGAAGTATCAGTCTTCCAAAAGCAATACTGCAGGGCAGACAGTGAAGAGCAAGACTTGCCTCTTCATGGTTCCTATGTCTTTCTTGGATATTACTTTTCAAGCAAACTCACTTCAGAAAACCCCTTTCCACAGCTGAAACAGCCCTACAGTTCATAGCGATTACACCAGTGGGTGGAAGGTAGGCCTAAAGGAAAGCCTAGGGTTATTCTTTTCTAAAAATATATTTTTATTGAGTTCAGAGAGGAAGGTAAAGGGAGAGAGATAGAAACATCAATGATGAGAATCATTGATCAACTGCCTCCTGCACGCCCCCTGTTGGGAAATTGAGCCCACAATCCCGGCATGAGCCCTTGACTAGAATTGAACCCAAGACCCTTCATTCCGCAGGCCAATGCTCTATCCGCTGAGCCAAACCTGCTAGAGCAAGATTATTTAAAAAAATATATATATATTTTATTGATTTTTTAACAGAGAGGAAGGGAAGAGAGATAGAAACATCGATGAGAGAGAGTCACCTACCAGCTGCCTCCTGCACACCTCCCACTGGGGATATGCCCGCAACCAAGGTACATGCCCTTGACCGGAATTGAACCTGGGACCCTTCAGTCTGCAGGCCAATGCTCTATCCACTGAGCCAAACCGGTTTCGGCAGGATTATTCTTATATTAAGAAGATATTGGAGAGTAATAAGCATTTTAGAGAAGTTTGCCCTTGAGTCTGACCTTCCTTAACTGAGAGTCTTGAGTGACTTGGGAGCTGGATGGATGAATTTTGGAATGAATAAAGCTCAAACTGGCCCCCAGCAGGAAGGTACAGCAGTGTCCTGGCCAATGTTGCCCAAGAGAGCCACCTGTGGCTCACTCTGGGACAAAGGAGGTAAGAGAGGTTCAAAAAGAGTTCAGTCACCCTAGCCAGTTTGGCTCAGTGAACAAAGCATTGGCCCATGGACAAGTACCTCAGTTGCAGGCTTGATCCCAGGCCCTGGTCTGGGCGTGTGTGGGAGGCAACCAATTCTCACATGGATGTGTTTCTGTGTCTCTCCCAATCCCTTCCATTCTTTCTAAAAATGAATGGAAGAATATCCTCACGTGAGGATTATCAACAACAAATAAATAAAATATTTATTTAAAAATAATTACATTTTTTTTAAAGTTCAGAAATTGATAATCTCTATCCCCACAACATCTGGCAGAGTGCTGAGCACATAATAGATGATTGGTAAATATTTTTTAAATGAATGACTCAAAAAACTAACATTTGCTTTGTTAGTCTTTGCATCCAGAGAGTTTCTTGTCCACTCCCTAGCATTTTCTATGTCTGGCTTTCTCCTTTACTATCAAAACTTCCCTATCCTGTTTACCATTCTTTCAGGAAGCCTTTCTCAAGGTCCTGAAATTGGATATTCAAATTGTAACTTTGGGTAGGTGTTAGGGCAGTGTAGATTTGAGGTAGCACCCTCAATTTACCATTGAATGGTGTGTGATATTGGGCAAGTTATTTACCATTTCTAAATATAAGTTTATCTATAAACTGGGGTTAACAATAGTATTTTCCTCTTTAGATTATTATAAAGATTAAATGAGATACCACATGTAAAGAATTCAGCAAAATACCTGGCATATGGTGAACAATGTGGCTGCTATAATAAAACAACACAGATAATTTATTTCTTATAATTGTGATCTCGGATTTTGGAAGTCCAAGATCAGAGTGTTAGCATGTTTGAATTGTGGTGAAAGCCTGCCCTCTGATTCGTAAATGGCTCTTTCTGGCTGTGTCTTTTTTTAAATTGATTTTCTTTTTTTACAGAGAGGAAGTGAAAGGGATAGAGAGTTAGGAACATGGATGAGAGATAAACACCAATCAGCTGCCTCCTGCATGCCCTCTACAGAGGATCAAGCCTGTAACTAAGGTACACGCCCTGCACCTGGAATCGAACCTGGGACCCCCAAACAACACAAATTTATTCTCTTACAGTTCTGGAGGCAAATGGTTAAAAGCAGGCTAAAATCAAAGTGTCTTACTCCCTCTGGAGCTCTAGGGCTCTATTCCTTGCCTTTTCCGGCTTTTAATGGCTGCCAGGGTTCTGGGGCTTGTGGCTGCATCACTCCAATCTCTGCTGCTGTAGTCACATTACCTTCTCCTCTTCTGTGTGTCTGTATGTTCAATATTCCTCTGTATTTCTCTTTTGAGGATACATGGTATTATATACAGAGTTTACCTGGATAATCCAGAATAATTTTGTGTAGTGTAAGACCCAACATTTCATGTATGCTTTAACATTTTTGAGTCTCACAGTGCCTCAAAGTTCTGACTGCTTTCCTTTGCTCTTGCTAGTGGGAAAAGCTCTAAACCCAGCTACTCCCCCTTTCAGACACATCATCTGCATCACGCCAGACCCAATCTTCAACTTCCCTAAAAGCCTGTGAAATTATTCAAACAAGCCAATCACATTTTCACTCGGGACCCTAGGGAAACAACCCTTCCTCCCCCTGTTACTACAAAGCCTGCTTCCAACAGCCTTTCTGGTTTACTCTGTTCCCAAGTGTAACCCTTGTGTGGCCCTACATGGCATGTAGTGTCCTCCCCTAAGCTGTGAGTGTATGTGACTAATGAGCTGTTGTTCACCTCATGTGTCTGGTGTCAGGTGTCATGTGTTTGACCATTCCTAGAACCCTAGACTGCTACTCCTTTCCACAGTATTGGCATTAAGAAGAAAAAAATATCTCCCCAGCTCAATATGCTTAACTTAATCACATCTGCAAAGATACCCCCCCACACACACACACTTTTTGTAATATAAGGTGATATTCACAGTTTCTAGAGAGCAGGAGGTGAAAATCATTTGGAGGGGCATTTTTACCTACCACAGTAGCCTTTATTATTATTATTGGAGTACAATTTTACAAACCAAACTCTGATTATTCAATTGAGCACATCTCTGAGTTCTTGTTGATTTTTCCATTAATACTAAGAACTTAAACAAAATATTTTAAAGGAAAGTGAGACATAAATTATTAAAATTATTTTTAAGACCACTTAATGGTGGCAATAGTCTTCTCTAATTAATAAATCTTTTTTCCAGTTCTCTACTCATACCTGATTTTCAGGGCTGTGGTAGACCCTGTTGTTTGTACTCTCATGTAAATTCTCCTTTTCTTCTATAGCAATAAAAATGTTAGCTAGGTACATAACTTCCCAGAAAAAAATAGTCCTTATCTTTTGCCTCTGAACTTTCCTCATCCTACTATCTAGAATGCAGTTGTGATGGTTGGAGCTTTAGATCACCTTGGACTATGAGAACAAGGGCAATACTGTAGGAATGGCAGGCAGAATACTGAGCTGGAAGTAGCCTTGATTCCTGAACCTGACACATGAGAGAAAAATATTTTGTTATTTTGGTTTTTCTGTCAGTAGAAGTTGATTCCAACTAAAACAGAATTTTATCCTTCTCTTTCTCCTCCTCTCCTTCCTCCTCCTTTCTGGTTGTTATTGTTGTTATTCTCCAAAAGGCCCACTTGCTAAGAGAATTCAGATAATATGACCTTTGCTCATTACTCTGTATGACTTCAACATCCTTATGAACTAAGGGTACCAAAGCCTCTTAGTTCATTGGTACTTAATTCCAATAACTGTGTTCTCTATACAAGTTCAGCCACCCATGACTCTTTTTTGAATCTTCACCTGAAAATATGCTTTAGAAAGGGGAAGAGAGAGAGAGAGAGAGAGAGAGAGAGAGAGAGAGAGAGAGAAGAGAGAGAATATAGAGAAACATCAATTGGTTGCATCCCGAATGAGCCCTAACTAGGGATTGAACCCACAACCTAGGTATGTGCACAGACTGGGAATCAAGTCTCCAGCCTTTTGGTGTACGGGACAATATTCCAACCATCTGGGCCACCTGACAAGAGCCAGCCACCCATAACTTTTACATCTCCAAAATAAGTAACTCAAACATCTCACTGTATGACCAACAGCTTCTTCCTCTTCTTGATTTTTTATTCAACCATTCTCACTATGATCTTTTTTTGGACCAAATCAGCACCTTAGTATATTGAGGCCTTACTTTTCTCTCAACCCATTAACTCTCTTTTTTTTTCTATTCACACACTGCTTATATTACATGATTCATTATTTCATCTTTTTTTTTTTCACCATACCAAACTCTCTTATCCCTATGACTTTTTGCTGCACCTGCCTGGTAAAGCCCTAATTCTGGATGAACCCTGTTATCTATTTTCTTGGTTCTTTAAAGAACCCAAGCACTGCCAAAAAAGTTACAGAATCAGGCAAACTGGCATCACTATATACTTATGATAATAGATTATTCCAGTGAAACATAGCACAATGAATATTTATTCCCTCAAAATCCATCAAAATGGGAGTAATTTTTAAAATAGTATAAATTCACGAGACCAAAGAGCAGGAAAAAAAAAAACCCACAGAGAAAATGATGTAAATACATTTTTGGAAGATGGAAAGCAGGTGGAGAAGTTAACAGAACTGAAAAGACTAAATAGAAATCCCATGTAAAGGATGGCGAGAAGTGAGCCAAATCACCTACAGAATCCCAGAGAAGCTCAAGACTTGGAGGTGCTAGTTAATGAGTAAAGTTGAGGTGGAAATTGTGTAAATCTGTGAAGAAAAGTTTGCCTGAAAACTTGTATAAGAAAGATTAACACCCTTGAATCTCTTCCCCCATTCTGATAGTAGATATGAGATTTATTCCACAAAGAAACTGAACTGGATATACTTTAATTTTGGAAGTATCAAGGCACAGAGCATGGTACCATTTGAAAACAGTGAGATTAAACAAAAGTCTACATATTCGATGGTGAGAATCCCATACCTCTTGTGCCATTTAGCTTCAAGGTGTTAGCAGTTAGATATATACATTAGCACTCCCTTATATGTGGTTTTATTTTCTGTGGGTTCAGTTACTCATGGTCGACTGCAGTCTGGAAATATTAAATGGAAAATTCCAGAAATAAACAATTATTAAGTTTTAAACTTTGGCCATTCTTAATATTGGGATAAAATCTTGTGCCTTCTACTCTGTCTCACCTGAGACATGGATAATTTCTCTTACAGTATCTCTTTGCTGCACACAATCTCTGCCTATTAGTCATCTAGCAGCTGTCATGGTTGTCAGATCGACTGTCAAGGTATCACAGTCTTTTTACTTAATAATAGCTCAAAGCCACTCTCATAACTTTTATGACCAGTATATACTTATAATTGTTCTATTTTATTAGTATTTATTATCAATAATCTCTTACTGTGCCTAATTTATAAATTAAACTTTAACAGATACATAATATATATATGGTTCTGTATTATCTGGGATTACAGCCATCCAGTTGGTGTCTTGGAACATATCCCTTGTGGATAAGGTGTGACTATTATAGTCACCAAGTAAGAGTGGAGGATTGCTGCCCTAGCCAGTTTGGGTAATTGAATGGAGCATAGGCCTGTGCACTGAAGAGTCCCAGGTTCCATTCCAGTCAAGGGCACATACCCTGGGTATGGGCTAAGTCTGCAGTGTGAGGCATGCAGGAGGCAGCCAATCAATGATTTTATCTTATCACTGATGTTCCTATCTTTCTCTCCCTTTCCCTTCCACTCTGAAATCAATAAAAACACATTTTTTTTAAAAGAGTGGAGTATTGCTCTCCAGAGAAACCAGATTACTCAGAGAAGAGATTTTAGGACACAGGCAGTCCTTGTTTTCATAGTAGGGTGGGACCATAAAAATGACCACTGCAAGCTGAGATCCTACAAAGTGATCTTAATAATCAATGGAAAATAACATCTATTCCATGACCATTACATTTTTTTGTCAAAAAATTAAAATGTCTCTTACTGCCAGGTATATGGAAATGATGAAATACTAGAACTGATACTTATTTAGTACACTGAAATGTAAAACATTAGGGACATTGAGAATTAAAGTGTTTTATTTGTAAAAGTTGTCAAGAAGTAGCTTGAACAACGCTTGCTTTCTTATTGTAGTATCATTTATGATATGAAACAAGCATCTTCTTTATGCTTTCACATAGAAATTATCACTCTTCTCTAAATTTGGATCAGCTTCCAATATTTTAGCCTTTGCACTTTCTATGAAACATCTCAGAGTTACTTTAATGTGAAGTTATATGCCAGCAGCACTTCCTCTAGAGCACCTTCATCTTTTTGGTCAAAACCGGTTTTCTCTTTTATGTCAATAACTTGTTCTTCACTAAGTTTCTATGACTACATACCTAAAATATCTCCTTTATGGCCATTTCATGATCTTTCATCTTTTGACATATAACTTATTGATGGAATTGCCTTTCAAAAAAGGACCAGTCTCATGAACTTTAAATGGTTAATGATCATTATAAAAACCCCTTAAGCTAATATTTGAAATCTCGGTGCAAATTTTGTAGCACTATTCTCAACTGTGCTAGTAGCATCACCTGATAGATTAACATTAGACAATTTATGCCAACTTTTGAAATGATTAAAGCAGCATTTACTGGCAATAACTCAATGCTTTGGCCTGAACACTAGCTAAACTGATTGGGATTTTATTTATTTATTTATTTATTTATTTATTTATTTATTTATATTTATTTATTTTAAATTTATTAAGGTATTATCTGTGTACATAGCTTACCATTGCCCCACCTCCTCCCATAGATGCCCTCCCTCCACAGAGTTTTGTGTCCATTGGTTGTTCTTATATGCAAGCATACCAGTCCTTCGGCTGATCTCTTATCTCCCCCAGATCTCCCTACCCTCCCCCCCACCCCCACCCCTGCTGTCATTTGACAGTCTGCTTGTTGTTTTACTGTCACTATATCTATCTTTCTGTTCATTCGTTTATAATGTTTTTAATATCCAAAAATGAGAGAGGTCATGTAGTGTTTCTCTTTCATTGACTGGCTTATTTCACTCAGCATGATGCTCTCCAATTCCATCCAGGTTGCTGCAAATGATGAGAATTCCTTCCTTTTTATGGCAGCATAGTATTCCATTGTGTAGATGTACCATAGTTTTCTGCTCCAATCATCTGCTGACAGGCACCTAGGCTGTTTCCAAATCCTAGCTATTGTAAATTGTGCTGCTATGAACATAGGGATGCATATATCCTTTCTGATTGGTGTTTCTAGTTTCTTGGGATATATTCCTAGTAGTGGGATTACTGGGTCAAATGGGAGTTCCATTTTCAGTTTTTTGAGGAAACTCCATACTGTTTTCCACAGTGGTTGCACCAACCTGCAATCCCACCAGCAGTGCACAAGGGTTCCTTTTTCTCCACAACCTCGCCAACATTTGTTGTTTGTTGTTTTGTTGATGTTGGCCATTCTGACAGGTGTGAGATGGTACCACATTGTTGTTTTGATTTGCATCTCTCTGATAAGTAGTGACTTGGAGCATGTTTTCATTTGCCTCTTGGCCTTCCTTCTGTCTTCTTTTGAGAGAATTCTATTTAGGTCCATTGCCCATTTTTTAATTGGCTCATTAATTTTCCTTTTATTGAGTTGTATAAGCTGTCTGTAGATGTTGGAGATTAAACCTTTATCAATGATATCATTTGCAAATATGTTCTCCCATACAGTGGGTTTTCTTGTTGTTTTGTTGATGGTTTCTTTTGATGTAAAAAAGCTTTTTATTTTGATGGAGTCCCATTTGTTCATTTTCTCTTTAGCTTCCATTGCCCTAGGGTTAGTATCAGTGAAGAAGTTCTTTTGGCATATGTCTGAGATTTTGCTGCCTGTGGATGCCTCTAGTATTTTTATGGTTTCCTGTCTTATTTTTAAGTCCTGTATCCATTTCAAATTTATTTTTGTGTATGGTGTAAGTTGGTGCTCTAGTTTCATTCTTTTGCATGTATCTGTCCAGTTTTTCCAACACCATTTATTGAAGAGACTATCTTGACTCTATTGCATATTCGTGCCTCCTTTGTCAAATATTAATTGAGCATATTGATTTGGGTTGATATCTGGATTCTCTAATCTATTCCATTGATATATATGTCTGTTCTTGTGCCAATACCATGCTGTTTTGAGAACAGTGGCTTTGTAATACAGCTTGAAATCTAGTATTGAGATCCCGCCTACTTTACTCTTCTTTCTCAGGATTGCTGCGGCTATTCGAGGTTTTTTATTGTTCCAAATGAATTTTTGGAGAGTTCTTTCTAGGTCAGTGAAATATGCCATTGGTATTTTAATGGGGAGTGCATTGAACCTATATATTGCTGTGGGAAGTATGGACATTTTGATGATGTTGATTCTATCAATCCATGAACATGGTATTTTTTTTTTCATCTGTTTACATCTTCCTCTATCTCTTTTTTCAGTGTTGTGTAGTTTTCTGTATATAGATCTTTTACTTCCTTAGTTAAATTTATTCCCAGGTATCTTAATTTTTTTGGTGCGATGGTACCAGTAAATGGGATTGCTTCTTTGGTCTCTGTTTCTGTAAATTCATTGTTGGTGTACAGAAATGCCATAGATTTCCTCTTTATGTGCACTGGGCAAAATAAATGCTTGAACTGGAGTTTACAGTGTAGAAAGAATTTTGTAGAAGAAATAATGAGCAACATAGACTGGTGAGCAAAAGTGGACCCAGAGAAAGAGAAGCAGCGATCAGACTCTCAAACCTCAGAGGGAAAGTAGAGGAAGGTGGGGGTAAGGGGAGGAGATCAACCAAAGGACTTGTGTGCATGCACATGGGCCTAGCCGGTGGCCATGGACAACAGGGGGGTGGGGGAATATGTAGGGAGGGGTTTGGGATGGGAATGGGGGGATAAGGACAATTATGTGATACCATAATCAATAAAAATAAATATAAAAAAGAATTTTGTAGAATTAGCCAATCAAGAGAGAATGTAATCTAATACTCTAAAAGACTTAATTTACTGATGGCCTGTAGGTTATTGATTATACTGGGTAAATCAAAAGATATTATGGGTTAGGCATTTGGAGTTGTGTTGGGAGCTGATTGGATGGAGGTGAGATAAAGGTGATGAATCAGGGTAGATAAGGGTCTTCAAGAAATTTCTGAGGTCTGTTCCAGTGTCCCTTTATCTCTTGGTGTTTATTTATTTATTATTATTGTTAATCCTCCTCCAAGGATATTTTCCATTGATTTTTAGAGAGAGTGGAAGGGAAGGGAAGAGACAGAGATAGAGAAACATCAATGTGATAGAGACACATCAATTGATTGCCTCCCACTTGTACCAACCAGGGCTGGGGATTGAGCCTGCAACCAAAGTATATGCCCTTGACCAGAATCAAATTTGGGATCCTTGAGTCTGAGGGCTGACACTCTACCCCAGCCGTGGGTAAACTATGGCCTGCCGACTGGATCCAGCCCGTTGAGCTGTTCTATTCAGCCCGTGAAGCCAAGCCGAAAGAGCGGAGGGTTCTCTTGCTCTCCCTTCTGCTCCTTCACCAGCAGCGAAGATGAGAGTGCCAGCATGATCAGGTTGCTTTTGTTCTGGCCCTCCGGTCTAGTTTAAGAACCCATTGTGGCCCTCAAGTCAAAAAGTTTGCCCACCCCTGCTCTATCCACTAAGCCATACTGGCTAGGGCCCTTTATCTGGTTTTATGAAAAAGTATCCAGGGGGTAGTTCCACCCCAGGGCTCAGGAACCGAAACATAATTTAGCTCATTATGTTATTTTTAACCTGCCAAAGGTCTATAGACCATGTGATCATTAGTCAGGTCCAGCTACTGTCTGCTGTTACCTAGAGGGTTTCTGATTATCTGGGGAAAAGGCAAGTCTCAGAGGTGTATTAAGAGAGGAGAAAAATTAATTCCTAAAGCTATAGTCACACTTACAGTGAGTGGCAAGATTATTATGATCACCTGACATTTGTAGGCAAATTAGCCATACACTTCATTGTATGGGACATGGAAGCCAAAGGCCTGTTCGAACACCTTTGCTGTCTGCAGTTACCAAGATAAAACGTCTCCAATTTGCACAGAAACACAAGCATTGAAAAAAAGTCATGCAGTTCAATGAATCACGTTTCCAGTTGCATCATGCATATGGCAGAGTGAGAATTTTTCAGAAACAGCATGAAAGCATGCACCCCACATTTATGAGTACAACACTTCAAGCTGGTAGGGGCAGTGTTATAGTTTGGGGTATGTTTTCCTGGCATCATTTGGGCCCTTTAATTCATGTGAAACAACGTCTGAATAGCACAACATAGCTAAGTATCATTGCTGATCAAGTTCATCCTATCATGTTGATGACTTATCCTAATGGAGATGGCTTCTTCCAACAAGACAATGCGCCATGCCACAGTGCTCATATTGTGCAGGAGTGGTTTCAAGAACACGAGGGAGACTTTACCTTGCTTAGGTGGCCCCCACAATCACCAGATCTCAATCCAATTGAGTATTTGTGGGACAAAGTTAAAAGAGCCATTAGGCAGCTGGTTCCACAACCATCAAATCTCACAGAACTGGACAATGCTATCCATAAGGCATGGTGTCATATTCCTTGCATCACTTTTCAACATCTCCTGGAGTCAATGAGAATAAGGATTTATTATTGAAGGCAAAATGTGGCCCAACCAAGTACTGATGGGGTGATCATAATAATCTGGCCACTCAGTGTATATCTATATTGTGAGAACCTTCCATTTCACCTGTAGAGAATATTTTTAGCCTAATTAATAACATATGCCAGAGAACAAGACTTGAATGCTCCCAAGTATAACAGTTTTGCAGTTTCTTTTATGTATTTGAAACTAAGAAGGGAACATAAGGAAGATTTCATGAAGGTATGAGAAAGCAAGATGGGTATGGGATTATAGAATACTTAAAGCTGTTTTTTTTCTTTCTTGAGGGTAGTCATACATTAGGACAAATGTATAAAGACATATATTCCTTATTTTAATATCATACAGAATATTTTCACTGTAATAAATTTTTTACACTCTGCCTATTCATTTCCTCCTTCTTCAAACCACTTTTTCACAATAAGTTCTTGGATTGTGCATTAAAAAAAACACACACAAGTGAAGAAACAAGATGGCGACCTAGGCAGCCTCCTAGGCTGCCACCTCATCAACAATTTGGAAAAAAACAACAACAGCTAAAATCGAAAGGGATCGCACCAGACCCACAGGAAAGCTGGCGAAATGGGAAGGCTACAACTAGACACCAAGCAGGGCACTGCTGCTGCCATGTGGAGTTTAAAACTACGGTGAAACTGGACCTGCCGGAGCCACTGCCGCCGGGAATGAGGGAAGCCAGACCTTGCTCCACCCCGGGGCCCAGGGACTAGGCCAGCCCACCAGCCACCGTGGGAACCAGGGAGCTGATACAGGAACTCCGCCGCGCCTTCAGCGCCTACCCAGATGAGAAGCCTCCCTGTCCGCAACCATCTCAGCATGCAGCAGTCCCAGCTTGCCCTCCTTACTGGTGAGGAGCTGGTGCGGTGTCTCCCGGCCCGCAGCCGGCTCGGCCCAATCTCCGCGGGCCATGCTGGAGGGGGGGCTGGCGCAGCGCCTTCCATTTGCGCCCCGGTGGGTCCTTCGGCTGCCGCAGCTGCCACCGCCGCCGCCGCCACCACCACCGCCCACAGCCGACTTGGCCTGGCCTTTGCGAGCACCATGCTGGTGGGGAGCTGGTGCGGCGCCTTCCGTTTGCTCCCCAGTGAGTCCTTCAGCCACCGCCGCCGCTGCCACCCCCACCACCGCCACCGCCGCCGCCCACACCCGGCTCAACCTGGCCTCTGCACGTGCTGTGCTGGCGGGGGGATGGCACAGTGCCTTCCGTTGGCGGACCTGGCGAGTCCTTTCTCCGCCGCCACATGGCCGGGCCAAAGCATCCGCCACTACCGCCATGTGGATTTTAAAACTACAGGGGAAATTGAGCCACAGGAGCTACCATCGCTGCCGCACCCGCCGCCACCCCTGCGAATGGGAATCCACCGAAATCAGAGCTCACTACACCCCGGGCTCAGAGAGAATGTGGCTTCAGAACTTAGCCTCTGCGTCCACAGCAGCTCTGCATCCACACCAAAAGAGACACCAATGAGGGCGGACTCTCCCCCCCAGCTATCACAGCCCACCCACAACTTTCCCAGCACACCCACCGTGCTGGTGAGGAGATGGCGCATGCTGGTGAGGAACTGGCATGGCGCCTTCCATTAGCGGCCCAGGCGAGTCCTTCCTCCACAGCTGCATGGCTGAGCCAAAGCTCCTGCCACAGCGGCCATGTGAACTTTAAAACTGTAGTGGAAATTGAAGCACAGGAGCGACCGTTGCTGCCGCGCCCGCCACCCACCACCGCCGCCTTGAATAAAGGAAATCCGAGAACAGAGCTCACTATGCCCTGGGCTCAGGGAGTGGGCGGCCTCAGAACTTAGCCTCCACGTCCGCAGCTGCTCCGCTTCCGCACCGAACAAGATACCTTTGAGGGCGGTCTCCCCGCCTGCAGCCATCTCAACCCACCTCCAGCCGTCCTAGCCTGCCCGCCATGCTAGCGAGGAGCTAGCACGGCACCTCCAATACACAACCCCAGCGCCCCAGAGGGGCCATGTGCCCTGGGAGAGCCATATGTCCCAGGGGGCCGTGTGCCCCGGGTGAGCTATGTGTCCCAGGGGGCCGTGTCCCCCAAAGGGGCCGGGTGTCCCGGGTGAGCTGTGTGTCCCAGGGGGCCATGTACCCCGGTGAACCATGTGTCTTAGGGGGCCGTGTGCCCCGGATGAGCCGTGTCCTCCAAAGGGGCCGGGTGTCCTGGATGAGCCATGTGTCCCAGGGGGCCGTGTGCCCCGGGTGAGCTGTGTCCCCCAAAGGAGCCGGGTGTCCCAGGTGAGCCGTGTGTCCCAGGGGGCTGTGTGCCCCGGGTGAGCCGTGTCCCCCAAAGGGGCCAGGTGTCCCGGGTGAGCCACGTGTCCCAGGGGGCCGGGTGTCCCGGGTGAGCCATGTATCCCAGGGGAAGCAGTGGGACCGAGGGGGAGCGGCTGTGAGAACCAGAGGAGGAACAGACTTTATTCGTGTGGTCCTGAGATAGTCACCATAAAACAAGCAGACTGCCAAATGAGGAGCGGATTCTATTCATGTGATCCTGAGATAGTGACCATAAAACAAGCAGATTGTCAAATGACAGCAGGGAGGGGAAGAGACCTGGGGGGAGATAAGAGAACAACCAAAGGACTGGTATACATGAATATAAGTACAACCAACGAACACAGAACTCTGGGGAGGGAGGGCATGAATGGGAGGTCGGGGGGGGGGCAATGGTAAGCTATGTTCTCATATAATACCTTAATAAAAAAAATTAAAAAAACACACACACACAAACAAAACAAAAGTCAAAAGAAATAAACAAAATTGAAACAGACTCAAAGACACACACACACAAAACAACCACACCAGCCTGATGGTTGCCAAAGGGAATGAGGATTGGGGGAGGGAGTGAAGGGATTAATAAGTACAAATTGGTAGTTACAGAATAGTCATGGGATGTAAAGTACAGCAAAGGGAATAAAACTTCCAGCAAACTAAAGTTCTGGACCAGATAGATTTACAGGTGAATTTTAACAAACATTCAAAGAAGAACTAATACATATCCACTTCAAACTACTCCAAACAATTCAAGAGGAAGGAACACTTCCAAGCTCTTTTTACAAAGCCAGCATTATCCTAATTTCAACACCAGATAAAAACTCTACAAAGAAAGAAAATTAAAGGCCAATATCCCCGATGAAATATTAGCAAATTGCATCCAACAATACATTAAAAAGATCATACACCATGACCAAGTGGGCTTTATTCCGGGGATGCAAGGCTGGCACACTATTCACAAGTCAATAAACATAATACATCACATAAACACATCGAAAGACAGAAACCACATAATCATATCAATAGATGCAGGAAAAAAAATCATTCAGCAAAATCCAGCACCCTTTTTTTAAATAAAAACTCTCAGTAAAGTTGGAATGCAGGGATCATAACTCAACATAATAAACGCTATACATGATAGGCCTACAGCCAATATCATACTCAATAGGCAAAACTAAAAGCATTTCCCTTAAGAATAGGAACAAGACAAGAATGTCTGCTTTTACTACTCTTATTCAACATAGTTCTGGAAGTCCTAGCTACAGCAATGAGAGAAGAAGAAATTAAAAGCATCCAAATTGGAAAGGAGGAATTAAAACTGTCATTATTTTCAGATGACATGATATTGTATATAGAAAACCTTACAGACTCCACCAGGAAACTACTAGACTTAATAAATGAATCCAGCAAGGTAGGCAGGATAGAAAATCAACATCCACAAGCTGATGGAATCTTTATATACTAATAATGAAATCTCAAAAAAAGAAACTAAAAAAGCAATTCCATTTACCATTGCAAGAAAAAAAAAAAAGATACCTAGGAATAAACTTAACCGAGGAAGTAAAAGACCTTTACTTGGAAAACTATAGGACATTGAAAAAAGAAATAGAGGGAGATACAAACAAATGGAAGCATATACCATGTTCATGGAGTGAAATAACATCATTAAAATGACTATACTACCCAAAGCAATCTATAGATTCAATGCAATCCCTATTAAAATACCAATGGCATACTTCACAGAGATAGAACAAATACTCCATAAATTTACATGGAAGCATAAAAGACCCTGAATAGCTGCAGCAATCTTGAGAAAGAAGAACAAAGTAGGAGGGATCACAATACTGGATATCGAAGTATACTACAAAGCCATTATAAACAAAATAGCCTAGTACTGGCACTAGAACAGGCATATAGACCAATGGATCAAAACAGAGACCACCCACTCCAGAAATTGACCCACACCATTACGGTCAATAAATATTTTACAAGAAGGCAAGAACAGACAAATGGTGCTGGGAAAACTCGACAGACACATGCAAAAAGATGAAACTATGCCACCATCTTACACCACAAGAATACACTCAAGATGGATAAAAGACTTAAATGTATGGTATGAAACCATAAAAATCTTTGAAGAAAACATAGGCAGTAAAATCTCAGACATCTCATGAAGCAATATGTTTATGGCTACATCTCATAGGGCAAAGGAAACTAAGGAGAAAATAAACAAATGGGACTATTTGTTTATATAAAAGCCTAAGTGTCCATCCTACTGTCTGACTGGTATCTATGATGCACAAGGACCACCAGGGGGCAGATGCTCAATGCAGGTGCTGTCATGACCTGCACTGGTGATTTAAAAAGAAACAGCACCACGGATCTGGTGCTGACAAACCAACACTCAGCTTCTCCCAAGTGGGACACAGGCCCACCACCACCCCAGAGCAACGGCCCACCAAACCACAGCCTTTGTTGCCAAGACCCCATGGTGTAAAATGTGGCCCACAACCCAGCCCATCTTGGAAACGGTCACTGTAGGCACCAGGTAATGACATCACATAGTAATGCCTGGCTTCCTCTCCCTAGTGACTAGCCTCCTTGAAGTTACTTCAGCCCAGAAGCATGACTTGCTTTATACCCAGGTGCAAACATTTTACACTTTAACCAAATGTCTGTGAAGTGTTTCCACATGCCTCATCTCATTTGATCCTCACAGAAGTCCTGGAGTAGGTAGATAGAAGACTTGGTAGAATCCTATTTTCTTTTAATTATCTGGAAAACAGATTTACAAAGTTCAACTGACTGAAAAGAAGTAAGAAATGATGGAACTTGAAAATGACTTCAGGTTTTCTCACTGTGCAGAATATAGTCAAACACTGCTATAGTTAAATATTTCACCCTTGTTCTCCCTGCATGTTGTACAATAATAATCTACTGCGTGTTGATATTTATTGCCATGTTACTGACAATTACCTGAAAGAGAAGTAGGAGTGCTTCACTGGGCTGGAAAAAGTTTAGCTAAATCAGAAAGCAGGTCTAATATAAGTGTAACATGCTAATTAGGGTGGGCACCCATCCAGACAAAGCCAGCAGCTGCGTGGCCTGGGGCTCAGGCAGCCATGAACCCTGGTGGCTGTGAGGCCCAGGGCTCAGGCCTCACAGCCACCACAGCCAGCAGTGGCAGCAGTAGCAATGGGGTTATGGGAGTGGTGCCTTCCCCTGATCAGCCAGGTCACCTTCTGCTGTTAGTTAGTCATCCCCTGAGGGCGCCCAGAATGTGAGAGTGCCAGGCTGGGTTGAGGGACGCCACAATGCATGAATTTTTGTGCACCGGGCCTCTAGTCTAATCTAATAAAAGGGATGTAAATTAACCATCATCCCATCACAAAGATGGTAGTGCTCATAGTGGCTGGGGTGGAATGCAGGTGTCATCGCCCCAGTGACAAGGCCAAAGTCCCATGCCCCAGCCATGGAGGGAGAGAGGGCACTTGGACAGGCAGTATGCCCACAGCCCAGAAGACACAATGCAGGGCTGGGGCTGTGCTCCCAGCAGCCTCCACATGGCTAGGAGAACACCCCCACCACAGTAGACACAATGCAGGGCTGGGGGCATGCTTCAGGTGGCCACCACATAGCTTGGATCATGTCCTCACCCCAGTGGACAAAGCAGGGGGACCTCTGCACGTGAGCTGCAGAGGAAACTCCTTTTCTGACCGCTTTTGGCTATACTCCCTATATGCTCCCACTCACAATGTTCTTGGTAACTTGAGTAATAAGAATCCAAGAAGGTGATCTAGGGTTTTTCCACCTGGAGGAAAAAATGAAGGTCTGCTGCTGGAGGAGCTAAGAAATGTCATATACTGCCTTAGCTGATTTGGCTCAGTGGATAATGCCTTGGCCTGCCAACCATAGGGTCCAGATTTGATTCTGATCAAGGGCATGTACCTAGGTTGCAGGCTTCTCCCTGGCTGGGGCCCAGGTCAAGGTGCATGCAGGAGGCAACCAATCAAAGTGTACCTTTCACATTGATGTTTCTCTCTGTCTTTCCCTCTTTTTTCCAAGCTCTCTAAAATCAATGGAAACATATTCTCAGCTGAGGATTAAAAAAAAGAAAAGAAAGAAATGTAATATCCTATGAAAGACACATATTGAAAATGCCTAAACAAAGTTGTTATTTTTTCATGTTGAAGGGACTGGAGTCCATGTTGATGAAAACACCTTGGTGGCTGTGGCAGCTGGCAGTGGCAGCAGCCGCAGGGTGACGGGGCTGGCGCCTTCCCATGACCAACCTGGTCACCTCCTGCAGAGGGAGGCCAGACTGTGGCTTAGGCCCGCTCCCCACGGACATCCCCTGAGGGCTCCCAATCTGTGAGAGGGGGCAAGCTTGGCTGAGGGGACCACCCCCCCATGCAGAAATGTCGTGCACTGGACCTCTAGTATATATAAAGCTCTTACTGGTGCCAATTTCATGTGTGTGTTTCCATCTGTCATTATCAGTCGTGAATTTGGTTGATACTTCTATTATAAAGAAAGGGCAATAATAATATTAAAATGTTTCTTCTAAGTAATTTCTTTTTAGTGTGCATGAATCCATGCACTGGGCCTCTAGTATCAAAATAAAAAGCTTCTGCACAGCAAAAGAAACCACCATAAAATTGAAAAGGGAACCTACTGAATGAGAGAACACATTTGCCAATGATACGGGGTTAATAGCCAAGATATATAAAGTATTCATACAACTCAACAAAAAGATAAACAATCCTATCTAATAAAAGAGTAATTTGTAAATTGACCTTCACTCCAACACACAAGATGGCCAATCCCATGTGGTCAAAGATGGCTGCCACAAGATGGCCTGTAGGGGAGGGCAGTTGTGGGCAATTAGGCCAGCAAGGAGGGCATTTAGGGGTGACTAGGCTAGCATAGGAGGGCAGGCCTGCAGGGGAGGACAGTTGGGGGTGACCAGGCTGGCAGGGCAGACCAGGGAGACCAGTTAGGGGTGACCAGGTTGGCAGGGGTGGTCATTTAAGGGCAATTGGGCCAGCACTGGAGCAATTAGGCATTGATCAGGCTGGCAAGGGACTGGTTAGGGGTGATCAGGCTGATAGGCAAGCAAGCAGTTGAGAGCCAGTAGTCCTGGATTATGAGAGGGATGTCCGAATGTCTGTTTAAGCCTGATCCCTCTGGTATTAGGCCTAAATGAGCAGTTGTACATCCCTCAAGGGGTTTCAGATTGGAGAGGGTGCAGGTTGGGCTGAGGGACTCACACCTTGCCCCCCACCCCCAAGCATGAATTTCATGCACTGGACCTCTAGTCCAATTAATAATGCCCAAAAGACCTGAATAGCCATTTCTCCATATAGGACATACAAATGGCCAAGAGACACATGAAAAAGTGTTCACAGTAACTAACCATCAGAGAAATGCAAATTAAAACCACAATGAGGTATCACCTCACACATGTCAGGATGGCTATCATAAAAAAAAAATCAACAACAACAACAACAACAAAACAAACAAACAAGTGCTAGGTCCTAGATTTCAAGAGAGTGGTTTTTGGGTGACACACCCGGAATCGATCACCCCCTCTCTGGTTCTGGGATGTGTCACCCAAGAACTGCTACTGCCAAGTCACCACAGCTTGTCAGCTCTTGCACTGAGTATCTGCCGCCTGGTGGTCAATGTGCCTCATGGCTACTGGTTGGACAGTTGGATGGTCACTTAGCATTTTATATATAGAGAGATATGAATAGCCCATGGATATGGGCAATAGGGTAATGAAGACCTAGGGAGTTAGAGGTTGGGAGGAAGGGGGAAAAGGGGGAGAATGGGAGATATCTGTAATACTATCAACAATAAAAATATATTAAAAAAATAAACATTAATGATGAGAAAAGATAATTGATTGGCTCCCTTCTACATGCCCCTAACTAGGAATTGAGCAGGTAATCCAGGCATGTGCCCTGAACAGGAATTGTACTCTGACTTCCTGATTCATAGGTTGATGTTCAACCACTGAGCAACACCAGCTGGTGGGAAAACACTTTTTAAAGTATATGATTATTTAACCATTGTGATGAACACCTGAAATTAATACAAAATAATATTGAATGTAAACTGTAATTAACATAAAAATTTTTAAAAAGAACTTTAAAAATTATTAATTAAGATATTACATATGTATCCTTATGTATCCTCATTGCCCTCCCCCCACAAATGTCCTCACCCCCTGTTGTCTGTGTCCATTGGTTATGCTTATATGCATGCATACAAGTGCTTTGGTTGATCTCTACACCTAACCCCCAACCTCCCCTACCTTCCCTCTGAGGTTTGATGGTCTGATTGATGCTTCTCTGTCTCTGGATCTATTTTTGTTAATCAGTTTATGTTGTTCATTATAATCCACAAGTGAATGAAATCATATATTTATCTTTCTCTGACTGGCTTATTTCACCTAGCACAATTGCTCTCCAGGTCCATCTATGCTGTTGCAAATGGTAAGAATTCCTTCTTTTTTACTGCAACATAGTATTCCATTGTGTAGATGTACCACTGTTTTTTAATCCACTGATTTGCTGATGGACACGTAGGCTGTTTCCAAATCTTAGCTATGGTGAATTGTGCTACTATGAACATAGGGGTGCATATATCCTTTCTGATTGGTGTTTCTAGTTTCTTGGGATATATTCCTAGATGTGGGATCACTGGGTCAAATGGGAGTTCCATTTTTAGTTGTTTGTTTGTTTGTTTGTGTTTTTTTAGGAAAATCCATACTGTTCTCCACAGTGGCTGCACCAGTCTGCATTCCCACCAGCAGTACACGAGGGTTCCTTTTTCTCCACTTCCTCGCCAACACTTGTGCTTTGTTGATTTGATGATGATAGCCATTCCGACAGGTGTGAGATGGTTCTTTGGGATTTTGATTTGCATCTCTCATATAGTGACTTTGAGCATGCTTTCATATGTCTTTTGGCCTTCTGTATGTCTTCTGCTTCTTTTTCTTCTTCTTCTTCTTCTTCTTCTTCTTCTTCTTCTTCTTCTTCTTCTTCTTCTTCTTCTTCTTCTTCTTCTTCTTCTGTTTGAGGCTTGCAAAGAGCCTTTATCTAGTACAAAATATACACTGTCACAATCTTCTCTGTTACCTTTTACTGAAATATTTCAATTTTTAGAAAATATATTTCATTGATATTTTACAGAGAAGGGAGAGAGATAGAGAGCCAGAAACCGAACCCGGGACCTTTCAGTCCGCAGACTGACACTCTACCACTGAGCCAAACCGGTTTCAGCTAAAATAGTTCAATTTTTTTACCACACTATCAAAAAATTCTATTTCTTTTTCTCTCCCCAAATCAAAGTGGTTCAATAGAAGGTAGAAATGGACCGAGTTGGGCAAAGCCTGTATGTCTTCTTCCAAAAATTATGTTTAGGTCCATTGCCCATTTTTTGATTGGGTTGTTTATCTTCCTTTTGTTAAGTTGTACGAGTTCCCTGTAAATGTTGGAGATTAAACCCTTATCAGTGATAACATTGGCAAATATGTTCTACCATGCAATGGGCTTTCTTGTTGTTTTGTTGATGGTTTCGTTTGCTGAACCAAAGCTTTTCATTTTGATGTAGTTCCATTTCTTTATTTTCTCTTTAGTTTCCATTGTCCTAGGATCAGTGTCGGTGAAGAAATTGCTTTGCCATATGTCTGAGGTTTTTCTGGCTATGGACTCCTCCAAGATTTTTATGGTTTCCCATCATATGTTTAAGTCCTTTATCCATTTTGAATTTATTTTTGTGTATGGTATAAGTTGGTGGTCCAGTTTCATTTTTTGCATGTATCTGTCCAATTTTCCCAACAACTTTTATTGAAGAGACTGTCTGGGCTCCATTGTATGCTCATGCCTCCTTTGTCAAGTATTAATGGAGCATAATGGTTTGGGTCGATTTCTGGATTCTCTATTCTATTCCATTGATCTATATGTGTGTTCTTGTACCAGTACCAGGCTGTTTTGAGAACAGTGGCTTTGTAATATTGCTTTATATTTGGTAATGTGATCCCACTTACTTTGTTCTTTCTCAGGGATGCTGCAGCTCTTTGGGGGTCTTTTTTTTTTTTTCCAAATGAATTTTTGGAAAGTTTTTTCTAGGTCTTTGAAATATGTCGTTGGTATTTTAATGGGGGAGTACATTGAATCTATAGATTACTTTGGGTAGTATGGACATTTTGATGATGTTGATTCTAACAATACATGAACACATTATTTTCTTCCATCTATTTAGGTCTTCCTCTATCCCTTTTCTCAGTGTCCTGTAGTGTTCCGCATATAGGTCTTTTACCTCCTTAGATAAGTTTATTCCTAGGTATTTTAATTTTTTTGGTGTGATGGTAAATGGGATTGCTTTTTTAATCTCTCTTTCTGTAAGATCACTATTGGTGTATAGAAATGCCATAAATTTCTTGGTGTTAATTTTGTATCTTAATTTTGCTACATTGTTGAATTTGTTTATTAAGTCTAATAATTTTTAAAAATATATATTTTATTGATTTTTTTACAGAGAGGAAGAGAGAGGGATGGAGAGTTAGAAACATTGATGAGAGAGAATCATTGATCAGCTGCCTCTTGCACACCCCCTACTGGGGATGTGCCCATAACCAAGATCCATGCCCTTGACCAGAATTGAACCTGGGACCTTTCAGTCTGCAGGCCGATGCTCTATCCACTGAGCCAAACCGGTTTCCGCTAAGTCTAATAATTTTTTATGTAGTCTTTAGGGTTTTCTATATACAGTATCATGTTATTCTGCAAATAAGGACAGTTTTACTTATTTTTTTTCCAATTTGGTTGTCTTTTATTTCTTCTTCTTGTCTAATTGCAATGGCTAATACTTCCAGTACTATGTCAAACAGGAGTGGTGAGAGTGGGCATCCCTCTCTGTTCCTGTTCTTAGGGGTAATGGTTTTAGTTTTTGCCCATTGAGTATAATGTTGGCTGTGGGTTTGTCATATATGGCTTTTATTATGTAGAGGTATGATCCTTCTATTCCCTTTTTCATCAAGAAAGGGTATTGAATTTTGTCAAATGATTTTTCTGATATGACTATGTGACTATGTTTTATCTCTCAGTTTGTGATGTATCACATTTATTTATTTATTTATTTATTTTAAATATATATTTTATTGATATTTTACAGAGAGGAAGGGAAAGAGATAGAGAGCTAGAAACGTCAATGGGAGAGAAACATCAACCAGCTGCCTCCTGCACATCCCCCACCAGGGATGTACCCGCAACCAATGTACATGCCCTTGACCAGAATCAAACCCGGGACCCTTCAGTCTACAGACCGACGCTCTACCACTGAGCCAAACCGGTTTCGGCATATCACATTTATTGATTTGAGTATATTGTACCACCCTTGCATCCCTGGGATAAATCCTACTTGGTCATGGTGTATGATCTTTCTGATGTACTGCTAGATCCTATTTGCTAGAATTTTGTTGAGGATTTTGGCATCTATGTTCATGAGGAATATTGACCTGTAATTCTCTTTCATTGTGTTGTCTATATCTGGTTTTGGTATTAGGGTGATGCTGGCTCCATAGAATGAGCTTGGAAGAGGAAGTGTTCCTTCCTCTTGAATATTATGGAATAGTCTGAGGAGGATAGGTTTTAGTTCTTCCTTGAATGTTTGGTAAAAATTCCCAGTAAAGCTGTCTGGCCCTAGGCTTTTGTTTGCTGGAAGCTTTTTGATGACTGCTTCAATTTCTTCCATAGTTATTGGCCTATTGAGTTCTTTAGATTCTTCCTGATTCAGTTTTGGAAGGTTGCTTTTTTCTAGGAATATGTCCATTTCCTCTAGTTTGTCTAGTTTTTTGGAATAGAGTTGTTCATGGTTTTCGTTTTTTGAAACAATTCTTTGTATTTTTGTGGGGTCTGTTGTTATTTAGCCTCTTTCATTTCTGATTTTTTTTTGGTGGGGGGTTCTCTCTCTTTGCTTCTTGGTGAGCCTCGCTATAGGTTCATCAGTCTTATTTATCCTTTCAAAGAACCAGCTCTTGCTTTCATTGATCTTTTGTATTATTATTATTTTTGGACTCTATGTAATTTATTTCTGGTCTGATCTTTATTATTTCCTTCTGTTTGCTCACTCTGGTATTTTCTTATTGCTCTATTTCTAATTCATTAAGTTGTAGTGTTAGATAATTTACTGCCATTTTTTCTTGTTTTATGAGGTAGACCTATAGAGCTATAAACTTCCATCTCAGGACTGCTTTCACTGTGTCCCATAATTTTGGATAAAAAATAACTTTAATTAAAAAATATAAGTAGACAACAGAGGATCACCAAGCATTTGAGGAAATTCTTTAATTTGAAAGAAAGGAACACACACACACACACACACACACACACACACACACACACACATAGATAGAGCAAGAGAACTCAAAGAAAACAGATCATGCATAGAGCAGGAAACTTTAAAAAAAATCCAATATTTACTATCCTTTGGGAGATAAGACATTTCATATAATAAGCAGAAATAGATTGCATAAAAATATAAAATAACAGAGAACAAGAAAGAACAATTAGTAATTAAACACCATAGCTAAAAAAAATTAACTTGAAGAATTGTAGGATAAAGACTTTTACCCAGAAAGCAAGAAAAAGATAAAGTCATGGAAAATCAGAGACAGAAGATAATAAACATTAGAGAATCAATTGATAAAAGTGAGAAAAATAATTAGGAGAAAATTTAAAAAGAAATAGTGAGAGTATCCCAGGAATGAAAGTCATTAGGGTCTACATTGCAAGAGTCCAATAAGTGCCCTGCTTAATTAATGAAAAAGTACCTAGGCAATTGCAAAGCAGCCTGAGAACTCAGAATACTGGAGATAAAAAAGATAATTGAAGCTTTCAGAAAGGAAAATCAAGTTTCATAAAATGATTTGGGGAATCAGAATGGTATGAGACTTTTCAATAGTCTTATTGTAAGTTAGAATATAATGAAAAAGTGTTTTGATAATTTTAAGGTGAAATTCTTTTTTATTTATTACTAGAGGCCTTGTGCACAAAATTCATGAATGGGTGGGGTCCCTAGACCTGGCTAGTGATTAGGGCTGATTGGGGCTTACTGGCTGCCTGCTGGGGCCTCCCTTTGTTCCGAACCACCCCCTGGTGGTCAGTGCACATCATAGCAAGCAGTTGAACTCTTGAGGGACAATTTGCATATTAGCCTTTTATTATTTAGGATTGACACTATTACAGATATCTCCATTTCCCCCTCTCTTTCCCACCTACACTCAGTCCCTGCCTCCTAAGGGGAAAGTCTTTTTAAATAAGAATTTTATATCCAACAAATCTATTAATGAAGATTTGGGGTAGATAAGTTTTCAGACATACAAAATGTTAGAAAAGAACTTCTGCACACCCCTTATCAGGAAATGACTAGAGGAAGTGATCCAGGAGACAGCAACATTTCAGACCCAAGAAACAGGAGATTCATCATAATAGGAGCATGAAAGAAGCATTAAGATGACATCTGTGCAGCAGGGATAGAGGGAAATCAGTCCATATTGTAGCAAGAAAGTGGTGGAGGCCTGCAATACAAATGTCTCCATTTAAAAAAAGGAACTGACAGAATCACAGATGTCTTTGACAATGTAAAAAACAATATTCAGGGGAAAGAGGAATTAAAGAACATGGATAATAGACAAGTAAAAAATCAAGTTTTTAGAAGTACAAACTCATTCTATCAAGAAAATGGGATGCAGACAAAAGGAAATATAATCATCGATCACTACTTGGCTCAGCAATAAATTATATTAGCTCAGTCATAACAATGTAAATGATGAGTATCAATTTTAACAATAATTGTTATGTAGCTCTATTGGAAGGATGGAAGGTAAAGAAGTCTTTAAGCATGTGAGTGGTGTTTTCAAAAGTAAAACCCTCTATCCTCCTTAAATGATGAATAATTTGATTATTTTCTTCTCTATTTAAAAAGTTGTTGGCGAGGATGTGGAGAAAAATGAAACCTTGTGCACTGTTGATGAGAATGAAGATTGGTGCAGCCACTATGTGAAACAGTATGGAGGATCCACAAAAGATTAAAAATAAAATGGCCTCATGACACAGCAATTCCACTTCTAGGAAAATATCCAAGAAACTGAAACATTGATTAAAAAGAATATATGCACACCTATGTTCACTGAAGTGTTATTTACAAAATACAAGATTTGGAAGCAGCACAAGTGTGCATCAGTCGATGAGTGGTTAAAAACTGTGGTACAATCTGTTGCATGTTTCAGTTTCTCTAGAGTCTATTTTGTTCATCAGTTTATTTTGTTCATTAAATTCCATATATAAGTGAGATCATGTAATACTTGCCTTTCTCTAACTGGTTTATTTTGCTTAGCATAATACTCTGCAGGTTCTTCCATGATGTCCCAAAGGGTAAGAGATCCTTCTTTTTTATAGCTGTATAGTATTCCACTCTGTAGATGTACCACAACTCTTTTTTCATTATTGATGAATGTATTGCATATGTGTTCATATCCCTCAATTGCTCTCCCACTCCCCCTGCTCATGCCATCACCCCCTACTGTATATGTTCATTGGTTGGGCTTATATGCATGTATACAAGTTCCTTTGTTGATTTCCCCCTTCCCCTCATACTCCCCTGCCTTCCCTAATGAGGTTTTATGGATGGATCGATGCTTCTCTGTCTCTGAATCTGTTTTTGTTCATCGTTATATTGTTCATTATATTCCACAAATGAGTGAGATTGTGTGATATTTATCTTTCTCCAAGTGGCTTATTTCACTTAGCATAATGCTTCCCAGTTCCATCCATGCTATTGCAAATGGTAATAATGCCTTTATTTTTAAAGCAGAATAGTGTTCCATTGAGTAGATGTACCACAGTTTTATTTCTTTTTCATTTTAATTTCTTTATTGATTAAGGTATTACATATTTGTCCATTACCTTCCCAACTCCCCACTCATGCCCTCACCCCCTGTTGTCTGTGTCCACTAGTTAGGCTTATATGTATGCATACAAGTCCTTTGGTTTCTCTTTCCTCCTTACCCCCCATCCTCCCCTACCTTCCCTCTGAGGCTTGACAGTCTAATCAATGCTTCCCTGTCTCTGGATCTGTTTTTGTTCATCAGTTTATGTTGATCATTATATTCCATAAATGAGTGAGATCATGTGATATTTATCTTTCTCTGACTGGTTTATTTCACTTAGCATGATGCTCTCCAGGTCCATCCATGCTGTAACAAATGGTAAGAGTTCCTTCTTTTTTATAGCAGCATAGTATTCCATTGTGTAGATGTACCACAGTCTTTTAATCCACTCATCTGCTCATGGGCACTTAGGCTGTTTCCAAATCTTAGCTATGATAAATTATGCTGCTATGAACAAAGGGGTGCATATATTCTTTCTGATTGGTGTTTCTAGTTTCTAGTTTCTTGGGATATATCCCTAGATGTAGGATCACTGGTTCAAATGGGAGTTCCATTTTCAGTTTTTTTTTTTTTGTTGTTTTGTTTTTTAGGAAACTCCATACTGTTTTCTACAGTGGTTGCACCAGCCCGAATTCTCACCAGCAGTGCACTAGGATTTCTTTTTCCCTGCATCCTTGCCAGCACTTGTCATTTTTTGATTTGTTGATGATAGCCATCATGACAGGTGTGGGATGGTACTGCATTGTTGTTTTGATTTGCATCTCTCAGGTGATTAGTGACTTTGAGCATCTTTTCATATGTCTCTTATCCTTCTGCTTGTCTTCTTTTGAAAAGTATCTATTTAGGTCGATTGCCCATTTTTTGATTGGGTTGTTTATCTTCCTTTTGTTAAGTTGTATGAGTTCCCTGTAAATGTTGGAGATGAAACCCTTATCAGAGATAACATTGGCTAATATGTTATCCCATGCAGTGGTATTTCTTGTTCTTTTGTTGATATATTTTGCTGTGCTTTTTATTTTGATGCAGTCCCATTTGTTTATTTTCTCTTTAGTTTTTATTGCCCTAGGAGCTATACCAGTGAAGATATAGCTTCAGCATTTGTCTGAGATTTTTCTGCCTGTGGATTCCTTCAAGATTTTTATGGTTTCCGATCTTACCTTTAAGTTCTTTATCCATTTTGAGTTTATTTTTGTGTATGGTGTAAGCAGTGGTTTAGTTTCATTTTTTTTGCATACATCTGATGAGTTTTCCCAACACCATTTAATGAAGAGAGTATCTTGATTCCATTGCATGCTCTTTCCTCCTTTGTCAAATATTAATTGAGTATAGTGGTTTGGGTTGATTTCTGGGTTCTCTATTCTATTCCATTGGTCTGTATGTCTGTTCCTGTGCTAGTACCTGGCAGTTTTGAGAACAGTGGCTTTGTAACATAGCTTGATATATGGTATTGAGATCCCTCCTACTTTGTTGTTCTTTCTCAGGATTGCTGCAGCTATTTGAGGCCTCTTTATTCCAAATGAATTTTTTGAAATATCATTCTATATCTGAGAAATATGCTGTTGGTTTTTTAATGGGGTTTCATTGAATCCATAGATTGCTTTGGGTACTATAGATACTTTAATGATTTTTATTCTACCAATCCATGAACATGGAATATTTTTCCATCTGCTTGTGTCTTCCACTATCTCTTTATTCAGTGTCCTATAGTTTTTTGAGTATAGGTCTTTTACCTCCTTAGTTAAATTTATTTGTAGGTATCTTTTTTTTTTTTTTGGTGCGATGGTAAATGGGATTTAAAAAAAAAATCTTTTTAAGTTCACAATTGGTATATAAAAATGCCATAGATTTCTTGGCATTAATTTTGTATCCTGCTACATTGTTGAATTCATTCATTTGATCTAATAGTTCTTTGGTGGAGTCTTTAGGGTTTTCAATGTACAGTATCATGTCCATCTGCAAATAATGACAGTTTTACTTCTTCTTTTACAATCTGGATAACTTTTATTTCTTCTTCTTATCTAATTACTATGTCTAGCACTTGCAATACTATGTTGAACAGGAGTGGTGAAAGTGGGCATCCCTGTCTCATTCCTGTTCCAAGGCGAAATGGTTTTAGTTTGTGCCCATTGAGAATGATGATGGCTGTAGGTTTTCCATATAAGGCTTTTATTATGTTGAGGTATGATCCCTCTATTCCCACTTTGTTGAGGGTTTTTATCAAGAAAGGGTGTTAGATTTTGTCAAATGCTTTTTCTGCATCAATTGGTATGACTATATGATTTTATCACTCAGTTATCTTATGTGATGTATCTTGATTATTGATTTGCAGGTATTGTACCATCCTTGCATTCCTGGGATATATCCTACTTGTTCATGGTGTATGATCTTTCTGATGTACTGCTGTAGCCTATTTGCTAGAATATTGTTGAGGGTTTTGGCATCTATATTCATGAGGGATATTGGCCTGTAATTCTCTTTCATTTTGTTATCTTTTCTGGTTTTGGTATTAGGGTAATGCTGGCTTCATAGAATAAGCTTAGAAGTGTTTCTTCCTCTTGAGTTGTTTTCAATAGTCTGAGGTGGACAAGTTTTAGTTCTTCCTTGAATGTTTGGTAAAACTCTCATGTGAAGCCATCTGACCCAGGGCTTTTGTTTTCCGGAAGCTTTTTGATGCCTGCTTCAATTCTTTCATAGTTATTGGCCTATTGAGCTCTTTATATTCTTCTGATTGAGTTTTGAAAGGTTGTATTTTTCTAGAAATATGTCCATTGTTTCTAGGCTGTCTAATTTGTTTGATAGAGTTGTTCCTAGTGTATATATTTTTAAACAATCCTTTGTATTTCTGTGGGGTCTGTTGACTTTTCGCTTCTTTCATTTCTGACTTTGTTTATTTGGGTCCTCTCTCTTTGCTTCTTGGTGAGCCTGGCTATAGGTTCATCAATCGTTTTTATCCTTTCAAGGAACCAGCTCTTGGATTCGTTTATTTTTTGTATTTTTTTATTGGTTTCTATGTCATTTATTTCTGCTCTGATCTTTTATCTCAATCCTTCCGCTCACTCTGTGTTTTTCTTGTTGCTCTCTTTCTAATTCTTTATTATAGAGTTAGATAATTTATTACCTTTCCTTTCTTTTTCTTTTCTTTTTGTTCCCTGAGGTAGGCCTGTGGAGCTATAAACTTCCCTCTCAGGACTGTTTTCACTATGTCTCATAAAATTTGGATTATTGTGTTTTCATTGTCATTCCTTTCTGGAATGTTTTTAATTTCTTCTTTGATAATCCAAACATTTTTATTTATTTTTTATCTTGTTTTTTTTAATTTTGTTTCATTTATTAAGGTATTATATGTGTACATAGCTTACCATTGCCCCCTCCCCCCACCTCCCATTCATGCCCTCCCTCCTCAGAGTTCTGTGTTCGTTGGTTGTACTTATATGCATGCATGCATACCAGTCCTTCGGTTGTTCTCTTATCTCCCCCACGTCTCCTTACCCTCGCCATTGTCATTTGGTAGTCTGCTTGTTTTATGGTGACTATTTCAGGACCACACGAATAGAATCTGCTCCTCCTCTGGTTCACACTGCCCCTCCCCCCGGGTCCCATTGCTTCCCCGGGGCACACGGCTCTCCCGGGACACCTGCCCCCCCTGGGACACATGGCTCACCCAAGGAACATGGCCCCCTGGGACACACGGCCCCTCTGGGATGCTGGGGTCGTGAACTGGAGGCGCCGCGCTAGCTCCTCACTAGCACGGCGGGCGGGCTGGGACGGCTGATGGCGGGGAGACTACGCTCCAAGGAGCCTCAGCGGAATGGCTGCTGACACAGAGGCCAAGCTCTGAAGCCGCCCACTTCCTGGGCCCTGTTCCTGGGGTGGAGTGTGCTCTGTTTTCAGTGGGCTTCCCTCACTCATGGCAGCGGCAGCGGGTGCGGTGCAGGCGGTAGCTTTTGTGGCTCAATTTCCACTATATTTTTAAAATCCACATGGTGGCAGCGGTGCCCCTCCTTGGGGTCCCGGCAGAGGCTCCGGCTTGGCCCTGAGACGTGGGCCTGACGGGCGAAGGGCTCGCCGGGGCTGCGAACGGAAGGCGCCTCTCCATCTCCTCACCAGCACGGTGGGCTGAGATGGCTGCGGGTGGGGAGACTGTGCTCAAAGGTGTCTCATTCGGGGCAGAAGAGGAGCGCTGTGGACAAGGAGGCTAAGTTCTGAAGCCGCCCACTCCCTGAGCCCTGGGCAGAGTGAGCTCTGTTCTCCGTGGATTTCCCTTATTTGCGGCGGCGGGTGTGGTAGTGACGGTCGCTCCTGTGGTTCAATTTCCACTGTAGTTTTAAAATCCACATGGCGGCAGTGGCAGAAGCTTCGGCCTGGCCATGCGACGGTGGAGGAAGGACTCGCCGGGGCCGCGAACAGAAGGCGCTGCGCCAGCTCCTCACCAGCACGGTGTGTGCGGAGGCCAGGCTGAGATGGCTGTGGGCTGGGAGACTCCGCGCCATCTCCTCACCAGCAAGGCGGGTGGGCCGGGAAGGCTGCAGGCGGGGAGACCACTCTCAAAGGCATCTCGTTCCGGGCAGGAGCCGAAGGCACGGTGGAGGCCAGGCCTTAGCTCCCTTGCTCCCACTGCGGGCCGGCCGGGATGTCCCACTCCCTGGGCCCAAGGCGGAGTGAGGTCTGGCTTCCCTCATTCCCAGCAGCGGCCCCAATCATTTTTTAATTGTATGCTATTCAGCTCCCAAGTGTTTGAAATGTTTTGATTGTTTTTATTGTAGTTGATTTATAATATTATGCCATTGTGGTCTGAGAAAATCCTTGATATGATTTCAATCTTCGTCAATTTGGGGAGATTTTGCCTGTGATCCAAAATGTGGTCTATCTTTGAAAATGTCCCATATGCATTTGAGAATAATGTATATTCTGTGTCTCTGGGGTGAAATGTGCTGAAGATGTCAATTAAGTCAATCTGATCTAGTACGTCATTCAGGATTGCTGTTTCTTTGCTGATATTTTTTGTCTAGAGCATTTATACAGAGATGTCAGTAATGTATGAAAGTCCTATACTTTGATTGTATTGTTGTTGATCACTCCCTTGATATCCTCCAGGAGTCTTTTTTTAATGTATTTGGGTGCTCTTACCTTGGGTGTATATATGTTTACCAGGGTCTTATCCTCTTGTTGTATGGATCCTTGTAGTATTATGAAGTGATCTCTTCTTATGCCTTCACTTTGAGGTCATTTTTGTCAGATATAAGTATTGCTATCCCAGCTTTCTCCTCATTTAAATTTCCCTGGAAGATATTTTTCTGTCCCCTCACTTTCAGTCTGTGTGTGTTCCTTGTTCTGAGGTGGGTATCTTATAGATAGCATATATATATGGGTCATGTTTTTTTTTTTTTTTTTTTTTTTTTATCCATTCAACCACTAGATGTCTTTTGATTGGAGAATTTAGTCCATTCATGTTTAAAATTATTATTTTTAATAAATCTTTATTGCTCAGATTATTACAATTGTTTCTCCCTTTTCTCCCCAATAGCTCCCTTCCACCCAATTCCCACCCCACCCTCTGCCCTTACTCCTTCCCCCACATTGTCCTCATCCATAGGTTATATGATTTTAATACAGTCTCTTTCTGTACCCCCACACCCCTTTCACCCTGATAATTATCAATCCACTCCCTTTCTTTGCCCCTGATTCTATTACATTCACCAGTTTATTCTATTCCTCAGATTTTTAATTCACTTAATCTTCTTCCTCTTCTTAAGTAATACCTTTCAGCATTTAATATAATACTGGTTTGGTTTTGAAATGACTGTGGGAGGCAGTAAGTTCAGGTGTTTACCTATGCCACCATCTTGGTTTCTCCTGGAATATTTTCTTTTAGTTAGAAGCAAATGAAGTTTTTGTGGTATGAGTTTTTTTTTTTTGTAAATAAGTTGAAGTCTTAGAGATTGGTAGTAAAATATAGAGTGGTTAAGTGGAAAGTGCTTCAGGTAAATGGTTACAAAATGAAAGTGCCAATTTCTGCTTACTACAAAAGTCATTGTACACAAATAATTTAATGTCTGTGGTACTGTTTCCTTGCCTATAGATGATTTGATGAGGTTAAATTTTAGGTTTTTTTTTTTTCTTTTTAACTCTCTCAGATAGATTAAGTAGTATCCTTCTTGAAGGAAATTTCCCTGTCAGATATATGACCAATTATGTTTCCTAATGCAGTAACAACAATACTATTCAAAGTTATCACTGCTGTGGTGTAATTTTGCCTTTTCCTTATTTTGTTCTTGACTGAAGTGCATTGGTACATTTGTTTTCTTCTTTTTCTCTTTAAAATGGAATGTTTGTTATAGACTAATATACCTTATGAACATAGATACAAAAATCCTCAAGAAAATACTAGTAAAATTCAGTCAAATGGATTATACACCATGATCAAGTGGGATTTATCCTAGGAATTCAAGGGTGATTTTACATATAAAAATCAATCAGGAGAGGAGAAACCAAGATGGTAGCATAGGATAGACATCCAAATGTAGCCTACCACAACAATTTTGAATTTATAACTGGAAAACAGGAGAAACATTGCCCTGAAGCATCAGACCACTGGCTGAGAGGAGGCTCTACCATCTGGGAAGCAAAGAGAAGGCACACTGAGCCTCAGAAACTGTGAAGGTGCAGAGAACTGTGCGCATGAAAAGGTGGCCGCAGAGTTCACTGCTGGATTATTCCCATCACTCTGAGAGGGGGGCCAAGTTCCCTGCTGGCCTACTCCCAGCATGTGGAGAGGGTGGGATGAGTTCCCTGCTGGCTTGCTCACAGCATGCAGAGAGGGCGGGCCAAGTTTGCTACTGCCCTACTACCAGCTCGCTGAAAGAGCAGCTGAGTTCGCTGCTAATTTACTCCAGGGGCACAGAGAGGGCAGACAGCTAACAAACGGCTGGCTTTCTTGTTTGGGAGGAAAACAGAATCACTCTATTGCTCTGATGGATGGCCCCAGTCAAGGAGAGGCTGGACTGTCAGGCAGCGAGCAGATATCTCTCCGAGGTGTGTGAACACAGTGGCTATTACTGCGGGACTCAGGGAGGGGCTAAGGGGAAACCAAAGCTTGTCTGCACCAACCCGAGACTCTGCCCCATCCAAGCTGAGCACAGAAGCTCTCTGGGAGGCTGGCTTTCTCTAAGGAGGGACTGACCGGAATCCAAAGCTAGTCTGCACCTTTTCCAAAGAGTTGCACATGCCTGCAACCAATCTTGTGGGACACTACCCCGAATAGCCACAGAAATCCTGATAAAGAAGGATAAAGTAGGAGGGATCTCAATACCAGATTTCAAGCTGTATTACAAAACTACTCTTCTCAAAACAGCCTGGTACTGGCACAAGAACAGACATATAGATCAATGGAATAGAATAGAGAATCTGGATATCGACCCAAACCTCTATACTCAATATTTGACAAAGGAGGTATGAACATACAATGGAGTCAAGACAGTCTCTTCAATAAATGGTGTTGGGAAAATTGGACAGACACTTGCAAAAAAATGAAACTAGATCACCAACTTACACCATACACAAAAATAAACTCAAAATGGATACAGGACTTGAACATAAGACGGGAAACTATAAAAATACTAGAGGCATCCACAGGCAGCAAAATCTCAGACATATGCCTAAAGAACTTCTTCACTGATACTAACCCTAGGGCAATGGAAGCTAAAGAGAAAATGAACAAATGGGACTCCATCAAAATAAAAAGCTTTTTTACATCAAAAGAAACCATCAACAAAACAACAAGAACATATTTGCAAATGTTATCACTGATAAAGGTTTAATCTACAACATCTATAGATAGCTTATACAATTAAATAAAAGGAAGATATATGACCCAATTAAAAAATGGGCAATGGACCTAAATAAAATATTTTCAATTGAAGACAGAAGAAAGGCCAAGAGTCACATGAAAACATGCTCAAAGTCACTAATTATCCGAGAGATGCAAATCAAAATGACAATGCGGTACCATTTCAAACATGTCAGAATGGCTAACATCAACAAATCAACCAAAGACAAGTGTTTGAAAGGTTGTGGAGAAAAAGGAACTCTTGTGCACTGCTGGTGGGATTTTAGGTTGGTGCAACCACTGTGGAGAACAGTATGGAGCTTCCTCAAAAAACTGAAAATGGAACTCCCATTCGACTCAGTAATCTCACTCCTAGGAATATATCCTAAGAAACTAGAAACACCAATCAGAAAGGAAATATGCACCCCTATGTTCATAGCAGCACAATTTACAAAAGTTAGGATTTGGAAGTAGCCTAGATGCTCATCAGCAGATGATTGGATCAAAAAACTATGGTACATCTACACAAGGGTATACTATGCTGCCATAAAAAGAAGAAATTTTAAAAAAATGTATTTTATTGATATTTCACAGAGAGGAAGGCATAGAGATAGAGAGCTAGAAACGTCGATGAGAGAGAAACATCGACCAGCCGCCTCTTGCACACCCCCTACCGGGGATGTGCCTGCAACCAATGTACATGCCCTTGACCGGAATCGAACCCTGGACCTTTCAGTCCACAGACCGACGCTCTACCGCTGAGCCAAACAGGTTTCGGCCAAAAGAAGAAATTTTTATAATTTGCAGCAACCTGGATGGAATTGGAGAATATCATGCTGAGTGAAATAAGCCAGTCAATAAAAAAGAAACATCATATGACCTCACTTATTTATGGATAATGAAGAACATTATAAACGGACGAACAAAAAGATAGATACAGAGACAGTAAAGCAACAAACAGACTGTCAAATTATAGTGGGGAGGATATACAGATAAGGGGGGAGATAAGAGATCAACTGAAGGATTTGTATGCATGCATATAAGCAAAACCAGTGGACGAAAAACCCTGGGGAGGGAGGGCATGTATGGCTGTGGGAGGCAATGGAAAGATATGTACACATAACTTACCTTAATAAAAATAAAAAAAAATCTTGCGGGACTCAACACAAATAGGACTTTCCTATGGCGAGACTGACAGGAAACCAAAACTTGTCTGTGCCACCCCGACACTCCGCCCCATCCAAGCAGAATACAGAAGCCCTCCTAGCTGAGACATTGCTGATCCTCACAGCCAATTGGCTTGGAGATCAACGCTTCCCAGTCATACCAACAATAAGCAAGGCTTAACAACAAGACTGCACACACAGCCCACAAAGGGCTACACCAAGACTGTCCACCTCAGGTAACTGGGAAGGCTGTGCTACTGGGCTCTACCAGAACACCTAGCACACAAAACTATTCCATCAAATCAGGGAAACAACTAAAATGCAGAGAAGGAAGGAGATGGAGGAAAAGAAAAGAATGGATATTGAGTTCAAAACTACAGTTATAAGGCTTTTCAAGAATATCCTTAAAAAGGCCGATAAAATAAATGAGACCTATAAGGATATGAAAAGGGATCAACTAGAAATAAAAATGGATCAACTAGAAATAAAGAATACATTCTCTGAAATAAAAAAAATATTATACAGAGTCATAAAAACAGACTGGAAGATCACAAGAATCAAGACAAAGATTTAGAATACAAACAGCCAGAGGACACTCCTCCACAGAAGCAAGAAGATAAGAGAATCCAGAAAGTTGAAGATAGTGTAAGAAACCTCTGGGACAACCATTTCAAGGGAACCAACATCAAAATTAGGGGAGTCCCAGTAGAAGATAGAGAGCAAGATACTGAAAGCATATTTGAAGAAATAGTGACAGAAAACTTCCCCTAATTGGTGAAAGAAATAGACTTACAAGTCCAGGAAGTGCACAGAATGCCAAACAACAGGAATCCAAAGGGGACCACACCAAGACATATCATAATTCAAATTTCAAGTGCAAAAGACAAAGAGATAATATTAAAAGCAGCAAGAGAAAAGCAGGCAGTTACCTATAAAGGAGCACCCATACGATTTTCAGCTGATTTCTCAACAGAAACCATGCAGGCTATACGGGAATGGCAAGAAATATTCAAGGTGATGACTAGCAAGAACCTACAGCCAAAAATATTCTATCCAGCAAAGCTATCACTCAGAATCGAAGGCAAGATAAAGAGCTTCACAAATAAAAAAAAGCTAAAGGAGTTAATCACCAGTAAACCAATATTATATGAATTGCTGAAGGGGGTTATTTAGGTAGAGGAAGAAGATAAAGATAAAAATTATGAACAACAAATATGTAACTATCAACAAGTGAAACTAAAAAGCAAGGGAATTAAAAAATCTGATGAACAATATTAACTAGTGAATATAATAGAATCAGAGGTATGAAATGGGAGTGGACTGACAATTCTCAGGGAAAAGGGGAGTGAGGGATGCAGGAAGAGACTGAACAAAAACTGTGCACTTCTGGATGAGGACAATGGGGGGTTGGGAAAGGGCAGAGGGTGGGGTGGGTACCTGGTGGAGGGGAGCAATTAAAGGGGGGAGAAGAATACATTTGTAATAATCTGAACTGTAAAGATTTATTTAAAAATATTTAAAAAAAACAAAAAATCAATCATGGTAACAATAAATTAATAGATGAAAAGTAAAAATCCAAACAAAACACATGTGATTATCTCAATTCCATCAAAGGACATTACTAAGGAAATGGAAATACAACCTACAGAATGGGAGAATATATTTGCAGATAATATATATTTTTTAAAATATTTTCTTATTGATTTCTGAGATTTAAGGAGAGAGAGAAAAATAGAAACATAAATGATGAGAGAGAAGCATTGATCCACTGCCTCCTGCACGCCCTACACTGGGGATCAAGCTCAAAACCCTGGGAATTGAACCGTGACCTCCTGGTTTATAGATTAACACTTAATCACGGAGTCATGCCAGATGGGCCAGATCATACAACTAATAAGGGTCTAGTGTTCAGAATATATAAAAAATTCTTACAACTCATCACAAAATGTCAAACAAACAAATAGAAAAATAGAAAAAGGTTTTGAGTAGATATTTATCCAGAGAAGATATTCAAATGGCCAACAAGCATTTGAAAATGTACTGAGCATCATTAGTCATCAAGAAAATGCAAATAAGAATCACAATGAGGTATCATATTACACTAACTAGGACAGATATAAAAAAAAGAGAAAATTATCAAAAGATGTAAAGAATTTGGATGGTTTGTACATTGTTAGTTTAAATGTAAAATAGTCCGACCACTATGCCAAACATTTAAGTGGTTTCTCAAAAAATTAAAGATAGAATTATTATGTGACACAACAAAATAGTTAAACATAGATTTATCATATGACCCAGCAATTTCATTCCTAGGTACTAGTATATGTGTGAAAGAATTGAAAATATATAAACAAATACATGTATATTCATGTTTATTCTACCTTATAAAAGAGTAATATGCAAATTACCCATCACTCTGCTAAAGCCACGCCCACCAGGCAATCAGAGCAGGTATGTAAATTAAACCCACCCAAGATGGCTGCAGCCACAGAGAGCATTTGAGAGAGGCTTGGGTTTCCCCGCAATGGAACCCAAACTTTTCACACACCCTGGCTGGCCTAAGCCTCCACTCAAGGCTACCAAGTTTCAATTATAGAAGATATATGAACCTCAACAGAAATGGGGGCAGCCACAGAGCAAGCAGGGGCCTTGGCTCTGCTCCAGGCTACAAAGTTTCAATTGTAGAAGGTATATAAATTCCAGATACCAGGGCCTCCACTTGGGTCACCGGGGGATGTGGCTGGCCTGCAAACCACCACACTCCCTTTGCCGAGGCCACCCCACACCCTAAAGCAGCCATGGGTGAACTATGGCCCGCAGGCCGGATCCAGCCTGTTCGGCTGTTCTATCTGGCCCTCGGAGCTGAAAGAGTGGAGGGTTCTCTTGCTCTTCCCTCTTCTCATTCACCAGCAGCCCAAGATGAGAGTGCCAGCATGGTCAGGTTGATTTTGTTCTGGCCCTCCGGTCCAGTTTAAGAACCCATTGTGGCCCTCGAGTCAAAAAGTTTGGCCACCCCTGCCCTAAAGGAACCCCCACCCTGATCTGGGACACCCTTCAGGGCAAACCAGCTGGCCCCCACCCATGCATCAGGCCTCTATCCTATCTAATAAAAGAGTAATATGCAAATTGACCATCACTCGAACACACAAGATGGCTGCCCCTATGTGGTCAAAGATCCTGCCCCCATGTGGACACAAGATGGCCAGCAGGGGAGGGCAGTTGAGAGGGACCAGATCTGCAAGGGAGGGCAGTTGGAGGCAATCGACCCTGTAGGGGAGGGCAGTTAGGGGTGGCTAGGCCTGCAGAGGAGGGAAGTTGGGGGCAAACAGGCTGGCAGGAGAGCAATTAGACATCAATCAGGCTGGCATTGGAGTGGTTAGGGACAATCAGGAAGGCAGGCAGGCGAGCAGTTGGGAGCCAGCAGTCCTGGATTGTGAGAGAGATGTTCCAGATTGGAGAGGGTGCAGGGTGGGCTGAGGGACAACCCCTTACCCCGTGCACCAATTTCATGCACTGGGCCTCTAAGTAGTATTATAATTAACAATAGCCAAAAGATGAAAACAGTATACTGTCCATCAATGCATAAAGAAATGGTAGTGTGTGTGTGTGTGTGTGCGTGTGTGTGTGTGTGTGTGTGTGTGTGTATGAAATATTATTTGGTTATAAAAAGGAATAAAGTATCAATACATGCTACAACATATGGATAAATCTCAGAAACACTGTGCTAAGTGAAAAAGGTTAAATACAAAAGGTTACATATTACAATACAATTTCTACATCCAGAATTTATATGAAATATCTAGAATACATCTATAAAGACTGAAGGAAGATTGGTGGTTGTCAGGGACAGAGGAAAGGGGGAAATGATTGGGAGCACCTGATTAACAGGCATAAGGCTTTCCTTTTAGTGCGTTGAAAATATTTTGGAACCAAGATATAGGTGGTTGTTGTAAAACATTAGGATCATGCCATGTGCCACTGAGTTGTTCACTTTAAAATAGTTAATTTGTATATTATTTGAATTTCACCTGAATAAACTTTTATAAAAATAGAATGCTTCCAGATGTTAGCTATTGTAAATATTGCTGCTATGAACATAGGGGTGAATTTTTTTTTTTCTGATTGATGTTTCACGATTCCCAGAAGTGGGAGTTCTGAGTCAAACCACAAGATCTATTACTCTTGACGACTGCATGGATGGAGAGTATTATTCTAAGAGAAATAAGTCAGTAACAGAAAGACAAATATCATATGATCTCACTTATATGTGGGATCTAATGAACAATATAAACTAATGAACAAAATAGGTCCAGAGGCTTGAATACATGGAACAGACTAACAGCTGTCAGAAAGGATGGTTTGGGAGGATGGGAAGAGATTAACCAAAGATCTTTTATACATATATGCATACAAATAATTATGTGTTTAGACCTGGGATGGGGCAGGGACTGGCTGGAGGATGGCAAAGGGGGGAAATGGGGGATATTGGTAATACCGAACAATAAAAAAAAAAAAGGAATGCTTGAATTTGACTTGTTGCCTATCCACATATGACCTGGAAATAAAAGTTTCTGTTCAGTATTTAACTACAAGATTATTTTATAGCAGCCATTTAAGGAATGTGAACATAAATGAGTTCATGGATTATTTCAAATAGAAAAATGTTTTGAGATTGATGGGGCGGATTAGTTTTTGAGCAACTTTCTCATTGTAACATTCAGTCTATGGGGATATCACTAGAAATATTTTATACATTTTAAAATAAATTGCCAAAATCCATGAAGTTAACTTTGTACGATTAGATCATAGATCTTATTTTTAAGCTTCAGGGTTTATTTTTGAGATTTGTGGGGTTTATTTTTATTTTTTTTTACAAAGCTATGTTTTAAAATGTTTGAGTGTCTTTTTGAAAAGTGGTTTTTGAAGCACATTAAATATTATATGAATACTTAAAAAGATACATACACAAGTTTATAATAGCTCCAAACTGGAAATTAACTTAATGTCCTTAATAGTAGAATGGAAACATTAACAGAGTGAAATAATACACTGCCATTAGACTGAATGCACTGTTAGCACACACAACAATATGGATGCATCTCACAGGCAATGTGTAGTGAAAAAAGCACACACTAAAGAGCTCATACCGGTATAAGGAAAACTATTCTATGATGTTTGAAGTTAGGATAATGGTTACCTCTGCAGGGACTAGTTACTGAAATAAGTCAGGATGTGTTCACTCTCCCTCTTTTAAAAAATAAGGTATTTAAAATTTAAGAGCAGTTTTAGGTTCACAGCATTATTGAACAGAAGGTACAGAGATTTCCCATAAACCCTCTGCCACACACATACAACATCCCCCAACAGAATGTTACATTTGTTACAATCAATGAGTGACACATCATAATCACCCAAAGTCCTTAATTTACATTAAAGTTCACTCTTGGTGATATGTATTTATTTATTTATTTATTTATTTATTTATTTATTTATTTAATAAATCTTTATTGTTCAGATTATTACAATTGTTCCTCTCTTTTCCCCCATAGCTCCCCTCCACCCGATTCCCACCCCACCCTATGCCCTTACCCCCCCCCACCAACTGTCCTCATCCATAGGTGTATGATTTTTGTCCAGTCTCTTCCCTCACCCCCACACCCATTTCCCCCTGAGAATTGTCAGTCCACTCCCTTTCTACGCCCCTGATTCTATTATATTCACGTTTATTCTGTTCATCATTTTTTTATTCACTTGATTTTTAGATTCACTTGTTAGTAGATATGTATTTGTTGTTCCTAATTTTTCTCTTTACCTTTTTCTTCTTCCTCCTCTTTTTAAAGAATACCTTTCAGTATTTCATATAATACTGGATTGGTGGTGATGAACTCTAACTTTTACTTGTCTGTGAAGCTCTTTACCTGACCTTCAATTCCGAATGATAGCTTTGCTGGATAGAGTAATCATGGTTGTAGGCTCTTATTATTCATCACTTTGAATATTTCTTGCCACTCCCTTCTGGTCTG
This sequence comes from Vespertilio murinus, assembly GCA_963924515.1. NCBI lineage: Eukaryota > Metazoa > Chordata > Mammalia > Chiroptera > Vespertilionidae > Vespertilio > Vespertilio murinus. The sequence continues at coordinate 56,448,269 of OZ004710.1, read as the reverse complement.
CATAGTTTCTGTTGAGAAATCAGCTGACAACTGTATGGGTGCTCTCTTGTAGGTAACTGTTTTTCTCTTGCTACTTTTAATGTTCTCTCTTAGTCTTTTGTTCTTAGCATTTGAATTATGATGTGTCTTGGTATGGTCCTCTTTGGATTCCTTTTGTTTGGGGTTCTCTGTGCTTCCTGGACGTGTAAGTCTATTTCTTTCACCAGGTGGGGGAAGTTTTCTGTCATTATTTCTTCAAATAGGTTTTCAGTATCTTGCTATCTCTCTTCTCCTGGGATCCCCATAATTTGGATGTTGGTATACTTGAAGTTGTCCCAGAGGCTCCTTACATTATCTTCATATTTTTGGGGTCTTTTTTCTTTTTACTTTTCTGGTTTAGTGTTTGTTTTTTTTGTTTTTGTTTTTGTTTTTATTTTTATTTTTTGCTTGTTTGTATTTCAAATCTTTGACTTGATTCTTGCATTCCTCTAGTCTGCTATTGGATCTCTGTATAATATTCTTTATTTCAGTCAATGTATGCTTAATTTCTAGTTGGTCCTTTTTCATATCCTTGAGGGTCTCACTAAATTTATTAGCCTTTTCTAGAAAATTCTTGAAAAACCTTATAACCATGGTTTTGAACTCTATATTCAGTCGTGTGCTATCCTCCATTTCTTTCGTTTGTGATCTGTTTCTTTGTCTCCACATTTGCACTGTTTCCCTGAGTTGATAGAGTGACTTTGTGTGCTAGGTGTCCTATAAGGCCCAGTGGCTCAGTCTTTCCAGTTACCTGAGGTGGACACTCTTGGTGCACCGTTTTTGTGGGCTGTGTGCACAGTCTTGTAGTTGAGGCTTGATTGTTGTTGGTATTACTAGAAAGAATTGACTTCCAGGCCAATTGGCTGTGAGGATCAGCTGTGTCTACACTGGGAGAACTTCTGTACTGGAGACACCATTATGAGACAAGACTTGAAAGAGCCTCTGTGCTCAGCTTGGATGGGGTGATGTCTCAGGGCAGAGCAGACAGCATTGGTTTCCCATCAGCCCTGCCCTAATAGGCCCTTGTGTCTCAGTGTCCTGTGGTAATCACTGCAAGCACCTTTGAGAGAAAGCCACCCTCGAGTTCTGCCCACTGTCAGACAGTCCAATTTCTACAAAAATGAGTCTTGGTCCCAGAGTCTTGCCTGTAACTGGAGTTCAGTGAAGTCAGGAGCTTTTTTTTCTCCCTCCCGCTTGAGAAAGCCAGCTGTGTACTCAGTTGCCAGCTATATCTGCACATGTGCCTGGGTACCTCTGCCTTCAGCAGTTTCTGTGAGTCTCAGTATGCTTTTCTCTTTCCTGACAGTCCAGTCTCACCCCGTATGAGTCTGGGTTCCCAGAGTCTCACCTAGAACTGGAGTTCAGTGCAGTCAGGAGCTTTTGTCTTCCTCCCACTTGAGAAAGCCAGCTGTGCACTCAGTTGCCAGCCCTCTCCATGCACGCACCTCAGTACCTCTGCCTCCTGCAGCTCCTTTGAGTTTCAGTGTGCTTTTCTCTTTCCTTCTAGTTGTAGAATTTCCACTCAGCCAGCCTTACTGTGGTTCTAGATGATGTTAGTTTTGCCTTTTAGTTGTAGTTTTGAAAATGTTGTGTGAGGCAGCAGTTTAGGTATTTACCTATGCTGCCATTTTGGTTTCTCTCCTTGGTGCTGTACATTTTATGTGGTTGGACAAATGTATAATGATATGTATTGACCATTATACCGTATTTCCCCGAAAATAAAACATCCTCTGAAAATAAGACCTACTTACAGGTTTCCTTCTGAGTGAAATATAAGGCATCCCCCCGAAAATGAGGCCCCCAGTCTCTGTCTCAGAATGAAAATTAATTTACCGTAGACGGGTCTCTAGGGCTGCCCCAACTGGCATCTAGCAACCAGTGACGTTAAGCAGAGTCCTGACCTCACTGCTGTGTGGAGGCGGAGCAGAGGTCTGAGTGAGTGGGGGGCGTGGGGCGGGAGAGAGGAGGAGATTTTCGCAGATGTGTGTAGAAAAACAGGAGGATTAGAGTGTACTGGATGCGGAGAAGGTAGTGAGTGCTGGTCTGGCTCTGGTGACACTACCTGATTCTCGTGGTGCCTTCATGATGACTGAAGTTTCTCAGTCAGTGGCAGACCCTGCTCCAGCCCAGATCCAGGCCCCAGCAAACCCAGTGACAGTCCCCAGGTAGGCCCCAGAGGGTAAATGTCTGATAAAGGGGTAGGGGGGATGTCTGGTGAAGGTGTTCAGTGGCACAGGGGTGGGGGAGGGGGATCGCTTAAAATGACACAGGAGGATCAGAGGGGACAATCAAAATGACACAGGAGGATCAAAAGGGGTTACTAAAATGGTAATCCCCCATCTGATCCCCCCTGTGTCATTTTAAGTGATCCCCCTCCCCACCTTTATACCCCAATTCCTTTTTTTTACCCCTAGAAATGAGCGCAAAAAGAAAAAGCTACTCTGTGGAGTATAAGAAAGTAATGGTGGAAGACTCTTGGGGCCAAAATCTTACTGCCTTCTGCAAAGAGAAGATGTTGAGTATCCAATTGGTCCAAAAATGGCGAGCAGAGTATGGTAACCTCATTGAACAAGTGGACAAGGGAAATGCTAAAAAGCGCAAGTGTGGATCAGGTCGGCAACCATTATTTTCCGAGCTGGAATACCTGATCTATGAATGGGTTGTTGACAGGAGAGCAAAGGCTTTGGTTATGAATAGGGCTCAGATTCAAGAATTTGCCCTTGCAATGGCACCACAGTTTGACATAGCCCCCGAAGACTTCAAAGCATCACAACACTGGCTGGATAATTTCCTTCAGCAAAGTGAACTGTCTTTAAGAAGATCTACAACATTGTTTAGGTTGGAAGATACTCGAGTTATTAAGTGAGCACTTGCATTCAAGTCCTTTATTGATGATGCTGACTTCTCTAAATACAATCTTTCCAACATGATTGCTACGGATGAAACTGCAGTGTTTACGGGCCAATCATTCAAACAACAATTGAACAGCGGGGTGCCTCCTTAGTGTACATACCCTCCACTGCTTACAAAAGTTCACGTGTTTCCTGTATTTTGGCAATTCGTCTGGATGGCACTAAAATCCCACCTTTAATCATTTCTAAGGACAAGAAGGAAAAGATTGAATGTGTTTTGGGCATTTTTATTCTTGAAACTGAAAAGGTTTGGGCCACACAAGCAGTTACAAGGAAGTGGGTCAATTTAATGCTGCCGCTTGTCATGCGAGAGAGCCAAAGAGGTCTGCTAGTCTGGGATGCAGCCAACACTCACCGCACTAAAGACATGAAGACATTTCTTCACGAAAGAAAAATAGATCAGATAATTATTCCTGCAGGAATGACGGCCTATCTCCAGACTCTTGATATTGCAATAAAGAAGCCATTCAAAGACAATTTGCACATGGAAATTAATGAATGGAGAGAAATCAGCGTGGAAACTTTGTGAAACCTAAACTGCAAGAAGTTGTGACTTGGGTGAAGAATTCATGGCAGAAAATCACTGACAGTTGCATTGCAAATGCACTTCGAGCGGGCTACCTTGACAAGAAGTACTCATTGAAAGACAGTGCTATTGCTGAACATGAGAGATTTGGTCCACTGATTCTGAAAGAAATGGAGTCACAAGAGATTCACTAGGAACTGGCTTATTATGATGATGTTCCAGAAGATGACATCATGATTGTCATTGAATAGATGAGTAAATTCTTGACACTGTAGGACACAGTTTGTCTGGTTTGTGTTGACAACTACTGTACTACCGTACCATATACAGGTAATAAATTTCCTTTATTTTCATTTAACAATAAATGTGTACTGTATTCTTCTTCATGGAAAAATAAGACATCCCCTAAAAATAAGACCTAGCGCATCTTTGAGAGCAAAAATTAATATAAGATACTGTCTTATTTTCGGGGAAACAGGGTAGTATTACACAGAGTAGTTTCACTTCCTTACAAATCCTCTATTCAGTTCAGCCATTGTGGCTCAGAGGTTGAGCATAGACCTCTGAACCAAGAGGCCACAGTTTGATTCCTGGTTAGGGCACATGTGGGATTTATAGGCTCAATCACCAGTGAGGGAGCATGCAGGAGGCAGCCAATGATTCTCTTTCAGTATTAATGTTTTTATACCCTCCTCCCTTTCCCATCCTCTCTGAAATCAATAAAAAAGTATTATTTTAAATCATCTGTTCATCCTTCCCTCCCCAATTATTCCTTCCAACTACTGATCTTTTTACTGTCTCCATAGTTTGGCATTTTCCAAAATGTATTATAGTTGGATTTACACAGAATGTAGCTTTTTGGTGTTCTTTCTTTTTTTAAAAAATCGGAGAGACCGAAACAATATGGCAGCCTAGGTAGTCTCCTCAGCTGCCACCTCATCAACAATTTGGAAAAAAACAACAGCTAAAATCGAAAGGGATCGCACCAGACCCACAGGAAAGCTGGCGGAATGGCTACAACTAGACACAAAGTAGGGCGCTGCTGCTGCCATGTGGAGTTTAAAACTACGTTGGAACCGGACCCGCTGGAGACGCCGCTGCAGCAGGGAATGAGGGAAGCCAGAACTTGCTCCGCCCTGCCCCAGGCCCAGGGAGTCGGCCATCCTGGCCAGCCTGCCATAGGAGAGAGGGAGCTGATGCCGGGCCTCCACCGTGCCTTCGGCTCCTGCCCGGAACGAGAGGCCTTTGAGCGTGGTCTCCCCACCCGCAACCATCTCAGCCCGCAGCTGTCCCATCCCGCCGTACTGGTGAGGAGATGGCGCGGCGTCTCCCTGCCCGCAGCCATCTCAGCCCGGCCTCCACACACGCTGTGCTGGTGAGGAGCTGGCAAAGCACCTTCCTTTCGCAGCCCCGGCGAGTCCTTCCTCCACCGCAGCATGGCCAGGCTGAAGCTTCTGCCACTGCCGCCATGTGGATTTTAAAACTACAGTGGAAATTGAACCACAGGAGCGATCATTGCTGCCGCACCCGCCGCCGCCGTGAATGAGGGAAACCCGCCGAGAACAGAGCTCACTCCACGCCGGGCCCAGGGAGTGGGCAGCTTCAGAACTTAGCCTCCATGTCCGCAGCTACTCGGCTTCTGCCCCGAACGAGACACCTTTGGGCGTGGTCTCCCTGCCCGCAGCCATCTCAGCCTGCATGCAGCCATCCCAGGCCGGCCGCCTTGCTGGTGGGGAGATGGCGCAGTGCCTTCCGTTCGTGGCCCCCACAGCTGCAGGGCTGATCCAGAGCCTCTGCCGGGACCTCAGGGAGGGGCGCCACTGCCACCATGTGGATTTTAAAAATACTGTAGAAATTGAGCCACAGAAGCCACCGCCTCAGCCGCGCCCGCCGCCGCTGCCATGAGTGAGGGAAGTCCACCGAGAACAGAGCTCACTCCTCCCCGGGCCCAGGGAGTGGTGGCTTCAGAGCTTGGCCTCCGTGTCCGAAGCTGTTCAACTGTGACTCCTTGGAGTACAGTCTCCCCGCCGCCCGCAGCTGTCCCAACCCGCCCGCCGTGCTAGCGAGGAGCTAGCGCGGTGCCTCCAGTTCGCAAACCCAGCACCCCAGAGGGCCTGTGTGCCCCGGGTGAGCCGTGTTCCCCAGGGGACCGTGTGCCCTGGGTTAGCCTTGTGTCCCAGGGGGGCGTGTGTCCCAGGGGGCCGTGTGCCCCGGGTGATCCGTGTGTCCCAGGGGGCCGTATTCCCTGGGTGAGCCATCTGTCCCAGGGAGGCCGGGTGTCCCGAGAGAGCCGTGTGCCCCAGGGGAGACATGTACCCGGGGGAGAGCCGTGTGCCCTGGGGAAGCAGTGGAACCTGGGGGGTGGGGTGGTATGAACCAGAGGAGGAGGGGATTCTATTCATGTGGTCCTGAGATAGTCACCATAAAACAAGCAGATTGCCAAATGACAGCAGCGAGGGGAAGGAGACTACAGGGAGATAAGTGAACAACTGAAGGACTGGTATGCATGCATATAAGTACAACCAATGAACACAGAACTCTGGGGAGGGAGGGCATGAATGGGAGGTGGGGGGAGGGGGCAATGGTAAGCTATGTACACAAATAATACCTTAATAAATTTTTTTAAAAATTATTTAAAAAATCGAATGCTGGTTACAGGGGTGTTTTCAGATTGTGTTCAGAATTCATTAAGCTGTTCACCTGATTTGTGTTTTTAGTATGTATTTTATACTCCCATTAAAAAATCAAAAATAAAGAAACCAGCAAACCCCCCCCCCCTATATTCTCCCAAACTCACATACCATTTCAGCTAACTGCACTGTATCTTTTTCTTGTTCCTTATTACAGGTAACTCTTGAATTTTCTATACTTCTGCTATTTCCTCACATTTCACTCATTCCTCAACTCATTCCAATGTGGCCTGCTGTTCCTATAATTCTCCTCAAACAGCTCCACAAAGATCTGCAACAGTCTTCCATGTTGTCAAATTGAATGTAGAATTTCCTGTCTTCACATTGTTTTACTTCTCAGAAATATTTATTAGTACTGACCACATCTCATTTTAAAAATATATTCTCTTCCCAAGGATTTTTGTTATATCATGCTATTACAATATTCTTCTTACCTCGCTTACTATTCCATCTCTTTCCTCATCTTCCTGTACTTATCCATTAAATATTGAAGGTTTCCAGAATGCTGAACTCTAGGTTTTCTCTTCTCTTTCTCAGTCTCCTTAAGTGAGCTCATGCATTCCTATGTTTTTCAACATAATATACTAGTATATATTAACTCCCAAATTATATCATATCCATATACTCAATCACCTAATTTATACCTCCATTTGAATGCTTCACAAACATCTCAAACTTATTTAAGATTAAAATCCAGATTTCTCCCTGACCCAAACCTTTTTTTTAACCATCTCATTAAATAGCACCAGCACCCATCATTTGTTCAAGCCTTGGAAATTTCTTGTATTCCCCAGTTATTCAGGCCCCAAATATGGGAATTCTTTACTTCTCTTTCTAATTGTCTATTCTAGCCATGAAAGAATGTGAGAAGATAGGTGAAAGTAAAAAGATTGATAGAAACCTGTTTTGTAGCTTTCTCTGAGATCTGGCCAAATAATAACCGTAGTGGATGTTGTGGAGCACCAGCCTGATCCTACCCAGCTATTGGAAGTGTTGGTGGCTGATAGATCACAATTATGTCCCTTTCTTGGCAATGCTCTTAGCCAAATGTGGCCTTGGCCAAGGTTATGTCTTTTTAGGCAGGGTAGGGTGTAGTAAGTAGCACATATCCAATGAAAGTAGAAAGGCTCACACATCTTACATCAATTCTGGACAACTCTGAATACATACAGTTTTAGAGCTCACCATCAGAACAGGTGTGACTTTACAGTTCAACTTCTCCATCTTCTTAATCCTCTTTACCTGGCTTTCTCACAGGCATTGGTCCCAAGTGTACTCCCTAATAATCTTCCTGTATACCAATCTGCATTAGAGTCGGTTTCCAGGAAACCTGGTACAGGATAATAAACTATAAATGTGCTTATCTGGAAAAGTGAAGGAGGAAGAGGCAATGCTTCATTGTAATACAAAGAGACCAGTATTAATATTAGGGTGAGGTGGATGGAGCAGAACAACTCTATCCATAAGAAAACCAAGATGGTTACAGATCAGGGAATGGATTAGAAAGCTGAGAAGGCTGTGTGTTTTTTTTTTTTCTTTAAATATATTTTTATTGGTTTCAGAGAGGAAGGGAACGGGGTAGAGAGATAGGAACATCAATGATGAGAATCATTGATTGGCTGCCACATACTGAGGATTGAACCTGCAATTTAGGCATGTGCCCTGACAGGGAATCAAACTGTGACCTATTGGTTCATAGGTCGACACTCAACCACTGAGTCACACTGGCCCACAGAAGGCTGTGCTTTTAAAGGAATAAGCTGAGAATGATTTCACCTCTGTTCAGTAGCAGATTTCAGCTTGTCCCTGCCTTAGGCATCTAGTTTAGGTTACCACTCATTTCTGTTTCCTCATGAAAAGAAACTCCTGGTCCACCAAATCCACAAAAATGGAATTTTGTTAATGGCCATAGTATGAAAAGGCTGATGTTGGAGTCTCTTTTTTCCTTTGTGCATATCAATTCCCAATACACACAAACACAGGCACAGACACATACACATGCAATCACAGACACAGAGTCAGAAAACACACACACACACACACACACACACACACACACACACACATTATTGCTTACCATAGACCAGGGTCTAAAAATATCGATTTACACACCACCCTGAAGATATTCATGTTTTTGAACAAAATCACTGAAAGGCAAAACAATACTCCAGCTCAAAGAATTAAGGATTTATACCTATTTGGGGCCAAGCAAATAAAAAAGTCTTGCTGAATCAGAACCTAATGCCATGAGACCCAGCAATCCTATTTCTAGAAATGTATCTTAACAAATCATCCAAATTGAAAATAACCTTTTTATTTAAAATAAATAAACTTTTATAGATAGCTCTTATATTTAGATTTTGGGTTCATTTTAAGTTAATTTTTGTATATAGTGTGAGGTATTGGCCATTCTTTTGCATGTGAATATCTGCTTGTTCCACCACCATTTATTGAAAAGATTATTCTTGAGCCAATGAAATGTATTGATACCTTTGTTGAAAATAATTTTATTATAAATGGCAGTGCTGGAATTTAGGTTTTTCTTTTAAAATAATTTTATAAAGTCCTAATTATCCGAGAGATGCAAATCAAAACAACAATGCAGTACCATCTCACATCTGTCAGAATGGCTATCATGAACAAATCAACAAAAAACAAGAGTTGGTGAGGATGTGGTGAAAAAGGAACCCTCATATACTTCTGGTGGGAATACAGACTGGTGCAGCCATTGTGGAGAACAGTATGGAGTTTCCTCAAAAAACTGAAAATGGAACTCCCATTTGACCCAGTAATCCCACTACTAGGAATATATCCCAAGAAACTAAAAACACCAATCAGAAAGGAAATATGCACCCCTATGTTCATAGCAGCACAATTTACAATAGCCAAGATCTGGAAACAGCCTAGGTGCCTGTCAGCAGATGACTGGATCAGAAAACTATGGTACATCTACACCATGTAATACTATGCTGCCATAAAAAAGAAGGACTTCTTACCATTTGCAGCAACCTGGATGGAACTGGAGAGCATTATGCTAAGTGTAATAAGCCAGTCAATGAAAGAAAATTACCACATGATCTCACTCATTTGTGGATAATAAAAAACATTATAAACTGATGAACAAAAAAATAGATACAGAGGCAGTAACGCATCAAACAGACTGTCAAATTACAGCAGGAAGGTTAGGGAGAGGAGGGGGAGATAAGAGATCAACCAAGTCCTTTGGACCCGAAGCATAATCAATGGATGCAAAACACTGGGGAGGGAGGGCATGAGTGGGAGTGGGGGGGCAATGGTAAGATATGTACACATATAATACCTTAATTTAAAAAATAGGGGGGGGGAGACTAAAAAACAAAACAAAAAACACAAATAAAATAATTTGATATATCCTATATAATAAAAGGCTAATATGTAAATCGACCAGATGGTGGAACAACTGGTAGCTATGACGTGCACTGACCACCAGGGGGCAGGCACTCAATGCAGGACCTGCCCTCTGGTGGTCCATGAGCTCCCACAGGGAGAGCACTGCTCAGCCAGAAGCCCAAAATTCAGGATCACAGCTGGTGAGTGCCTCTGAGGCAGTGCTAAAGATGTCCCAAGGGAGCGGGCCTAAGCCTCAGTTGGACATCCTCCAAGGGCTCCCGGACTGCGAGAGGGCATGGGCTGGACTGAGGGAACCCCCCATAAGTGCATAAATTTTGTGCACCAGACCTCTAGTGTATGTATATTTAAGTAAAAGTAATATACGTTTATTGCTGAAAATATATGTGAGAAAAAATGATGATCACGTATCCTTCCATCTTCATTCTCAAGGTCACACATGCTACTATTGTTAATATTTAAAAAATCTTTCCTGGCTGTTTACACAAATGATCTTACATAATAATGTTGCTATTGTTTACATAAATGATGTTACATGACAATACTTTCTTTTTTTAGTTTTGTGTTTCCCTTCATATTCTACTTAATTTTTTTTTTAAATTAGTACTAATAGGAAAAAAGATTTGTCTACACCCATGCCAAGAGACTTGGAAAACCTAGAGTGTGCCAAATCAGAGGATTTCAAAACAAGATGGCAGCCTAGGTAGTCTCCTAAGTGGCCGCCTCATCAACAATTTGGAAAAAAAAACAACAGCTAAAATCGAAAGGGATCACATCAGATCCACAGGAGAGCTGGTGGAAGGGGATTGCTACAACTAGAGGAAAGGAAAAGTACTGCTGCCGCCATGTGGAGTGTAAAACCTCAGTGGAACCGGAGCCGCTGGAGCTGCCACCGCCACAGCTGCCACCACAGCCGCCTCCAGGGAGGGAGGCCCACTGAGAGCAGAGCTAACCCTGCCCCAGGTCCAGGGAGTGGGCTGCCTCAGAGCCTGGCCTCCACACCCGCAGCTTTCCTATCCTCCCCACTGTGGGAGTGAGGGAATCAGTGCCGGCCGCAGCTGTGCCTTCCGCTCCCACCCAGAGTGAGCCGCCTTGGAGCCCGACCTCCGCACCCATAGCCTTCCCAGCCTGACCTCCATGCCCACAGCCTTCCCAGCCTGCCCACCTTGCTAGTGAGGTAGCCGGCGCAGGGCCACGTTCACGCCTTCTGCTCACAGCCCCAGCGAGCCCTTCGCACATCCGACCCTTCGCCGCTGGGCTGGGCCAGAGCCTCTGCTGAGCCAAGGCGGAGCAGACTTCCTCGTGGAGCGTGACGGAGGATGGAGAGGTTGTGCCCAGAGCACTCTTTATGGCCTGGGACTCTGAACAAGTAAACCCGGGGGACTCTGAAAGCCAGAACGTGTGAAGTGTGGGCGGCAGAGGATACTGTGGCGGAGGCCGCCAGAGCCTCCCCATTCTTCCCCCTAGTCGTCCTCCTGCTTGCCGGCAGCAGCAGGCCAGGGCCCTAGGGGAGAATAGAAAAGGATCCTATCTAAACCACAGGAAAGCTGGAGGAGGGGGAAATCTACAACTGAAAGAAGGAGAAGTGCTGTTGCCGCCACGTGAAGTTTAAAGCTGCAGCAGAGTCGCCACCACCAGTGAGGAAGGCCCACCGAGAGCGGAGCCCACCCCGTTTTGGAGCCAGGCCTCCACACCCGCAGACTTCCCGGCCCATCTGCCTTGCTCGCGAGGGGAGCAAGCGCAGGGCCTCGGCCTTGCCTTCCGCTCTTGGCCCGAGTGAACCCTTCTCCCATCTGTCCTCCCGCTGCCAGGCCGGGCCGGAGCCTCTGCCAAGCCCCATAGAGCCAGCACCAAGGTGAAGCATACTCATGGAGCGTGATGGAGGACTGAGAGGTAGTACCCAAAACACTCTTTGGGGCTTAGGACTCTAAACACCTAAACCCTGGAGACTGAAAGCCTGAACGTGTGAAATCAGAGCTGCTCAGGATGTTAGGGTGGAGTAGGCCGGAGCCTTCCCATTCTTCCCCCCTCGTCTTACTCCTGCTTGCCTACAGCTCGGTCCCTGGGGGATCCAGGATAGGAGGGCATCAATCGATGATCCCAGATGGGCCGTGTGGCCAGGGGAGTGGCCTTTGTGACCCAGGGGAGTGGTGTGGCCTGTGACCCGGGGGAGCCATGAGCCCCAGGGGAGCCTTGTGCCCCGGGGGAGCGGTGGGACCAGGGGGAGCCCTGTGATCTGGGGGAGCGGTGGGACCCGGGGGAGCCATGTGCCCCAGGGGAGCGGTGGGACCTGGGGAAGCCATGTGCCCCGAAGGAGCCTTGTGCCCCCGGGGGAGCAGTGGAACCAGGGGGAGCTGTATGAAGTGGTGGGACCCGGGGGAGCTGTGTGCCCCGGGGGAGTGGTGGGACCCAGGGGAGCCGTGTACCCCGGGGAGGCAGTGGGACCCGGGGGAGCCATGTGCCCCGGGAGAGACTTGTGCCCCAGGGAAGCGGTGGGACCAGGGGGAGCTTTCTGCCCCAGGGGAGCGGTGGTACCCGGGGGAGCTGTGTGCCCTTGGCAAGCCTTGTGCCCCGGGGAAGTGGTGGGACCTGGGGGAGCGTTGTGCTCCAGGAGAGCCCTGTGCCCTGGGGGAGCAGTGGGACCCGCAGGAGCCGTGTGACCTGGGGGGCAGTGGGACCCGGGGGAGCCCCTATGTTCATAGCAGCACAATATACAACAGCTAGGATTTGGAAACAGGCTAGGTGCCTGTCAGCAGATGACTGGATCAGAAAACTATGGTACATCTACACGATGGAATACTATGCTGCCATAAAAAGAAGGAATTCTCATCATTAGCAGCAACCTGGATGGAATTGGAGTATATCATGCTGAGTGAAATAAGCCAGTCAATGAAAGAGAAACACCACATGTCCTCACTCATTTATGGATAATAAAGAACATTATAAACGAATGAACAGAAAGATAGATTTAGTGACAGTAAAGCAACAAGCAGACTGTCAAATGACAGCGAGGAGGGTAGGGTGATCTGGGGGAGATAAGAGATCAACCGAAGGACTGGTATGCACGCATATAAGTACAACCAATGGACACAAAACTCTGGGGAGGGAGGGAATATATGGGAGGTGGGGGGGGCAATGGTAAGCAATATACAGATATAATACCTTAATAAAAAAAATGGTGGAGGAAAACCTAGAGTTCCTGGAAGCCAATCTTGCTGATGAAATAAAGATTCTTGCTTTTAAAAATGCTTCACAGCCGAAACCGGTTTGGCTCAATGGATAGAGCATTGGCCTGTGGACTGAAAGGTCCTGGGTTCGATTCCGGTCAAGGGCATGTACCTTGGTTGCGGGCACATCCCCAGCAGGGGTATTCAAGAGGCAGCTGATCGGTGATTCTCACTCATCGATGTTTCTAACTCTCTATCCCTCTCTCTTCCTCTCTGTAAAAATCAATAAAATATTTTTTAAATGCTTCACAGTGCCATAAATATATTTCAATGTCAGTAAGTATAAGTTCATGTCACATTATTGGTTTTATTGACTTTCATGACAGTCCATGATACAGATATCACCTCATTTTTTACTCCTTTCGGTATCGTTAGACAGTAGGTAGTTTCCAATGTTTTTTCATTGTAACATAGCTGTCATGAATATCCTTATGCTTACATTTTATATACCTGTCTAGTTTTTTTTCAGAGGAAGAAAACTGTCAACCACTGGCTGATTTCTGCTTACACTTGTGTTTTGTTTGGATAGTATAGTTTCTGTTCTTTTTAAAATTTTAAATAAAAAGGTTATTTTGAATTTGGATAATTTGTTAAGACAGATTCCTAGAAATAAGATTGCCGGGTCTCATGGCATAAGGTTCTGATTCAGCAAGGATTTGCTATTTGCTTGGGTCCAAATGATCACTGAGCTCTCTCCCTGGGCTAGTGCTATACTGGGTGGGTGGAAGACAGAGAGGATGCTGGGAGACAAGCTTTAGAATTATTCTCTGAGTTTAATAATGACCTGACCAAGAATGGTCTCTTTTGGGATGTAACATACCAAATTAGGATGATTACTGGATTAAGATTCAGAAGACTGGGACCTAGTTCTAACTCTATTATTATAGAGCTCTGTAACTTTGGGCAGCTATTTAGCCTAAGTTTCATTTGCTTACAAGGTCAACTCAATATTGTGTCAAACATGTTTTGAAAAACACAGTCCTGTAAAATTATGAGGCACTACTATTTTTTTTTGTGAATTGCCAAAAGTATGTTTATAAGCAGTCAAACAGACCTAAGTTAAAAAGGTAAAGCATCGTTTACTCTGAGAACCTGGCTTTTAGAGGAGCTACTTTCTAAGGATAGATATGGTATTAGGTTGCCAGGATCTGATTTTGTGCACTTCAGTTCCACAATCATTTATGGATTGTTTTTCATGCCAGACACTGGTACAAAGATGATAATGATTAGTCTTTGTCTTTGCAGTGCTTTACACTCCACTAGGAAGATTCAAATATGAATTGAGATCATCAGAAAACAGAGGGATAAATGATGTAATAGAGGAGAGAACCAAGAATACAATGCATAAGAGAAACACCCAATGCCTGAAAGGGTGCCTTTTGAAGCAGGGTTCCACAAATAGCACTGAGCACGAAAAAGGAAGGTGTGCGTGTGCATGCATGCATATATGTGCATGTTTATATGTGTATGTGTGCACCTGTTTTCATGGTATATTATGCCAGTTGAGCACATCTAGGACTCGACTTTATCTGAGACTATGTGTTCATTTCTATGCATTTATACTTTCTTTTTTTTTTTAGTTTTGTGTTTCCCTTCATATTCTAGTTAATTTTTTAAAAAATTAGTACTTACAGGAAAAAAGATTTGTCTACACCCATACCAAGAGTCGAGGAAAACCTAGAGTGTTATGGAAGCCAATGTTGCTGATGAAATAAAGAACTCATTTGAAATCAGAGAAGAGCTTGAAGGCACTCTTTCCTCCCTCAATGCCTGCTTCATCTTGCATTCTTCCCAGATCATTTTGAGATCCATCATCCTCTAACCATTAGTCTGCTGCCACTGCAGCAAGCACCACAGATTTTAGAAAAAGCCAGCTAAACATATCCTTGTCCTTCTCTTTAGTTCACTCCTTCCCCCAGTTTGGGTCATCTGAAAATTTCCACTCAAGTAAAAAACAAAGACAATAATTATTGAATCCAGAGGAAATAAAGGATGTTGTTCTATTCTTAATGCTTATTAAATTTGTACTTAATCTTCTTCATCGCAATTAAGCCCCTAAATCAGCCAATATACTTAAACGAGTTGAAATGAAGACTTACTGTAAAAGATGACAGGAGGCTATTCGGGAAATTAAAATCTCCAGAGATTTCCAAAATGAGAATTACTGAGCCATGGAGGGGAAAGAAAGAAAAGAATTTTTAAAGCTTAACCAACAGAATGCCAATTAAGCCTTGGAATTAAAAAGCTAGGTGATGTCAGTGTTGTCAATGGGAAGAGGGGTTGAATGGAGCCAGGGAATTAATAAGTACTGTTTTGTTTCCAGATCCTTCTTTGATTCACTCTTTTAAAGCTTTGCCTAGGTATATCTTTCCTGTCTCAGTTTACCCTCCTGTCACATGGGAAGAAATACCTGGTGATAAGGAAATACCTACCTGATTGTGTAAAAGTTCATATAAGGTCTTTCTGCATTTACCAAGTCCCTGATCCTGCGCTGACACTTCTAAGGCTGTAACTCCTCCCTGTCTAGTGGTTATATACTGAGGCTATGCTATCTTGGGAGGGAAGATGCCTATTTACCTAGTAACCCAATACATGCTTAAGCTGAGAAAATGACCTCTGCAGGGTTCTATAAATACCTGATTTTCTGTCACTGTTTTGGACAGAGAGCTCTTTCCCAGAGGCTCTCCCTTCTCCCCAGATTTCTCCCAGCACCAACCAGAAGTAGCCTGTAGGCATGGGAAAGACATCCAGTTTCCACCAGCCAGAAGTTTGATTTACTGGCACCATCTGCAGGAAGACAAACAGTCCCTTTTGGCTGTGCTGGTCAGATGCAGGTAAGAAAGAAAAGGAAAAAAAATGGAGGAAGGAAGATTAGTAAATCAAAACATATCCAAGTGACATATAACAAATAAACAAATAAAAATTTCTCACAGGAAAGTGGTGGGTGTCCTGAGATGGTGATGTTGAAATGAAAGGAATGACATTTTCTTTTTTTTAGCCCAAGGAAAATCTCTTAAATTATGGGCACAAACAATAAAGTATAACTCTTATGGTTGCCATGACAACATGAATCTCTCTCTCACTCTCCCTCCTTCCCCTCCCCCCCCTCTCATCTGATGTCAGGCCAATCGCCTCCTTTGGAATCCAGAATGCTAATTTTCTTTCTGAAGTAAATGCTGTGCTTAATGTCAAGTGCTCAAATGATGGGCTTATCTAATAACTCCTGTCTTACAGGACTATTTGTTCCAGAACCCTGTGGTCACACTCCTTTTGGGGAAGAGTGAGCCTGACATTTGGCAGGCTAGACCAGGAAAGATTGTTTCAGTCAGGTATATGACCTATTTCTGCTCACAACTGGACCAGTCTCTGACCAGTCGAAAGTCTATACCTATCCCACGCCCACTATATACTTGTCCATGCTATGCAACAAAGACAGATCTGCCTTTAGGGTAATATAGAATGAAGAATGGCTTTAGGGAGCAGATTGTGGAGCTAAGAGGAAGGAAATAAAGATAAACATATGAACAACAAATATGTAACTACAAGTGAATCTAAAAACTAAGGGAAGTAAAAATCATGATGAACAATATTAATTGGTGAATATAATAAAATCAGAGGTATGGAAGAGGAGTGGACTGATGATTCTCGGGGAAATGGGGAGTGGGGGGGCAGGAAGAGACTGAACATAAACTGCACCTTTGGATGAGGACAATGGGGGATGGGGAAAGGGCAGAGGGTGGGATGGAAACTTGGTGGAGGGGAACAATGGAGGGGGAGGAAATGAGGAACATTTGTAATAATATGAACAATAAAGATTTATTTTAAAAATAAAAAAATAAAAAAATAAAGGTAAACTGTAATTTGAAGCGCACCTGCCAAAAATATCTTTCCCAGTTGTCCTGACTAAAGCTGCCATTATTAGAATAATTTTAAAATTTATATATATATATATATATATATATATATATATATTATCTAACAAAAGATTAATATGCAAATTGACCATCACTCCAACACACAAGATGGCTGCCCCATGTAGAAACAAGATGGCTGGCTGCCACAAGATGGCCAGTAGGGGAGGCCAGTTGGGAGGAACCAGGCTTGCAAGGGAGGGCAGTTGGGGACGATCAGGCCAACACGGGAGGGCAGTTAGGGGTAACCAGGTTGACAGAGGAGGGAAGTTTGGGGCGACCAGGCCTGCACGAAGGGCAGTTGGGGAGGACCCAGGCCTGAGGGGGAGTGCAGTTAGGGGTGACCAGGCTGGCAGGGGAGCAGTTAGGCATCAATCAGGCTGGCAGGGAGTGATCAGGCTGGCAGGCAGAAGCAGTTAGGGGCAATCAGGAAGGCAGGCAGGTGAGCAGTTGGAAGCCAGCAGTCCTGGATTTTGAGAGGGATGTCCCAAATTAGAGAGGGTGCAGGGTGGTGGTCTGAGGGACACACGACCCTGTGAACGAATTTCATGCACCAAGCCTCTAATACACACACACACACACACACACACACACACACACACACACACTGAGTGGCCAGATTATTATGTTATTATGATCTCTGAATGCATAATAATCTGGCCACTCAGTATATATCCTATATAATAAAAGGTTAATATGCAAATTGTCCCCTCCACCAGGAGTTTGACCAACAGGCAGGCTGGCCAACCGCCCATGTCCCCTCCCCCTGGCCAGGCTGGCCAGACGCCACCCATGAATGTATTCATGCACCGGGCCTCTAATATATATATATTGAGTGGCCAGATTATTATGCATTCAGAGATCATAATATTCTGGCCACTTGGTGTACATATATTAGAAAGAGAGGAAGGGAGAGGGAGAGATAGAAACTTCGATGAGAGAGACATATCAACATCAATTGACTGCCTCCTGCATGACCCTCACTGGGGATTGAGCCTGCAAACTGGGCATGTGCCCTGCCTGGGAGTCAAACCAGCGACCTCTTGGTGCATGGTCTGAGGCTCAACCACTGTGTCACACCAGCCAGGATAGAGTCATTTTTATAAATGAAAGGTGTAAAAGTGTTGCCAGCCTGGCTGATGTTGTCCAGTGTTTGAGTGTTGAGCTATAAACCAGGAGGTCACAGTTTGATCCCCATCCAGGGCACATAACCAGGTTGCAGGCTGGATCCTCAGTGGGAGTGGGGGTGCAGGAGGCAGTCAATCAATGATTTGCTCTCCTCATTGATGTTTCTAGCTCTCTCTCCCTCTCCCTTCCTCTCTGAAATCACTAATATATATATATTTTAAAAGTGTTGTGAGCCCTAATGGTTGGAACATTAGCCCATTGACTGAAGGGTCTTCGGTTCAACTTTGGTCAGGGCTATGTACTTCAGTTGCAGACCCAATCACTGTGTGGGAGGGAACCAATTGATGTGTCTCTCTCACATGGAAGTTTCTTTCACTGTGCCTCTCTCCCTCCCTTCCATTCTGTCTAAAAATCAATAGACAAAATATCCTCTGGTGAGGATAAATAAATATAAATAAATAAATAAATAAATAAATAAAGTGCTGTCAAATTAAAATGTTCCCAGCTGTGAGTTTGACATGCTTGCAATATGATAATAATAACTAATTTATAACACCCTAATGTAAGTTAAAAAGGGAGGACAGAACTATTGAAGTATAAGGTTATAGGATAGACAGATTTTGATGCAGGAAGGGGAAGGAATAGCTTCATAACACTGGGCACTCTTCAGTACTCACTGGTTTTACATATTCCTCCCAAGCCTATTCCTTTTAGTATGTTGTAGGTCAGTAAACCTGGAAGACGTTCTTGATACCTCTCTCTCACCACTCTAGTCACTAAATCATATCAATTTTTTCAACTTTCAATTTTTATTTTGTAACTTTAAAAAATCTTTGTTGTTGAGATTATAACAGATGTCCCACTTTATTTCCCCATTGCCCCCCTCCACCCAGTTCCTGCCTTCCCCCAGGACTTTGCCATCCTATTGTCTGAGTCTATAGGTAATGCATATATACATATAAAATCTTTGTTTCATCCATCCCCCTTCCTTCTGAGAATCATTAGTCTATTCCATTTCCATGCCTCTAATTCTATTTTATTCACCAGTTTATTCTGTTCATTAGATTTCTCTCGTTTTTAAATCCCCACCTGAGGATATTTTTTCTATTGATTTTCTATGGAAAGTAGAAGAGAGATGGAAAGACAGAGAGAAACACTGATGTGAGAGAAACACATCAATTGGTTGCCTCCTGCAGGAGCTCCAACCAGGGCCCGGGCCAGGATAAATTGTGTTAATAAAAGCAGGATCCTGAGTGAAGGAAGAGAGAGAGTCTTTTGCTCCTTTTTTTGAAGGTCCTCTGACACCCACTGCCTTTCAAAATTATCTTTCGTCTTTGGGTCTAGTGGCTGCAGGGCTGCAGTCCCCAAACTGTGGACTCCTTCTTAATAATCTCTGTGCAGGCCCTTTCTCCAGAATGCTGAACCCTTTCTCCAGAATAGAACCCCGGCAATGGTTGCTCTGTATTTTAGTTGTAATTTTGATGTGGTTGTCAGAGGCAGTGAATATAAGCATTTACTTAAACCGCCATCTTGGTCTCCCTCAATTCATATCAATTTTAAATTTTAACATCTTTCAAAGCCATCTACTTCTCTTCACCTCCATAGATATTACCCTAATCAAGACAAGCATCCCTTCTCATATGGGTTACTTTACTGCATAAGTCTTCTAACGCATCTTCCTGCTTCCATTTTTATCCTTCTCTCCCCACCCCACCCCCCCATTCTCCATCCTGTAGCCAGGGTGAGCACTCTAAAAGGAGAATGTGATCACATGATCCCTCTGATTAAAGCATTCCAATGGAGTTCTGTTGCTTGCTGGGTGGAGTCCAGCCCCACTTAGCACAGCTTTCAGAACTCTCCAGACAGGTCCCAGCTTCTACATCTCCAGGTATGTCACATCCCTCACCAAAGCCAACGTTTCCCACTCATATTAGACTCTGACCAAAACTAACTGTTCCTTGTGATTTGTCAAACTCATTTTTCTGATTTTTTGCACTAGAGGCTTGTATTCCCTGGGACCTACTCCAATTTCTTTACATTCTACATAGTTTTATCCTCTTAGTCTTTTAAGGGTCAGTTCATGTGTTAACTACTCCAAGTCATCCTTGACCCATTTCCTCTTCCTGAGTCTAGGTTAGTTACTTTTTTGCCAGGCAACCACAGTACTTACGCATCTCTCAAGAAATGCACCAAACATATTGTCTTATAATTACTTGTTTTCTTATCTGTATCTCCCAATAGACTGTGAGTTTGTGTTTCATGAGGGCAAAGACTGTATAATTATGCATTGTTACAGCTCTAGTCCCTAACACAATCTCTGTCAATTTGCAATACACAGTAAATATTTGTTGAATGAATGAACAATATCCAGATGGTGTGGATAAGCTAGGGGAATAACTTATGTTCTTTGTGCAAGGTTTGAAGGGCGCAAGAGACAGACCACCAAGGAATTTTAAAGTAAAGTTTATTCCCCAGTAATGAGTGGGACTCATTACGGGGGTAGAGAAACCAGAATTGGAGGAGTTGGGAGGGAACAGGGGAGATGGAGATGGACCCAGCCGGGCTGCAGCCGGGACATGGAGGAGCAGCAGCACGTGGCTGGTCTGGGAGTCCTTTTTAAGGGGAGGAACAGGAGAGGGTTGGACCCAGGGAAGAACAGGATGGGGGGGCTCCAGGACACTTTGGCACGCGCTGATTGGTGGTTCAATGTCTTAGAGATGTCTCTGTGACAGATGCCAGTAATATCATAACTCCGCCCACCAGTTGGGAAGAGGGAGAAACTTATACTTTGCAAAAGGGAAAACTGAAAATCAACTGTAAAAGGATAAATAAAAAATCAGAAAAATTCTGGGAAAAAAGCACATTTGAGGAGGGATAAAGTCTATCAGATTAAAACATGGTATGATGCTACCTTAAAACAGTTGAGTTATTGGTCCAGCTGGAGTGGCTTAGTGGTTGACCACCAACCTGTGAACTAGGAGTTCATGGTTTCATTCCTGGTTGGGGCATATGCCTGGGTTTCAGGCTCGATCCCCACTGTGGGGCATGCAGGAGGCATCCAATAAATAATTCTCTCATCATTGATGATTCCATCTCTCTCTCCCTCTCTGAAATAAAAATATTTTTAAAAAACTAATTGAGTTCTAATGCATGGATTTCTGCTTTCACCACTTTTACTCAACATAGTACTGGAAGTTCTAGCCACAGTGATCAGACAAAAAGAAAAAATAAAAGGCATCCAATTTGGAAAGGAAGAAGTAAAACTGTCATTATTCACAGATGACATGATATTGTACATACCCTGTTTCCCCAAAAATAAGAGTGTCTTGATGCACTAGGTCTTATTTTCAGGGGGTGTCTTATTTGTCCATGAAGAAGAATACATACACATTTATTGTTAAATGAAAATAAAGGAAATTTATTACCTGTATACGGTACGGTAGCAGGGTAGTTGTCAACACAAACCAGACAAACTGTGAATCCTACAGTATCAAGAATTTACTCATCTATTCAATGACAATCATGTCGCCATCTTCTGGAACATCATCATAACAATCCAATTCCTGAATTTCCTGGTGAATTTCTTGTGACTCCATTTCTTTCAGAATCAGTGGACCAAATCTCTCATGTTTAGCAATAGCACCGTCTTTCAATGAGTACTTCTTGTCAAGGTAGCCTGCTCGCAGTGTATTTGCAATGCAACTGTCAGTGATTTTCTGCCATGAATTCTTCACCCAAGTCAATACTTCTTGCAGTTTAGGTTTCACAAAGTTTCCACGATGATTTTCTCTCCATTCACACAGCAGTGACATCAGGACTCTGTGTAATGTCACTGGTTGCTAGACGCCAGTCGTGGTGGCCCTAGTGACCAGTTTATGGTAAATTAATTTTCATCCTGAGACAGAGCCTGGGGTCCTTATTTTGGGGGGATGCCTTATATTTCACTCAGAAGGAAACCTGTAAGTAGGTCTTATTTTCAGAGGATGTTTTATTTTCTGGGAAACATGGTAGAAAATCCTAGAGACTCCATAAAAATGACTAGAGCTAATAAATACAGTCAGCAAAGTGGCAGGATACAAAATTAATATTCAGACATTAGTGGCATTTTTATACACCAATAATGAACTATCAGAAAGATAAACCAAGAAAGTAATCCCATTTACAAATACAACACCACCACCAATAAAAACATACTTAGGAATAAATTTTACCAAGGAGATAAGAGACCTGTACTTGGAAAACTATAGAACATTGAAGAAAGAAATTGAAGGAGATACAAATAAGTGAAGGCATATATACTATCTTCATGGAAGAATTAACATCATTAAAATATTCATCCTACCCAAAGCATTCTATAGATTCAACACAATTCCCATTAAAATACCAATGGCATACTTCACAAATCTAGAAGAAATATTCCAAAAATTTATATGGAACCAAAATAAGATCCCTAATAACATCAGAAATCTTGAGAAAGAACAATGTTGGAGGGATCACAATATTGAATATCAAACCATATGATAAGGCCATTGCAATCAAAATAGCCTAGTACTGGCATAAGAACAAACATATATATCAACTAGTGGCCCAGTGTACAAAATTCATGCATGGGGGGAGGGGAAGGTTGTCTCTCAGCCTGGACTGCACCTTCTCCAATTTGAGACCCCTAGAAGGATGTTCTATTGCGGGTTTACAGGGACTGGGCTTAAAATGGCAATCAGACATCCCTCTTGCAATCCGGCACTGCTGGCTCCTAACCACTCATCTACCTGCCTGCCTATCTGATTGCCCCTAATCACTCTGCCTGCTGGCCTGCTTGCCTCCAACTTCCCCTTGCTGCTGGTCTGCTCACCTACAAATGGCCCCCCAGCCAGCCTGATTACCCCCAACTGCCCCTCATGCCAGTGTGCTCTCCCCCAACTGCCCCCCTCTCCTGCCGGCCTGATCTCCCCAACTGCCCCCCCCCCCGATGGCCTGCTCACCCCCACCTCCCCTCCCCAGTGGCCTGCTTGCCCTCAACTGCTCTCATGCTGGCTTGCTCATTCCAAACTGCCACCCTACCACTGTCCTGATTACCTCAAACTGATCCCCACTGATGGCCTGCTTGACCCAAACTGGCCCCCATACTTGTCGGCTTACCCCCAATGGCCCTGCTCCACACCAGCCTGAACTGCTGACCCATCCATCCTTGCCTGATCATCCACAGCTGCCCTCCACTCTTGGCCTCTAACTACCTCTACCTCAGCCCCGCCACCGTGGCTTTGTCCAGAAGAATGTCCAGAAGGTCTAATGGAAGGTCTCCCAGTCTAATTAGCATATTACCCTTTTGTTAGTATAGATAGAGGCCTGGTGCACAGGTGGGGTCTAGTTGGTTTGCCCTGAAGGGCGTCCCTGATCAGGGTGGGGGATCCCTTGGGGTATGGGGCAGCCTGGGCGAGGGGCCTGTGGTGGTTTTCAGGCTAGACAAGCCCCCATGGGGTGAGGGACCCTCTGGGGGAGCATGGCCAGCCTGGGTGAGGGGCTGAGGGCTGTTTTAAAGCTGGCCACACCCCCTTCAAGGTGGGGGTCCCTGCTGGGGTGCCTGGCCAGCCTGGGTGAGGGTTTGATAGCTGTTTTCAGGCTGGTCACACCCCCCAGAGGAGACTCTTACTCCATGGGGGCGTGACCAGCCTGGGTAATGGGCTGAGGGCCGTTTTCAGGCTGGTCACAGCCCCTTCAGGGTGGGGTGTGCCGCTGGGATGCCTGGCCAGCCTGGGTGAGGGGCTGAGGGCTGTATGCAGCCTGGCCAAGATGCCCAGAAGGGACCCTCACCTCATGGGGGTGGGGCCAGTCTGGGTAAGGGGCTGAAGGCCATTTTCAGGCTAGCCACATACACCCATGACCCAGAGTCCCAGCCACCCCTTTTTTTCTTTATCTTTTTTTTTTTTCTTTTTCAGCACCTCCTTGAGCAGAGGCCAGGGCTGGCTGAAAGCAGGTATCTGGGATTTATTTATCTCCGATAATTGAAACTTTGTGGCCTTGAGTATAGGCCAGGGCAGGCCAGGGCAGACAGGAAGCTTGGCTTTTTTCATTGCCGGGGGCAACCCATGCCTCCAGCTCGCTCCAGCACTGTGACTGCTGCCATCTTTGTTGGACTAATTTGCATATTTTCTTTGATTGGGTGGTGGCCATAGTGGAGGTGTAGTCTATTTGCATCTCTCTCTTCTATTAATGTAGATAGAATAGAATAGAGAGACCAGGAATCAGCTGACATCTCTGTAGTTAATTAATTAACATTAGACAAAGGAGGCAAGAACATACAATGGAGTAAAGATAATATCTTAAATAAATGGTATTGGAAAAATTGGACAGGTATTTGTAAAAAAGTGAAACTAGACTGTTACACCATACATAAGAATAAACTAAAAATGTATTAAAAACTTTAATGTTAGACAAAAAACCATAATGATCCTAGAAGAAAACATAGGCAATAAAATCTCAGATATTTCTCATAACAGTATTTTTTTTTAATATATCTCCTTTGGCATGGGAAAATATATTAAAAATAAACAAATGAGAGGGAAGGAGGACGACGACGAGGGGGCAAGAAGGCAGGCCCGGCTCCAGGGCGTCCGTCCGCGTGAGACGAGGAGCACATGCTGCGCGAGGGCCACCAGGTCGGGGTCGCCACACGCCGAGGGGGAGTCCGAGCCGGACCCGGCTGCATCCCGACGGCTCGCTGCGCGCACCCCGTTTCATGCCCGGGCTGGATGATGAGTTCCACGGGGTCCGGATTTATGAAAACATGCATCAGTTTAATACTGTCTTGGAATTAATGAGATGGAAGCATAGGTCAAAGCTGCTTGGAGAAAATTAGAAACACAGTTTTTTCTCTAGTACATCTCTGAGGGAGAGACCGAAGCAAGATGGCGGCCTAGGAAGTCTCCTGGGCCGCCATCTCCTCAACAATTTGGAAAAAAACAACAGATAAAATCGAAAGGGATCGCACCAGACCCACAGGAAAGCTGGTGAAATGGGAAGGCTACAACTAGACACAAAGCAGGACACTGCCGCTGCCATGTGGAGTTTAAAACTACAGCGAAACCGGACCTGTCGGAGCCGCTGCTGCCGGGAATGAGGGAAGCCAGACCTCGCTCCGCCCCGGGGCCCAGGGAGTGGGCCAGCCCTGCCGGCCGCCATGGGAGCTGATGTGGGCCTCCGCCTCGCCTTTGGCCCCTGCCTGGACAAGAAGCCTGTGAGCGCGACCTCCCAGCCTGCAGCCATCCCAGCCTGCCTGCAGTGCTGGAGAGGAGCAGGTGCAGCGTCTCCCTGTCCACAGACAACTCTGCTCAGGCCCCGCACTCGCATGTGGGCGAGGAGATGATGTAGTCTCTCCCCGCCCGCAGCCAGCTCGGCCCAGAAATGGTAAGGCTAAAACTAGACACCAAGCAGGGCACTGCTGCTGCCATGTGGAGTTTAAAACTATGGCGAACTGGACCGGAGACGCTGCCGCCAGGAATGAGGGAAGCCAGACCTCACTCCGCCCTGGGGCCCAAGGACTGGGCCAGCCCACTGGCCATGGGAACCAGGGAGATGATATGGGACCTTTGGTGCCTGCCCACAACCATCCCGAAGAGCTGTCGCGGCATCTGCTGGCCTGCGGCCAGCTGGGCCCAGTCTCCGCACGCACCTTATTGGTGGGGAGCTGGCGCGGAGCCTTCCCTTTGTGCCCCGGCGAGTCCGCTACCACCGCCAGCAGCCGGCTCCAAAGCTTACGCCACTACCACCATGTGGATTTTAATACTACAGGGGAAATTGAGACAAAGGAGCTACCGTCACTGCCGCGAATGGGAATCCACTGAAATCAGAGCTCACTACGCCCCGGGCTCAGAGAGAGTGTGGTTTCAGAACTTAGCCTCTACGTCCACAGCAGCTCCGCTTCCGCAACAAAGGAGACACCATTGAGGGCGGTCTCTCCACCCGCAGCCATCTCAGCCCACCCACAACCTTCCCAGCACACCCGCCGTGCTGGTGAGGAGCCAGCACGGCACCTTCCGTTAGTGGCCCCGGCGAGTCCTCCCTCAGCCGCCGCATGGCCGAGCCGAAGCTCCTGCCACTGCCGCCATGTGAACTTTAAAACTACAGTGGAAATTGAACCACAGGAGCAACCGTCGCTGCCGCACCAGCCAACGGCACACGCCACCACCACTGCAAATAAAGGAAATCCACTGAGAACAGAGCTCACTACACCCTGCGCTCAGAGAGTGGGTGGCCTCAGAACTTAGACTCCACGTCCGCAGCTGCTCCGCTTCCGCACCAAACGAGACACCTTTGAGGGCGGTCTACACGCCTGCAGATATCTCAGCCCGCTTGCAACCGACCCAGCCTGCCTGCCTTGCTAGCAAGGCGCTAGCCTGGCCCCTCCAATACGAGACCCCAGCGCTCGAGAGGGGTCGTGTGCCCTGTGTGAGCCATATGTCCAGGGGGCCCTGTGCCCCGTGTGAGCTGTGTGTCCCAGGGAGCCCTGTGCCCCAGGTGAGCCCTGTGTCCCAGGGGGCCCTGTGCCCCCGGTGAGCCGTGTGTCACAGGGGGCCGTATGTCCCGGGTCAGCCGTGTCCCCCAAAGGGGCTGGGTGTCCCGGGTGAGCCGAGTGTCCCAGGGGGCCCTGTGCCCTGGGTGAGCTGTGTGTCCAGGGGGCCCTGTGCCCCGGGTGAGCCGTGTGTCCCAGGGGGCTGTATGCCCCAGGTCAGCTGTGTCCCCCAAAGGGGCTGGGTGTCCCAGGTGAGCCGTGTGTCCCAGGGGGCCTTGTGCCCCAGGTGAGCCATGTGTCCCAGGCGGCCATGTGCTCCAGGTGAGCCATTGTGTCACAGGGGGGCACTGTGCACCAGTTGAGCCGTGTGTCCCAGGGGTCCGTGTGTCCCGGGTGAGCTGTGTGTCCCAGGGGGCTGTGTGCCCCGGGTGAGCCGTGTGTCTCAGGGGGCCCTGTGCCCCGGGTGAGCCGTATGTCCCAGGGGGCCCTGTTCCCCGGGTGAGCCCTGTGTCCCAGGGGAAGCAGTGGGACCCAGGGGGAGGGGCGGTGAGAACCAGAGGAGGAGCAGACTCTATTCATGTGGTCCTGAGATAGCCACCATAAAACAAGCAGACTGCCAAATGAGGAGCGGATTCTATTCATGTGATCATGAGATAGTCACCATAAAATAAGCAGATTGTGAAATGACAGCGGGGAGGGGAAGGAGACCTGGGGGGAGATAAGAGAACAACCGAAGGACTGGTATGCATGAATACAACCAACGAACACAGAACTCTGGGAGGGAGGGCATGAATGGGAGGTAGGGGGGGGGGGCAATGGTAAGATATGTACACAATATAATACATTAATAAAATAAATAAATAAATAAATAAAAATAAACAAATGATACTACATAAAAATAAATAATTTCTGCACAGGAAATAAAATTATCAACAAAATGGGAAAAAAAACACCAACCCACTGAATGGGATAACATATTTACCAATGATACATCTGATAAGGGGTTAAATCCAAAATTTATAAAGAAGTTATAACACTCACCACCAAAAAAAAAAAAAAAACCCAAAAGAAAAAAAATACAAAAAACAAACAAACAAAACAAAAAACAAAAATCAATTTAAAAATGAACAAATGATCTGAATAGACATTTCTCCAAGGAGGCCATACAGATGGCCAATAGACACATGAAAAGATGCTCAATATCACTAATCGTCAGAGAAATGCAAATTGAAAGTATTCTACCTCACATCTGCCAGAATGACTACTACCTGTATCAATAAATCAACAAGTAACAAGTGCAGGTGAGGATGTGGAGAAAAGAGAAACCTTGTGCACTGTTGGTGGAAATGCAAACTGGTGCATCCACTGTGGAAAATAAAAATGGAACTGCCTTATGACCCAGTGATTCCACTTTTGGGAATTTATCTAAAGAAACCCAAAACATTTATTCAAAAGAATATATGCACCACTGTGTCCATTGAAGTATAATTTACAATAGCCAAGATTTGGAAGCAGCCCAAATGCCTATCAGTAGGTGAGTGGATAAAAAAGCTATGGTAGAATGGATAGAGGAAAAAATGGCAGAGGAATATACAGATTGAAAGAACAGCTGAGAGTCACACAGGGAGCGTTTGTTGGTGAGGACAGCTATACTCCAGGAGACAGTGGGGGACTGCTGGACGGGGCTCCCCTGACCAGGCAGCCCCCACTGCTGCTGGGTTCTCTTCCAGAGCAAACAGCTCAGACACAGAGACTGCGACATCTTGAAGGGGAAAGTGGACATTATCTGAAGCCTGAAAATCTACAACTGCAACACCCACCAAAACAGCTGCAAACCCCAGATTGTGCTAGTCCCCAATTGGCCCAAACACATGGATTCAGAGGAGCTCTACACTCCACCACAGAAAGGTATGGTTTTGCCTGGGATAAGGTGAGGTCTCTTCTCCCAGCAGGAGAGAGAAATGCAAGCACTGAAGGAGTTGGAGGACAAAGAGAAGTCTGCACCAAGAAAAATCGGTGGTTGTTGGGGCTGGTGTGATCCGTGAATGTGGAAGGGAGTCCTCAGAGCTGCTAACAGAAAGGAACACTTAACCCCATTTTGATCTGACGCAAAAGGACAGCCAAAAATTTTTAAAGTATGCTGGCTGTTTAGACCCAAGGGGGGAAACAGACTGCAAGACTTTGCATACAGCCCTGGAGTTCTACACTTAAACTGGCTGTTTGTTTGTTTGTTTTTACTTTAAATCCTTGCTTCTGATAACTAAGCCCAATAATTAGGATCACTCATTTGGGGACACCCTAAGAGATAGCAGGGGAAATTGTTTTTCTGGAACCTGGAGATCAGAGTAGAAAATAACCATCAGAGAACCAGCTTTGGGGCAACCCACTCCCACAAACGGGTATTAAATGACACAGGGAAAGCAGGATCTAAGCACTGGCTAGAGAGGATCTATAGACCCAGAGGTCAATCCAGAAACACCACCCAGGGGTTGAATTACAAATTGACTCTTGTGTAAACACAAATAAAGGAATACTTGAAAATAAGACACAATGCCTGCTTAGAAATCAGGACTGGCATACAACACTGAGGAGCAGTGGAATGCAGGGCACTGCAATACTGTCCTAACTAGGAAACAGGCATGCCAAACAGAACAGTAGAGGAAATGAATAACCTCCATTACTGCACATTTTTTAAATTTTATTTTTATCTTTTACTCAATAAACTAATTTTTTCCTCACTTGATTTTACCTTTTTAATTATTACATTTTTATTTCAGTCAGTATTATTACAACTAATATTTTACTTTTTTTAAAGTATCATTTTATTTTCTCTTTATTTTACTTTGGGATCAGTGTTCCACACTCTATTTTCATCTTCCCTTTAGCAACATTTTACTCTATCTAAACATTACCTTTATGCCATCACTCTCTTTCTAATTTTTCCCCTTTTGTTGTCCTTTTTCTCTTACCCCTTTCCTGCTTTAGACATTCCCTGTTCTTTCTTTTTACCCCCTGTTAAAATTTCACCCTACTTAGATATCTAATTTCAAATCCCCTGATCCAAGTCCATATACACCTCTCTCTTCTCTGTCTACACTATCAAAAAAACTTGTTTTTCTCTCTGTCCTTTTGTTTTTGTCATATTGATTTCTTATTCTTGTTTGTGAGATTGTTTTACTTGTTCTTTTTTTGTTTGCTTTTTTTTTTTTTGCTTCTGTTTTCCCTCGCCTTGCTTGATATTAGTTGTTGTTTGTAGTTTGTATTCATCTCCAAGTACTAGTTGCTGGCATTTGTTGGGATTAGTGACTATTCTATATATATATGGTTTACTCTTCTTTCGTATTATCTTCCTTTCTCTCTTCCTTTTTTCTTTCCCAATTTCATTTTTGCACTCCTTTCTTTCTTTTCCTTTTTCTTTTCTCTTCTTTTTTCTCTCCTATTGTCTAACTTGTCTTTCTCTGGTGGTAACCTTTATTTGGGGTTATTAATATCATGAATACATTTCTGTTCAGTGTACCTGGTTGTGTTATATTTTGCACCTTTAAATCAATGCAGGAGAGAGAGAGAGAGAACTACATAACCAGACACCCGGGTAAGAGAGACCACGGGGAGACAAAGAAACAGCTCATATATGAAAGAAAAGGAGGCATCACCAGAAAAGGAAGTAAATGAAATGGAGGCAAACAACCTGCCAGACAAATAATTCAGAGAAATGATCATAAGGTGGCTGACAAGAATGAAAGACAAATTCAATAATATGTGTAAGAACCAAGTGGAAATGAAGAAGAACCAAGAAGAAATGAAAAATGATATCACTGTTGTAAAGAACTCAATAGAAAGCATCAAGAGTAGACTAAAAGAATCAGAGGACCACATCAGTGATCTAGAAGGTCAGAAAAAATACCCAAGTAGAGCAGCTTCTAGAAAAAAAAATTAAAAAGCAGAAGGAGAGCCAAAGGGAACTTTGGGACAACATGAAACAAAACAACATCCTCATTATAGGGGTGCCAGAAGGAGAGGAAACTGAGCAAAGAATAGAAAACCTGTCTGAAGAAATAATGACAGAAAACTTCCCTGATATAGAGAAGAAAAAACTAACATAAATCCAAGAAGCTCAAAGGGTTCCAAGCAAAATGAACCCCAAAAGACCAACACCAAGACACATTATAATTAAATTGGCACACACCAATGACAATGTAATAATCTTAAAAGCAGCCAGAGAGAGACAGAATGTTACATAAAAAAGAACCTCCATCAGCCTAGTGACTGATTTCTTAAGAGAAACTCATCAGGCCAAAAGAGAATGGAATGAAATATACAAAGTCATGCAAAGGAAGGGTCTGAATTCAAGAATACAGTATCCAGCAAGGCTATCAATCAAAATTGAAGGTGAAACCAGGAGCTTCACAAACAAAAAAGGACTAAGGGAATTTTTTATCACTAATTGAGCAATCCAAGAAATGCTAAAGAGTCTGCTGTAAAACAAACAAACAAACAAACAAACAAAAAACACACACACAACGACAGAAAGAAAAATAAATAAATAAATAAATAAATAAATAAATAGGAAGTGAAGAAGGAACACAGGGATAAAGAATAAAAATGGCTACAAGGGGCGGAAGGGGAAATCTCACCATCTTGATGGGAAGAGGTTAGTGCCAGAGGCCTGAATATCCACAGCTGCAAAGGCTACCAAGCAGCTGTGAACCCCAAAACGCTGACCACAATCAGCGCGAACTCTTGGACTCAAAGGAGAGCTCCACACAGAGGCTAAAAGGTCAGATTTCGCGGAGATCCGGTGAGTCCCCCGCAGTGCGAAAGCCCGCGCGCCAGCTGCAGCCCACGCACACCAGGCACAAGGAGGCTGCAGGACTGGACCTGGGTTTACAAGAAACCCCAGGGTTTGGGGCTGGAAGCGCCCCTGACTGTGGACAGGGCTGCTAAGTGGGGGGATATCTAAAGAACAGCACGTTTGGATGTGACCCCGGGAGAGTTACAGGGGAGTGCGGTTGGCTTGTCCTGCCCCACCCACACCCCTCCATAGATCAGGGACACTGAGAGGGGAAAAGAAAGCTAGAAAGGCTTTAGAACACTGGAGGTCAACCCAGAAACACTGCCACCCAGAGGCTAAAGTACAAATGGACTATAGAACTGCTTAAAAATCAGGACCTGATTACAACACCGAAGAAACACAGAGAACTGCAAATACCGCCCAGACTGGGAACTGGTGACCTAGACAGAACAACAGAGGAAGTGAATGACCTTCATTACTGCAAATTTTATTTAATTTTTTCTTTTGATTTTCTAATTGATTAATTTTTTGTTGTTGTTTTGTTTTTTTATTTACAACAGTTGCAAGGGTTACTCAAGAAGTTATTTTTTTCATCTTCGCTCACTTGATTTTACCTTTTTAATTAATTCATTTTTATATGTAATCATTATTATTACTACTGCTATTTTACCTTTTTTACCTTTTTTATCTTATTTTCTTTTGTTTATTTTTATTATTATCTTTAAAGTGCCATATTACAAAGCTTTTAAAAAAATTTTTTTTCTTTTCTCTTTTTCCCCCTTAAGGATTACTAGTCTACAGACTATTTATACCTTTCCTTCTCAAACGCTCTATTCTAACTCAACCCTATTTTTATGAAATCACTCTCTTCCTAACACTTTCTCTTTGGTGTCCTGATAATCTTAACCCTTTACTGATCTAGAATTTCCCTATTTTTTCTATTTACCCCCTCCTAAAATTTCATGCTACCTGTGTATATTTAATTCCCAACCCCCTACTCCAAGCCCATTCACACCTACATTGTCGCTGTCCTAAAAACAACAACAACAACAAAAAACAATCATTCTCTCTACCTCTTTGTAGTTGTATGTTGAATGCTAACTATAACAAAGTTTCATGCTTTTTTGTAAGATTGGTTTGCTTATTATTTTTATTTGATTGTATTATTTTGTTAGCTGGGTTCTAGTCATCTTTATTGGAGGATATTAATATTGCAAACACATTTCTGTTCAGTGCCTTCTGTGTTGTATCTGATTGTGCTGTATTTTGTACCGTTACATCTAAGCAGGAGAGAGAGAACTACATAACCAGAAATCCAAAAAACAGAGATCACGGGGAGGCTAAGAATCAACCCGCCTATGAAAGAAAATCAGGCCGCACCAGAAAAGGAAGTAAACAAGATAGAGGCAAGCAAACTACCAGAGCAAGAATTCAGAGTAATGATCATGAGATGGCTAAAAGGAATGGAAGACAAATTTGACAATATGAGTAAGACCCAAGAGGAAATGAAGAAGAACCAAGAGGATCTGAAGAACCAAGAGGAAATAAAGGTGACACAAGAAGAAATGAAAAATGACATCGCTACTATGAAGAACTCAACAGAAAGCATCAAGAGTAGACTAGAAGAAGCAGAGGACCGCATCAGTGAGCTAGAAGACAAGATGGGGAAAAAATACCCAATTAGGGCAGCTTCTAGAAAAAAAAAAAATAAAAAAAACAGGAGGAGAGCCTACGGGAGCTATGGGACAATACAAAACAAAACAATATTAGAATAATAGGGATTCCAGAAGGAAAGGAAACTGAGCAAGATATGGAAAAAGTATTTCAAGAAATAATGACAGAAAACTGTCCTGAAATAGAGAAGAAAAAACCCACACAAATCCAAGATGCTCGCAGAATCCCAAACAAAATGAATCCCCAAAGACCAACACCTAGGCACATTATTATTAAATTGACAAAAACCATAGACAAAACCAGAATTTTAAAAGCAGCCAGAAAGAGACAAAAAGTTACATATAAAGGAACCCAAGTCAGACTAGCAACTGATTTCTCAACAGAAACTCATTAGGCCAGAAGGGAATGGGATGACATGTACAAAGTCATGCAAAGGAAGGGTCTGAATCCAAGAATACTATACCAAGAAAGGCTATCAATCAAAATTGAAGGTGAAATCAGGAGCTTCACAGACAAAAAAAGACTAAAGGAATTTATCTCCAACAAACAAGCAATCCAAGAAATGCTAAATGGTCTACTGAAAAAAAAAAAAAAGAAGAAGAAGAAGCGAAGAAGGAACACAGGGGCATAGAATAAAAATGGCATCAAATACCTGCCTATCAATAATTACTTTAAATGTAAATGGTTTAAATGCTCCAATCAAAAGACATAGGGTAACAGATTGGATAAGAAAGCAAGACCCATACAACTGCTGTCTACAAGAAATCCACCTCAGAAAAAAAGGCGCCCACAGACTGAAAGTGAAGGGATGGAAAAAAGTTTTCCAGGCGAACGGAAATGAAACAAAAGGTGGGGTAGCAATACTTATATCTGACAAATTAGATCTCAAACTGAAAGACATAAGAAGAGATAATGAAGGCCACTTAAATAAGAATAAGGGGAGCAATCCAACAAGAAGAAATAACCCTGGTAAACATATTTGCACCCAATATAGGAGCACCCAAATACATAATAAAAAACTGCTGAAAGACATTAAGGGAGAGATTAATAGCAATACAATCATAGTAGTAGTTTTAATACCCCACTGTCACCTTTAGACAAATCATCTAAACAAAAAATGAACAAAGAAACATCAATCCTTAATGACGTACTAGACCAGATGGAATTAATCGACAACTTCAAAATATTTCACCCCAAAGCCACAGAATACACATTCTTCTCAAGTGCACATGGATCATTTTAAAAGATAGACCACATGTTAGGACATAGGCAAAGTCTCTTCAAATTCAAGAAGATAGAAATCATATCAAGCATCTTGTCAGATCATAGTGGCATGAAATTGGAAATCATCTACAATAAAAATAATCCAAGGAAATCAAACACATGGAGACTGAATAGCATGCTATTGAACAAAGACTGGGTTGCCAGGGAAATCAAGGAAGAAATTAAAAACATCATGGCAAAAAATGACAATGAAAACACAACAATCCAAAATCTATGGGACACAGCAACAGCAGTCTTGAGAGGGAAGTTCATATCTCTGCAAGCCTATTGTAAAAGACAAGAAAAAATGGTAACAAATTATCTAACTCTACAACTCATAAAGTTAGAAAAAGAGCAGCAAGAAAAGCCCAGTGTAAGCAGAAGGAATGAAATAACAAAAATCAGAGCGGAGATTAATGACATAGAGACCAAAGAAGCAAATCATAAGATCAACAAAACCAAGAGCTGGTTCTTTGAAAGAGTAAACAAGATTGATGAACCTCTACCCAGGCTAAACAAGAAACAAAGAGAGAGGACCCAAATAAACAAAATCAGAAATGAATGCGGTGAAATAACAACAGACCCTGCTGAAATACAAAGGATTGTTACAAAATACTATGAACAACTCTATTCCAACAAACTAGACAACCTGGAGGAAATGGATATATTCCTAGAAAAATATAACCTGCCAAAACTCAATCAGTAAGAATCAAAAAACCTCACTAGACCAGTGACTTTGGAAGAGATTGAAGCAGACATGAAAAAAAGCTTCCAGCAAACAAAAGTCTGGGGCCAGATAGCTTCACAGGGGAGTTTTACCAAACATTCAAGGAAGAACTAAAACCTATACTCCTCAGACTTTTCCAAAACATTCAAGAGGAAGGAACTCTGCCAAACTCCTTCTATGAAGCCAGCATCACCCTAATACCAAAACCAGGTAAAGATAACACAATGAAAGAGAATTACAGGCCAATATCCCTCATGAACATAGATGCCAAAATCCTAAACATAATTCTAGGAAACCGGCTCTAACAGAACATCGGAAAGATCATTCACCATGACCAAATAGGTTTTATTCCCGGAATGCAAGGATGGTACAATATCCGCAAATCAATAAACGTGATACATCACATGAACAAACTGAAAGTTAAAAATCATATAGTCATATCAATTGATGCAGAAAAAGCATTTCGTAAAATCCAACACCCTTTCCTGATAAAAACTCTGAACAACATGGGAGTACAAGGATCATACCTCAACATAATAAAAGTTATATACGATAAACCCACAGCAAACATCATACTCAATAGCAAAAACTAAAACCATTCCCTCTAAGAACAGGAACAAGAGAGGGATACCCACTCTCACCAATCCTGTTTGACACAGTACTGGAAGTACTAGCCATTGCAATTAGACAATAAGAGGAAATAAAAGGCACCCAAATTGGTTAAGAAGAAGTAAAGTTGTCCCTATTTGCAGATGACATGATATTGTACATAAAAAATCCAAAAGACTCCATCAAAAAACAAATAGACTTAACAAATGAATTTGGTAATGTAGCAGGATACAAAATCAACGCCAAGATATATATGGCGTTTCTATACACCAATAGTGAACTCACAGAAACAAAGACTAAAAAATCAATCCCATTTATCATCGCACCAAAAAAAAAAGATACCTAGGAATAAACGTAACTAAGGAGGTAAAAGACCTATATGCAGAAAACTACACGACACTGAAAAAAGAAATAGAGGAAGATGTAAACAGATGGAAGAACATACCATGTTCATGGATTGGTAGAATCAACATCATCAAAATGTCCATATTTCCCAAAACAATTTATAAGTTCAATGCACTCCCTATTAAAATACCAACGACATACTTCACAGACCTAGAAAGGACTCTCCAAAGTTCATTTGGAACAATAAAAGAACCCGAATAGCTGCGGCAATCTTGAGAAAGAAGAGTAAAGTAGGAGGGATCTCAATACCAGATTTCAAGCTATATTACAAAGCAACTGTTATCAAAACAGCCTGGTACTGGCACAAGAACAGACATATAGATCAATGGAATAGATTAGAGAATCCAGACATCAACCCAAATCAATATGCTCAATTAATATTTGACAAAGGAGGTAGGAGCATACAATAGAGTCAAGACAGGCTTTTCAATAAATGGTGTTGGGAAAATTGGACAGATACATGCAAAAGAATGAAACTAGATCACCAAATTACACCATACACAAAAGTAAACTCAAAATGGATACATGATTACACATAAGATGGCTAACCATAAAAATACTAGAGGCATACACAGGCAGCAAAATCTCAGACATATGCCTAAAGAAATTCTTCACCGTTACTAACCCTAGGTCAATGGAAGCTAAAGAGAAAATGAACAAATTGGACTACATCAAAATAAAAAGCTTTTTTTACAGCAAAAGAAATCATCAACAAACCAACAAGAAGTGCAATGGTATGGGAGAACACATTTGCAAATGATATCACTGATAAAGCTTTAATCTTCAACATCTACAGACTGCTTATACAACTCAATAAAAGGAAAATAAATGAGCCAATTAAAAAATGGGCAATGGACCTAAATAGAATCCTCTCAAAAGAAGACAGAAGGAAGGCCAAGAGGCACATTAAAACATGCTCAAAGTCACTAATTATCCAAGAGATGCAAATCAAAACAACAATGCGGTACCATCTCATACAAAACAGCAAATGACAAATGATGGCGGGGTTGCCGAGAAAAAAGAACCCTTGTGCACTTCTGGTGGGATTGCAGGTTGGTGCAACCACTGTGGAGAACAGTATGGAGCTTCCTCAAAAAACTGAAAATAGAACTCCCATTTGACCCAGTAATCCCACTACTAGGAATATACCCCAAGAAACTAGAAACACCAATCAAAAAGGATATATGCACCCCTATGTTCATAGCAGCACAATTTACTATAGCTAGGATTTGGAAATAGCCTAGGTGCCCATCATCAGATGAATGGATCAGAAAACTATGGTACATCTACACAATGGAATACTATGCTGCCATAAAAAGGAAGGAATTCTCATCATTTGCAGTAACCTGGATGGAATTGGAGAGCATCATGCTGAGTGAAATAAGCCAGTCAATGAATGAGAAACAGCCCATGACTTCACTCATTTATGGATATTAAATATCATTATAAACTAATGAACGGAAAGATAGATATAGAGACAGTAAAACAACAAGCAGACTATCAAATGACAGCAGGGGGTAGAGAGATCTGGGGGAGATAAGAGATCAACCAAAGGACTGATATGCATGCATATAAGTACAACCAATGGACACAAAACTCTGGGGATGGAGGGAATGAATGGGAGGGGGGGCAGTGGTAAGCTATGCACACATATAATACCTTAATAAATTTTAAAAAATGGCTACAAGGGAGTGGGCCATCCTGGCTGGCCCGCTGTGGGAGCGAGGGAGATCATGTTGTGCCTCAGCCGCGCCTTCAGCTCCTGCCCGGACGAGAAACCTTTGAGTGCGGTCTCCCTTCCCTCAACCATCCCAGCCCGCAGCTGTCCCAGCCCGCCCATGTTGCTGGTGAAGAGATGGCACAGTGTCTCCCTGTCCGTAGCCATCTCAGCCCCGCCTCCGTGCACGCCGTGCTGGTGAGGAGTTGCCGCGGCGCCTTCCGTTCACAGCCCAGGCGAGTCCTTCCTCCACCGCCGGATGGCTGGGCCAAAGCTTCCACCACTGCCGCCATGTGGATTTTAAAACTACAGTTGAATTTGAACCACAGGAGTGACTGTCCCTGCCGCACCTGCCGCCGCTACATCGAATGACGGAAATCCACCAAAATCAGAGCTCACTCCACCCTGGGCTCAGGGAGTGGGCGGCCTCAGAACTTAGCCTCCACGGCTGCACCAGCTCTGCTTCCGCACTAAACGAGATACCTTCGAGGGCGGTCTCCCCGCCCGCATCCATCTCAGAAGGGGACACTTTTGAGGGCGGTCTCCCGCCTGCCACCATCTCAGCCTGCCCACAGCCGTCCTAGCCCACCCGCCATGCTGCTGTGGAGATGGCGCATGCAGGTATGGAGATGGCGTAGCACCTTCCGTTCCTGGCCCTGGCGAGTCCTTCACCCTTCAGGCCCACTGCCACAGGGACAAGCCAGAGCCTCTGCCGGGACCCCAAGGAGGGGCGCCGATGCCGCCATGTGGATTTTAAAAATACAGTGGAAATTGAGCCACAAAAGCCACCACATCCACAGCATCTGCCGCCGCTCCCGCGAGTGAAGGAAGCCCACCGAGAACAGAGCTCACTCCACCCCGTGCCCAGGAAGTGGACGGCTTTGGAGCTTGGCCTCTGTGTCAGCAGCTGTTCCGCTGAGACTCCTTGGAGCATGGTCTCCCCGCCCGCAGCCATCCCAGCCTGCCCACCGTGTTAGCAAGGAACTAGCGCAGCACCTCTAGTTCGTGACCCCAGCACCCCAGAGGGGCCATGTGCCCCTAGAGCCGTGTGTCCCAGGGGCTCGTGTGCCCCTGGTGAGCCTTGTGTCCCAGGGAGCCGTGTGTCCCGGGAGAGCCGTGTTCCCCAAGGGGGCCGGGTGTCCTGGGAGAGCCGTGTGTCCCAGGGAGCCGGGTGTCCCGGGTGAGCCGTGTGCCCTGGGGGAGACATGTGCCCCGGGACAGCCGTGTGCCCCGGGGAAGCAGTGGGACCCGGGGGAAGGGGCGGTGTGAACCAGAGGAGGAGCGGATTCTATTCCTGTGGTCCTGAGATAGTCATCATAAAACAAGCAGATTGTCAAATGACAGTGGGGAGGGGAAGGAGACCTGGGGGGAGATAAGAGAACAACCGAAGGACTGGTATGCATGCACATAAGTACAACCAAGGAACACAGAACTCTGGAGAGGGAGGGAATGATTGGGAGGTGGGGGGGGGGCAATGGTAAGCTATGTATACATATAATACCTTAATAAATTAAAAAAATAAATAAAGTCAATAAACATAAAAATGGCTACAAATAAGCACCTATCAATAATAACTTTAAATGTAAATAAATTAAATGCCCCAATCAAAAGACATAGGGTAATAGATTGGATAAGAAAACAAGACCCATATATCTGCTGTCTACAAGAAATCAACCTCTGAAATAAGATGCACCAGACTGAGGGTGAAGGGATGTACAAAGGTTTTTTAGGTGAATGGAAATGAAAAAAAAAATCTGGGGTAGCAATACTAATATCTGACAAATTAGACCTAAA
Source organism: Vespertilio murinus (assembly GCA_963924515.1). Classification (NCBI taxonomy): domain Eukaryota; kingdom Metazoa; phylum Chordata; class Mammalia; order Chiroptera; family Vespertilionidae; genus Vespertilio; species Vespertilio murinus. Next base: position 56,408,980 of record OZ004710.1, on the reverse strand, counting down.
AGTGAAGAACATATCAAGATATAAGGAATGCTACTTCAAAATACTAAAGGAAGCAATCCAACAAGAAGGAGTAACTCTAGTAAACATATACACACCCAATACAGGAGCACCAAAATACACAAATCTGGAGGATATCAAGGGACAGCAAAACAATCATAGTAGGAAACTTTATTTTTTTTAAATATATTTTATTAAGGTATTATCTGTGTACATAGCTTATCATTGCCCCCCCCCCCCATAGATGCCCTCCCTCCCCAGAGTTTTGTGTCCATTGGTTGTTCTTATATGCAAGCATACCAGTCCTTCGGTTGATCTCTTATCTCCCCCAGATCTCCCTACCCTCCCCCCCCCCGCTGTCATTTGGCAGTCTGCCTGTTGTTTTACTGTCACTATATCTATCTTTCTGTTCATTCGTTTATAATGTTCTTTAATATCCATAAATGAGTGAGGTCATGTAGTGTTTCTCTTTCATTGACTGGCTTATTTCACTCAGCATGATGCTCTCCAATTCCATCCAGGTTACTGCAAATGATGAGAATTCCTTCCTTTTTATGGCAGCATAGTATTCCATGGTGTAGATGTACCATAGTTTTCTGATCCATTCATCTGCTGACGGGCACCTAGGCTGTTTCCAAGTCCTAGCTATTGTAAATTGTGCTGCTATGAACATAGGGGTGCATATATCCTTTCTGATTGGTCTTTCTAGTTTCTTGGGGTATATTCCTAGTAGTGGGATTACTGGGTCAAATGGGAGTTCCATTTTCAGTTTTTTGAGGAAGCTCCATACTGTTCTCCACAGTGGTTGCACCACCCTGCAATCCCACCAGCAGTGCAGGAGGGTTCCTTTTTCTCCACAACCTCGCCAACATTTGTTGTTTGTTGTTTTGTTGATGTTGGCCATTCTGACAGGTGTGAGATGGTACCGCATTGTTGTTTTGACCTGCATCTCTCCATAGTAGGAAACTTTAATACCCAACTATCACTATTGGACAAATCCTCTAAACAAAAAACTGGCAAAGAAAAATCAATCCTAAATGACTCACTAGACCAGATAGAATTAATTGACATCTTCAGAACATTTCACCCCAAAGCCACAGAATGCACATCCTTCTCAAGTGCACATGGGTGATTTTCAAAGATAGACCATATGTTGGGTCATAGGCAATCTCTTCAAATTCAAAAATATAGAAATCATATAAAGATTCTTCTCAGATCACAGTGGCATGAAACTGGAAATCAATTACAATAAAAACAATCCAAAGAAATAAAACAAATGGAGACTAAATGGTATGCTATTAAACAATGACTGGGTTACCAGATAGATCAAAGAAGAAATAAAAAATATCATGGCAACAAATGAAAATGAAAAAAAACAAAAAACAATCCAACAATCCAAAATCTTTAGGCACAGTGAAAGCAGTCTTGAGATGGAAGTTCATAGCTCTACAAGCCTAGTGCAAAAAACAAGAAGCAATGTTAATAAATTAACTAACTCTACAACTCAAAGGATTAGAAAGAGAGCAACAAGAAAGCCCAGTGTGAGCAGAAGAAAAGAAATAATAAAGATCAGAGTGGATATAAATGACATTGAGACAAAAAATTACAAATGGTCAACAAAACCAAGGACTGAATCTTTGAAAAGGTAAACAAGATTGATAAATCTCTAGTCAGGCTTACCAAGAAGTACAGAGAGAGGACCCAAATAAACAAAATCAGAAATGAAAGAGGCTAAATAACAACAGACTCCACCAAAATACAAAGGATTGTTAAAAAAAATACTGTGAACAACTCTATTCCAACAAACTGGACAACCTGGAGGAAATGGACATATTCTTAGAAAAATATAATCTTCCAAAACTCAATCATAAAGAATTTAAACATCTCAACAGGCCAATAACTATGGAAGAAATTGAAGCAGACATAAAAAAAAGCTTCCAGCAAACAAAAGTCTGGGGCCAGATGGCTTCACAGGGGAGTTTTACCAAACATTCAAGGAAGAACTAAAACCTATCCTCCTCAGACTATTCCAAGAAATTCAAGAGGAAGGACCACTTTCAAGCTCTTTCTATGAAGCCAGCATCAACCTAATACCAAAACCAGATAAGGACAACACAATGAAAGAGAACCACAGGCCAATATCCCTCATGAACAAAGATGCCAAAATCCTCAACAAAATGTTAGCAAATCAGATCCAGCAGTACATCTGAAAGATCATACACCATGACCAAGTAGGATTTATCTCAGGAATGTAAGGATGAAACAATATCCACAAATCAATAAATGTGATACATCACATAAATTGAGAAATAAAAAATCACATATTCATATCAACTGATTCAGAAAAAGCATTTGACAAAATCCAAAACCCTTTATTGAGAAAAACTCTCAACAAGGTGCTCTTAGAAGGATTATACTTCAACATAATAAAAGCCATATATGATAAACCCATAGCTAACATCATACTCAATGGACAAAATCTAAAACCATTTCCCCTAAAAACAGGAACAATACAGGGATGCCCATTCTCACTGCTCCTTTTCAAGATAGTACTGGAAGTATTAGCCATTGCAATTAGACAAGAAGAAGAAATAAAAGGCATCCAAATCGGAAAAGAAGAAGTAAAGCTGGTTTTATTTGCAGGTGACATGATATTATAACTAAAAACCTGAAAGACTCCATAAAAAAACTAAGAGACTAAATAATTAAATTTGGCAATGTAGCATGATACAAAATTAATGCCAAGAAATCTATGGCATTTCTATACTCCAATAGTGAACTTACAGAAAGAGAGACTAAAAAATTAATCCCATTTACCATTGCACCAAAAAACTTAAGATTCCTAGGAATATACTTAACTAAGGTGGTAAGATATCTATACACGGAAAACTACAGTACACCAAAAAAGGGGATAGAGGAAGATGTAAATACATGGAAGAACATACCATGTTCATAGATTGATAGATTCAACATCATTAAAATGTCAATACTACCCAAAGCAATCTATAGATTCAATGCACTCCCCATTAAAATACCAACAGCATTTTTCACAGACATAGAAGAAGTCTCCAAAATTTCATCTGGAATAAAAATAGACCCTGAATAGCCACAGCAATCCTGAGAAAGAAGAATAAGGCAGGTGGAGGAGACAAAATGGCGGTGGATCAGATGGACCTGTTCTGAACCTATTCCCAGAGCAGATAGAAGGAGGCCTGAGAATTGATCGGGAAGTGTTAGTTGGCAAGCTGAGCGATGGAAGAGCTCTAGGAGAAGATAAGGGGAGTCTGCTGGACAGGATTCCCTGACCAGGCAGCCCGGTCTGCAGCGGGAACTTCTCCTGGACCTAAGTCTCAGAAAGAAAACTTGGCCATCTTACAAAGACAAGAGGATCTTACCTGAGGCCTGAAAAGCCCACAGCAGTGGAGCCCATCGATAGTTGTGACAACCCAATCGGCACAAAGATGTGGATTCAAGGAAGTTCTTCAATCATCCAAGAAAGGTCAGAGTTTGCTGGGAATAACGTGGGGGTTCTAGGTTCCTCCTGTGGTGGCGGTGCCTGTAGTGGCTGCGAGGCCAGAGCAGCTGCAATGGCTGCTCTGCCAGATCAGGCTTAAGTGGCAGCGGCCCCAGAGAGAATCGCGCACTGCAAGTCCCAGTGCCGGGTTTGGGGGTGATCTTCCCAAAAATCGGGACTTTAAAAAAAAACACGCTAAGGGGCGTGGGACAAATTGTTAAGAAATGGGACTATCCCATCATAAGCGGAACACCTGGAAATCTTGGTGCAGATCCATCCTGTGCCTGATCCCCCTTGTCCCCTGGCTTAAGAGCACCAGGGAAAGACTGCCTGGTTTGGCATATCCTGGGAGTCTGCAGGGGGAAACTGACTGCCTGGAAACAGGGGACCTGAACAGGAGCCACCAAGGAGGCACCATAGAGAGCACCATAGAGAATGAAGGGAAGACGGGGAAGTCTTCCAGAAACACTGCCATCTAGGGGCTGATTTACAAACTGCCCCCCCTCTTTTTTTACTACTTTTAATTAATCAAAAATAAACAGAAGAAATAGCCTACTTAAATCAAGGTCTAGCTTTAAAAACTGAAGTGCAGTGGAATGCAGGGAACTGCAATACTGATTGGACCTAGAAACAGGCATGCCAAATAGAAAAACAGAAGAAGTGAATGACCACTACTACACATTTTTATGCTAATTTTTCTATATTTTGTATTATTTTCATGTTTTACATCTTTTATTTTATTTTTTTAACAATTAGCATAAACAATAAATACAGTTATCAAGACCCTAGTACCACAGTTCCCATCAGTATTGTCCTCAATGAAGTCCAGTTCCCCTCCTGCAGGCATCAATTCTCCTCCTGTCTTGCATGAAGCCCAGGATGGGGATCTCACAGGTGAGGTGGCTAGTTGGCAGGATGCAGGCCATGCAGGAGCTGGGAGTCATAGAGTCAGGTCTGGGTGCTATCTACTTCAACAGCCGTGGGCGTGCTCAGGATCATCCCTTTGAGTCCTTGGGCAGTGACTTTCTTTACCCACACTGAGTTCCCAGGCTACAGGGTCTGTGGTGGGCACTGGCAGTGCATCTGAAACAAGCAAACTGCAGAGCCTGTAAGGACTTGAGCAAGGGAATGGTTACCATACATGATCCCCAAAAAGGGGGAATTTGTCCCAGTAAAGGGTACACCTGGCCCATAAGAGGGCGAAGGACAGGAGGTTGGTCCAATTTTCACCGATTCTAGGACACATTTAGTTAAACTCCTTCTCAGAGTCCTGCTCATGCCTGTCCTAAGGCTTGAGCTATACTTTGAGATACCTTGGCTACAAAGGTTGGGTTGTTATAGGTATAATCTCCTGGAGTAATCTCTTGGCTACTATAGAAGCAGTTTCTGTCTAATCTGAGGTGTCTACAAAAACTAGACCTTAATTCTGGTGGTTTAATCTCTGATATCCACCTACCAATGCTCTCCTGGAGAAGTTTCCTGGAACCTGAATTTCCAGGGGGACCCCCTTACCTTGCTTAGCATTTACTTTTGCTCAAACAGTACTTCTAGCAACTCTGCCTCACAGAAGCTCAGAAGTCTTGGTGACACCTAAGTGGGTAACCTGGTGTCACTGGGAAACTAACGTCTGACCTAGAGCCTCTGGGACCAACAGTCTTGTCATCTGGAGGGTCTACCGATCATCTGGTCCTTCAGTGGCTTGCTTCTATTCAGCCAATTCCTTCTGGCTGCAGTTGGTAATCCTCTTTCTCGGTGGATGGCACAGTGTCCCTCATCTGGTGATGATGGCAGCACTGCATCACCTCCATGAAGCCATGAATAGGATCCTCTGGACCATCATCCAGAAGCAGGCCGGCAGGGCTGACAGCCAGTATAGCTACTAGCCTAGAGTCTGCTTATCTGCCTCCTTCACCAGCAATGCTGTGGTGGCCACTGCCTGGTGGCACTCTGGCCACCCTGCTGCCACAGGGTCCAGTCTCTTAGGCAACAAGTCTCTTCCAGGGACCTAGAGTCTCAGTGAAAATCCCTTCGACAATGCCCCTTACCTCACTCATGTAGAGGTGGAAGGGCTTCGCGACATCTGGCAAGGCTAGGGCAGTTGCTGAGACGAGAACCTTCTCAAAGGCCCATTCCAGTTCAGGAGCTGCATTCCCTCAGTACATGTTCCTTCCAAGGTCCACAGTCCTTTGATGTCCAAGGAGGCTCCCTGGACTGATGTACGGGTCCCATCAGCTCTGTCAAGACACCCATGTTTCCCAGGGGGCCGTGTGCCCTGGGTGAGCCGTGTGTCCCAGGGGGCCATGTGCCCCGGGTGAGCCATATGTCCCAGGGGTCCATGTGCTCTGGGCAAGCCGTGTGTCCCAGGGGAAGCAGTGGGACCCAGGGGGAGGGGCGGTGAGAACCAGAGGAGAAGCGGACTCTATTCGTGTGGTCCTGAGATAGTCACCATAATACAAGCAGACTGCCAAATGAGGAGCGGATTTATTCATGTGATCCTGAGATAGTCACCATAAAACAAGCAGATTGTCAAATGACAGCGGGGAGGGGAAGGAGACCTGGGGGGAGATAAGAGAACAACCGAAGGACTGGTATGCATGAATATAACTACAACCAATGAACACAGAACTCTGGGGAGGGAGGGCATGAATGGGGGGGGGGGGTAATGGTAAGCTATGTACACATATAATACCTTAATAAAAAAATAATAATTAAAAAAAATAAAAATAAAAAATAATGAACAAAAAGACTGAATGGGCTGCCCCAGTGTCCACCAGGAAACTAATAGGCCTGCCTCTCCTAGCTAGCCTGTCAGGACATCCTCTTTACAACCTTTACAAAAATATTTATCAAATTAACTTTTAAACCTTCTTTCTATATCCTTCAAAAATACATAACCATGCCTCAAATTTTATAAAATGCCACATTTTCCCTACAGATACAGATCTAGTCACACCTCTAAGCCCCCTAACAGAACATCGGTGAAAAGTGTCCAAGTAGTTTCCGGGGGTTAAATCACACAAATAATTATTCTCACACTGTGTTAAATCCTTAAAATATAAATCAAACATCACACTAATATAACTCGGGGATAGAGGGTCACAAGGGAATTTTTCTCCTTGTCCCTGCCACCGCTACTCAAAACAACTCCTGGAGGGGGATGGACACCGGTGGGCAGAGGCAGGGAGCATGGTGCAGGTCCCAGAAGGCAAAGGAAGTGCTCCCACTGAGGCGTTTTCATCTAGCAGTCCACTATGTTTCCACTGGCCAAAGCGCTTGCCTTCTGCTAGTAGGGGGAGCGGTGACCCCTACATTGCATTCAAATTCCCTGAATTTTCTGAAAATCCCCTCTGCTTGAGGGTATTTCTTCTAAAGATTTTACAATATACTGTAATCATTAATCACATCAACCTTAAATGGCCAATTGAGACAAACAGTAGTCAACTTTAGAATTAGGTTCCTGCTTTTAACTTTTTTACTTTCAAATACAGACATTTTGTTAGGTGGGCCAATTCCCCTCTGACAGAGAGCAAGCACCCCTGGAAAAAAGAAATCCCAGTGGCCACTTCGGGGTTTGCTATGTGTCAGAGCACTCAGCCTTAAACAAATTAAAGGTTTCCTTCTTATTTTGCATGTCCGAGATTAATAACACTTTACATTTCTAAAAAAATACAAGACATAACTTCAATTCTGTCCTCTAGTTTTTTGTTTTGTTTTTACGAGGCAAATTTAAGCTTGGATTGCCACATGTCACTCCCTTCCCCCACATCCTGCTTACTTTGGGAGAAGTTTCAGCAACATATTTGGCCACACATTTTTTTTCCATGCTTAATAAATTGAGTAATCTCATTGCAGGAGAGCAGATAGATTCGCCCTCTCCTGCCACCTTTGGATTCCAGAGTTTCAGCAGTGGAGTTTCACTTCTTATTACAAATTTTTAATTTGAACAAGAAACCACATTCTTTAAGCATATCCAAATCCCAAAACCTTCAGAGCTTGCAAGTCAAACATCCAGCAGCTCCCCATTAATAAACCTTTATATTTTTAAGAACAAATTCCAAAATCCAGCAATTAACTTTAACGTTTTTCTGCCTGGGGAAACTGAGAAGTGAACTTGTTCACATGTAAACTTGCCCTTGGGCTATCAAAAGGCATAGCCATTTATATACAAATGAACATTCTTTAAAGATAGCTGCTGGCTGGAATTGGAATACCTGTTCTGGGTGGGGAGGGCGGTTCACCCCTTCCTCCATTAAAAACAAGGTGTAGTTTTAAAACCTCTTGGCAAGAGAACTTAAGCTTTCAGAACTTTAAATTTTTCAGGAAGCAAATCCAATTCTTAGCATTTCCCAAATCAATAATACTTTTACATTTTAAAAGCAATTCTCTAGACTTCATGTGCCAGAATCCAATTATTGTCTCACTAATAGAAATAGGCTGGTCAACCTTGAAGCTCTGAAAGGTCAGAGCCAACCACTCCCTATCTAATTGAGACAATGGCTACTGAGGCAACTTCCCCATAAACCTGTTATCTACTTCCTGCTGGTTACTGCCTCAGGGCAGGAATTTCAAAAGCTGCTTAAAATGCCTTGGGAAACCAGCTTTAATTTAGCTTGCACATTGGATCTCCACATGTCTCTCCCCCCCCCCCCCCCTACCTCCTGGATGTTCTGGGGCAGTCAACAAATTACAAACAAGAGCAAGCTGAAACCCTTACTTATACAAACATACAAACAAAGAACACAGAAACATACAGAGGGCTCCTGAGAACAGACTTCTAACTCCGTGGAAGCAAAACCAACCGAAAGCCTCACGCCAACCGGTGGTCCTCCAACATTGAAAGCTGGCCACTCACTAGAACAAAAAGTCTGCCATTGGCCCTTCCAAACCTCCACAACACAGAAAATCACAACAACCAACAAGAAGGCACCCAACCCACTAGAACAAGTCTACATTGGCCCTTCCAAACCTCCAGAGCACAGAAAATTACAAAAGCCAACAAGAAGGTGCCCAACATCAACATTTCAACTTAAAACCAAACCTAGGAGAGATCCACTTCTCTCCCACCTGTGAGACATCGGCTCACGCTGCTTGCCTCGTCCTGGGAGAGGTTTCCATCCCTCTTCCGCATGTGAGGGCTCTAGGAAAGAATTCCACATCTCTTCTGCCTGTGAGGGGCCCTCCTGGGAGGTCGGAACGTCTTCTGAATCCTCCGGCCCGTAGTCTTAAAATGATGCATCCATCTAGACCTCTTCGGGCACTACCAACACAAGGGTTTCCTCATCCCTTCAGAGCACTAACACAAGCACTGAGACACACACACACTTACCGCGGCCAGTGAGGCTCTTTGGATCGGAGTCCCTCAGGGTCTTGGGGATCCCAGACGAGCCCCAAAATGTTATGCCCAGACTTTGTGATCCCCAAGGACCACCAAGGAGCCAAGTCCGATACAATAAACAAAAGAAGCTCTTCCATGCTAGCATTGGCTCTGTTCCACTCACACTGACAGCATTGAGGAAAAGAGCTATTTTCATTTTTTCCATCCTTTACTTAAGAAACAATTTTTTTCTTTTTTTCTCACTTGATGTTACCTATTAATACCGTATTTGCCGGTGTATAAGACGATTTTTTGGCCCTGAAAAATAGGTATTTGCCTGCGTATAAGACGACTGGGCGTATAAGAAGACCCCCTAACATTTCCACTAAAAATACAGAGTTTGTTATATACTCGCCGTATAAGACTACCCCCCACTTGGAGGCATATTTTTCAGGGCCAAAAAATCGTTTTATACGCCGGCAAATACGGTAATTACATTTTTTTAGTTCCAATCATCATTATTAATACTCCTATTTTGCATTTAGTTTCCTTTTCCTTTTTCTTTTTTTAAAGTACCATTTTATTTTCTCTTTATTTTACACTGAGATTAGTCTACATTCGAGTTACATCCCTACTATAATATCGTTCAACCTTATCGCAATGCAACCTTTATGCCATCACTCTATTACTAACCTATCCCCTTTTCTTCTCCTTTATCTTAACCCTTTCCTGCTGTAGTTTTTCCCTTTTCTTTCTGTACAACCCTCACTAAAATTCTCACCCTACCTATATACCTAGTTTCCAACCCCCTGTCCCAAGTGCATAAATACCACTCTCTTCACTATATTAACTAGTAAAAAAACAAACAAACAAACTGTTTTCCTTTCTATCCTTAGGTTGTTGTTTGTGTGAATGTTGACTATATCGAATTTTTATGCTTTTTACTGAGATTGATATGCTTATTCTTTTGTTGTTAATGCTGCTTAGTATTTTGTAATTGCTTTGTTTTTGTATCTTCTTTACTTCTGTTTATCCTAGACTTGCTTGATATTAGTGGATATTGTATTGTTGCAGGCATTTGCTGGGATTAATGGTTGTCCTATTGGAATTTTCTCCACATATATACATATAGTTTGTTCCCCTTTTCTCTCTTAGTCTGCTTCTTCACTCTCTCTCTTTTCTCACTCTCTCTTTTTTTCTTTCCTGTTACCCGATTTCTTTTGACACTACTTTTTTCTCTTTTTTTCTTTATTATCTTTATTTATTCCTCTTTTTTGATTCTTTCTCTCTCTCTCTCTCTCTCTCTCTCTCTCTCTCTCTCTCTCTCTTAACTTTTATCTTTCTCTTCTCCCCCCTAATTTGCCTTTCTCTAGTGGTCACCTTTATTAGAGGTTCTTCATATCTCAAATAAATTCCTGTTCAGTGCCTTTTGTGTTGTACCTGGTAGTGTTGTATTGTGTGCCTTTAAATCAACGCAGGAGAAAGAGAACTACATAACCATTCATCCTAAAAAGAGAAAACATAGGGAGACAAAAAACATAGCCCACAAATGAAAGAAAAGCAGGCATCACCAGAAAAAGAAGTAAACGAGTTAGAGGCAAGCAACCTACCAGAGCAAGAATTCAGAGTAATGCTCATAAGATGGCTAAAAAGAATGCAAGACAAATTTGACAATATGAGTAAGACCCAAAGGAAATGAAGAAGAACGAAGAAGAAATGAAGATGACCCAAGAAGAAATGAAAAATGACATCGCTACTATGAAGAACTCAATAGAAAGCATCAAGAGTAGACTAGAAGAAGCAAAGGACCGCATTAGTGAGCTAGAAGACAAGATGGGAAAAAATACCCAATTAGAGCAGCTTCTAGAATGAAAAATGAAAAAGCAGGAGGAGAGCCTACAGGAGCTTTGGGACAATACAAAACAAAACAATATTAGAATAATAGGGGTTCCAGAAGGAAAGGAAACTGAGGAAGACATGGAAAATGTATTTCAAGAAATAATGGCAGAAAACTTCCCTGAGATAGAGAAGAAAAAACCCACACAAATAAAAGCTGCTCGCAGAGTCCCAAATAAAATGAATCCCAAAAGACCAAAGCCAAGGCATATTATAATTAAATTGGCAAACACCAATGACAAAGTAAGAATCTTAAAAGCAGGCAGAGAGAGAAAGAAAGTTAAATATAAAGGAACCCCGATCAGACTAGCAACTGATTTCTCAACAGAAACTCATCAGGCCAGAAGGCAATGGGATGAAATATACAAAGTCATTCAAAGGAAGGGTCTGAATCAAAGAATACTGCACCATGAAAGGCTATCAATCAAAACTGAAGGAGAAATCAAGAGCCTCACAGACAAAAAAAAGGCTAAAGGAATTTATCTCCACCAAACAAGCAATCCAAGAAATGCTAAAGGGCCTATTTTAAAAATAAAGAAATGGGAAGCAAAGAAGGGACACAGGGGTACAGAATTAAAAATGTCCTCAAATACCTACCTATCAATAATAACTTTAAATGTAAGTGGTTTAAATGCTCCAATCAAAAGACATAGGGTAACAGATTGGATAAAAAACAAGACCCATATACCTGTTGTCTACCAGAAACCGATTTCAGAAAAAAAGACGCACACAGACTGAGGGTGAAGGGATGGAAAAAGGTTTTTCCAGGCAAATGGGAATGAAAAAAAAAAAAGCTGGGGTAGCAATACTTATATCTGACAAATTAGATCTCAAAGTGAAGGACATAACAAGAGACAATGAAGGCCACTTCATAATACTAAGGGGAGCAATCCAACAAGAAGAAATAACCCTGGTAAACAATATGCACCCAATATAGGAGCAACCAAATACATAAAAAAACTGCTGGAGGACATTAAGGGAGAGATTAATAGCAATACAATCATAGTATGAGATTTTAATACCCGACTGTCACCTTTGGACAAATCATATAAACAAAAAATCAGCAAAGATACATCAATGTTAAATGACACATTGGACCAGATGGAATTTAAGGACATCTTCAGAACATTTCACCCCAAAGACACAGAATACACATTCTCTTCAAGTGCACATGGGTCATTTTCAAAGATAGACCACATGTTGGGACATAGGCAAAGTCTCTTCAAATTCAAGAAGATGGAAATCCTATCAGGCATTTTCTCAGAGCATAGTGGCATAAAATTGGAAATCAACTACAATAAAAATAATCCAAGGAAATCAAACACATGGAGACTAAATAGCATGCAATTGAACAAGGACTGGGTTACCAGTTAAATCAAGGAAGAAATTAAAAACATCATGGCAACTAATGACAATGAAAACACAACAATCCAAAATCTATGGGACACAGCAAAAGCTATTTTGAAAGGGAAGTTCATATCTCTATAATCCTATTGCAAAAAACAAGAAAGAATGGTAACAAATTATCTAACTCTACAACTCAAACAGTTGGAAAAAGAACAGCAAGAAAGACCCAATGTAAGCAGAAGGAAGGAAATAATAAAAATCAGAGTGGAGATTAACGACATAGAGACCAAAAAAAACAATACATAAGATCAACAAAACCAAGAGCTGGTTCTTTGAAAGAATAAACAAGATTGATGAACCTCTACCCAGGCTAAACAAGAAACAAAGAGAGAGGACCCAAATAAATGAAATCAGAAATGAAAGAGGTGAAATAACAACAGATCCACCAAAATACAAAGGATTGTTACAAAACACTATGAACAACTCTATTCCAACAAACTGGACAACCTGGAGGAAATGGCCATTTTCCTAGAAAAATATATCCTGCCAAAACTCAATCAGGAAGAATCTAAAAATCTCAATAGACCAGTGACTTTGGAAGAAATTGAAGCAGTCATCAAAAATCATCCAGGAAACAAAAGTCCAGGGCCATATGGCTTCACAGGAGAGTTTTATCAAACATTCAAGGAAGAACTAAAACCTATCCTCCTCAGACTATTCCAAAAAATTCAAGAGGAAGGAACACTTCCAAACTCCTTCTATGAAGCCAACATCACCCTAATACCAAAACCAGATAAAGACAACACAATGAAAGAGAATTACAGGCCAATATCACTCATGTCAAAATCCTCAACAAAATTCTATCAAATCGGTTCCAACAGAACATCAGAAAGATCAGGCACCATGACCAAGTAGGATTTATTTCCGGAATGCAAGGATGGTACAATATCTGCAAATCAATAAATGTGATACATCACATCAACAAACTGAAAGTTAAAAATCATATAGTCATATCAATTGATGCAGAAAAAGCATTTGATAAAATCCAACACCCTTTCCTGATAAAAACTCTCAACAAGATAGTAGTACAAGGATCATAACTAAACATAATAAAAACTATATATGATAAATCTACAGTAAACATCATACTCAATGGGCAAAAACTAAAACCATTCCCTCTGAGAATAGGAACAAGACAGGGATACCCACTCTCACCAGTCCTGTGCAATTAGACAATAAGAGGAAATAAAAGGCATCCAAATTGGAAAAGAAGAAGTAAAGTTGTCCCTATTTGCAGATGACATGATATTGTACATAAAAAAAACAAAAGACTCCATCAAAAAACTAATAGAGAAACGTTGGAGACCGAAATAAGATGGCGGCCTAGGAAGTCTCCTAAGCCGCCACCTCCTCAACAATTTGGAAAAAAACAACAGATAAAATCGAAAGGGATCCCACCAGACCCACAGGAAAGCTGGCGAAATGGGAAGGCTACAACTAGACACAAAGCAGGACGCTGCTGCTGCGATGTGGAGTTTAAAACTACAGCAAAACTGGACCTGCTGGAGCTGCTGCTGCCGGGAATGAGGGAAGCCAGACCTCGCTCTGCCCTGGGGCCCAGGCAGTGGGCCAGCCCTGCCAGGCCGCCATGAGAGCTGATGTGGGCCTCCGCCTAGCCTTTGACCCCTGCCTGGACAGGAAACCCGTGAGTGCGACCTCCCTGCCTGCAACCATCCCAGCCCGCAGCCATCCCAGCCCGCCCACCGTGCTGGAGAGGAGCGGGCGCAGCGTCTCCCCATCCCAGCCCCCGCATTTGCGTGCTGGCAAAGAGATGGTGTAGTGTCTCCCCGCCCACAGCCAGCTTGGCCCAGAAATGGGAAGGCTACAACTAGACACCAAGCAGGGAGCTGCTGCTGCCATGTGGAGTTTAAAACAATGGCGAAACCGGAACTGCCAGAGACGCTGCCACTGGGAATGAGGGAAGCCAGACCTCGCTCCGCCCTGGGGCCCAAGGACTGGGCCAGCCCGCCGGCCATTGGAACCAGGGAGCTGATATGGGACCTTCGGCGCCTGCCCACAACCATCCGGAGGAGCTGTCGCGGCATCTCCTGGCCTGCGGCCAGCTGGGCCCAGTCTCCGCACGCACCTTACTGGTGGGGAGCTGGCGCTGCACCTTCCCTTTGCTCCCCGGCGAGTCTTTCTGCTGCCACCGCCAGGAGCCGGCTCCAAAGCTTACGCCACTATCGCCATGTGGATTTTAATACTACAGGGGAAATTGAGACACAGGAGCTACCATCGCTGCCGCCCCTGCTGCCGCCCCTGAATGGGAATGCACCGAAATCAGAGTTCACTACGTCCCAGGCTCAGAGAGAGTGTGGCTTCAGAACTTAACCTCTGCGTCCACAGCAGCTCCGCTTCCGCACCAAAGGAGACACCATTGAGGGGGAACTCTCCGCCTGCAGCCATCTGAGCCCACACATACCTTCCCAGCACACCCACCGTGCTGGTGAGCAGCCAGCATGGCACCTACTGTTAGCCGCCCTGGCGAGTCTTCCCTCAGCCGCCGGATGGCCGAGCCGAAGCTCCCGCCACTGCCACCATGTGAACTTTAAAACTACTGTGGAAATTGAACCACAGGAACGACCGTCGCTGCCGCACCGGCCACCGCCACCCGCCACCGCTGCCGCAAATAAAGGAAATCCACCAAGAACAGAGCTCACTACCCCCTGGGCTCAGAGTGTGGGCGGCCTCAGAACTTAGCCTCTGCGTCCGAAGCTGCTCCGCTTCCGCACTGAATGAGACAGCTTTGAGAGCGGTCTATCCGCCTGCAGCCATCTCAGCCTGCCTGCTACTGTCCCAGCCTGCCTGCTGTGCTAGCACGGAGCTAGCACGGCCCCTCCAATACATGACCCCAGCGCCCAAGACGGGTCATGTGCCCTGGGTGAGCCATATGTCCTGGGGGCCATGTGCCCCAAGTGAGCAGTGTGTCCCAGGGGGCCGTGTGCCCCGGGTGAGCCATGTCCCCCAAAGGGTCCGGGTGTCCCGGGTGAGCTGTGTGTCCCAGGGGGCCATGCGCCCCGGGTGAGTCGTGTGTCCCAGGGGGCCCTGTGCCCTAGGTGAGCCATGTCCCCCAAAAGGGTCTGAGTGTCCCGGGTGAGCCTTGTGTCCCAGGGGGCCCTGTGCCCTGGGTGAGCCGTGTGTCCCAGGGGGCCCTGTGCCCCGGGTGAGCCATGTCCCCCAAAGGGTCCGGGTGTCCCGGGTGAGCCGTGTGTCCCAGGGGGCCGTGTGCCCCAGGTGAGCCGTGTCCCCCAAAGAGGCTGGTTGTCCCGGGTCAGCCGTGTGTCCCAGGGGGCCGTGTGCCCTGGGTGAGCAGTGTGACCCAGGGGGCTGTGTGCCCCGGGCGAGCCGTGTGTCCCAGGGGAAGCAGTGGGACCCAGGGGGAGGGGAGGTGAGAACCAGAGTAGGAGCGGACTCTATTAGTGTGGTCCTGAGATAATTACCATAAAAAAGCAGACTGCCAAATGATTAACGGATTCCATTCATGTGATCCTGAGATAGTCACCATAAAAGAAGCAGATTGTCAAATGACAGCAGGGAGGGGAAGGAGACCTGGGGGGAGATAAGAGAACAACCGAAGCACTGGTATGCATGAATACAGCCAACGAACACAGAACTCTGGGGAGGGAGGGCATGAATGGGAGGGGGGGCAATGGTAAGATATGTACACATATTAATACCTTTAAAAAATTGGGGGAAAAAATAAAAAATAAATAAACGTTGACTTGTGCATGCACAATACATATAAAGTTCTTTCTGGTGCCAATCTAGACATAGCAGGAATATTCCTACCTGAATTCATTTTGGGACATGGTCAGTTATATGTTGCTTTCTCTCAAGTTTGAAGTGTGTGTGTGACCTTAAAGTTGTAAATACTTTATCACAAGGGAAATTAGTCAAGCACTCTGAAAATGTTTTTACTCTTAATGTGGTATACAAGGACTCCCATTTTCTCATTAAAGAATAAGTTTAATAAAAAAAACACACAAAAATCTAATAGACTTAATAAATGAATTTGGCCTTGTAGCAGGATACAAAATCAACGCCAAGAAATCTATGGCATTTCTATACACCAATAGTGAACTCATAGAAACAGAGACTAAAAAAGCAATCCCATTTACCATCGCACCAAAAAAATTTAAGATACCTACGAATAAACTTAACTAAGGAGGTAAAAGACCTATATGCAGAAAACTACACAACACTGAAAAAACAAGTAGAGGAAGATGTAAACAGATGGAAGAACATACCATGTTCATGGATTGGTAGAATCAACATCATCAAAATGTCCATACTTCTCAAAGCAATTTATAAGTTCAATGCATGAAAATACCAACGGCATACTTCACAGACCTAGAAAGAACTCTCCAAAATTCATTTGGAACAATAAAAGAACCTGAATAGCCTCAGCAATCTTGAGAAAGAAGAGTAAAGTAGGAGGGATATCAATACCAGATTTCAAGCTGTATTACAAAGCAACTGTTCTCAAAACAGCCTGGTTCTGGCACTAGAACAGACATATAGATCAATGGAATAGATTAGAGAATCCAGATATCAACCCACATCACTATGCTCAATTAATATTTGACAAAGGAGGTAGGAGCATACAATGGATTAAAGACAGTCTTTTCAATAAATGGTGTTGGGAAAATTGGACAGATACATGCAAAAGAATGAAACTAGATCACCAACTTATACCATACACAAAAATAAACTCAAAATGGATATAGGACTTAAACATAAGATGGCAAACCATAAAAATACTAGAGACATCCACAGGCAGCAATATCTCAGACATATGCCTAAAGAACTTCTTCACTGATACTAACCCTAGGGCAATGGAAGCTAAAGAGAAAATGAACAAATGGGACTACATCAAAATAAAAAGCTTTTTTACAGCAAAAGAAACCATCAACAATACAACAAGAAAACCCACTGTATGGGAGAACATATTTGCAAATGATATCACTGATAAAGGTTTAATCTCCTACATCTACAGACAGCTTGTACAACTCAATAAAAGTAGAATAAATGAGCCAATTAAAAAATGGGCAATGGACCTAAATAGAGTCCTCTCAAAAGAAGACAGAAAGAAGTCTAAGAGGCACATGAAAACATGCTCAAACTCACTAGTTATCTGAGAGATGCAAATCAAAACAACAATGCAGTACCATCTCACACCTGTCAGAATGGCCAACATCAACAAATCAAGAAAGGACAAATGTTGGCGAGGTTGCGGAGAAAAAGGAACCCTAGTGTACTGCTTGTGGGAATGCAGATTGGTGCAACCACTGTGGAGAACAGTATGGAGCTTCCTCAAAAAACTGAAAATGGAACTCCCATTTGACCTAGTAATCCCCTACTCGAAATATATCCCAAGAAATTAAAAACACCAATCAGAAAGGATTTATGCACCCCTATGTTCATAGCAGCACAATTTGCAATAGCTAGGATTTGGAAACAGGATAGGTGCCCATTGATTGGATCAGAAAACTATGGTACATATGCACAATGGAATACTCTGCTGCCATAAAAAAGAAGGAATTCTCATCATTTGCAGCAACCTGGATGGAATTGGAGAACATCATGCTGAGTGAAATAAACCAGTCAATGAAAGAGAAACACCACATGACTTCACTCATTTATGGATAACAAAGAAGATTATAAACGAATGAACAGAAAGATAGATATAGTGACAGTAATGCAACAAGCAGACTGTCAAATGAGGGTGGGTAGGGTGATCTGGGGGAGATAAGAGATCAATGGAAGGACTAGTATGCATGAATAAAAGTACAACCAATGGACAGAAAACTCTGGGGAGGGAGGGCATGTATGGGAGGTAGGGGTGGGGAAATGGTAAGCTTTGTACACATATTATACCTTAATAAAAAAATGGTGGAAAAAGAAAAAAAAAAGAATAAGGGAGGTGGGATCTCAATACCAGGTTTCAAACTGTATTACAAAGCCACTGTTCTCAAAACAGCCTGGTACTATCACAAGAACTGACATATAGACCAATGGAATAAAATAGAGAATCCAAATATTGACCCAATCTACTATGCTCACTTAATATTTGACAAAGGAGGTATGAACATACAATGGAGTCAAGATAGTCTCTTTAATAATTGGTCTTGGGAAAATTGGACAAATACATGCAAAAAATTGAAACTAGACAACCAACTTACACCATACACAAAAATAAACTCAAAATTGATACAGAACTTAAACAGAAGATGGGAAACCATAAAAATATTAGAGAAGTCCACAGGTAGAGAAATATCAGACGTATGCTGAATCAATTTCTTCACTGATACTGCTCCTAGGACAATGAAAGCTAAGAGAAAATAAACAAAGGGGACTATGTCAAAATAAAAATCTTTGGCATAGCAAAAGAAATCATTGACAAAACAATAAGAAAGCCAACTGTATGGAAGAATATATTTGCAAATGTTATCAATGATAAAGTTTTATCTCCAACATCTACAGGGAACTTATACAACTTAATAAAAGGAAGATAAGTGATCTAATAAAAAAAATGGGCAACTGACCTAAATAGAATCTTTTCAGGAGAAGATAGAAGGTAAGCAAGAGACATATGGAAACATGCTCAAAGTCACTAATCATCTGAGAAATGCAAATCAAATGACAACACAGTACCATCTCACACCTGTCAGAATGGCTATCATCAAAAATCAACAAATGCCAAGTGCTAGTGAGGATACAGAGAAAAATGAGCCATCGTGCACTGCTGGTGGGAATGCAGACTGGTACAGCCACTGTGGAGAACAGTATGGAGTTTCCTCAAAAAACTAAAAATGGAACTCCCATTTGTTCCAGTAATCCCACTACTAGGAATATACACCAAGAAACTAGAAACACCAATCAGAAAGGATACATGCACCCCTGTGTTCATAGCAGCACAATTCACAATAGCTAATATTTGGAATTAGCCTAAATGACCATCAGCAGATGAGTGGATTAGAAACTTATGGTACCTAGACGCACCAGCTCGTGCGCAGCGCCAGGAGCACAGAGGCTGAAGGACTGGGCCTGGATTTGCAGGAAGCCCCAGGGTCTTCGGTTGGAGGCGCGCCTGTCTGTGGACTGGGCTCCTAGGAGAGGGGATATCTGGGGAGCAGCACATCTGGATCTGAATCCAAGAAGTGTCCACAGAGATACAGGGGAGTGCAGCTAGCTCGGGACCGCCCCACCCCCAGCCCTCCATAGACCAGAGACACAGAGAGAGGGGGGAAAAAGATAGAAAGGCTTTAGAGTCCTGGAAGTCATCCAGAAACACTGCCACCCAGAGGCTAAAGCACATATGGTCTCTAGATCGGCCTAAAAATCAGGACTTGTAATCAACACGGAGGAAGTGAAACACAGGGATCTGCAACTACCGCCCAGACGGGGAACAGGTGTGCCAGACAGAACAACACAGAAACTGAATGACCTTCATTACAGCAAATTTTGTTTAATTTTCAATTTTTACTTTTTAACTGTTTAATTTTTGTTTTTTACCTACTTTAATTGCAAAGTTTACTCAAGAAATTTTTTCATCTGCCCTCACTTGACTTTACCTTTTTAATTAATTCATTTTTATAGGTAATCAACATTATTACTACTACTATTTTACATTTTTATGTTTTTTATCTTATTTTCTTTTGTTTATTTTTATTACTACTTTTTAAGTGACATATTATAATCCTTTTTTTAAAATTTTTTTTCTTTCTCTTTTTCTTCTTTTTCTTTCTTTTCTCTTTTTTTCCCCTTTGGGATTACTATTCAAAAGACTATTTATACCTTTCCTTCTCCAACGCTCTATTCTAACTCAACTCTACCTTTATGCTATCACTCTCTTCCTAACCCTTTCCCTTTGGTGCCCTGCTTATCTTAACTGTTTACTGCTCTAGATTTTCCCTATTTTTTTCTATTTATCGCTCTAGATTTTCCCTATTTTTTTTCTATTTATCCCCTCCTAAATTTCACCCTTCCAGTGTATATCTAACCCCCAACCCCCTACTCCAAGTCCATTCGCACCTACCTTGTCACTGTCCTTAAAAAAAAAAAAAAATCCTTCTCTCTACCCCTTTGTAGTTGTATGCTAAATGCTAACTATATCAAAGTTTTATGCTTTTTTGTAAGATTGGTTTGCTTATTCTGTTTATTTGATTGTATGATTTTGTTAGCTGGGTTCTAGTCACCTTTATTGGAGGATATTAATATTGCAAACACTTTTCTGTTCAGTGCCTTGTGTGTTGTACCTGGTTGTGTTGTATTTTGTACCTTTAAATCTAAGCAGGAGAGAGAGAACTACATAAACAGGCGTCCTAAAAAGATAGATCATGGGGAGGCTAAGAAACAACCCGCCTATGAAAGAAAATCAGCCATCACCAGAAAATGAAGTAAACGATTTAGAGGCAAGCAACCTACCAGAGCAAGAATTCAGAGTAATGATCATGGGATGGCTAAAAAGAATGGAAGACAAATTTGACAATATGAGTAAGACCCAAGAGGAAATGAAGAAGAACAAAGAAGAAATGAAAAATGACATAGCTACTGTAAAGAACTCAATAGAAAGCATCAAAAGTAGGCTAGATGAAGCAGAGGACCGGATCAGTGAGCTTGAAGACAAGATGGAAAAAAATACCCAATTAGAGCAGCTTTTAGAAAAAAAAATTAAAAAGCAGGAAGAGAGCCTACGGGAACTTTGGGACATTACAAAGCAAAACAATATTAGAATAATAGGGGTTCCAGAAGGAAAGGAAACAGAGGAAGGCATAGAAAAACTGTTTCAAGATATAATGACAGAAAACGTTCCTGAGATAGAGAAGAAAAAAACCATACAAATACAAGAAGCTCGTAGAGTCCCAAGCAAAATGAATCCCCAAAGACCAACAGCTAGTCACATTTTAATTAAAGTGCAAAACAACAACGACAAAGCAAGAATCTTAAAAGCAGCTAGAGAGAGACAGAAGGTTACATATAAAGGAACCCCCATCAGACTAGCAACTGATTTCTCCACAGAAACTCATCAGGCCAGAAGGGAATGGGATGAAATATACAAAGTCATGCAAAGGAAGGGTCTGAATCCAAGAATACTGTACCCAGCAAGGCTATCAATCAAGATTGAAAATGAAATCAAGAGCTTCACAGACAAAAAAAGACTAAAGGAATTTATCTCCACCAAACCAGCAATGCAAGAAATGCTAAAGGGTTTACTGTAAAAATGAAGAAATAGGAAGCAAAGAAGGAACACAGGGGTATAGAATAAAAATGGCATCAAATACCTACTTATCAATAATAACTTTAAATGTAAATGGTTTAAATGCTCCAATCAAAAGACATAGGGTAACAGAATGGATAAGAAAGCAAGACCCATATATCTGCTGTCTACAAGAAACACACTTCAGGAAAAAAGATGCACACAGGCTGAGGGTGAAGGGATGGAAAAAGATTTTCCAGGCGAACGGAAATGAAAAAAAGGCTGGGGTAGCAATACTTATATCTGACAAATTAGATCTCAAAGTGAAGGACATAAAAAGAGATATTGAAGGCCACTTCATTATACTAAAGGGAGCAATCCAACAAGAAGAAATAACCCTGGTAAACATATATGCACCCAATACGGGAGCACCCAAATACATAAAGAAACTGCTGGAGGACATTAAGGGAGAGATTAATAGCAATGCAATCATAGTAGGAGACTTTAATACTCCACTGTCACCTCTGGACAAATCATCTAAACAAAAAATCAGTAAAGAAACCTCAATCCTAAATGACGTACTAGACGAGATGGAATTAATCAACATCTTCAGAACATTTCATCCCAAAGCCACAGAATATACATTCTTCTCAGGTGCACACGGGTCATTCTCAAAGATAGACCACATGTTGGGACATAGGCAAAGTCTCTTCAAATTCAAGAAGATAGAAATCTTATCAAGCATTTTCTCAGATCATAGTGCCATAAAATTGGAAATCAACTACAAAGAAATTAAACACATGGAGACTAAATAGCATGCTATTGAACAAAGACTGGGTTAGCAGAGAAATCAAGGAAGAAATCAAAAACATCATGGCAACTAATGACAATGAAAACACAACAATCCAAAATCTATGGGATACAACAAAAGCTGTTTTGAGAGGGAAGTTCATATCCCTACAAGCCTATTGCAAAAAACAAGAAAGAATGGTAACAAATTATCTAACCCTACAACTCAAACAGTTAGAAAAAGAACAGCAAGAAAGGCCCAGTGTAAGCAGAAGGAAGGAAATAATGAAAATCAGAGCAGAGATTAACGACATAGAGACCAAAGACACAATACATAAGATCAACAAAACCAAGAGCTGGTTCTTCGAACGGATAAACAAGATTGATGAGCCTCTAGCCAGGCTAACCAAGAAACAAAGAGAGAGGACCCAAATGAACAAAATCAGAAATGAAAGAGGTGAAATAACAACAGACCCAGCCGAAATACAAAGGATTGTTACAAAATACTATGAACAACTCTATTCCAACAAACTGGACAACCTGGAGGAAATGGACATATTCCTAGAAAAATACAACCTTCCAAAACTCAATCAGGAAGAATCTAAAAATCTCAATAGACCAGTAACTTGGGAAGAAGTTGAAGCAGTCATCAAAAAGCTTCCAGCAAACAAAAGCCCAGGGCCAGATGGCTTCACAGGAGAGTTTTACCAAACATTCAAGGAAGAACTAAAACCTATCCTCCTCAGACTTTTCCAAAAAATTCAAGAGGAATGAACACTGCCAAACTCCTTTTATGAAGCCAGCATCACCCTAATACCAAAACCAGATAAAGACAACTCAATGAAAGAGAATTACAGGCCAATATCCCTCATGAACATAGATGCCAAAATCCTCAACAAAATTCTAGCAAATCGGCTCCAGCAGTACATCAGGAAGATCATACACCATGACCAAGTACGTTTTATTCCAGGAATGCAAGGATGGTACAATATTCGCAAATCAATAAACGTGATACATCACATAAACAAATTGAGAGATAAAAATCATATAGTCATATCTATCGATGCAGAAAAGGCATTTGATAAAATCCAACACCCTTTCCTGATAAAAACTCTCAACAAGGTGGGAGTACAAGGATCATACCTCAACATAATAAAAGCTATATATGATAAACCCACAGCCAACATCATGCTCAATGGGCAAAAACTAAAACCATTCCCTCTAAGAACAGGAACAAGACAGGGATGCCCACTCTCACCACTCCTCTTTGACATAGTACTGGAAGTACTCACCATTGCAATTAGACAAGAAGAGGAAATAAAAGGCATCAAAATTGGAAAAGAAGAAGTAAAGCTGTCACTATTTGCAGATGACATGATATTGTACATAAAAAACCCAAAAGACTCCATCAAAAAGCTAATAGACTTAATAAACGAATTTGGCAATGTAGCAGGATACAAAATCAATGCCAAGAAATCAATGGCATTTCTCTACACCAATAGTGAACTTACAGAAACAGTGACTAAAAAAGCAATCCCGTTTACCATCGCACCAAAAAAATTAAGATACCTAGGAATAAACTTAACCAAGGAGGTAAAAGACCTATATGCAGCAAACTACACGACACTAAAAAAAGAAATAGAGAAACATGTAAACAGATGGAAGAACATACCATGTTCATGGATTGGTAGAACCAACATCATCAAAATGTCCATACTTCCCAAAGCAATATACAAGTTCAATGCACTCCCCATGAAAATACCATGGACATACTTCACAGACCTAGAAAGAACTCTCCAAAAATTCATTTGGAACAATAAAAGACCCCGAATAGCCTCAGCAATCTTGAGAAATAAGAGTAAAGTAGGAGGAATCTCGATACCAGATTTCAAGCTGTATTACAAAGCAACTGTTCTCAAAACAGCCTGGTACTGGCACAAAAAGAGACATATTGATCAATGGAATAGATTAGAGAATCCAGACATCAACCCAAATCAATATGCTTAATTAATATTTGACAAAGGAGGCACGAACATACAATGGAGCCAAGACAGTCTTTTCAATAAATGGTGTTGGGAAAATTGGACAGAGACATGCAAAAGAATGAAACTAGATCACCAACTTACACCATACACAAAAATAAACTCAAAATGGATACAGGACTTAAACATAAGACGGGAAACCATAAAAATACTAGAGGCATCCGCAGGCAGCAAAATCTCAGACATATGCCTAAAGAACTTCTTCACTGATACTAACCCTAGGGCAATGGAAGCTAAGGAGAAAATAAACAAATGGGACTAAATCAAAATAAAAAGCTCTTTTACATCAAAAGAAACCATCAACAAAACAACAAGAAAACCCACTGTATGGGAGAACATATTTGCAAACGATATCACTGATAAAGGTTTAATCTCCAACATCTACAGACAGCTTATACAACTCAATAAAAGGAAAATGAATGAGCCAATTAAAAAATGGGCAATGGACCTAAATAGAATCCTCCCAAAAGAAGACAGAAGGAAGGCCAAGAGGCACATGAAAACATGCTCCAAGTCACTAATTATCCGAGAGATTCAGGTCAAAACAACAATGCGGTACCATCTCACACCTGTCAGAATGGCCAACATCAACAAAACAACAAACAACAAATGTTGGCGAGGTTGTGGAGAAAACGGAACCCTCCTGCACTGCTGGTGGGATTGCAGGGTGGTGCAATCACTGTGGAGAACAGTATGGAGCTTCCTCAAAAAACTGAAAATGGAACTCCCATTTGACCCAGTAATCCCACTACTAGGAATATACCCCAAGAAACTAGAAAGACCAATCAGAAAGGATATATGCACCCCTATGTTCATAGCAGCACAATTTACAATAGCTAGGACTTGGAAACAGCCTAGGTGCCCGTCAGCAGATGAATGGATCAGAAAACTATGGTACATCTACACCATGGAATACTATGCTGCCATAAAAAGGAAGGAATTCTCATCATTTGCAGTAACCTGGATGGAATTGGAGAGCATCATGCTGAGTGAAATAAGCCAGTCAATGAAAGAGAAACACTACATGACCTCACTCATTTATGGATATTAAAGAACATTATAAACGAATGAACAGAAAGATAGATATAGTGACAGTAAAACAACAGGCAGACTGCCAAATGACAGTGGGGGGGGGGAGGGTAGGGAGATCTGGGGGAGATAAGAGATCAACCGAAGGACTGGTATGCTTGCATATAAGAACAACCAATGGACACAAAACTCTGGGGAGGGAGGGCATCTATGGGGGGGGGCAATGATAAGCTATGTACACAGATAATACCTTAATAAAAATATTAAAAAAAAGTCTAAGTAGCCTGGAAAGTATGGCTTAGTGGGTGAGTACCAACCCATGGACAAAGAGGTCAGAGATTTGATTCCTGATCAGGACACATGCACATGTTGTGGGCTCAATCCTCAGAAGGGGGCATGCAAGAGGCAGCTGATAATGATGTTTCCCGTCAATGTTTCTATCTCTCTACCCCTAACCCTTACTGTCTATCTAAAATTCAATAAAAACATATTTTAAAATGTCTAAGTAATATAACCACTATGCTATACACCTGAAACGAATAAAAAAGAATAATGAACATAAATTGTAATTGGGGGAAAAAGTCTAACTACCTTGCCCATGGGCACACAACTAATAAGAATGAGAGCTGAGAAATAAGCAAATACTCTAGAAAAAATGAATTCACTGGACAAAAAGCTGTTCCTAAAGTGTTAACTAAGATTTTTATTGGTAGTCCATCTCATGGTAAAAATATGTAACATGTAATGAACCTAAAGCAGTCATATTTTAGTGCAAAAATTAAAATTTAAAAATTATCAAGAATACATTATAAAATTTCCAAAAGCCTCCTAATGTTTAAATAAAAAGTGGGGGATAATTGAAAAATATCATGTAAGGAAAAATATCCTGTAAGTAAATTACATCTAGAAAATTTTTACTTTAGAAAATTAACTTTCATTTGTAATGCTAACAGAGAGACACACATGAGAAACACACATGGTGTCAAAATAAGCCAAAGGAAAATCGTTTGGGCAAAAAATGCAAAAGGATCCCAAGTCAAATTTATAGAAAAGATTCCTTTATTAACTTTTGGTTGAGAATATGTTTGTATGTTTTCAGAAAACAACTCCAAGACCATATGGATTCCTGCAACAGAGATAAATTGACAGGACTGCTCCATCTATGAAGACAGAAAAGAAACAATCCAGAGATGGAAGATGCTGAGGACGCCTTTCCATACTAGCAGTCATCAGCTGTGTGTCACTGCAGGTTGCCCAGGACCAATCCAGAGAGGGTCAGATCTGCATCACCACCATTTGTCCACCATCCAGATCTGAAATGTCATTGCTGACATGTACATATAAGGAACTGTTTGACATTGAAATTGGGACTCAAAAGAACTGTTGGCCCAGAAAGAGACTCACTAGACTGATTTATTTGCCTCTCAGTATAACCATTATTGCTTGTCTCATTTTCGGTTCTTTTAAGTGTATTTCTTGTATCACATGATCTCACTCATCTAGGGAGAAAAATGAACAACATAAACTGATTAACAAAAACAGACCCGGAGACACTGAAGCATTGATCAGACTGTCAAACCTAGAGGGAAAGGAGGGGAGAGTGGAAGAAAGGGGAGAGATCAACTAAATGACTTGTATGCATGCATATAAGCCTAACCAGTGGTCATGGACAACAGGAGAATGAGGGCATAAGTGGGGACGGGTTCAAGATGGGAATGGGGGGATGAGGACAAATATGTCATACCTTTATCAATAAAGAAATTAAAAAAAAAGAATGAGAGCTGAGATTTACCAGAGTTTATCTATCTCCCTATCATATTGGTATGTATTTTTTTTTTTGCTTTAATTATCTTTTCCACAAGCTCAAAGAGATTGGCTCAAATATTAAGAGAATATCTGACTGTTTTGTATCAAAATATCTGCTCATATATATTTACTAGAGGCCCATTGCACAAAGAGATTCCTGCAATAGGCCTTCCTTCCCTTGGTTTCCAGCACCAATTTTCCTCCAGCACCCAGGACCCAGGCCTTTGCTCCAGATAGAGTCTGCCATGTTCATCTTCGCTGCAGACTCCAGAGTCTGCAGTTTTGTCTTCGCTGCAGCACTCCACTGCTGTAGAAATCTTTGCTCTCCACCCTCCCTCTCATAGCAGGTGTCCTGCCCCTTCTGGCTACTCAGTGCCTGGAGCAGCTGGGCAGTTGCCATCTTTGGCTTTGTAATTTGCATACTCACTTTGATTAGGCGTAGTGGAGGTATGGTGAATTTACATGTTTGTCTATTATTAGGTAAGATAATACACAGACATACACACACATTCCTCTTTCCCTAAACCCTGTAATTAAAAATACAAAGATGATTTAGTCTATATCTATGTGATGCCATATCATTGTCAAAAAAATATAAGAATCAACTCTATTGTGGCTTGTCTATGAGTACACCAAACAACTGTTCTGAACAACCATTCTTAGCAATTTGAGGAATCCTTGCAATTCTTTTTAAAAAAATATATTTTATTGATTTTTCACAGAGAGGAAGGTAGAGGGACAGAGAGTTAGAAACATCGATGAGAGAGAAACATTGACCAGCTGCCTCTTGCACACCCCTACTGGGAATGTGCCGGCAACCAGTGTACATGCCCTTGACCGGAATTGAACCTGAGACCTTTCAGTCCACAGGCTGACGCTCTATCCACTGAGCCAAACCGGTTTCGGCAATCCGTGCAATTCTTGACCAAATTGATTAATTGTGTTCCATAAAATATATATGTGTGTGTGTGACCAACACTGTTTATATTTCTGCTAGTCACTTTTTTTCACCAGAACAAGAATCAGTAAAACTTTTGCTATCATTACTAAAAAGAGAAAGAGATGAGTAAACCTAAGTGTCATCTGAATCAATTATTCAGAGAGAGAAGCAGTCCACAGGATAAAGAAATAAAGAGTGGATAAAAAGGAGAATATATATCATGGATAATGTGATTTTGTTCACATTTTGTTCAGTTTTTCAATAGCCATAGTGTAAGTCACAGTGGTCTCATTCATCTTTCTAAATTATTGGTTTAAGTATGAGAATGGGACAAGATTGTGACCAGAACCATGTGGAGAGAAGTTTGCTTGAAGAGCTTCTGTGAGAAGAACATTCCCCATTTTTGTCTGTAGACAGGTCCAGCTGTATGTGATGTCTGGAACTGGGGCAGCCATCTTGGGCACATGAGAGCAACCAGAGCATAAGGTCAAGCTAGCATTCTATGACTTGTAAAGTGGAAAGATGAAAAGAAACTGATTCACTGAAGACATCATTGAGCTGATGAATAATAACTGACACAATCTCCCATAGCTTCAAATTTTGAAAAAGAAAATTACTTGGATCATCTTGTGTTCAGCTGTTACTTGTATAAGACTCTCTTTCACGGCCCGCGTAGAAAGAGTTCCAATTCTGGGTTCAGGTTCTGGAGAAGGGCCGCACACAAATGAAGAGACTTGAAGAAATTCAATTTGGCAATATGGGAGGCCAGGCGGTAGTCCAACTCTAGTGGGAGAACTACCCCTGCTCTGGCTCTGCCATCCCCTTTTATTGAGGCTTTGGGGAAAACATCTTAGGCAGCATAAACAGAAATTTATAGGCAGGAAAATAACAAACTTACAAGGGACAAAATAAGGTGGAGGCTGCTTCAGCTTAACAATGTCTCAATTAAAGGTTAGAACAATTAAGGTTGTTGACCAGCCTTCCTGGCTTCCTGTCAACATCTCTTTTATAGTGAAACTGGTTTGTTTTCCAGCATCTCCCCCGTTTTCTTTCTTTAAAAAAAATGTGCATATGCAGACTAGAAATAAACAAAAAATGAAACAAGCAACAATGGCTATTCTGAGAGTCAAATGAAATCAGTCTGCTATAAGTTCCTTTCTGGGCCAACAGTTTTTGAATCCCAGATTCAATGTCCAACAGTTTTTGAGCCCAAATTTCAATGTCCAAAAGTTCCGAGTTCAGATTCAATGTCCAATAGTTCTGAGTCCATGTCAGCAATGGTATCCGGATGGTGGACAAACGGTGGCGATGCAAGTCCGACCTCTGGTTTGGTCCTGGGCAACCTGCAGCAATGCACAACTGCTGACTGCTAGCATGGCAAGTTGTCTTCAGCATCTTCCATCTCTGAATTGTTTTTCTTCTTGTCTTTATGGCTAGAATATTCCTGTCAATTCCTCTCTGTTGCAGGAATCCATATGGTCTTGGAGTTGTTTTCTGAAAATATACAAACATATTCTCAACCAAAAGTTAATAATGGAATTTTATTTTCTATAAACTTTACTTGGGATCCTTTTAATTTTTTGCCCAAATGATTTTCCTTTGGCTTATTCTGACATCATGTATATTTTTTGTCCTGCTGTTAGCATTACAAATGAAAATTAGTTTTTTAAAGAAAAAAAAGTTTTTGAATATGTTTCCTTACATAATATTTTTCTACTACCCCCCTTTTTTATTTAATTATCAGGAGGCTTTTGAAAAAATTTTATAATGCAGTCTTCAAATTGTAATTTTTTGCACAAAAATATGAGTGCTTTTAGGTTCATTACATGTCAAGCGATTTTATCATGAAATGAACTACCAATAGAAATTTTAGTTAATACTTTAGAAACAACTTTTTGTACAATGAAATTTTCTTGGATATTTACTTATTTCAGTTAGCCAATTTAAATTAATCTGAAAACTTGACTACTATTTTACTGTAAATTTAATGTTCTAAATAATTTTAGTTTACCCTGTAAATATTAATGCAAAGGATTATTTGCATCCTTGAGAAGGCTCTAAGCATTCTTGGTATTAGACTAGATTTAGATATAGGGCAGCTGTTGCCGGCCAAGTCTATGTTGCCTGGGTACCAATCAGAGCTGGACAAGTCTCTGTCTGTTGCCTGGGTCCCAATCTGAGCTGGACAAGTCTCTGTTGCCTGGGTCCTGATCTGAGCTGGGCATGGGAAGCATGAAGCAGCCATGGGGAAGGAGACCTCCCTCAGAAGGGGCAAAGATTCAAGCCCCTGCATTGTTGGGGGGGTGAGGATCTGAGCCCCACCTCTGTTGACCCCCTTGTTCTCTCCTGATGGCCCCTCTGTGACTGTGACTGTCTTAGGTTGTCTCTCCATTGAGGAATCTTACCCACCATTGGCTAACCAGCCATCCTCCAGGGCCAAGCAAGGTGATGTGAGGTTCAGTTCTGTCTCCTTGGTAGCTTATGCCCCTATGGCCTCCATGCCCAGTGCCTGCCTTGGGATCCCCTCACCTGCTGGCAGGGCCCTGGCATTGATCACATATCTTGGGGAACCCAGGTTTTTCCTCCAGGCAGGGTCCAGCTTATGCCATTGGGCAAGAGACAGATCCATGGTACCAGCCACCATGAGGCTTCAACCTCAGAATAAATTGAAAACTCAGGCAACAGCTGTAATTGGATTGTGAGAAGTGGATCCCTCTTTGGCTAAAGAGCAAGAAGGGCCAATATAGAATGCCTAAGTGCCATCCCAAGGGGCCTTCCACACAGTGAAAGGGATTAAATCCTTTCATGTTCTTTTTAAATTGTTGCCAAATATTCAAATAATTAGTTTGTAAGTTTGTTTGGTATATGCTGGTATAAAATATAAAAATTATAATGACATTGTAGAATAATATCATGTAAGGATATTCTTTGCTTTAGCCATGGCAATTCACAATTTCAAACTGGAAGAAATACTTAGTTACTTTGTTTTTCCCTTCTAAAAAGGCCAAAACCTTCATAAAATTTGAAATATATGTATAAAAGTAACATATTAATTTTTATTTGATAAAGCAATGACTAGCTGTTTCTGGTCTTTATTAGAATTGTTTATAAAATTATTGGCTTTTCATTTAGCTGAAAACCTTGATTATAATTTAATAATCTTAATTTATTTAAGTAATTAAAGTAGTTATCTTCATTTTAAAGAAAGGCAAAGAAACTTATTCAGTAAAACTTATAGGTTTGATACTTTATTGGTCTGATCCAAAAGCATAAAGTGTCCCACCTACAGCCAATTCAAAAATGCAGGCTGCATGAGGCCTTTTTGTCTTTCTTGAAATTCTACTGCTGTTGAAAATTTTGGCTATTTTTAAGAAATATATTGTTTTTGCTTTTCTTACAGGCAAAAACTTTCATAACATTTAATATATAGTATATAGTATATAGTTTTTATTTGATAAAGCTTTCCATGCAATTTTAAGAATATTAGATCTGTTTTAAAAAGATTTCCTTTAAGAAGAGATAATAAATTTCTTGTATTACTCTGGGCCCTTGGAGCTTTCCAAGAATCATCTCTGTTAAGGCCTTGAAATTTTAACATGGAAAAAACCATCAAACAAATATGTTTATCCATAACCTTTTATTATTATTTTAAGATATCAATTAGACTTAGATTAGTTTTTGCATAGAAAATTTTTGGTTGAGATCACACAAATTAACCCTCTTTTTTAATTAGACCAATAATAAGCAACTTTTTTGAATTCCTAATTATTAGAGAAGACACATTTTAACTATATAATTTCTCCCATTTTAATTTGCACTTTGAACTTTTAAAGCTAGCAAGTCATATATTTTGCATGTCCTAGATTAATAACACTTTACATTTCTAAGAAAAATAAAAGTCATAATTAAGAGCTTCAATTCTGTCCTCTATATTTTTTATGAGGCAAATTTAAACTTTACTTTTTTACTTATATAATTAGGCCAACTTCAAAAAAAAATTTTGCCACAGGAGTTTGGAGGAAGTTTGTAGCCATTCTATGCAAATTATCACATTCTTTAGCTTATTGGGAGAGTGTGCTTCCATATTGGCTCTCCACTTGTCTCCCTTCTCCCAAATCCTGCTTGCTCTGGGGGAAGTTTCAGCAACGGATCTAGCCACACATTTTTTCATGCTTAACAGATAAAGACACTTCTCAAAATTTTTCTTTCTTTTTTGCTTCCTGAAGTAATAACTAGCACCCAATTTGACCAAGATAACACCCAATTTGCAAGTTCTTTTATAATTTTTAAACAAAGCATTGAGTAATGTCATTGCAGGAGAGCAGATAGCCTTGCCTTCTCCTGTCACCTTTGAATTTCTCCACACCAGAAGCAGTTTCAACAGTGGAGTTTCATTTCTTATTACAGATTTTAAATTCCAAATAAAAACTAAGATTTTAATTTGAACAAGAAACCACATTCTTTAAGCATACAAACCAAAATTCTATAATAAAGTTTACTTTATATTTATAACCTAATTCTTTCCCATTAGCCTGGCTAAAAAAGAAGTTCTCACCCTACTTACAGTTCTCGACTCTGCAGCTGGCCCTGGGCTTTGAGTGAGGTGAATTTCCCTCACCTTTTTCCGGTGAATCTTCCACACCTTTTTCCGGTGTAACTTTTTCCTTCCTTCACTCTTAGGCGAAAAATATCTTCTCCTCCAGAAGTCCCTCGTTGAAGTCACCAAATGTATAAGACTCTCTTTCACGGCCCGCGTAGAAAGAGTTCCAATTCTGGGTTCAGGTTCTGGAGAAGGGCCTCACACAAATGAAGAGACTTGAAGAAATTCAATTTGGCGATATGGGGGGCCAGGCGGTAGTCCAACTCTAGTGGGAGAACTACCCCTGCTCTGGCTCTGCCATCCCCTTTTATTGAGGCTTTGGGGAAAACATCTTAGGCAGCATAAAGAGAAATTTATAGGCAGGAAAATAACAGAAACTTACAAGGGACAAAATAAGGTGAAGGCTGCTTCAGCTTAACAATGTCTCAACTAAAGGTTAGAACAATTAAGGTTGTTGACCAGCCTTCCTGGTTTCCTGTCAACATCTCTTTTTTAGTGAAACTGATTTGTTTTCCAGCAGTTACTTATAGCCAGAAGCATTATAATTAATACAGTATGCTAGAAAATGCTAGAGCACTTAAAACTTATTTATGTGTCATTCTAAATACTCCTGAAAATTACTGCCTTCTATATCTGGCCTCTAATTTAACTGGCATCTTTGGCCTCCCCATATTCTTCTTATATTCCTCATCTTTTTTTATGTGTGTATTTTTCCTCTTTGTTTTTTCCTTACTCTCCATTCTTTTCTCTGTTTTTCACCTTCCCATTCCTTTTCATTCCTTTGCCCTTAAAAGGCAATGATTTATACACACATTCATTTAAATATTGTTTTTTATATGTTGTAAGGTAGTAAGTCTTTCTAATTCCAAATTATTTATTTCATATAGAGGTAGCTATATTAACAAAAGACATCTGGCCTTCTTTTCTCCCTTACTTATTTCTTCCCACAAAGGAGAAGTGATTTAATTGGACTGGTTAGTTTGGAAAGAGAACTAAACATGTGTAACCCAGCCTCTCCTAATATCTTTCTTTGGGGAGTGACCTACTAATAGGGAACAGATGCTCTTCTATGCTTCTCCAGGCTATACATTTCACACAATGTATGGTTCCATAAGACAGGAATATGGTGGTCTAGTAATACTGATGACTCGATGGAGAAGTCAGATTTAATCCTCATGTTCATTAGTGGGAAGGTCAAATACCTACAGATAAAAGCCAAGATCTCTAATAGAAGATTTATCAATAATAAAGGTAATGTCTTATTATATACCAGATCTCTTGTCTTATTGCTGAATTGGTTCAGAACTTGGGTCAGAAACAAGACTTCTTTTTACTAGGCTCCTTTGAACAGCACTATTCTATATTATAGTTTTAGTGCCCTGTTCTCAAATATATTTTATTTAATTTTCATGGCTGTGTGCTATCATTGTGGGTTGCTTGAAGGTAAAAATAAGATCTCTAAGAGTATAATATGTATTTGTTTTATAAATGCTTTCTGCAAACAAATGGTGTTTTTCATTTATGTGTGATTGCCCATTACTGGTTAGATTTTCTATGGAATAGAGGCTCTTGATAGGAGAAATATTTACCTTCCTGATTTTTTAGTTTCTTGTGAATCTGTGCTTACTTGATCTGACTCCAGTTTCTCCAGAATTTCACCTCCAGTTGATTCTTTATAGGCTTGATAGGTCTTTTTTTGGGACTCCACTGTAATGGTCAACACAGCATCATAGGCTTCCCAGAGTTTTGGATTACTCTTTGGGACCTGGTAGGCGGTATGCTTATAAGGTAAATTGTAGAGCAGGGCATCTTAGGGAACAAAGACATATGTTTCATCAGTCATTTTTAAAGATCATGAGCCCATTCCAAGGAATATTTCTCAGTCTTTCTCACAATCAAGGCCTAATGCATACACATGATGATTACTGTAGCAAAGCATGAAGGTTATGGCAGCAATATGTCAGTAAATATATTGCCCAAAACTACAGACTGGGAGAAGTAAATAAATATGTTATAATCAATTTGTAAATGATTTCTATCTTATGCCTCCAAGCTGAGCAATATTAGAAGCCCAGATCTTAGGGTGAGGTATGTTCAAGGGACTCTGGATAAGGCATAGGGACAAGAACAAAATGTCTACAGCTGCTGAATCTAAAGTAGATAGGAATAACAATAAATATAACAAAGAGGAGGTAGAATAATGAAGAGGCTTTAGAGTTGGAATGCCTAGGTTTATATCTTAATGTCATCAGTTATTAGCTGTATACCCTTAGGTAAATTATTTAATCTCTATCTGTCTCATTCACAAAATGGAGATAATAAATATGTGCTTTATGGGGCATAGTGATGATTAAAGGAGCAATTAATATAATGGGCTAGCACATACCACTCAATAAATAATAGCTATTATTATACCTACTAGGGGCCCCATGCACAAAATTCGTGGACTAGGGAGGGGTCCCTCAGCCTAGCCTGCCCCCCTCACTTACTGGGAGCCCTCAGGGGATGTCCTACGGATGACTTAAGCCCACTCCCTATTGGGAGGAGACCTAAGCTGCAGTCTGGCCTCCCTTTGCTTGAGGCGACTGGGCTGATCAGGGGAAGGTGCCAGCTCCATCATCCCAGTGTTGCAGCCACTGCCACTCACCGCAGCCACCAAGGTATTTTCATCAACACAGACTCCAGTCCCTTCACCATGAAAAATGACAACTTTCTTTAAGCATTTTGAAGATGGGTCTTTTAACATTTCTTTTTCTTTTTAAAAAATATTTTTATTGATTTTTTACAGAGAGGAAGGGAGAAGGACAGAGAGTTAGAAACATCAATGAGAGAGAAACATCGATCAGCTGCCTCCTGCACACTCCTTACTGGGTATGTGCCCGAATCCAAGGTACATGCCCTTGACCAGAATCAAAACTGGGACCCTTGAGTCTGCAGGCCTACACTCTATCCACTGAGCCAAACCAGTAAGGGTGGATATGACATTTCTTACTTTATTTTTCTTTTTATCCTCACCTGAGGATATGTTTCCACTGATATTTTCCCCTTCCCTCCAATCCCAAGCTCAGCCCCTTCCCAAGCCAAAAGCCTCTGTCACAGGTTTAGGCTTGGGAAGGAAGTCCACCCCCCCCCACACACACCTCTGATCACATGCTCATTCCCTTCCCAAGCCTAAAGCCTCCACCCCAGGTTTAGGCTTGGGAAGGGGTCCCCCCCCCAAACCTCCCCAATCCTAAAACTTCCACCCTAGGTTTAGGCTTGGGAAGGGGTCATCACCCTGCCACCCAGAACCTTGGATAGCAGGCTCCGCCCCTTCCCAAACCTAAAGTCTCCACCTCAGGCATTAGGCTTGGGAATGGGTCTCCCACCCCCAATCCCTGCAATTCCAATCACACGCTCAGCCCCTTCCCAAACCTAAAGCCTCTGCCCCAGGCTTTAAGCTTGGAAAGTGGTTCCCCCTGGCACCTCCACAAGCCTAAAGCCTCCACCCTAGGCTTTAGGCTTGGGAAGGGGACCCCTGCCCCTCTGATCGCAGGTTCTGCCCCTTCCCAAGCTTAAAACCTCTAATGGCTGGCTGGGGGTGACCTGGGTGCTGAGGAGGTTCCCCAGACTCAGGTATATGTGCAAATTAACCAACATTTTTTGTCAGATTAATTCGCATACTCACTCTGATTGGCTGTGAGTGTAGCGGAGGTACAGTCAATTTACATGTTTCTCTATTATTAGTTAAGATAATAAGAAGGCTAAAAGGAGAGGATAGAGACATTCCACTAGCCACTGTCACTTTTCATTGCCAAGTTCCTAAATATGTTTTAATAGATGTTGGCCAACTGTTCCAAACCGTACCAAAGTCATTATAGACCAATGAATGGCACTAACATCCACTCACTCTAAGTGCTATTAATATTATGAGTAAGTTCAACTTCTAAAAATCTCACTTTTCTATAATTGAAATAATTTGCTCTCAATTTAATTATTCCTAGACTTATGAAACTATGCTAGTTAGCAAGACTATGCTAAAATAAAATGAAATAGAGGGAGTCATGGTTGAAGAATGGCAACCAAATCATAAGACTGAAAGTCGTATCCAATTTTGCTTTTGGACATGCCAAATGAGTTTAGTGTAATCCCACTTGTGCTTCAGTACCCATATCTTTAAAATGTAGATTCCAATGCATTTCATAGATACATTGAATACCTTACTAGCAAATATTCTGAACTCTTTGAAGAAAGGGAAAGATCCTATCGCCATTGGTAAATATTAATTATACATGTTTAAATGGGAAGCTTTAATCCCAGGATGTGACTATTTTTAACTAATTTCAGTGACTGGTCTTTGACATTTACACATTGCTTTATCTATTTTCAAAAACCTTCTTTGCACTTGTTAAATATCCCCAGAAAGTTTCTCCTTTGAGCTAAAGCTGGTAATCTTCACTTTTAAGGTATAACTAGTAAGTTATGAAGTTGATTTAAACACCACACACACACACACACACACACACACACACCATAACCTGTTTCCAAATGACCATTAG
Source organism: Vespertilio murinus (assembly GCA_963924515.1). NCBI lineage: Eukaryota > Metazoa > Chordata > Mammalia > Chiroptera > Vespertilionidae > Vespertilio > Vespertilio murinus. Next base: position 56,371,909 of record OZ004710.1, on the reverse strand, counting down.
CTCCTTCAATATAATTACCCTAAGGGGTTCTACAAGTATTGATGCTCAAATATTCCTTCAAATGCTCTCAGGATATCCTTGGAGCTAGTTTATTAGCCTTCAAGGGATTCAGTCTCCCTTGTGCATATATATATATATATATATATATATATATATATATATATATATATATATATATAAAAGCCCAGTGACCGAATGGCAGAACAACCAGAACAACCGGTTGACCAGTTACTATGATGTTCACTGATTACCAGGGGTCAGACACTCAATGTAGGAGCTGCCTCCTGGTGATCAGTGTGCTCCCACAGTGGGAGTCCCACTCAGCTGACCAGGATGAGTGGCGGTCCCACAGCAGGCCAATCCCTGCAGGCCATGCCCCCCACCAGTGCAGGAATCCATGCATATGGCCTCTAGTATTGTATAATAAGAAAATGGAGTGCCAAAGAGGTTTATAAGGCAAGGGTTGGGTTTAGAAAGAGAAACTAAAACTAAAGGCTTCCAACTCCCTATATTTACCTATACTACTAAACATGAATAAATTTGGTCAAACTCATCCAGTAATAGGTCAATTGATGGGATAAATTGAGTTAAGTCAAGTATTTCAGTTAGTTGTGCAGTTTTTCCAATAGTATCTTTGGCAAATATCTCAGTATTGACAACTGTCTTCTACAAAAGCAGAGTTTAGATGAATCAACCAATGTTACCCAATAGAAATAGAATTCCATTTATTTTACTTAACAAAATACTAAAATCACTTCACTGGATGGAAAGTGCTAAATAGAACTAAATTCTTTGTGTCGGTTACAATATATGAAATAATTTTAACATATACTACATGTAATCAATGCTATGTTGTGCCCCCCAGATGGAATTCATTCTCCTAACTACTGTGGGTGTTAGGAGACGATAGCTGATGCCTCTCTGGGAATTTCCCTCAGCCAAGAAAAATCCCAAGGTAACATCCCATCATTAGTGTGCTGGAGTCAGCTTGTGCTGGTTCACAAAATTTTATGGTTAAATTTTCAGGGATGTTGTGAATTAGTTAATGCCATATTTGTAACATGAAATTGGGCATGGTGGCAGTGATTACACCATTGAAATAAGCAAATGCTACAAAATCAGGGCTTCCTCCCCACTTCCCACCCTTGGGATGCTTACTGTTAATCATTATCACACTGTACTCCTTTCTCTGCATCAGTCTGTACCCAATGACTAGTCAACATGGAGATTTAAAGGCCAAGAATACCTACCTCAATTCTGGACAACTCTGAAGGGCCATTCAAGCCTGAGAGTTCCCATTGGTACTAGGCCTTAGTTGCAACTGTATGACCGGTTCATTTTTTCCTTCTTCACAGTTCTTTCTGCTTTCTCTCTCTTATAGGTTATGTACTTTAGCATATACCCAATAACCTTCCTGCACACAAATCTTCATTTTACAGACTTTTTTCCAGGGCACTGACTTGTGACACTGGTTTAGAGCTCCATTGTACTCTGAACTGACTTCTTTCATGGCACATACAAGATGTTTTGTCCTTATTTATGTCAGATTCCACTATGAAACTGTGATCTACTGTTACTGTATGCTATCTCATACATACTTTTGGTACATATTATGCACTGGATAAACATTGTTTAGATGAATATTTGAAAACTTCAGAAAGAGAGAATATACACGTGGATATCTTTTGTTGTTTCCTTAAAAGATATAGCATATCTGAGTTGCTAGTATGGAGAAAAATTTTGAAGAGATAGTTGCTGGGCAGGTAGATACTATCATGGCTGTCTCTAATGCTTAGTATCATTAAGTATTCTCAAGATTTTACCCTCAACCTGAATCTCTCCATTTCATTTTCCTTTCATTGACACATACTGATGACAGTTGAAACAAAAAGTCATAAGTTTTATAACTGGAAAAACTATCTAGCTCTTCTCCCACTCTCATTATTTTATAGACAAAACAATGAAAGCCTTGAGAGGGAATAATAATAAGGCGCTCTCTCTCTCTCTCTCTCTCTCTCTCTCTCTCTCTCTCTCTCTCTCTCTCTGGTAAGATTCTGCTATTGAACATAATTAAAGTAAAAAAGTTTAAATACTGAATTCAAACAACAGCATCTTAATTTAATATATTGAGTCTTCATGAATAGGGATTTGTGGATACATCTGGTCTACATGATGATTTTACAAATAGTTTTATTATCTCAAAATTACATTCATTAAAATGGGATTTTTACCTGTAAGCTGTTGTCTGGAAAGGATTAGTGGAAAGAAATGTTAAATCCTAGACAATGCCTGGGTCAGTAGGTATTTGTTGAATAACACCAATTTGTAAGTTTCCATTCCAATTATTAATAGTCAAGCTACTCCATAACCAAAACTAAGACCAGAAGATATATTCTCCTGAAATCCCATCTCACCAAGATATAATATTAGCATGTTCTCTGAATTACCCAAGCTCGACTCAAGCTGTCTACAGCTCTATGTGTTTATACTGTGGTACCCACTATGGCAGGCTGTCTAAGACCCTCTCTCTTTCACCCTCAACACTAGCAACAGGAAATATCATGAAATTATAGGAAAAGTCAATCAACTCCTACTTATCTTACTATATTGAAATACTCTGTCCAATAATTCCTTGAGATAGAGGAACTATGTTTCTTAGAAGGCAAAGTTTGATTTTTAAATTTCTCACAGATTACTGGCTCTATAGTCCTTAGTGGAGGAAACTGGGCCCAGTATCACGTGTAGTGAGATGGAAATGCTTCCACTAGCATGTGCTGAAAAAGTCCTTAAGAGTCATATTTATATTGTGAGGCTATGATATTGCTCTGAACCCACAGAAACCCCATCCTATTGTACTTGCTCTTCATTTTAACCATTTTGTGACATTTACTATTACTGACATCTATTTTAACCTAATTTATTCTAACAAATGTTGAGAGAGAGAGGGAAGGGCAGTTAGATTATGGTAGGATGGGTACATGCAGTGTAATTTATCCCATGTCTCACCTTTCTACAGGAATTATCCCATCTGGCCATACTGTGAAAGAAGTGCATTCCTGTCTATTCCTCTCAGTTTTCCCCCAATCAGTAAATAAAATTGATACACAAAAAGAGGATAGAAAGGTCTAGAATCTGCAAGTTTCCCAGCCCCACCCCACAGAATAGGAGCCCCTCAAAGCATACTTTAAGAACACTGCACTAAGCAGTGTGTGGCTGTTTCTATTGACTAAGGAGACCCCACACATTTCACTTGAAGTGCTGAGACCACTGCTTACTTAGCTGCCACTAATGATGGTCCAAGTAGCTCAGCATGATGTCAAACACTTATTGTAGTCAATGACCATACTATGTGCACCAGACCTTGTTTTTTTCACACCCACTAAAACTGGTAGTGCAAGCACAATTTTTGCATTTGCATTGCTGCCCAGCTTGAGATAAGTTTTTACTAGGTCTCCACATTTTGCAAGATATGTTTTCTTCAACTTTCCTAAACTGCTATACAAATAAGGTCTGTTAAATGCAGGAAGCCTAGAATTTTAGAGATTTCCTCTTGTGCCGGGTCTTCAATAAATTCATAATTTCTGATAGTGGACACATTTATGAGAGCAAGTTTTCCTTTCATAATTTATATTCACCTTCATTTATCTATACCAAATCCTATTCCCTATCAGGACTAAGATACTTGACAATATCAGTATCATTATTGTTATTACCGTTAGGAAAACAGGGCCTGGTACCCTAAGGCACTTAAAATAATTCCATCAGTGGATCAAAAAATTAATAAAGAAAAATGGAAGGGCTGAATCATATACCATACACAGAACACAAGATCTCCAATGAGAATGCTTTAGGGGCATACCTTAATTGGACAGGAGACAGTAGAACAAGCATGGCTGCATGTGGCAGACAACAAATATTTTTGTGGCCCAGCCAATATAACAGTATGTAAGAAACCTTTTAATAAAAATTTCATAACTTAATTTTTACAATATCCTGCTATACATAATTATTAATAACGACCTACAACGTTCCCTAATGACTGATTATTATAATCATGTTGCACACACCATTTCTCTCCACTAATACTAGTAGCAATTATTTGCCACATCATTAGTCTTAGACTGACTTGTTTAGAATGCACAACAGGAAATATTTCACTTTCAGAGAACAAGAAAGATAGGTTTATTTCTGTTATGCTTATTAATATGTCCAGTTATTCGGTGTCTGGTAAGTTAATATTCAAGAAAAATATTAATTTTTATTAAAATGTTCTATTATTTTACGTTAATGATTACTCATTTATTTCAGCCCTTTGTATTCAGCATGTCACTATCAAAATAAAACTATAGTTTGTTTGTTTCTATAAATGTTATTTTCAAATTATTACAATTGTTTCTCTTTTTTCCCCCCATAGCTCCTCTCCACCCAGTTTCCACCCCACCCTCTGCCCTTACCGCCCCACACTGTCCTCATCTATAGTGTATGATTTTTGTCCAGTCTCTTCCCACACCCCTTACCCCCCCCCAAGAATTGTCAGTCCACTAACTTTCTATGCACCTGATTCTATTATATTCACCAGTTAATACTGTTCATCAGATTTTTTATTCCCTTGGTTTTTAGATTCACTTGTCAATAGATATGTATTTGTTGTTCATAATTTTTGTCTTTACCTTTTTCTTCTTCCTCTTCCTAAAGAATACCTTTCATATAATCCAGGATTTGTAGTGATGAACTCCTTTAGCTTTTCCTTATCTGTGAAGCTCTTCATCTGACCCTTAATTCTGAATGATAGCTTTTCTGAGTAATCTTGGTCGGAGGTTCTTGCTATACCTCACTTTGAATAGTTCTTGCCAGTCCCATCTGGCCTGCATAGTTTCTGTTGAGAAATCAGCTGACAATCATATGGGTGCACCCTTATAGGTAATTAACTGTTATTCTCTTGCTTATTTTAAGATTATCTCTTTGTCTTTTGCTCTTGGCATTTTAATTTTGATGTGTCTTGGTGTGGTCCTCTTTGGATTCCTTTTGTTTTGGGTCTTGTGTGCTTCCTGGACTTGTAAGTCTATTTCTTTTACCAGGTGGGGGGAAGTTTTCGATCATTATTTCTTCAAATAGGTTTTCAATATCTTGCTCTCTTTCTTCTTCTGGCACCCCATAATTTCGATGTTGGTACACTTGAAGTTGTCCCAGAGGCTCCTTACACCATCTTCATATTTTTTTTATTGTTTTTGCTTTTTGCTTTTCTGGTTGGGTGTTTTTTGCTTCTTTGCATTTCAAATCTTTGACTTGATTCTTGGGATCCTCTACTCTGCTGTTTGATTGCTGTATATTATTTTTATTTCAGTCAATATATGCTTAATTTATAGTTTATCCTTTTTCATATCCTTGGGGGTCTTGCTAAATTTATTGGCCTTTTCTAGAAAATTCTTGAAAAACCTTATAACTGTTGTTTCAAACTCTATATCCAGTCTTTTGCTTTCCTCCATTTCTTTCGTTTGTTATCTGTTTCTTAGTCTCCACATCTGGCTGCTTCCCTGAATTGATGGAGTGGCTTTGTGTGCTAGGTGTCCTAGCAGGGCCCAGTGGCTCAGCCTCCCCAGTTACCTCATGTGGACACTGTTGGTGCACCCCTTTGTGGGCTGTGTGCACAGTCTTGTTGTAGTTAAGCCTTGATTGTTGTTGGTATAACTGGAGGAATTGACTTCCAGGCCAATTGGCTGTGAGAATCAGCTGTGTCTAGGATGGGAGAACTTCTGTGCTGGAGACACCCTTATGAGACAAGACTTGCAAAAGCCTCTGCGCTCAACTTGAATGGGGCAGAATCTCAGGGTGGAACAGACAGCAATAGTTTCCCATAAGCCCTGCCCTAAAAGGCCCCTGGGTCTCAGTGTCCCTCGGTAATCACTGCAAGCATCTCTGGGAGAAAGCTACCCTCGAGTTTTACCCGCTACTAGACAGTCCAGTTTCTCCCTAAATGGTATGGGTCCCCAGAGTCTTGCCCAGAACTTTAGTTCAAAGCAGTCTGGAGCTTTTGTCTCCCTCCCAATTGACTCAGCAGTAGATCCTCTCTCCTCACACGTGCCTCTGTACCTCTGCCTTCTGCAGTTCCTATGAGTCTCGGTTTGCTTTTCCCTTTCCTTATTGTTGTAGAATTTCCACTCAGCCAGGCTTCTTGTGGTTCTTGATGATGTCCATTTTGTCTTTTAGCTGTACTTTTGAAATTGTTGTGTAAGGCAGCAGTTTAGGTATTTACATATGTTGCCATCTTGGTTTCTCCTAAAGATTTGTTTCTATGAAAATTGAAGCTTTGGATTTTTTGCTGCCCACATAAACTTAAACCTTGTTTAGTTGGCCCATGTTAGCCTTTGAGTTTGGCATGCTTACAGTAGAGTATAAGTCTTTCATTAGACTAATGGTTCTCCAAGTGTGGACCCTGGACTAGCAGCATCAATACCACTATGAACTGTTTAGAAATAAAATTTTGGGGCCCTACCCTAGCCCTTATGAATCAGAAACTGTGAAAGACCCAGCTGCCAAAACCGGTTTGGCTCAGTGGATAGAGCGTCGGTCTGCAGACTTGAAGGGTCCCAGGTTCGATTCAGGTCAAGGGCATGTACATTGGTTACAGGCACACCCCCAGTGGGGAGTGTGCAGGAGGCAGCTGGTCAATGTATCTCTCTCATCGATGTTTCTAGCTCTCTATCCCCCTCTCCCTTTATCTCTGTGAAAAATCAATAAAATATATTTTTATAAAAGAAAGAAAGAAAGAAAGAAAGAAAGAAAGGAAGGAAGGAAGGAAGGAAGGAAGGAAGGAAGGAAGGAAGGAAGGAAAGAAGGAAGGAAAGGAGAAAGAAAGGAAGAAAAAAAGGCCCAGCAATCTGTGTTTTACCATGTCCTGCAGGGAATTTTGGTACATGCCTGGGTTTGAGAGTCTCTGCCTTACAACAAGCTGAATATATATCCTGGCTTTCCCATTCACTAGGTGTGTGACATTGAGCAAGTTATTTAACCTCAGCCTCAGAAGTCTCTTTCATAAAATACATTAAATAATTATTACCATTATTTTATAACAATGTTGCAGATGTTGCAAGAGTTGAGTGAGGTGGTCCATACAAAGTCCTTGCAAATTGATTCCACATAATAAGCTCTCAAAATATATTAGCCATTGTTATCGTTGTTATTATTTTTATGCACAAAATTTTCAACAGATGGGAAGAATTAAGCCAGGTTCCTGGCAATGAGATAGTAATATGATATCTGATTTTTGGAAGTATAAAAGAAGGCCATTTTGATTTTCTCCAATTTGCTGAACATCATATCCTAATGAATAATTAGAGGGATTTAAAGGAATCCCTAAATAGTTCAACTACCTGATAAGCCCAAATTGAAAGGATTTCACAATAAGCCAAGTATTGATAGGCAAGAAGTTGGGGAGAAAGGAGGAGGGTTTGAAATATCCATTTGAAAAGTTTTCTAAAGCACTTTGTTAGTGAAACCTCCTGCTAGCCTTTGTGAGAATTAGCAAAAGAACTTTTCATGGTATTTGCAATACCACAAGTGCTCTGCCTTGTGAATGGATGCTCTTTTGCCCCATTGGATCAAAACTTCCATCAGAGCTCATGGTTAAAGAAGCAGAGAATGAACTGAATTATGGCCCTCATGCCTACTCAGTCAGATTCCTTTTGCAGGGCATAGCCTACATAACCACACACAGCATCCCTGACTGTAAATTGGGGCCTTTGCCTATGATGAATTTATTTCCTATTTGACTTTGTCAGAAACAAAGATGATTGGTAATTGCCCCTGAAGTTTAAAGGAAATAAGTTGATAATATGGGAGAGGCTGAATCCATCTTCTCAGTAACTTCTACATTTATCCCATTCTTTGGTGTTAATAATGCCTACACCTACCTACTTTTTATGTGAGACTCACAGGTCTTGTAAAATTTGAAAGGAAAATACCTATCTCCTCCCTAATCCTGAGGATTAAATGAGATTATCTATAAGCAAATACTTTATAAACTGTATAGAGCTGTTCACATGTAAAGTGGTATTATAGTTGTTTTATTATTTCTGTGGTGGAATCTAATAACATTCCTGTTGCTTCCCAAAAGCCCACAACTATAATTATTGTTATTGTTATCATATTTACTGTAAAGTGTTATCATTGTCTTGGTATTGTACGAGCACAATTTAGACCTGGTTCTGAGAAAGGCAGTATTTCTCATTCCTGTAAGGGTGCTAGCATTATTTCCTAATTTGAAACATAAATTTACAAGAGGGAGAAATAACATACCAGCCATTAGTAAACTAGCTTTCTCTCCCCTTCCTCCCACCATTTCTTTCACTACTCTCACCACATGAAGCTGTAATCTAAGCATATCAAACTCAAAATCTAACACGGACCAAATAGACAAGGTTTAAGTTTATGTGGGCTGCAAAAAATAAAAAGCTTCGATTTTCATAGAAACATAGATTTATTTTTATAGAGACATGCTGAATACAAAGAGCTGAAATAAATGCGTAATTGTTAACATAAAATAATAGAACATTTTAATAAAAATAATATTTTTCTTGAATATTAACTTACCAAACACTGATAACTGCACAAATTAATAAGCATAATGCAAATAAACCTATCTTTCTTGTTCTTCAAAAGCAATATATTTCCTGTTGCACGCACCAAACAAATTAGTACAAGACTAATGACCTAGCTGCTAAAATATTCACTGCTAGTATTAGTGTAGAAAAATGGTGTGCCTGCACGTAAGGCACCTAAGGGAAATGAATGCAACATGATTATAGTAATCAGTCATTAGGGAACATTGTAGTTCATTAATAATTATGTATAAAAGGATATTGTAAAAATTGAGTTATGAAATTGTCATTAAAACATTTCTTACATACTGTTATATGGGCTGGGCGGCAAAAAATATTCATTGTAAGCCGCATGTGGAACTTGGGCCTCAAGTTTGACATGCTTGCTGCAATTGCTATTATTTTGAGCAGATTAGACAAAAGCAATCTTCCAACTATTTCTATTATTTCCAAATATTGTCAGATCTCTTCAAAGTAAGGGATTGTTTTTCACTGTACTTTTTATATCACAAAGGGTCCTTCTCTGAAGGTTTGTTTAGAGGTGTACATTGTTAAGATGGAGGCTCATATCCAGCAGAATAGGAGACGTCTGCTTTCCCCAGCAATTCTCATATGTCACACAAAAAGTTTAGTGACTTTTTCCTGGCCAGTGTGGCTCAGTTGATTGGAGTGTTGTCCAGTACACCAAAAGATTGCCCCTCTCTCTGTCTCCCTTCCTCCTTCTCTCCCTTCCTCTCTGTAAAATCAGTAAAAAGCATATCCTCAGGTGAAGAAAAGAAAATATATAGCTTTTGGATAATTAAATACAATTTTAAAAAACCTTAGTGCCTTTCCAGTCAAACTAACTGGAACACTTTATTTTTTAAATTTCTTTATTGATTAACGTGTTACATATGTGTCATTATTCCCCCATTACTTCCCCTTTCCCCCCCACTCATGTCTTCAGCCCTCTCTGTTGTCTGTATCCATTGGTTAGGCTTATATGCATGCATACAGGTCCTTTGGTTGATCCCTCCCCTTTTCCCCCACTCTTCCCTATCTTCCCTCTGAAATTTGATGGTCTGAACGATGTTTCTCTGTCTCTGGATCTATTTTTGTTCATCAATTTATGTTGTTCATTATATTCCATAAATCCATAAATGAGTGAGATCATGTGATATTTATCTTTCACTGATTGGCTTATTTCACTTAGCATAATGCTCTCCAGTTTCATCCATGCTGTTGCAAATGGTAAGAACTCCTTCTTTTTTAATCCAGCATAGTATTCCATTGTGCAGATGTACCACAGTATTTTTTTTTCTTATACAGTGCTCTTTTGTACCACAGTATTTTAATCTACTCATCTGCTGACGGGCACTTAGGCTGTTCCAAAGTTTAGCTATTGTAAATTGTTCTTCTATGAACATAGGGGTGCATATATCCTTTCTAATTGGTGCTTTTACTTTCTTTGGATATATTTTTAGAAGTGGGATTCCTGGGTCAAATAGGAGTTCCATTTTTGGTTTTTTTAAGGAAACTCCATCTGTTATCAACAGTGGCTGCACCAGTCTGTATTCCCACAAGTAGTGAAGGAGGATTCCTTTTTCTCCACATCCTCACCAGCACTTGTCATTTGTTCATTTTTTGATGAGAACCATTCTAAAAGATGACGTGGCACCTCAATGTCCTTTTGATTTGCATCTCTCGGATGATTAGTGACTTTGAGCATGTTTTCATATGAATCTTAGCCTTCCTTCTGTCTTCCTTCAAAAAGTATTCATTTAGGTCTATTGCCCATTTTTTTAATTGGGTTTTTTATCTTCCTTTTGTTAAGTTGTATGAATTCCCTGTAAATGTTGGAGATTAAACCCTTATCATTGATATCATTGGCAAATATGTTCTCCCATGCAGTGGGCTTTCTTGTTGTTTTGTTAATGGTTTTCTTTGGTGCGCAAAAGCTTTTTATTTTTATGTAGTCCAATTTGTTTATTTCCTCTTTAGTTTCCATTTTCCTTAGGAGCAATATCAGTGAAGAAATTGCTTTGGCCTATGTCTGAGATTTTGCTGCCTATGGATTCCTCTAGTATTTTTATGGTTTCCCATCTCATGTTTAACTTCTTTATCCATTTTGCGTTTATTTCTGTGTATGGTTTAAGTTGGTGGTCTAGTTTCATTTTTTTGCAAGTAACTGTCCAATTTTCCCAACACTATTTATTGAAGAAACTGTCTTGACTCCGTTGTATGTTCGTTCATGCCTCCTTTTTGAATATTAATTGAGCATAGCGGCTTGAGTCAATTTCTGGGTTCTCTATTCTATTCTATTGATCTATATGTCTATTCTGGTACCAGTACCAGGCAGATTTGAGAACAGTGGCTTAGTAATAGAGCTTGATATTTGGTAATGTGACCCCACCTACTTTGTTCTTCTTTCTCAGGATTGCTTCAGTTATTTGGGGTCTTATTTTATTCCAGATGAATTTTTGGAAAGTTCGTTCTAGATCTGGGAAATATGCTGTTGGTATTTTAATGGGGAGTGAATTGAATCTATAGAGTGCTTTGGGTAGTATGGACATTTTAATGATGTTGTTTCTACCAATCCATGAACATGGTATGTTCTTCCATCTTTTTATGTCTTCCTCTATCTCTTTTTTTCAGTGTTCTGTAGTTTTCTGTGTATAGGTGTTTTACCTCCTTAATATAATTAGGAACACTTTAGCATTCTCAATCCTACCAATTGAGAGGAGCTAGGAAATAAGCTAGAAATTTAATCTTGTTTGTGCTGTACCTGGTGTTCTGTAACTTTCCTCACTGCTCTATTGGTCCAAACCATACTCATTTACTTCTGGCTCATTTTTTCAACATATCTCCTATTCTCTGATGGGGCTGGAAATGTACTCTGAACCAAAGGACACTTAGCTAAGTCCTAATACTCTGTCTATTAATACTCTTGATCCTACTTTTCATGCTCCCAGTGGCTGCAGCACTGCCCTCAATGGATGATAAAGTGAATGACAGGTTTTTCTTACTTTAAGACTCTTTTCCCATCCACAACTCCTACTGTCATATCCCACCTACCACTTGGCATGTCCGCAGATACCAACAACTGGCAGTATCAACTCTAAGTGAGTACCTCACACTCTTTTGGATACTTGCATACTATCTACCAGAAGTCATACTTGGGACACAGCCTAACCAATGGCTCACTTTCTCTGCCTGTCCCTTCCCCTCTACCCACCTACCCACATTATGACTTACGTTGCTGAGGTCCCGGCATGTCTCATCTCAGTCTGCCTATATTTTATCAGAAGCTAAGAGCAAAGTCCTGGAATACACAGCTTTGTCTTCACTACCTTTTATCTCCCTTTCTGAGTCCCTAGTGCACTTCTTGTTGCTGTCCTCTTTACCCAGGGTCTGTCTTTGTTCCATAATCACATACCTTCCTTTCTAACTTGCACCCCTAATATTACAAGTTTCATTCCCTTAGTGGGATCATCCATACTGTCACACACACACACACACACACACACACACACACACACACACACACAAAGATTAAACAAGTCACAAGACAAAAATGACTAACGGCTTAAAGTAAGGAACATTCATTTTCATTTTCATTAACTTAAAGCAGTGTTTCTTTACTCTGGCTATATTTTACAAGTATCTGTGCAGCTATTTAAAATACCTCTGCTGGGACCCTACTATCAGACTATCAGAGAATCTCTGGAAGAGACACTCTGGCATCAATCATTTTGAAAAAATATCCAGGTAATTCCAGTATGCAGCTGCAGTGAGAACCACTGACCTAAGGAAATAGATCTCTAATAGTAGGGCAATATTATGTACATTTGCTACTTCCCTGCCTCAAAGGAGTTGTGGGTGGTGAGTACTCAGCCCTAACTTCTCTCAGTCTGACACTCCAAATTGCCTCAGGACCTAAATTTATTTAATATTTCATGGTAGAGGTCAAAATGCTATTTCAAAGAGTATACTATTTAGAATGGGTGGGATATGAAACACTCATGGAATATAAACCTGCAAGAGAGAATGGGATTAATGAAGATTTGTAACATATTATAAAGTTATGATATTATATATGTTAGCCTGTTTCTTGCATCACACCTCCCTGGAAACAATTTTAGATCTTTAAAAATAATTCTGAGCTCTGCATTAAAAGTTTCAGCTCTATTATGAAGTAATCAGAGCCATACTGATTGCTTAACATTATAGAATTGTGTAGAGTGTAGCTAAAAGCAGACTACTGTAGTTCCTGTAACTAAAAATTATTGCTCTCGTCCTCCAATAATAATCATAATTAAGGTCCAATACTGAAGATACTTGAAACTTAAAATGGGATTCTGGTTATGGGCCAGGAATTAGCTGGACCATTTTTTAACAACCCCATTGTTATGTTAAGGAAATGACTGGGACTAGGACTAATCCTAGAAGTAATCAGTTTGACAAAGTAATGTCTGAGCTATCTGTCCCAAAGTGGTAGAGTGGTTGCAATGAGGAAATGAGCAGTGTTCTTACAAATTATTGCCACTTTCTAGAAAAAAAAATGTAAAGTGGATACTTAAAAAATTAGAACAGAAAAAAATCAAACTAAGTGTCATGAGAGTTTGCAATAAGTGTAAGTAAAAGATCTGATTTAAAAGAATCAGGAAGGACCCCCTTCCCCAAAATGTCCCCATTCGCCCTGCTAATGCTAGCTTCAGTGGGTTGATCCAAAGTGTTCACAATTTGTCTAGTGCCTTTGCAAAGCTTATCTTTAAACATAAAACTTCTCTTGAGGTGCGGGAAATGGAAAATATCTGTAATAATATCAATGTTAAAATATATTTTTAAAAACATTTTTGAAAGGGGAAATATTAAAATGCAGTTAGCCTTATTTTAATATGCTTTAATTTATTAGCCAAAAATGATGTTCCATATCTGTTACTTGTGTGTTGCAGAGAAAGTAGCCCTGGTTTTTGGGTAGAGTACAGAAAGGGAACATGCATTTCAGAGTCCAGATAAGACAGTGATATGTGATAACACAAGGGCCTTGGTCACCTATGAGGGGAAGTAAGTACCCAGAAGGGAGTGAAAGGAAAATTCCCCTTCAGTGACTAGAACAGACAAAAATGGAGCAATAAAAACACTCCTCTTTGGCTAATCTGAAACCTCCAAGGTTCTAAGGGCATAGAGGGTATGTGGATAGCTCTTGATGCTATTGTTCCCCACCCAGGTGCTGAAAGCAGACATTGGCACCTAAAGGCACTTTAACTGCAGAATTCTTTGTACCTTTTTTCAGTCTCCGGCCTGTGTGGGAGTGGAAGGCGGCAAATGCATGAAGAACTAGGGAATAATTTGATACCCTAGGGCGTGAAGATAGGAAACAGGTTGGAGATTGTAGTATCTTTCTGAGTCACATTTAAACCTCAGCCAGGAGAAAAGCACTCACTGTGAATTCTGTCCACCAGGCACATTTACTGGAGAGCTTCCTGAATACTTTGGCTGTCTTGTCCTGTGTTCATGATGACTCCTACAAGTAGGCAATGGCTCCTAAGAGCATTTGCAATTTGGTTGGCTGTGTGCACCCAAATGTCTTCATCTAAAGAAATTACTCCAGTCTGAGCCCACTGGAAATATTCCATGACAGTTACCAGCACCAAATGGAAGAAAGGAGTGTCTGAGAAAAGTTCTGGTAGTTGTTGTTTTTTAACCTAATTCATAATTTACACAAGCCCAAAAGAAAATCCCTTTGTCCCAGCTGTTTCCAAGCAGCAAAGCTGCCTCTCAGTAGCTGGGATTGACAGGTCCAATGAATCCTGAAGCCACCTGGTGGTGAGAAATGAAACTGGAAAGGGCCCTGGAAGTCTGGCAGTCTTCATTGAAAATCACATATTCAAAAGAATAACCCGGGTCAAATGATGACTCTCTATTGACCTGTTCAGTGGTGAATTGAGCAGCAACTTCAGGCAGGGCCTTTGAGAACAAATGATCACGAGCCCAAGGTCCCACAACACCTATCTTGTGAGGTTGCTTACACCTGCTTAGAGAGAGATGTGAAGGCCAGGAGGTACAATACAACACCACAAGAGCTCATACAATGCAAGATCACAGTGTCCTCTCTGTCTTCTGAGAGCCTTAAACCAGAGCATAAGATGAGAGAAAGGCCAGATTCCAGGAATATATCCTTCCTGTTTCCAGAAAGCTAACAAAGAGATACTGGAAAGATAATGTGCTTTCCCGAGTGGACAGTGGTGTTTCCAAATGCCTATCAATAAGAGGGAAAGATGTGTTTCATTATTCTTGAAGCTTCTGAAAATATTAGTTATGAAAAATGGCAAAGGGATAGCAGTTCTCAAACTGGAAATATTTCCCCGCTCCCTCCAACCAAAACTCCTCCTTTTCTTGTTCTTCCTGTACTACTTATATCAGTGGATAGCACTTCCATGCACAGTTCACCCATTTGCTCCAGTCAAAAACCTGGGAGTCAACTTATACTCTTCCTTATTCTCTGACCCCACATTCAATTCATCACGAAGTTCTGTTGATTTAACTTTAATAATAACTTCCCACATTGTTGCAAAGATTACATGGGTTAACATACAGCAAACATTTATAACGGGGTCTGATATGTTGTTAGCATTATATTAATATTATACTATTAAATATGTCCACATTTCTCCACCATACTGTCCTCTTGGAGAGAGACAAAAATGTAAACAGATAATGTCAATACAGAACAAAAAGTGCTATGATTGAATTAGCCTAGACAGAGGAAGACAGAGATCACCCAAACCCAGATTTCAGGGGAGGGGAGGAGGGAGGAAAAGAGACATCTCTCTGAGTTGAGTATTGAAAGAAAAGTTAGCCTGGAGAATGGGGTTTCAAGAGGAATTGGTATTAAGAGACTTGCAGGCTGAAGGAACAGCATGTAGAAAAACACAGATTTTTAAAAAGAAAAAGATATATTAGGTTTTTCAGAATTCCAAGTCATTTGTTCTGCTTGGGTCTATATTATAAGCCAAGATAGAGGGTTCACCAAGAGACATAAATACCATTCATGGGTATTTATATTTAATCCTATAGACAATGGGTTTAAGTAATGGGTTGGAAAGGGGGCAAGACTGGGGGCTGTGAGACCAGTTTGGAAGCTTTTGTAGTAATCCATATGAGAAATGATGACAGGCCAAGAGACAGGTAATAAAGATGTAGAAAAAATGGAGATGAATTTCACCAAGATAAAAAAAAAATATGAGAGTTTAAGATAGTAGAACCAACAACAGCTTGGTCACTGACAAGATATAGAAGGTAAGGAGTAAAAAGAAAGACTCCAAGGTGATTTTAAGCTTTTGAAGCCTAGGCAACTGAGTTGAAAAATGAAACAAGTCTCTAAGATAGAAAACACTAAAGGAAGGAGTGGGAGATATAGTGCATTCTATTAGACATGTTGAACTGGTGATGCCTTTGAATGTACAAGTGGTAATATCCAGTAGACAGTTTGACATATTGCATCTCATAATAGAAAGCTGAGCTAGAGATATAAATTTGACTATAAGTTGATAAAGGGTAATTGAAGCTATGGCAATATATAAGATCAACAATAGAGAGTGTAGATCAGTGGTTCTCAACCTTCCTAACGCTGTGACCCTTTAATACAGTTCCTCATGTTGTGGTGACCTCCAACCATAAAAATAATTTTGTTGCTACTTCATAACTGTAATTTTACTACTGTTAATGGATCGTAATGTAAATATCTGTGTTTTCTGATGGTCTTAGACAATCCTGCTAGTGACCCACAGGTTGAGAACCGCTGCTGTAGAGCCTGATACCATCAGAAAACGCAGATATTTACACTACCATCCATTAACAGTAGCAAAATTACAGTTATGAAGTAGCAACAAAAATAATTTTATGGTTGGGAGTCACCACAACATGAGGAACTGTATTAAAGGGTCGCAAT